>JALIRH010000006.1:4609665-5228944 GCA_023055505.1 Callipepla californica brunnescens
AAAGAATATGGTTGTAAAGGTGCGCCATGTAGATGCTCATGTTCCTAAAAGCCGAGCAACTGAAGAACAACAGAATAACCATCAGGTAGATAGAGCTGCCAAAGTTAAGGTGACTCAAGTAGACTTGGACTGGCAACACAAAAGTGAATTATTTTTAGCTCGATGGGCCCATGAGACCTCGGGCCATCAAGGAAGAGATGCAACATATAAATGGGCTAGAGACCGAGGGGTGGACTTAACTATGGACGCTATTGCACAGGTTATCCATGACTGTGATACTTGCGCCACAATTAAACAAGCCAAGAGGATGAAACCTCTTTGGGGGGAAGGGCGATGGCAAAAGTATAAATATGGGGAGGCGTGGCAGGTAGATTATATCACCTTGCCACGAACTCGCAATGGTAAGCGTTATGTGCTCACCATGGTGGAAGCAACCACTGGGTGGCTTGAAACATATGCAGTACCCCATGCTACCGCCCGAAACACCATTCTAGGTCTCGAGAAGCAAGTCCTATGGCGACATGGCACTCCAGAAAGAATTGAGTCAGATAATGGGACTCATTTCAAAAATTCTCTTGTAAGTAATTGGGCCAAAGATCATGGCATTGAATGGATTTATCATATCCCCTATCACGCACCAGCTTCTGGTAAGATTGAAAGATACAATGGGTTGCTGAAAACCATGTTGAAAGCAATGGGTGGCGGAACATTTAAGCATTGGGAGAAGCATTTGGCAGAAGCCACCTGGTTGGTCAACACTCGAGGATCCATCAATCGTGATGGTCCTGCCCAATCCAACTCCCTACCTACTGTAGAGGGAGATAAGGTCCCTGTAGTACATGTAAAGAACATGTTGGGCAAGGCGGTTTGGGTACTTCCAGCTTCTGGAAAGGGCAAACCTCTCCGTGGAACTGTCTTTGCTCAGGGACCTGGGTCCACTTGGTGGGTGATGCAGAAGAATGGGGATGTTCAGTGTGTACCACAAGGGAATTTGATGTTGGGGGAGTGCAGGCAGTAATTCCATGTATATACTTGTATATATATGTTGTGTGTGTGTATATCTAATGCATGTTAATCATTGTTCTTCTGTATGTATCAAGCATGATGTAACGATGTGGAATAAGGGGTGGAATGTCATGGTTTTATGATTTTTGGTACTGGTATTCCACATCATAACATCATGTATTGCATTAAGAGTTAAAGAGCTAATACTCCAGCTCCATAGATCATTGATAATTCCAGGTATACCTGTCTCAGAAGAGAAGAAGAACTACATTCCCCAGAGGACTTTGCGATGCTTTGTATTTTTACGTGTTTTCCGCTCAGAGGGAACAGATAAAAACCCTCAGCGGTCACGGGACACTCTCTTTCCTTCGGGATCGTCTCAGCAGTGGGTGCTCGCTGCCGTATCGCCTTCAGCGTTAGCGTAAGGCCTTCGGTTTATCGGACACTCTCTCTCTCTTGCTCATTTTATTAGATTCATTAGCCTCAATTCCAATTATATTGTATTATATTGTGTTATTTTACTTTCTGATATCTTATTTAGTAAATTAGCTTTCCTCCTCAGATCGTTGCTGCTGTTTTGTTTCTAGGCCCATCTCCCTTTTCCCTTTTCCCTTATTCCTTCCCCTTTCCTGGGGCATGGGTCCGTGGGTCCCCCGCACCAATCGTCACGGAACCGGGCCGATCCAGCCCGGTAAACTGTTGACATAAGGGTCTTTAGCCATTGAACATTCCTTCTCAGGAACAAGCCTTCATCCAGGAGGTGTTCTCCCTTCAGAGGCTAACCCTTTATGGAGGGAGGAGGGGGGGGCTTGGACCCTGGGTCCACGGTCATGTGGGAAGCACAGGCAAATTGTTTACATCTGTGCTTCCTGGGTGAGCTGTCCCCGTTCACCAGGTGCTCAGTCATCAGCTGTTAACTATCAGTTTCCCTACACTTAGCATCCATAGAAGTGAGTGCTATCCAGATCTTGCTTATGGGGAAATACCTGAAGAATCTGCGATCATAAGATTTTCCTCTACTCATTGCTCCACGTGCAAAAAGCTAGGGTGCCCTCTTTTCATTCAGACCATATGATTTAAGTGTAATGGAGAAAGTGGACTGGACTCTGAGCACCTGATCAAGCTGTGGACGTCCCTGCATATTGTAAGGGAATTGGAGCAGGTGATCTTTAAGGGTCCCTTTCAACTCAAACAATTCCATCTTTCTATGATTCTACAAACACCACGGAGGTGGCAGCACAGCCCAAAAGGTCCACTGAGCCATTTTGGGATGGGAAGCTAACCCAAAGATTGCTCTGATGTTGGGTAATAGGACAGACCCACTGGGGTGAACAAACACCCCCTGGGATGGCTGTGGCAGGAGGTTGGGTTGGGAAACAAAGGGGTCAACTGCGTCCTTAGCAAGGAGTCAGGAAATCAGACCACAGCTTCTCACTGTCACTGTGTCCAGCAGAGCAGGTGAACTACAGAAGCCTTGAGGGAGGCATCACTACAATACTTGGAACTATTTCACTGAGGAGTTTTGCTGGTTTTGCTTCCCAGGAGAAAAGAGTTCTGCATCCTCTGTCATCATTTAACTGCTGTGTTAGATATGTTCCATGTGGCCAAGTACCTGAGAGCACCAAATAAAAAATAGAATCATAGAATGATAGAATTGCTTGAGTTGGAAGAGACCACTAAAGGGTCCAGTCCAACTCCCCTGCAATGAACAGAGACACCTACAGCTCCATCAGGAGCCCCATTCGGCCTCACCTTGAATGTGTCCAGGGACAGGGCATCCATGACTTCTCTGGACAAGCTGAATCCCAAGATAAGTTCTCTGGGGTACCTGTTCTCTTAGTAGGATGATGAAGGAGAAGATGGAGTTGCCTGCACAGAGTATTAAATGTTGGTGTTCATGCTTCCCCCATAGCACTGTGCTCATTCTGCTCAGGAATCTTCCCTCTGTTCTGGCGTTGCCTGTCCCTTGCATACAACTCCGACTGGAGCAGCTTTCTCCAGCCATGAAAGTTAACTGCTCCTGGTTGCCTGAGCTATGTTCATAGTGGCCATTACCCTGTTCCTACTGTTTCTCTCTGGTGTCAGACAAAAGGGTATTCACTTCTTGGCCATGGTTGGGTGCTGTGACTCATTTAAAGCAATCCCCAAAAGGACACTTCATATTGCTGTCTGCACTACTTAATTCCCATCACACAAGCAGTGCTAAAGCTAATGCACAGCGAGAGCCCTAGAGGGAAGCACTTCAGGAAGAGGTAAGAGCCAATATGTAAAGCAGTTAATGAGCTTGTCAGACAGCAGCACATTGGGTTACAGCTACCAGAAGTGGTTAGAGACAGACAAATGCACCCCTTCTTCAACACTGAGCACCTTAACACCTGTCTCTGCCCCAGGACCAGGAGCACTAAGAGCAGAGAGGGGTGAAAAGAAAAACACGGATTGGAACCCAGTTGAAATAATTCCCTGTGATGCTGAGAGGCAGCAGGAGGACAGACACACTTCCATTCCAGGATCTGTTCCACCTCTCCCTGCAGTTAGGCAACTAAACTCTGTGCTTGTGTGATCTCTCCCAAAGCATCAAGATTAGAAAAAATGGCACTGAGGAAAATGAGGTTGTAAAGGGGAGAAACAGCTTTGAGAATGGTGGGAGGAGAACCAGAAACAACTCTTACTTCTTTATGTTGTCTAGATTAAGTTAATAGCATTCCCTTAATAGTAGCAGGTCAGTAAGGACTGTACAACATCTAATAGATTTCACATAGCTCACAGGATGTATTCAAAAGACAAGGAGAACAGTACCTGGCATTATGTGTAATTCAGTGATGGCAGTGTAAAGCAAGAAACCATGAAGACTTAATGGAGGCTGAGAGCTCAGAAGGAGGCAAAAAAGAGGAGAAGGATTTAAACGGAGAGAGATTGTGTAGACTTGCCACGAACTTGACTTAAGCACAGATATTAGATGTAAGTGGAGTGGAAGTGAAGGATTTCAACGTGCAACAGGCACTGGCTAACTAAAGAACCTGAGGTGTGAACTTAGCTAGGAAGTTCAAAAGAGGGATTTTCTGTCTGCCACAGAGCTCTGTGTCCCCTACAATGCCTGGTGCTGGCCACTGCCTGCTGGTGGAGCCCCCACTCTGAGCTAAAGAGACCTTCATCATTCTTCCCACATCCACACCACTGTATTATAAACCCCAACTGTGAACCAGAAGACACTACAGCCAGGCATGGGCACAGGGTGGCATGAGTTAGAAACCAAGTTACTTTTCTAAGAAGAAACCTTAAGAACAGACCTGGTCCATAGGTTTACGTTTTCATACCAGTGTTGTGTCACAGGGACAAGACAAATGATCTGAATAACCAAAGATATGTGTGATCATAGAACCATTGAGGTTGGAAAAAACCTCTAAGATCATCTAGTCCAACAATTCACCTAACACAGATGTGGGTGACAGTGGCTCCTTAGGACACTGCATTTTCTTAAACAAAACAGGAACTAAAATGTTAACAACAAAACAGTTGTCCTTAACTTCAAACACTGGAGGATAACATCAAAAGTAACTTTCCCATGGCCCAAACCACTCTAAGTGCAATGAAAGTGCAGAATTCACCTGAAGTTCTTCTCTCCACATCAAAGCCAAGCAGATGTGTTGAGTTCTGCCACCATTCCTTTGCTTTTCTCACCCAACCTGACATGGTGGCTGAGGCACAGGACTGAGCTGTAAGAGCATACATTGGAGAAGAGTGAGTAGATACTTGGCACACCTTCATCTTTCCTCATTCATTTCTTTTCCCAAGTAAGTAGAAATAGTTGCAGCTCAAAAGGTGTGATGGAGCTTGACCTTTTAATGCCATTAATGTGAGATGTGCCTAAATCAAAGATCTAGTCTCAGCACCATGCTAATTTCAACACATTATTCTCTTTAGGCCTTCAATCTCCTTCCCCACAGAAGCCATAATTCATGGAAACGTGGAAGAGATGGACTTGAGGCAAAGAACAAGGACAGGACAAATCATGCTAATTTAATTTGCTTGCTTAATTACATTTCATATCTCATTCGTTTGAGATATACAGATGAGTAAAATTCATATGGACACAGACATTGGAATGCCAAAAATAAAGTCATGAGCAGTTTCATCATTGAGTTGTGCAGAAAATGAATGTGAGAAAAGGAGAGAGAGAATGTGTTAGTTAGCAGATGCAGTAAGGGGACAGGAAAAATACAGTTTGTTCCTTCTACACCGACTCTGACCTCATCTTTCCCTTTTCCCCACTCTTCTGTAATCATTTAGATCTTCCTAATTTTATCACTACATTTTCCCATTCTCATCTTTGTTTTGCTGCACAATCCATAATTTTGCAGCAGCAGGTTCCCTGGGCCCATTGCAGCCCACTGAAATATTTCTAGTAATCAAAGGGAGATACAACGACTGTGTTCTTCCAACCCACATCAGTCAGAAATTGATCCTAAAGCTAGTAGGGCTTCTGGCTTTATCTTTCTGATGTGATTAGGAAGAACATCAAAGGAAAATAGGGATCTGTCAGTTCTGTGCCACCCAGAGCTTCAAATCCTAATTTTATTGCTGTGTTGTATCTTGAGAGCAGCTGGGAAGAGTTGAGAATCTGGGCCTCTATCTTCACACATCCAAATCTGTCTTTAAATCTCACTTCTTCAGACAATCTCTTCCTACTTTTTTTCATCATCGACAAGTTACAGGTGCCTCCATCCTCTTCTCTGATGCCTACTTATCATCTTCGGAGTTGTTGCTTTGGAAATGGACTAATTTCCATCTGCAGTGTCTCTGTTCCATGCCAAGTACTCACAAGATAATATAACTGTCACTATTTGTCACTGTTATTCGCAATAAACATGATGACAAAACTATGTTCTTTAAAATATCATTCAGTGGCCAGATATAAAGCTTCACAGATATTGACTACCACATTCATTCAGCTAAACCAGAAACTGTGAAGACTGACATTCCTGCAGAACCATGGAATTGTCACCAAAAGTGTCTCCAGTGCTCATGGCTGGTCAGGAAAGTCTGGGTAAAATATTTCATATCCCAGTTAGAATCATGGAATCATGAAGGTTGGAAAAGACCTCTAAGATCACCAAGTCCAACCCCAACCCTCCCACCACACCCACTGACCACATCCCTCAGTGCCACATCTCCACAGTTCTGGAACACCTCTAGGGATGGTGACTCCACCACAACCCTGGGCAGCCTGTGCCACTGCATCACTACTCTTTCTGAGAATAATTTTTTACCAAATATCCAGCCTGAACCTCCCCTGGCACAACTTGAAGCCTTCACCTCTTGTCGTATTTCTGTTAACTGGGAGAAGAGTCAACTTTCCCATCTCATTATGATGTCCTTTCATGAAGTTGTAGAGTGGTCGATTTCTGTCTGTAAGAGAGAGTTTAGCTGCATGGACGTGAGCTTTCAAGATCAGAGCACAGGCTCTGGTTTTGTTTTGTTTTATTTGTGAGCACAGACATAAGCATTAGGTCATTAAATGAACAAGTTTTTTTTCTTCTCTGCATCTCAACTAATGCCATCTAACATTCCTTATTATCTGCACAGCATACTAGGATTGCCTTCATCAACATCTTACAGGGTAACTACTTATACTCCATGCTGCAATAATAAACACAGTAAGAAAAAGTTGTATTTTATTGCTATATTCAATAGAATCAACAAATAAAAAATTTGACTTGCCAGAATCATGTCCAGTCAGTAATGCAAAGAGCACAGCTCTCAAAGAAGTGAATGACGCATTGTAAATCATCATCTTTGGCCTGGGCTGACACTGCTTGGTCCAGCCAGCACATTAACAGCCATCTGAGTAAGATGAGTGTCCAAAGCCTGGTGGGAGAAATTCGTCTGACCCAGCATTAGCCCTGGCAATGTGAATGTCTCCATCAGAGCTGAACAGCCTGACTCCTCCATATCCCTGCAGTGAAGCTTTTATTGTGCAGTTCAGCTCATCCTACAGTGGACAGCTTTAGGGCCAGATAAATCACACCTGTTTTTCTCCATTGATGATGGAGGAAGCCTTGGTTCAGTCAGAGACCCCTACATCACCGGGCAAGCTGCACCTCTCTCCTCTGCTCGATCCTCATCAGCACAAAATCCTCTCCTTCAGTGAAATACTGCTGTGAGTCCTGAGGCCATGGCCACAGCCTCAATGGTGGCCAATTTGGGGTGCCAACAAAGAAGCACTAGAGATGCATTCTGCTCTGTTGACCTCTGCCCCTGCTCCAGCCACTTTGCTACTCTCATGCCAGGCAAACCCCTAAAACACGAGGTCACTGTCTTCTTGCACACTCTGTAATAAGCATTTATCTTCAGATAGGCTTGGATCAAGAAGTTATTTGGTGTTTTCCCAGTAGATTCTTGAACACATGATATTCATAGATAAATTGAATCAGCCATTTTCCTGTTCATGTCTAGCGCCATGGAACACACTGAGAGGCTTTCAATATTATCCAAATGAAAATGGTTTCCTTGAAAAAAGTCCTTGCATACTTCAAGCTGAATCAGGCTTGAGCTGGACTATATAAATATCATTGTTATGCCTTGTTCCTATAAAACCAGTAAGTATCAGGAGCTTTGCTGTTTGCCCAGAAAGTAGAGCTTATGCCAGGCAGCAAAAGGCAGGCTGCCAGGTGGGAGGTAGGCATGGCTAAAGAAACAGCTTTTTCCAGTTCTACCCTCTGAGATTAGTGAACAAGTTTTCTGTGAGTGAAGGAGGTTTCTCATGCATGTCATGTGTCAAGGCAGGCAAGTGCAAAGGGTGGCTGAAAGCAGAACTGATTTCATAGTTCTGGTGTGGCACAGGTGAAAACTTGGGTGAAAACTAGGGAATAAATTTAATCATTAATTATGTCTAGAACAGGTTCAAACTTCTCCATCTCCTTAGTCCCCTTTATGAAAGTGTCTTGATTTTTCAGCAGAAATTAAACTATTTCACAAATTGTTAAGAACTTCGTCATTTTTGATCTGGAAATGCCTCAGTATCTTCCAGAGCTGGATTTGCCTTATTCCATGCTTCTGTTACTGTCGTCATGACCTGCAGAGCAGCTGGATTACATCCTGTGTGATCCCACATAGCTTTTGGAAACTTTTGTTTGTGGTGCACATGGACAACACAAACAGGGAGTTGGGCCATAGATGGTAGTGGATGAAGTACACTGTAATTGGTTTTCCAGGCTTTCTGCAAATGCTAGCAGACTTTTCTGAACAGATTTGTCCCTTTTGTGGATTCAAGGATTATGAGCAACATAGCAAGAAACACTTCTCATGTTAAGACATTTCTTCCCACCTCACACTTTGCACCCACCTGGAATCACTGAAGCTCAAATTAAGGTACTGGAGTCCTCAGTCCTGTTTTGCAGACATTTAGAGAAAAAAAAAAAAAACAACACAAGAGACTAGAAATTAACAGATCATAGTTGCCAGTAAGCACTTAGGAACCATAATATTATGCTCTGGCCGAATGGTAGAGCCAACCAAACTACATTTACTGTATTTCCTTCCTATCATGCATATTTCAGCCATAGTAAAAAAGAAAAAAAAAAGGACATCAAAATACAGCCAAGTTGTAAAACCTGACCATCTGCAGGGCGGCTGGTGGAAAGCCATTTTTCTTTGCCTTGAGAGGCATTTTTCCAAAGCTGTCAAACAGCTATCACCAAAGACCACTGGAATATTTACTAGTCCAACATCTGTCAAGAAATTATTAGCTTGTTAAAGGTATACTGTTAGTTACTGGCATTAGACGTCTATTAACATTAACTGAACTCCTCAGAATTATTTAGGCCCCATTGAAGTTAATGGGAGCTTTACCATTAACTGTTGGCAGACCTGGTGGATTTGATGCATGGCAGATAGATCAGCGGTGGATTTTTGCTCAATCCACATACCTGTGAATGAAGATATATAGGGACATAATCTCAGAGAGTATACACATGGAAGGAGAAGAGTATTTCAGGTAGCCCATCCACTTAGGGGCATTCATTAAAACCTCATCCACTCCTGAGAGCGTCCACCTGGTGTATCTTTTCTTTGCTTAAACTGGACATGCACAATGGGATGTGCAGGTTTTTGCTTTCAAGTGAGGCTACCCATGCAGACATTCACATCAGAACTGTGGTATCAGCAATTGACCCCTCTGCAATGAAGGAAGGGTGGCCCCAACACAGCTGCAGTTCAGCCCCTCACCCACAGCCCTGACACTAAAGACACATTTTCAAAGCCACATGTGTCTGAAAGGCGCATGAAAGAACTAGTTGGTGGGTAATTAGCATTGCTGATATTTATACCATTAAGGATCCAGGGAGAAACAAGGGTACGCCGTATATTCGTTGATTGGAGATGATTATGTTTCTGCTGATGCCAATATTTCAGTGTAGTAATTTGCCCTCTCTGTTCTCCCCTTCCATGAAAGCCAGTTTTGCAGCCCTCAGGGACAGATTTGATTGTGCCTTTTAGTCAAGTTGAGAGGGTCTAACCTTGCTGTCACATGCAGGAGTAACAATGGGCTATTCAACAGAAAACCTTAGTTTTCCTTTAATACAGACTCCAGGACCAACACTAGGTTAAGAGTTAAACTTTTAGTTATCAGATCCCTTGTGTGATATAAACTATCATTATGAGATACATTTTCTTTCCATTATGCTGTAATAAAACCCTCCTCCTTATAATATAAATATATACATTTCCTCTGAGGCATCCTATTTGCTAAAGAACATCATGGAAATCTAATCTCCTTTTAATCAATAAAACACCAAATGATGTTTCTATTTAATGCAAACTTTGCTTCTTACCATGTAATGAACCTGTTTCTATTAAGAACACAGCCATTAATGGAATAAGTAATGCGTTACTACTATTCCACTGCTATAGTCAGGTTTCTCTTAGTATTTCCATTATAAACCCTGCCATTTAAGGATCTGCAATTTGCTGTGAGCTGATGTTTTGCCTATAAAATCTTTTTATACTGCTTGAGGGCTTGGGGCTGGGGGCTTGGGTGGGAGAGAAGGTTACAATTGCCATCATACGGGGCTCTCTTGCTCAGCCACAGACTCACTCGATGACCCTGGCCAAGTCATTTAGCCTTTCAGAGCCTGAGTCAATCTAAATGGAAAATGGTCTGAAAATGAGAGAGGCCTCGGAGATGTGAGAGAACCAAGTTTAACTACATGTAAAAGGATGGCTCTAGGGACTGATAATGGACTGGTGAGACTTCTGCGTTTGGGACAGCAGTACAATTTATTGTAGGTCAGTAATGAAAAGAAAATGGAAGCATGGCATTTTGCCAAGAATAAGAACTGTGGGTGAGTGCTCAAACCACTTGTGATGGACGGCCGTGAGAAGAGATAAACAGCTGTAATTTGGGCCAGAAAATACTTATGACCCAATCTGTGCTTTTGGAAAGCTGCTCTTTATTCCTATGTTTTTGTCAAGCTATTGCTGAAGGAAGTTCAGGACCTTTTTCTTCACGAGATGCTCACTCAGAATATTTTATATCCACATTGGGTTGCAGTTCATTTCAGTTATACTGTTTCTATTATCTGATAAATGACAGGGACTTCAAGGGAGAGAAAAGAAAACATGTATTAGGAAACTCTGAAACATGTTATCACTGACGCAGAAGTTGAAGATAACTTGAGGATTAACAAACATTTTGATGAGCAAACAGCGAAATAAAACAAGAGGGCAGACTATTCGCAGCTGAATTTCATGCTCATATCTTCATGATTGCTGTTACGTCCCATTCAAGCAGATCAAAGTGAGAGACTGGAACCTCTGCCAGGACGTGAAGGACATGTCTACCATGACACGGTTACCTGGAGTAGCAGTTTAAGGCAGCAATGTTAAAGAAATTTGGATTATAGGCTGATTTAGTGACTCTAGCTCAAGCGGAAAGGGAAAACATAGTGGAAGGGAAGGTGCTATCTGGAGCTAATTTCCAAGCTACTTTCAATTCACTCTTGAGAATTCTCACCTGGGTGAGAAGCTTCCTGCAAGGCGGTTGTGTATGAAGTGTTTTTAGTGCATAGGAAATCCTGACTGCAGGGGAACTGGAAAGGCCATCAGCTCCCCTTTCTTTTCTCTATCATCCCTATATACTGAAATTAGATAAAGGTAAATCTGGACCTGGGAACACTTCAGCAGGAGACACCACAACTCCAAACCCTCCTAGATAGGTGGAACATGAGATTGGAGAACACTCATCCAGCACCTCTGGAAAAAAAATGGTCTTTGACTCTCAAGGCAAGGCAGTGAGGGTCACTAAAAGGCCTTCTGTTATTAATCCAAGTAACCAGAGGATATTTGCTAGGACTTACTGCCATCTTCAGTTTTCAGGAAAAGAAAAGTCATGGATGGCCTGGTACCACTTCTTAGGCTGGTAGTGGCACGAGCCTCACAACTACTATGTCTGTTGCCTGCACATGTAGGTGAAGATTCCTCCACTGTGTTCAGTTCACATTTCCAAGTTTTGCTTCATAGGTGTGTGTACAAAATGCCTTTTTAGGCATGGGAAGAGATCTCGCTCTCACCTGGCTGCCTGAGTCCAGTGTCATACACATTCCCTGTCTCTGAATAAGCATGAGGAAATATGAGCATCATTGTGTCCTGTAATTAGAGGAGGACAAAGCACAGACAAAGTTTAAGGTCACTCAGGATCCCTATAGCAGTGTCAGGAATCAAAGTTAGTACTCCAAATTCCTACAGAAGGCTTTAGTCATGGGGTGGATCAGGTGGGAACCTGATCCAAATACACCAATCTTTGTCAAAAAGCAATGGCTGGATTGTTGCATTTCCTGCCATGTGAACCTTCCAAGGTTTGGAAGAAGGACAAATCCATGCATGCAGTTCACCTGCCAGCAACGACAGCACTTGTAGAAGGGACAGAACAGGAAATTGGCAGAGAGAGCCACCATGTCTGGAGGCTTTATCCTAGCACAGGTAACACATTCTTTATTTCACATTTATTTTCTTGCCGTGTTAAGGAAGGGGAAAATAGACACGCTTATTTCTCCTGCTCATTTTCCTGGACCATCTGGTGCTGCAGCAGAGATGACATATCACTGCGAACAAGGGGAAGATGTCACAGTTTTCACTAATAGCTGTGGGAGGAAAATAATTATTTTAAAAGTATGTGGGCTGTACAGACCGTACTTGTTAAGTCAAACTACCAGCAAACTTATTTCAGACACTAAATGTTTGATATTAAATAATCAGTAATGCTAGAGATCAGCAGTCCCAGCCATAAAGGGCCAGGCTCACTTCAGCACCTACCGCATCTATAAGTCAGGCACCACTTCACCAAAGCTCATTCACACTCTTTGGAGTTTATTGGATTCAGTAAGAATGAGAAACTGTAGACAAGCCTGTGCCACAGATTGCTCATACCATGTACATCAGAGATTGCAATCAGGTAGGGAAACAGGTCAGGATAAGAAGTAAAGCTGATAACATGACGTATCACCTTCTGAGCAATGACAAGAATATATTGATTTTCTTCTGATCTGTTCTGTATTGTTTCTCTAAAGTCCTCGGGGCATCCATGTAAGCTTACAACTCTAGATAATTTCATAATAAATAATAATCAAACTTTGAAGCACTAAAGATGTGAAGAGAAATGAAACACTTGTTCTACATAGGGAATCCCAAGGAACAGCATTCTTATGATCAAGAATGAGTAAAAGTTGAAGCTGTTCAGCAGCTTTAGGGGCCTTTTGGAAATGTCTTGAAAACTGTCTGATTCAGCCCAGAAACCTACGAAATGTGTGAGATAATAATTGAAAATGGAGCTTTATAAAAATAAAATGGAACAATTTGACTCATAAGTAGTCTTCTTTTTTGGAATGAAATGAACATTTCCTCTTCTTCCCCCCAAACAAATCTGTTTCACTGAAATGCTGGTATTTGAAAAATGTTGATAAACTCTAGTTACAATGAGAGCTAGTAAAAAAATGGAAACAGATTTGGTAAATATATATAAACAAAACAGCATGAATTTGATTCCTGGAATTCTGTAGAATTGCTTTGCTTGTTCTTTGCAAACAAGTAGAGCTACAACTTCAGCCATTCAGAAAATAAATGCAATGTTCAGAATGCTTCCAAATCTGTGCCAGGATAAAATAATGGTATTCTTTTTTCAGTAGCTCACTGTTCAGCGTAGTATTGTTTCCTTTTAATCAGATAGCAGCCGATCATAGAACCATAGAATCATTAAGGTTGGAAAAGACCTCTAAGATCACCAAGTCTAACCATCAACCCCCCCCCCAACAGGACCTCAGTGTCACATCTTCAAGTGCCCTGAACACCTCCAGGTGACTCCACCACCTCCCTGGGCAGCCTGTGCCAATGCATCACCCCTCTTTCTGAGAGGAACTGTTTCCTGATTCCCAACCTGATGGAATCACTCAATGGAAGTAACAGATGAGCAGAGCAAATAGTTTATAAACTAAACTGTAAATTGTTTTCTGGAAAACTTGCTGAACACAGGATGTCAAATACTCGTGGAAACATTCAAGTCGTGTCTATGTGTAACGATGATGGTAAGATACAAAAGCTAGAATGTGTTTAAAATGTCACCTTTCACACTGACATTTACCATAATAGATAAATATCACACTCTACCATACATCATCTCTTTGTGAAAGAAAGATCATCTCAGTGGTGTTCTGGACAATCTAGCTTATGTTGCAAGAGTAAATTTTAAGTGTTGCCAATCCAGAATTACTCATCAATACTAGTTGGAAGGTATGTTTGTTAAAGAAACAGGAACCTAATTCAATAGGACATGGTTAGAAGTTCAAGAGACAAGGTCACAAATAGGACCTCCAGAGGTTTTTGTTGGAAACACTGTACTTTGTTCTTTTGTGTAGAAGGGAGCTGCCATGTCCAATTGGAAATAAAAAACATCTATTGCAAACTTAATGCAATTTCATTGGAACTAAATTCAATCTCTTCATTTTTGATGCAGTAATGGGTCAGAACGCAGAACTCCAAAGCACAGCATCAGACAAGTAAAGTTCCTGTGGTCAGAGGTGGCACCACCAGAGGTATACTTTATAAAGAAACAAGTCCTGAAGATGTATTTAGAATATTTAAAAGAATATCATTCTTCTCAGTTACAAACAGACCCGCAAACATTCGCCAGCAAGCTGTTTCTCAGTCATCATTACAATCCCAGGCTTCAAACAGAAAATCCATGCCCTAGATAAAGAAGATCACTTCTCTAATGTTATTTTTTCTCCTTCCTCAAATAGGTTATACAGTAAGCTCTCTGCTTCAGCTGATTAAAACACACCATGCATAAGGGAGTGGGAGACACACACATGGAGTCAGACCCTCAATTTATATAATCTCCGTTGACTTCAGTGGAGTGACACTGATTTATAGCAGGAAGGGTCTGCCTACAGACTCTTAAAGGATTGACTGGTAACATACAACAAACCATTTTCAGAGAATAAGGTATTTTTTGTGAGAACGGTTCTTCCTATGTCTTGATTATGAGACAGAAACTTTGCTAACGCAGACAGGGGCTACACTGTGATATTTATGATACCCAAAAGGAAATACTTTGTATCTGAGATGCTCGATAGTCTAATTTACATGTTTATTGCACAAAAGAATAATTTATTTACAGGCAGAAAAACACCTATACATTTTAAAGCAGTTTAAAGAAGGGAATGATTTTGAAAGAACAGAATAAAAAGACATTTTTCACCTGATTGTGTCTGTTCTTCCTCTCCTCTTGGTCACTAGGAAGAAATACTGTAAAGTAACACTTTAGATAGTAGAGATCATTCATAGCATTTCCATCCCCTTTCCACACTGCTTTGACAGCCTGGCTCGTGTCATAACTATCACAAGTTTATTTATAGTTCAGCAGTGTTATGAGAGGTCAAATAAAGAAGGAGATGAAGTCCCTAGGGAGTCCATGGAGGAATTTTGTTGTGCTGGATCTTTGGATTATTTTTTTTTTTAATGTTTGTCCTCAAAATAGCATGCTTTGGAATCTGTTCCCTCCTTTCATTTCTCCATGTTCCTCCTCCATGGCCTTTCTGGTAGTGATGCTCTAGAGTCCTAAAGGTACCCAGCAGCACTGGGGTAGGAGTGGACATAGCTCAGGAAGCCCATGCTCTCCTGCCACCCCACACTGGCTTCATCAAGAGCTCTCAGTGAGCTGGAATGGGAAAGATCAAGGATTCCCATGAACAGATACAGGACAAGAAATTCCCACATCACTGCATGAGGGGTGTAGTCAGAATGCTGCTTCTTCAGCAAGCCAGTAATGCAGTGATGACAGCTCTGAGCTGGTTAATATATTACCTTCTGAATGGGATTGAATAGCTTCACTTGGTACGTGCAGCTATAGACCAGGCCCTGTTTTCAATATTGTGCTGCCTATAACACTTGGCAGGGTCAACAGGCTGCTGTAGGGATCAAGGGAACAGATCAGCCTTCTAAAAATTCAATATTAATTATTGAATATTTATGTTTACCAGGGGGAAGGGATGATCAGAGTTTCTCTCTGAGGCTGTGTATATATCTTTGTATTGCAAGAACAATATAAATCAGACCTTTATATTTGTCATTTATGTGAGAGGAAAATTAACATCACAAGCATTATTAATAAGGTATGAGCGACAGAAAGAAGAGAGGAAGCAGAGCAGCTCACTCCCTGCAAGTTTCTCTTTATGTATATTAAGAGGATTTATTGTGTACCAATACCCCGCTCTACTTCTTTTCCCCTTTCTATGGCAAATCTGAGTTTTGATAGCATTCGTATAGCACTGATTGATATACCTGCCCCTCAGCCATCAAATTATAGCCCCTTTCAAGTATTAACAAACTCATCCTTGCATCAAGCCTTGTATCAACCGTACCAAATACCAGATCCATTCTTTGGGAGGTCCATAGTGTGTATGAAGGCACAGGAAAAAAACCAGCAATATGTCAGGCCCACAATAGGAGTTAAAGGATCAGTACAAAAATGTGCAGAAGAAGGTTATGTGGACAAGACCTATCGATCACAACGGTCCTTCTGGCCTTCAGAATCCATTTAATAAAAGCTAACTCCAGTTGGCTCTAGGCCCTACAGCCATGCGTCTCAGCCTGTTTCATAAAGGAAATTACTGTCCCTCAGCCTTACAGGTGAGGAAAGGGAGGAACTGAGAAAGCAGGGCCCCAGCCTGAGCAATACTCAGCTGTTTGATTTTAACAGGGTTTTGCCTAACACTGCAAGTCTGTCAGATGTGTTGTCTCAAGAGCTTAATCCCTGGATTTACAGCTCCTTTGCTGAGCATAGAGGCAGCTGGAGCAATTGGGGAGGTGGAGGTGGTGAGAACCATTCTCCCCGTTCTGAGGTGATAGATTGGTGGGTGCACAAACCCAGAGGTTCACAAGCAAACCCAAACCCAAGTAGCTGAGAGATGACCTCCTAAATCTGTCCCTGTTCTCACAACTGGAGAACTGTGAGGAACATTTGCACAGACACCTAGGGTGGGAGGTTTGAAATACAGAATCATTTGCTTCAGAAAGGACCCTTAAAGTCATCTAGTCCCTGCAATGAACAGGCAGTACCGCCCAGACAGCAGGGAAAACCTGGAAGTGGCAGCTTGGGGACAGTCCTCGGGCTGGTGTCACCTTTTTTAGCACTCAAGAATATAAAACTTGCTTTTGTAAAACATGCGTTTGGCAGAAGCCTTGCTGTTGGTGAGGTGTGAAGGCTGGTGAGGTGGTGGTTTCCTTAAAATGGGCTGCTGAAATTATGCTCATTCGGCTGCTAGATTCTCCTGTGTGTTTTGTGCTGTTTTGTTTTGTTTCAAAACACCACTTTGCTCTGCTTTCTTTCCACTCCTTACAAACATACTGTGCCAGGCCAGTTAACATCAAAACATTTTGGCTTCTGTCACCCACTGCACACACCCCTTAGACCTCACTGTCCACTGGTTCAATGTGCCTCCAGATGTAAGGAGAAAATGACATCAGCTGCTGATCTTCAGCTCTTGCGTTTCACATTATTTACCATGCAATATTGATATATTAAAATATTGCACCTAATCATAATTAACAATGATACTTAGCAACATCTATATGGCTCTTCACACCTTTGAAGTGCTGTGCAAACACTCATTAATTAATCTTTGCTTTGGGGATGCTGTACGCCAGCTTCTTACGCAGTGCACCAAAAGCTGCTCCACAGGCATGGAACCACACTTGGTGGGACATGATGAGGGCTGCCCATGGAGATGGAAGCTGCTCCCCCAGGGAAGGTTCAGCCCTAGTACATCCAGAAGGTACCCAGAGCTGTCTCCAGGAGAGATATAATGGCAAAGCCTTGCAGAAATGGGCAATATAGACCGGAGAAGGAAAAATGGTGGGAATGCTGTCAGTCCCCAGCACTGGTGCTGGTCCAGCTTGGCTACCATCTAACAATGGATGCTGCCATCTAATGATGTCTGCTGCCTTTTCTTGAGTAAGCCCAAATCCCACGTGCTCATGACCTGCATTCCTCACAGCTTGCCTGAAGATGAGGGTGAGGAAGGATGGAGAGGTAGTGGAGGGGACAAGTAGCAGACCTGGTGACATCCATGGGGCTCACTCCAGGAGCATAGCACAGCACTGCCCCTTTCTGATGTTCTTCACACACCACTCCCCTCTGTTCAGATTTGGGCCCCGGTCAGAATTTCTCCCTGGTTTGTATTTTGGAGGTGAATGGAGTTAGGATTTTGAGTCTCTCTCAGCACTGCATGTATCTCTTCCTGGATGAAATGCATCTTTTCTCAGCTTTTCACTGTCTTGCTCTGAAATCTCCACTCCCATCCCTCTGCAGAGCTCAGTAACAGCTTGTTTCGTCTTCCTACTGTCAGCACTCTGCTTCGACCCTTTAATCGGGGGACTTGGCTTTTATCTGGAAGACATATGCCTTAGGTGTCTTGTATAAGGTGCCACACAAAGCAAATTCAGCCAGGCCTGCCAATAACACATCATCTAACCAGATGGGGATAAACAGACATGAATTCATTTACTCCCTTTTCTTCACTCAGTATTAGCAAGCACCAGAGAAAAGGCTGTTATGAGCTCTGTGTAATGTCTCTGGGTACTGGGATTTTGTGCTTTGCATTTGAGGAGAGCTCAGGTCAGACTCATAGCTACTTTCTAACAGAGATGGTTGGCATTAATAAAGCGAGAAGCTTTTTGCTACTTCATCCCTATGACATTGTAGGTACCAAAAATGAATGGTGTCAAGGAGGTTTTTTTTTTTTTTATCTCAGTGACATCTCAGTTGTGCTTTTTTTTGTGCAATTCAGATAAAACAAGGGGGAAGAGTAAGGCCCCCTAGGCAAAGATAAATGGCTTGTGTTGAATCTTCAATGGAGAAGTGACCAAGCTCATTTTTTTTTTCCTTTGGTGACCTCAGCAAGATTGATATCTAGATCTCATCAGCTGAAGTGAAAGAGTTATTATTACAGAGCCTGGAGCAGAGCTGACATATTTGCAAGGAATGAAGCAGTTTCTGGCTTAGGGAATTCAAATAACCAGGCCAGGGACATGCTGTATATGGAAAGAGCAGAGATACCAGCATTCAGACCAATGAGGCAGGTCTCAGTCAAAAGATCAAAGAAACACATCTGAGGAGAACAGATTTTTTTCCAAAAGTGTTAATTGGAATGTTTGGTATCGTCATTGTTCTCTCTCTTTTCTTTCAATACTTTTAAAAACCATTAACTTCTCTAGGTTTTCTCCAGCAAAATTAACCACTTTTCTCCTTGGGAAATTTAAAGAGAACGTCCTTAAAACACTCTTGCAAAGCAAACAGGATTGACCATGCTAAGAACAGACAGGCACAGAAACAATTGCCTGAGTGCTAGAGGACGTACGTCCCACTGAACAAGGCCAACTTATTCCCTGAGTTATGCTCTCTGCCTCAGGCACACTAGGTATACAACTGTAAGACATGGACATGGAAGCATACTACTACAATTATAAGACATGGACATGCTCTGAAAATCCCCAGTAGGTGCATCTCTAAGGGGTGGGTGGCAAGGCTTTGTCCTTATGGTTGGTAACGGGTGATCCAGAAAGTGGAACCCATCCCCACATTGTCCGTGATTTTGCACAAAGGGCAATCATGAGGAGCATGTGTTTTAAATAAAGCAAAGAGTGTGTCCGTTTGCTGATTGGGATTACAGGCACACACAGACTAAGACCCTGATCAGGCACCCACTGAAGTCAATGAGGGGAAAAAAATTGCAACCAGCATCAGCGAGCATATGGCACTCCCGGATTCAAGGTCAGATGGATAACATGCAACTTCACTGATATCTCACACCCCAGGTGAATGCATTAACCCTGCTTGGAAATAGTCACATTTGCTCACATACATTAGCCTGAATTTAGGAAGAAGCAGGTCTGTGATCACACTGCCTGTCAGCTTCAACAAAAACTGACAGAGTGAAAGAGATCTCAAAGACCGTGAAACTTGAGGAGCTTAATTAAAATCAACATCTGGGCAAATTAAAGGCGAGAGATTGAAATGAGTTCCTCTGCAGACAAAGATGCAGGCAGCACCTTGCTGCTGTGCATCTGCCTCTGCCCCATAGGGCTCTGCAAGGACCTGGAGACCCAGCAGGGACAGTGCCATCCACATCCTTCATCCCTGCTCACAAAGCCACTGGTTCCCAGATGAGCAGATAAATGCATTTGTGTGTGAAGAACTGGGATCCTATTTAAGGACATATATACGTGTGTTAGGAAAATAGTGTGTAAACATGAAAAAAAAAAAAGAAAAAGATATTTAGAATAAATAGCACTCCTGCCTATTCCAAATATCCTGGTGACTCATAAACCAAAAGAAAAATAAAAAATAAGAAGTCATATAGGGCATTCTTTTCCTTTACAGACTTTTTTTTTTAATTTGTATTGTTATTGTGCACTCAGGTTTCCCAGTTCAATCAGACTGTCCACAGTGGTCTTTCTTGAGATGAGCCATCACATAGTTCAGCCCTGGGCCTCCTTAATCTGATACAGCAGAGTGGTGAAAATAGGCAAGGACAGATGTTCAAATGCTTCTGCTTTGGCAACAAGAGGAGCAAATGTAGCGAAGAGGTCAAGGGCCAGGAGAAGAGAAACGGAAGAAAGGCCACAGCTTTCAGTAAAGAAAAGTACCACAGCTCAGAAACTGCATGGAAGCAAAATAATGAAGTCAAGGACCTCACATGCTTCTGCTGCAGCTGGAAAACACTTAAGCCTGAAAGTCGGATTTAGATCTGTCACAATAACACTATGCATTTCAGATTGATTGAATTATAACTCACAGGTGCTCCCTGCTCCATGCATTTCATCTTCCTTCCCTCCACGATGGGCTTTAAACTCCGGCACACAGGCAGATGAAAAGGATTGCTTCCTTGCATTCTCCTTAACACCGCTAGGACTCCATCGCGTTTACAAACAACTGCTTTAGCGCGTAACGCTCTGCAGAGGAAATCCAACCACCGTCAGTGCTGGCGGTTTTGATGGACTGAGTAAACATGATATTTTGGTGACAGGTAATTTTCATACTCAGCTGATTAATTCCAGAACACAGGAACAATGGGCTTTTTCAGCTGCTGAATAATGCATGTATGGCGTTGCAACTGGTAAGCAGCAGGGTTCCCGGTTAGCGATAGAAATTCACACACCCATGCTATTTTAATAAGCTATCACTGTTAACGGAGTCTATTTACGTTATTCATCTCCAACATTTGCACAAACATGTCAACTGGGGAAGTGTGTGGGGGGAGGTAGGAGGGAAAAATGAGGTCATATTCATATACACTTTCTTAGCTGTTTGATTTATATAAGACTTAAAATTAAGCAAAAAGCTTACTTCCAAGGGAAAGAAATCATCATAACCAACACCTGGAACCTGGAATATATGAACACAATGAAAATGGACAGTAGCAGAAGAGAAAGAACGGGACAAGAGCACACACAGAGGGCTGCTACAGAGTTTGGTGAGCCAAAGTCATTCTGGATTTCAATCACCTAGCTGGTTCTCAGCTCTGGATCCTATTAACCCCTATTTAGACTCGAGAGACCTTATCATTCCCTGCGACACCCTGGAAGGATGCTATGGTGAGGTGGGAGTTGGCCTCTGCTCCCTGGTAACAGTAATAGTATGAGAATTAAGGGCATTCAGTTGTGTAAGGGGAAGTTCAGGTTGGATATTTGGAAAAAATTATTCTCAGAAAAAGTAGTGGTGCAGTGACACAGGCTGTCCAGGGAAGTGGTGGAGTCACCATTCCTGGAAGTGTTCCAGAACTGTGGAGATGTGGCACTGAGGGTCACAGTCAGTGGGCATGATGGGGATGGGTTGATGGTTGGACTTGGTGATCTTAGCAGTCTTTCCAAACCATAACAATCCTACAATTCTATGAATTCATTCTCAACCCTTTGCAACCGCTTGAACAGTGTCCTCATCACTGTCTTCCATGAATGAGCCATGAGCTCCCAGTGGAACCAGACTTCACAGGTTTCCCAGCTCAACTTTTGCACTGTATTTGAGATTGGGATGAGTGGAGTTCACGGCTGCTTGGATTTTGAATGCGTAGACATAGAAAGGAATACACTCTTGACTGTGGGCTCAAGCATCAGGTTCGCTATTAAGGTCCGCTGTGCTTTGTGATGGCTGATTGTTTTATTGTGAGTGGAGACCTCCTCAATGCTGAACATCTGTAGAAGTCTGCTTTTCTTGACTCTACTTAATATTGTTCAAGGGAGCAATTCATTTGTATAGATAGAGGCATCTAGTACTGTTAGAGGCTCTGGGGTATCCTGTAAGGTTTCCAGCTGAAGCTCCAGATGGGTGAAGGCTTCCCATAGAGTAGTGTTTGTCAGCTCCATGGGGTATCTTGTATACCCAAGGGTATTAAAGACAACTTTAGATGTCTATGTTTAGACAACTACATCACACCCTTGACCTCACTGACTATAATGGGAGTTTGACAGCTGGACATCTAAATTTGTGTGCCTCAGTCTGTAAGCTGAATACTTGCCCTGAAAATGTTAAAGTCTCCACATTTTCAATGGAATGGGTCACTAGAAGCCATATTTACAAGAAAGCAGGTCCTATTTTGGCTTCCATACAGCTGCCAAACTTTCAAGTGTGATCAAAGGTGAGGCTGAATCCCTCTGACAGAGAGAGGGGTTGAGCAGGTGAGGTATATTAGCTACACCGTAGAATCATAGAATCGTTAAGGCTGAAAAAGACCATTGAGATCACCTAGTCTATGCAGCAACCTGTTATTAACACCATCTGCACTAAGCCTTGTCATCCCAGTGCCACCATCTCTTCATGTCCCAGCTTCTCAGTTCAAAAATGGAGGTAAAAGGGAATATGAAGACAAATTTGCAAATCTGGAAATCCCATGCATGCAAATTCAATGTATGTGCAATGGATCTCTGCAGGCATAGCACAGGAGACCCAACCTCATGTGGTCCCATGTCAGAAATCCAGCAAATCTCCCTCCAAGCTGATGGAAATGTGCTAATTGTTCAATTTCTCCACATCTTCATGTCCCTTATTCATATCTCTCTGACATAAAATTATTTTGAAGTGAGAAACAGACTGATCTGCCCTAACAAGTTAATCTCATATGTAGCTTCTGCTTTCCTTTATTTTTCCAGCTGGGATCTGGATGCTGGTGTAGTTTTATCCCTAACGATCTCGCACTAAACTTTTCATTTGCATGATAAGTTTTGCTGTCATAATATTCCCTGTCCCAAATTTTCTTCTCCTTAGCTGCCTGGGAGGTTTCCCTCTCCCTTCTCAGAGTATTTCTAGGAAATGATGGAAATAGATTTTCCTCTCTTTTGGAGAACAGTGTTGTTTCCCAAAAGAGCATAAAAATGGTATATGCCTATTTCTCAGGACATGTCTGTTACACGTCAGTCTGATGATGATTTGTATCACTATACTAGAAGCTTTGAGCTTAACTTCTTTTTTTCTTTCTTTTTATTTTCTTTTTCTTTTTTCTTTTTTTTTTAAATTTTCTTTGTAAATAGAAAAAATATCCCCAAATCTTTGCTATGGGACACCCTGGGATGTATTAAGGTATGTGGGGGTGCCCAGCTGTGGGAGGAAGGAGGTGGAGCCCCAACATCACATTGTGCAATGTATTATTTCAGCCTCTCTGGAGGCCAGTAATTGTGTGTGTCTGAAAAACTTTAAGGTAACCCACGTCCAGGGTAATGGCTGCATAAGGAGACCAACTGGCAGAACACATTGAATCAATTTTCTTCCAACCTCCCCTATTTTTTTTTTTAAGAACCCTTCCCTTCATTCTGGGGAGAAGCAGTGAGGAACCTGCCTGAGGTTTTCTGGGAAACCAGGAGAAGAGGAAAAGCTGTGGTGGGTTACAAACCTCTTCTCCCCATTGTGGTTGTCTTTTCTCCCTCAGCTCAATTGTAATTAAACTTAACTGTTGCACCCATTGTGTTAGACTCTAATGGGAAAGTGCAAATAGACACCTTTATATTGCAATGATTGTATGCCAAAAAGATAAAGAGCACAGAGTGTTATTCTCCTGTTTGTGCAACAGTGGTGGACAATGGGGATTTATAAAAAGCTATTTGCCAACACTTCCAGCCAGCCTGTTAGTATCTGTAGGAAACAGGGTGTTTACCCCTCTCAAACAAAGTCATAAAGGAGCTGATTTTGTCAGGACTCATTCTGGTGTTTGCTGTGAGACACCACAGATTTGTGCTTTTCTGCACTTTGGTTTCTAATACTCAAACCTAAGTCAACCTGGCTCAACTTTTCTGACTGTTGAGTGCTCACACAGCCTATAATGGAATTTTCCCCATAGTGTCCCACTGAACGCTACCCTGCAGTGCTGTGGAGGAGCAAAGGGAGGTGAAGGAGAACAGAAAAGGAAGCTATTTTGAGCACAAAGCCTCTAGGCAGATGTAGCTTGTGGAACTATCACATTCAGCCCAAGTTATTGGAGCAAATCAATACTAATTATTTTAAGGCTGAGGCCTTATGCTGGGGCTTCTCAGAGTACTCATGGTGATCTTTTTTTGCTCCTTTTGTAAATTGGCAGTGTAAGCCGTTATCACAGTGTGCAGAGCAAGGATGCTTCAAGGCAAGGAGACGTCCAACTCACTGCTCTCAAGAAAGCAAAGCCAGCTTTTGCCTGCAGCAAGGCAGGCTGGTGCTGATGGAAGATAGATTTTTTGCTGTCATGGGAGAATCCCCCAGACTCCCTTTCCTTTTGGACAGGACTATGTTTAGGCTCCTTACTTTGGAAGAAAAGGAGAGAACAACATGATCCTTTCAAGCAGCCACAAATACACATGTCAGAGAATCACTGAATTATAGAATGGCTTAGGTTGGAAGGGACCCTAAAGGCTGTCCAGCTTCAGCCCCTCTGCTGTGGGCAGGCTTCCCAAGGCCCCTTCCAGCCTTGAGCACCTCCAGGCATGGAGTAACCAGAGCTTCTCTGAGCAATCAATGTTGGTTAACATTTGGAGCCAAAGGAACTAGAGATCCACAAACAAATTTCTGGTACCATCTCAAAGCAAGCACGGTGGTGAATCAGCTGAGAGTGCAGCCTGGTGAGCACAGCTGAGGGTACATTTCATCTTCTTCATGTGGCAAGAAACATGCTTCATCCTCCTCTTGGAGAAACCATTCCCCCACCACTGCCAAACTCACTTAGGAGAAACAAATTATGTAGCTATCAGCTACAGCACAAGGTTAGGATCCCATTCAGGGTACAACCCCATCCTCCAATGATCATGGCTGTTTGCTGCATTCCCACTTAAAATTAATTTAAAGCAACCAGTTTCCTTAAGCTCTCAGCCTAGTGGCTGCCCACACCAAATCTGAGAGCTCTCCTGTGATGAAGGCTGATGCTTCAGATCAGAGTACTATCCAGCACAGTGTTCATGGGGTTTGCTACTTACCTGTACCTGGCAGTGTAACACCAAAAAGCTAGTCTACAACATCCAACCCTCTGTATATTTTCTAACTACCAAGAGCTTCGGTATCCCTTCTGCTGTTTGCTGATCTTCAAGCAAAAGAAGCTCAGAAATGCAAAGTAAATTGTAAATTGATTCCTGCAAGGATTCTTCCTTAGACAATATGAGGGAGTGCAGGCTGCAATCCCAGCACCCCACTTAGGAAATCATGAGTATAGTGTATCTGGCTTTGATGCATGACATAGGTCTGGGAAGGGCAAGGGTAACCAGAAGGTCAACCATAAAAATCAGTGCAATGATATCCAGCTACCATTTAGTTTCTCCATTTTGCAGGAGGGGTTATAATGCTTTTCTCTTATAAAGACTCTTCCCAGCATTGATTTTATTTTTCTTGATTTAGTGGATGAACAGGAAACATAAAATATTATTTCATTTCATCCAAAATGAAATATTTCTTTCATTGTCTGTTCTGTTTTGTTCTTATTTTATTTTATTTTTATGGGCTTTAAAAAAAAATAGTTACTTTCCCACACACAATTCTGATTTAAGATGTAAAGTTTTAGTTTTGCAAAGAGCAAGATGCAAGATCGCAGTCTTTCCAAACACATTTTGCTTTCACACTTGGGGGGTGAAAAACCTTGAAAATATGGCATGATTTCACCAAGTCTCGGGTTAACCAAGAACAACTTGTTTACGGCAAGTGAACTACTGTCTGAGAGCTCCATTCTCTACCAACTCTTTTTGTCTTTTTAGATTTGAAATTCTTCAGGGAAGGGACTGACTTTCCGTTTGCACAGGGGAGAGCACTTTGAAGATAAAAAATTGTTAGAGCAGTGCTAAGTATTGTGTAGCCTCGGAAGAATGTGTTATCAGCTTACAAAGCCACTTTGAAAAGTAGCATACACTCAAAGGCACTGACATCTATCTGTAAAAAGAGAAAAAAAGTGTAGGTGAGATTTACTGTCTGCTGTATAACTTTCTCCTAGACCTTGACTGCATGAAACATACTGCAAGTGAGGCAGAGTTTTTTGCAGTAATAACTGCTCTTGATGAAACTTGCGTTGAGGATTCTGTGGAAGCAAAGGGACAACAAAATTTCCTACGCTCAGATCCAAAAGGCCTCTTCAGGTCACCATAGATCAGCTCGGTCTCTAAAAAAGCATTCTCTGCCCAGAGAGGTTGTGGATGCCTCATCCCTGGAGGTGCTCAAGGCCAGGCTGGATGGAGCCCTGGGAAGCCTGAGCTGGTGCTTGATCTAGTGGTTTGCAACTGTGCTCATGGCAGGAGGTTGGAACCAGATACCTTTGAGGTCCTTTCTGACCTAAGCCATTCTATGATTCTATCATGGGGCAGACCAAGTTGTATCAGCCAGTGGCTGCTGTTCAGGAAAGTCCAACTCTTCTCAGAACTGATATTCCTGAGAGCGTTTTGGGGGCTTTTCCAGTGGGTATCAGAGCAGCAAACTGAGTTATCAGCACAAACAGCTTCAGAGCTGGATACAGACTGAGCTGAATCAGATCCAATTGTGCTGTATTGTTTTTATAAGAGGAAAGAACTTACCTTCTCCCTTTCAGGCTGGACAGTCTTTTTAAAAACTCCAGGAATGCCCAGTACTTCAAAATGAGCAAAATGCAAAGCTCGTTGCTGACATTCTCAGTCTTCTCCATGTTTCTATACCATGTCCTGGAGCTTGAGTGGTTGCACAAGGTCCAACTGCTTCTCTTCAGGGCTAATCAGCCCAAGTAAACTGAAGGTCCTCCACGCAACCATTGCAAAATACTTCCACTCTTCATTGTTTCACCACTGTCCCTTAGAGCGCCTGCCATCTTAAGAAGGTAGATGAATACTTTCCCTTTGCATACACATTTTTTGCTTCTCCTCATTTCTATTCAAGGATCACACAGAAACACCCTTTCTCTTCACTACAAAGAATCATAGAATCACCAAGGTTGGAAAAGACCTACAAGATCATCCAGTCCAACCATCCACCTATCACCAATAGTTCTCTCTAAACTGTGTCCCTCAACACAATGTCTAAATGTTCTTTAAATACCTCCAGGATTGGTGATTCCACCACCTCTCAAGTGCCCATTTCAGCACTTGATCACTATTTTGGAGAAGTATTTCCTAGCATCTAGTCTGAATTTCTCCAGGTGCAATTTGAAGCCAATCCCTCTCATCTTATCACTAATTACAAGAGTGAAAAGGCGAACCCCCAGCTCACTACAACCTCCCTTCAGGTAGTTATAGAGTATATAGGGAGTTACAGAGAGACCTCACTTGTTTGACAGGGGCTCAGTATGTTGGAGACACTTCAAAGGCGGCCTTCTTAGCAGATCTATCTAAAATAAGTGCTCCAGTATATGCTGAAACTCTATCACAGGTGTGAGCATGAAATATCACCTTAGAAACAGCAGCAAGCAAGGAGACAGGATCTGATCACTCCAGTATTTCCATTACGTGGAGCTTTGTGTCTCCCAGTGAGCCCAGCAGCATCCCATCTCCAAAAAAGATCCATCCACATAGAGGAACATGAGGGAATTAGCTGTGAAATAAGAGCAAACCCCCTGAATCACAATCTCTTGGCTAAGCATCACGTCAAGCAGTTATTATTATTGTCATTATTAGGAGTATTTTGGATCCACAACTTTCCATTAGAAGTAGAGTCATATTCTGGAGCAAGAGAAGAGCTGAACATCAGTCTCCGGAATAGCTCATCAAATGGAGTTTCTGAAGACAACTTAATCAGTACTTTTTTGGTCTCAGAAAATAAAAGGCTCCTGTGGCACTGAGAGAGATGGTTAGTGGGCATGCTGGTGATGTGTTGAAGGTTGGAATAGATGAATTTAGTAGTGTTTTCCAACCTTAATGACCCTCACATGGCACACATTTCACCAAGGACCTGTTATCTGTTTCCTGTGCCTGGAGCAGTAACTTTGACTAATCCTTGCTCTGATTTAACCCCTGACTTGCCACAGAAAGGAAAAGTCTTCACAGCCTCCAAGGCTGACTCCCTTTTCCCTTTGCTCAGCAGGAGTTTTCAGAGCCATCAGTATCCACCTAATGACATGAGGCTTTCAGAATATCGCTGCCCACAGATGCCGGCTGATCTCCCAGCTGCTCTTTTAATCATCTTCTGCACTTAAAGCTTTCTGTTATTCTTCCCAGCAGCATGCATGGGATGCTTCTCAGTTGAAAGCCCCAAAGCACCTTACAGAAGGTCAGCAGCAGTACATCATTTTATCAGAGGGAAAGTGCAGCACAGAGAGCATGGAAACCTCAACCCATGTCACCAGAACCCCAGTTCAATGTAGGCAGCTGTCAGCCATAACACTGCCCTTTCTTTCAAGCCACCCATATTGCTGCTTCAGCAGGCAGCCATACTGTTCAAGGTTGCCATGGGATGCTCCTGTG
The DNA here is from genome assembly GCA_023055505.1 of Callipepla californica brunnescens. NCBI lineage: Eukaryota > Metazoa > Chordata > Aves > Galliformes > Odontophoridae > Callipepla > Callipepla californica. The sequence continues at coordinate 4,638,076 of JALIRH010000006.1, forward strand.
CCCCAGAAGATGTTTTCAGGATGTCTGAAATATTCTCTGGGGTATATGGCAGAGATGAGCTTTTATTTCTGTTTGCTCAAATCCTATTGCTGCACCACACTGACTCCATGTGGTACTGGTGGAGGGAAGAGGACCCAGGAGAAGGAGGGATGGCTGTGATGGACAATTCTCAGAGGGAAAAGTCCATGAACAGTAATGTTCACATCAGACATTCCCTTTCACTCGAAGCATGTGCTCATGGCACTCACTGAGCATTTCCAACTACAAGTATTTGGATATTGAGTTAGTGGAGAACAAAAACCTTTTTCTAAAATTCACTTCAGCTCACACTGGGAGCGGAGCTGGGAGCTGTCACCTTGAAAAGTGATTTGAAGTCTTACTTCCAGCTTGAATTTTCTTTAATTGTTTAGTTTTCCCTTATTTATATTTGTATTTGTGTGTGTGTGTGTGTGTAACTATCATTTGTGCAATCATAGCTTTTGTGTTTTCATCCCAAATAACTTTGGAAACCAATGGGCACTTCCCACCAAGTACAAAAGAGATGAAGAGTTCCCAAACCAAAATGGTTCCTCTGTATTTCTTTAAAATAGGCAGCCAGATAGTTGGGAGAGCCCCAAGCAGAAGGAAGAACGGAGACCCCCAGACAGTATTAGACATGAGAGAGGCCAAAGAGAGGTATGCACAGATATATATACAAACAGATGCCTTTTTCAATGCCCTAGCTGATGAAAAATCCTGACTTTGTCCCTGTGCCAGAGAATCCAAGGAGCAGACACAAACCCTGGAAATGAGTTTGCTTTGATCCCACCGCAGCTGAATTGTTGATCTCCTGTGGAATTTGCCCTCCTGAGGCTGCAACAAAGAAGTCAGATGAATGCGAGGAGCAGGACAGCAGCAGCTACCTCCATCATCCTGCCCACATTCACTGTCGCCCCTCTGCAGCTCCCCATGTCATTTGCTTGCCGTGCCCATGCTGCAAGCACTGCTTCACTTAACCCATGACTGTACGGTGTGGACTAAAGCAGACAGCTGGGGGGAACCCCTGAAATCATAGAATTGTTTGAGTTGGAAGGGACACTTAAGGGTCATCCAGTCCAACTCCCCTGCAATAAACAGGGATGCCCACAGCTCCAGCAGGTTCTCAGAGACCTGTTCAGACTAATCTTGTGTGTCTCTGGGGTTAGGACATCCACCACTTCCTGTTCCAGTGCCTCACTACCCTTAATGTAAAAACTTCTTCATTCTATCTAGAGCCTTCCCATGGTGACACCTCAAGCTAACAGCATCCCTTGGAGATGCTAACAAAACACATTCTGCTTGAGGGTAATCCCAAGGGCTGCTAGGGATCATCAGTCTGTGACTTTGTCTAGCCAAGAGGAGTTCCTTAGGGGCCAAAGCTCTTGCTTGAAGCCCCGTGCTTGCACCTAACATATCCTGCGCCCCAAAGCATCCTGAGTTGGAGGTAAGCCAGGATAACCCCAGCCACTATACACTTCTAAACCTGCCACAGATTTACTGAGATGAGAGAGGGAGTGTTAAGGATGCATAAGCTCTCATTTTTTCACTTATTTTCACCTCTGCATGCTCCTCTGATTTGGCAACAGACCTGCAGATACAATTCTTCTCCATTTCATCCATCCCCAGCCTGAGCAGCAGGAACACACAGGGACCAAAGACCTGGCAAGTATTCTGTATCTCCTTCCAGCCTTCAAGCAGGGAGCTCGAAACAGGGCTGTAGTCCCAATATTTTGTCTGTGAAACACCAGTGATTTGCAAAGCACTGAGCAGAGTGATAACCAAGACCTGTTGTACACGTGGTATTTTGAGGCAGCTTTATGAAGCCAGTCAGATTCTGGCTCATTATTCTCAGTGCTGTGGAAATCTGCAGTTTCTGCCATGAAGACCTGAAGCTGGTGGGTTATGTAACTCCATTTTTGCCACTCTTCAGGCCAGCATCTATCCAGCTGCTCCCAGACTAAAATTTGTACTTGGGAAAGTCTCTTTTGACATTTTGGCTGCTACAGAATAATGCTCCCTCTCTGCTCAAGGAGGATGAAATTCATCTCCTCCCATCACACCCAGTTTCTCTTGCATGCTTTCTTTTCTTCCCTTCCTGATTCATTTATAATCAACATGAAAAATGTCAATGGTTTGCAGGAAAAGCAACGGCCTGACCAAGGCAAAAGTCAACCCTCTAATTTAAAACAGTTGAGGGGGGACAATTCAGTGAAGCTGTCCAGCCAATGCACAAACAGTTTGTAATTACAGGAGCAGGCTGGGAAAACAGGACCTACCTAGGGAATATTCTTATTAAATAAAGCAGAATTCTGTCACCTTCTTAATCATGAAATATTGATGAAACTGTAAGCAGTCCCTCTGAGATTTTAGCCTTTGGCCTCTCCTTGTGTGTGTGTGTGTCCACAGAAAGACAAAAGGAGGCAGAGAAACTCTCAGAGCATCACCGTGGAGGTGCAGAATACAAACCATGCTGCTCTGTGACAGTGGGTTTTGCTGAGGTTGCGTGGGCATATGGATTGGAGAAATAAAAATTCTGCACTAGACAGAACCAGAAACCTCTTTCAGTTGACTGTGAATAATGGAGGGGTGATTAAATAGAAACAAATTTGAAAGGACAAATTAAAGGGAGGACAGCCACATAAGCCAGCAAAGAAAATGTCAAGTGCTGATCTTCTTCCACACCTTGAGCCACTCCAAGGCTCACATGTTGGAAGTGGTAGGGGATACTGGACTCCAGATATTCTGGGGTGTTAAACCTTCTTTTGGCCTTATAATGTTGTGACCAGTTCTGCGGTCATAGAACTTATATTTATAGAATTATTTGAGTTGGAAGAGACTTTCAAAAGTCATCTGATTCAACTCTCCTGCAACAAATGGGGGCACCTACATCTCGATCAGGTTGCTCAGTGCCCCATCAAGCCTGACACTGAATGTCTGTAAGGACAGGGCATCCACCACACCTCTGGAGATATTTAGCAACAGGGAAACAACCACTGAGATCCACCACCATAGGGCAAAAGCGAACCAAGGCAACCAGAAGTTTGAATGCTTGGAGCACCAAATGCCCATGAACTCCTTTGGGAAGTGTAGGAGTTCCTGAGAAAGCAGTGCCCAAGAGACCCCAGCTGGATGCACTCAGCATTTGCAACTGCATTTGGATATTGAGGCCAAGGTGCCTGGCCACATTCGTGGACAGATGGAGATGGGGACAGAGCCCTGACACATAGCAGGCAGAAGCACGCTCAGCAGTAAGATTCAGGGACTATGAATAATGTTGCTGGAATCAAGAAGCTCAGGGAAGAAAAATCATAAATTTTCATCCCTTGACACTTCTCCCTGCAGTGGGAAGGGACAGAAACACTTCTCGAACAAAAATAGCCATGCTCTGCCTGGCTTCTGTGACTCAGCACCATAGCCCTATCCGTGATAAATTAATAAAGAACAAATGGAAGATGCCCAGTAGAGAGACCATGGAAACCAGAAGAACCAAGAGAGCAGTGCATCACCAGCAGTGAAACCCTGGGTGGAGAGAACTAGCCAATGAGATAGAAAAAGAGACCAGGGCCAGGCTGGCTAGAAAACAGCAGAAGAAAAAGCAAGATACAGAAGGAGAATGAAGCACAAAGATGGGGAGGCTGCAATAACTTAGAGAGATAGATATGTGTTAAGCAGCAGGGGAGCCTTCCCTCTGCCCGCAGTGGAAATGGGGCCTTTGTTCTGCTCCTTTCATGTTCTCACATCCCAGTCCGTAAGGGCAGCAGCATCAATCATGCAATGGTCCCAGCAGACAGCAGGACCCGGTTGATTTGCTTCCCCTGATGGCTGGCTCTGAAAGAACGCGCTCTCATTACCGTTCCTTTCTGGGTCCCAGTAATTTACTCCAGGTTTGGTTGTTGCAAACACTCCAGTATGCACTGGTTTGGTACCATTACTTCATTTCAGCTGCCAGAGAAAGCTGTGGGGAAAATAAACAGATATTTAATCAAAAAAAGAAAATATTCCTAGACTTGAAAACTTGCTGCTGAAACATAAAGCTGGAGCTGTGGCAATGGATGATTTTTAGTGCTGCTCCAAATTCCAGTCATGCTTGTCACAGTCCCACAACCACTCTAATTGTCAGCCATGGTTCTTTGTGCTCCTAATCAGTCCTGAAAGGGCCTCCCTTCCAGATATGGCCACACACTCTGGGGTGGCTGCACTTGGGGACAAGGGTAAGGCATCCCTATCTCTGGCCAAGGCATGGGTCAGCCTCTTCTGCCAACCAGTGGTGATAGGATGAGAGGTAATGGCTCCAGGTTGCACCAGGGGAGGTTCAGGTTGGATATTAGGAAAAAGTTATTCTCAGAAAGAGTGCTAATGCAGTGGCACAGGCTGCCCAGGGAGGTGGTGGGATCACCGTCCCTGGAGGTGTTCCAGAACTGTGGAGATGTGGCACTGAGGAATGTGGTCAGTGAGCATGGTGGGGTGGGTTGGTGGTTGAACTAGATGATCTTAAAGGTCTTTTCCAATTTTAATGATTCTGTGAACCTGTGATTCTATAATTCCATGATGCTATGAATCTATGAAATGGGTGCAGGGTTTAGAAACAAAACAAAATGCATACACTCCTGGAAACAACCAAATAAAGCATCTGCAGTGAATCTAAAGCATGTTAGCACTGACACAAACTGAAACCATTTATTTAGACCTGGATTCTTCTAGGGATGTCCTGTTGAGTAGGTCCTTAAATCATCCTGTGTATACCTGTGGGATGAAGCTCTGGTGTCTGGGAGACAGCACGCCCCAATTTCAGTGCAAGGAGCATTAGATAAGAGCCAGCACAGCCCATGCTTCCAAAGACAGCTATCAGCTGAACTGCTAATTTGGGAATGTCTGATCTTCGCCTCCAAGCTTTGACACTTTATTTTTCATTAGCTCTATTCTCCTGGATATTACTGCATCTTCATGGCACAAAGCCCAAAGGGTTTTATATACTCCAGTGAGTGTTTCTAGCAATTCCCAGCTCTCTTTTCTGGGAAAATCTGCTTCTCCTGTCTGTGCTCATTGCTGATGTATGTAATACAATTTCCAGATCCTTTCCACCTTCCACTCCTCTTTACTGGAGATGTGCTCCAACATGAGAAGAGATTAAGATGAAGCAGAGGAAACATTGGTACCCATCAGGTTGACAGCAGATATTTGTGTTGAAATCAGTGTGAAGATCTCTGCACAGACATCAGAATATTCCTTTGGTCTGCATAACTTCAGCCTTACTTCTAATAAATACAGCATCCAATAGATGCCACCACTCTCAGGAAGTAAAATTCCTACTTTCATTTAAAAAAAAAAAAAAAGATGATATAGTAGTGTAATATTAATTAGGATATGATTCTGATTTCATCTCTTACTCTATGACAAGGCACAAGAAGAGCCATCTGCTCCCTAAGGGATGGGGAGTCCTAGGATAAAGGCTGCAAGAGATGGCATGGCACAGAGTGTAACATACCTACAACAACACCTTAAACACAGATCTGAAGTCATCACTTCCAGACACAGTTTTTCAGTTGTCACTACTGTGCCTTTCTTCCCTGTATCTCTGTTTGCTTAGTCCTGGCTTCAGTACAGCTCACCTGGTTTGTTCCAGTTCAGAACAGGGCTCTCCAAGCTGTGCTAGGATTTATACTAACCCAGTAACCAGAAAAAGCAACAAGGAGCAGGTCTTATAGCACAAAGCTCTGCAGAAACATGAGATAAGAGACGATATCTGCCCCAAGGAGCTCAGGAGCTCTGTAGATGAAACAGCAAATGAGACAGCAGGGAAGGGAAGACACTGATTGAACATGGCATAGTGCTGCAGGTTGGGTGTCTGAATGCCACATCATGAGCACTACACAGACTTGTATTTCTACCTTAATGCTCTAAACCCTTCTGAGGTTAAGCTCACCCAATTTAAGAATACAAATAACCTCAAAAAAAAAAAAAAAAAAAAACCACCAAAAAAACACTTCTGGAAGCCTCCGCTCCTTGGGAAGCCAATGACAGCACGATGACGTTGCTTTAAATTCACCTCCAGGCAAAGTAGGCTTAGTCACTGCTGTGAAATTGTTGCCTTCCTTCCTGCCTCTCGCTTCCCTTTCCTGCTTGATCCCCATTTGACACTTTTCACAGTGACAGTCATCAGCCTGTGTATAACATAATCAAAAGGCTGCCTCTGGCTGCAAGCTGGTCCAGAAAGAAATGTTCAGAGCAACCCACATTAAAATGCAACCCCTGTCCTGTACTTCCTCCTATGTAACTTTCTGTTCCTTTCCTCCTCTACATGCCTTTGAGTTTAGAGTGTTTTGTTTTGTTTATGTTTGCTTTTTTTTTCTTTCTATCACATTATCCCATGTTGCAATAGTAAAACCACATTATAAAAGCAGCCAATATTGAACTAATTTTATCACCAGGCTGGTAATAAAGTTTAACACCGACTATAATATTGTTGTACAACAGAAATATTGCAACAGAACAGTAATATCCTGTTAAATTCATTTTCCATCCAACACCATAAGATCTGTTGAAAGATGCTAAGGGTGAAGTGTTTGTAGACGTTTTGTTTCACTTTAGTTTTGTAAAGCACCATAAATGTTTAAATAAAAAAAATCACACATTTAGCAGCAGTCTTTCTGGTGACACATCTAATGCCTTCATTGTCTGAGAAGTGATGGATGGCCACAAGATACCCCGCAAAGCAATGCACATCATAGAATTGTTGGAAGGGACCCCTAAAGGCCATGTAGTCCAGCTCCACTGCAATGAACAGGGACATTTACAGCTCCATCACGTGCTCAGAGCCCCGTCCAGCCTGACCTTGTATATCTCCAAGGATGGAGCATCCACCACCTCTCTGGGCAGCCTGTGCCAGTGCCTCACCACTGTTATTGTAAAAAGACTTTTTCCTGATATCCAGCCTTGTTTTGAGGAGAGATTAAATGGGGAAGTTTTTAAGAACTTGTGAAAAGCTGCAGAAAATAAGAGAGTCAAAGGACAAAGTCCCAGATGCTATGAGAAAAACAGATTTCAAGAAGATTTTCAGAGATCGAGGGGAAGGATTTCTCATGGTCATTCTCCAACAGCATCTGGGGACCATGACATGAGCCAGATAAAAAATTATGAGCCTAGTAGAAGCTTCATTGCAAGTGGAGAGCAGGAAGGCACCGGGATAGATGAATGTCTGCAGGTGAACTTTGGGAAGGAGCTGCAGAATTAACTGCCTTCAGCAACAGGTGACAAGAGTCAAGACCAACGGGGAAGACTTCTGATGGGCAAAGATTAGTCAGAGTTTCTGGAGATCTGCTTTGATTTCTGCTGGGAACAACAGCGAGGTGATTTCCTGCCATCTTGCATCTTAAAGCCCTTTGTAATGCAATGACAAGTGGACATGAAAGGGACCTTCCTGAACTGCCATAGGTTTATGCGTAGTCTGCAAATTTGCAAATAACCTCACAAAGGAGACAAAATAAGAAATAAGTATACACACTTAAAATACCATCAAACTACTGTCTACCAGTATAATTAACTTCATTTTCTTTTCTCTTTCCCCAGATTACTTTTCTACAGGGATAATTTTTTACTTAAACTGTTCTATGTTTGAAACAATTTAAGTAGGAATTTTTTTATTATGTACTCAGAAGTTGATGTATCCTTTCTGAGAATTTTGATCATATCCATAATAACAAAATCAATCCAGCTTGAAGAATGGCTGTGGGTTATCCCATAGTGCAGCCAAAGGGAGGTTTGAGAAAGGAGAATGAGGGTGTGAAGCCAAAGCGTGGATTTTAGGGCCAGAGGAGACTGATGAAATCAGCTCAGTTGATCTACTAAAGAGCACAGATTTCCAGAAATGTTCCAAAATAAACCCCTTGAGATTACACAGGGCATCTGTGGTAGAGCTGGAAAGTGAACCCAAACACATATGTCCTACTGAAGCAGGTGATCTGCAAGGGCTCAGTTCAGCTCTTTTAGATGGAAGCAAGCTAGCATTTCCTTTACATCTCACATACATCGAGGTACCATTTGCTTTTCCTGGATCTCACATCACTGTGACCTGGGACTGTGCCCTCAAGTAGGCAGCAGAGCAAATCAGAGAGTACAAATTGCTTTAAAACTTGTGTAGGTGGATAATGAAAAATGGAGACAAAAGCAGTTCTCTGTGAGAAGATACTGAGAGTAACCTTTCCTGAAAACATAATTATCCCTCCTGTTGGCATAACCTATTCTTTCATGTCTTTCATGTTTTTACTGAACTCTGATATGCAGCTCAAGAAAAGACTCAAAGACATTATCTGGATTATTAAATCCAGGTTGTGCTCTTCTGAACTGTTTATTTGCAAGGTTCCGTATTCTCTTACCATCAAACAAGCAAATGCTTAAAAAAAAAGCTTAAAAAATAAATAAATTTACTCCTCTTGTATTTACCTACCAGAAGAAGGTTTCACAATTAGACAACAAATGGTATTTCCTCTTCCTCCAAACCCATGTGCTTCCCCCTCACATTTTCCAAACCTTCTTTTCTGTTTGCTGTCTTGCTTTCTTCTGACTACAGCTTTGAATAGATGGTGCCTCACCAGTTCTGTTCCTCACCAGTTGTGGCCCAAGTGGCTTTTAAAAGTCAAACCAACCTTGCTTTTAACAGATCATGCACTCAAGAAGAGCCTTAAATATGTAAAGAACTGAATGATTACAGGTAAGAAAGAAAAGCCCACATTCTGCTGAAAGTTTTGGCTTTCTCTCTGGCTCTGGACACATTCATGGAGCAGAGGTACCCAGAGCCCATACAGATGCTGCACTGAGTTTTCCTGCAGGGAGAATCTAGAACTTAATTTATCGTACATGTTTACCAAGCTGTCTTTGGGGACATTCATAATGATTCTGTTTTTATCTGGCAACAAAAGAGGACCAAGGTGCAGTGATGTGAAGAAAGATACATTAGCTTTCAGAAGACAGGTAACATATCTTGCTAACATGCTCTATTCCATTTCCCCCCAATAGCTTGGAGCAGTGTTTTCCATTTAAAAATATCCTATCACCTCTGACAGATGGATTAAAGCTGAAAAACATCAATATTTTGGGAAAGTGGTACCTGCTAGCAAGGTAGATATAGGTTTGTCATTCAAGAGGTTTTATATTTCCTATGAAGTCCTTTTCCTGAAAAGCAACAACTATTTATTTTAAACTTTATCTACTGCTAAAGGCTTTTCTTTTTCTATGTCTTTTTTTTATCTTTTATTTTTGTTTGCTGTGTTTTGATTTTTTCAGCGGACACCTCATCTGTCAGTGGTGAGGAAGGCTGGAAGTGCTTTTACTTTGTCTGTCCTGAAAGGTGAAGGCTTACAACCTGCCATTACACCTGCTCAGAGTGGGTTACCAGAAGGACGCTGTGGTAAAAAGGACCAACACCATCCCAGAAAAATATTTAAAGAGTTTCGATAACTGAGTTTCTGTCACAAGAAAGACTGGATCAGTCATGTTCATACTCCTCATCGTACTTCTGATGGGCTGTTCTGCTTATCTGGTATTTCAGCTCAGATGCATCCCACCTAATAGTAGGCAGAGACGCAGAAGTTAGGGCTGTCATTATCTGGGTGCCAGCTACAGTCACTGAGAAGAGACAGACACCTCAGGAGAGGGATTCACATCTGAAGAGGGTGAATCATGCTCTCAAGATGCCAGCAATTCTCCATTCCTCAAGATGCTGCTGGCACAAACAGCAGTAAGTCAGTACAATGAGGCTTCTAATTCAGGAGCCTTGGTAAAATGCCTGAAGTTTGAAGGGTGAATCTAGACTGGTGACTCTCCCTCTCACCATATTTTCAGTTTAATGGAAAGAAAGATATCAAACACATTCACCCCTTTGCCACACAGGACTCTTGTGAAGGGAGATGGGCAACCAAAAAGGAAAAGAGGAATAAAGAAAAGAGAAACTTGAAGGTTTCTGAGGGGAAGTATTGAATTCTATCCTGCTATTGCTTTCTGGCTTTGTGAGCTGAGTTGCACGGCTCCTTGTCTATGCCACCTCCATAGCCAGAAAGCTGCTCAAATACAGCATTTGGTTCTGGCCCAGAGCTCAGGAGGGAGAGTAGCTGAGAATTTGAAGATGGTTTCCATCCGCTCCCCAACTAGTCTTCCCCAGTATCTGGTGTGGCTAAACAGATGCTGTCCTGGGAAGTACAGGGCTGAGAGGGACAGTGACTTTGGCCCAAACACTTGAGGTGATCGGATGGAAAAATATCAGCTCCTTCAGTGCAGTTCCAGATGATAAATTTCCCTCCTGGAGACTGATGTACAATATTTCTTCATCACAAGGACAAAGTGAAAACTGTTAAAGGACCTAAAACATTTTAGGAATCCAGACAGTGCTAGGAGTTAAAAAAGCAGGCTCAGATTGGGAAATCCAGCACTGAGGAGCTTAGCAACATCATCTTATTTGAGGACCCCCTCTCCAAGATGTCCTGGTAGCTGTATGCATTGTTACTCTTACAGTCTTGATAAGTTAACATCATAATGTGATCCCCCAGCTCCTTCCACCCTGTTCCATACTCCAACCCCATTTCTATGAGGTATGTCTTGAACACAGTCACACTAGTTGCCATTTGTACTCAAGGAAGGTGCATTTACAGAAGGCCTTCAGACCACTGAAGAGTTAAATCATGCAGTGGGGTGTCCTATTACTTTTCATAAAGAAACCCCAGAGCAACTGCATTGCACTGGGACAAGAAAGGCTGTAAGGGTGATGCCATGGTGACATAACCCACAGACATGTCACAGGGTTAGTATTGAAGGCAAAACCTTTGTTTCCCTTCTCCTCTTACCCGTCACTTGGGAATCCCAAAGTGATGGATTGGAAAACAAAATCCCAGCTGAACATGGGAGTCAGGATAGGAGTGCTACAGGATGGGCTCGTAAATGGCCCAGATCTGTGGGTGGCTATAATTATCAGGGTTACTTGACAGCAAGAAACCTAGGGAAAGAAGAATTCATAGGGAGATTGTGCACCACCTACTACCATTTATGAGTGCTCCTATGAGTAATTCCAGTGAAGTCAAGGAGGCTACCTGTGCTAATAGTGCTGTATCTTCTGGAAAGCAAAGTTCACATCCTGGACCTGAGAATTATTTCAAGCCTCTGAAAGTTCTTCTGCAAATCACTTAATCATTTCTCTGCTCTCAGACTTCCACACTGGAAGTTTTGTCTTGTACCTAATATCTTCCCAGTTAATGTTTCCATGAATTAAAAATTATGTGCTCATTGCACTTTGTCTTGTCCCTGCACACATGTAATAGCAAGACACTACAGTCACCATAATACGCAGTTTGCTAGATGCACTCTAATAAGATCTGATAGTTTCAGTACCTTTTTGGTTGCCATTTTTCACCTGAGTGACATGCTTATCCGTTTTGGTATATAAACTTCTACAAGGTCATGTAGAATGTTGTGTTTTACCATGATTGATAGCACAGTGCAAAGAAGTGTGACTGATCCATGCAATCCTGCCTCAAACCATTTTCCCCAAGTCTCCAAGGGTTAGAATATCTCAGGGAAGGGAAGGGAAGGGAAGGGAAGGGAAGGGAAGGGAAGGGAAGGGAAGGGAAGGGAAGGGAAGGGAAGGGAAGGGAAGGGAAGGGAAGGGAAGGGAAGGGAAGGGAAGGGAAGGGAAGGGAAGGGAAGGGAAGGGAAGGGAAGGGAAGGGAAGGGAAGGGAAGGGAAGGGAAGGGAAGGGAAGGGAAGGGAAGGGAAGGGAAGGGAAGGGAAGGGAAGGGAAGGGAAGGGAAGACCAACCAGACAAACAATAAAAACCACTAAAAGCCCAAAACAAAAGTCTAGAGCAGTCAGAAATGAAGTACCCATCATGCCTGTTAATAACTTGCAAAAGTTTTTACTGCAAGATTTGGAATGTGAAAGTAAAATTCTGCAACACACAGAGGTGTGGGAGGAATAGAAATTCTACTCAGAGTTTGAGTCTGGAAATTTGTGCCTGAAGAGGGAAAAGCAAGGGATGTGTTTAATCAACAGGCTCAAGCACTCTCTTCTTATAAAGAGAGAACAAGACGGCACTTAAACTTAATAACTCCTTACAAATAACAAGTGAAAAACACAGATTGGACGTCAGCACTGCTCAGAAGGCAGAAGAAAGACAAAATGGAGTTAGAATTAGCATGTCCTTTACACACACACATGCACTATGCACTGCAGAATGATTTGTTCAGTGATTTCCCTATCTGTACTCCCAGCTGGATGCCTGGTGTCTTATCTCTACGTCCTGCAGTGCACCCTTTTATAAATTATATGCTTGATTCACTGTGGGGGTTAGGAGCTTCGTCTGACAGTAGGGTCTTCTGGTGGGAGCAGTTGGATGCTCCTCAAACTCTTAGTAATACACCAACATTGGAAAGGATAAGAGGAAGGAGGCTGAAGATCTAAAAAGAGGAAATCTTTGTTAAAAAGACTTTAGAGATCAAGGAACAGCAGTCACAGCATCTGATCAGCAGCCTTTTGCCCTCAGTAGAAGAGATCAAGCAAGAAAGGTAAATCTTGTGTCCTACCATTCCAGGGCAACAAGAGCCAGAGTGAAACACTCAAATTGGCTTTTATTTTAAAGATGAGCAAAAGGGACAGGATACTGAGGAACTAGAAATTTCTCCCCCTCCAGCTGGACATCAGGGTGGGATTGGACTCTTCCAAGAGACAAACCACCAGCCCTCTTTCTGGGGTTCTCCCCAACCTTGGTGACCAGGACTCACTTTTTGCCCAATTCTTGGGCATCAATGTGGACTTCTATTAAAAGCTTATCTGCCTGTCCTGCCATGGCTTCCAGGCAGGGCCAAATGCTTTCCCAAGCTGATACTTGCTGATACCAGTGCTGTCCTCCGTGGGTATGGAAGAAGGAAGCCACACATGGACTAAGATTTCTGGGCAGAGGTGTCAGCCCGCCTCCTTCACAAAATGGTAATCAATACTGGGTTAATCAGAAAACAGAGATCAACTCTTCGGTCACTGAAAAACTTCTGTAGGCTTCAGGGAGATTCTGGAAATCTTCATGCCCTGTTCACATCAGACAAAAATCTTGTATGTCCCCTACTAGTACTAGTTCCCTGTATTGGCCTAGAAAAGCTTGGAGGATAAGTTAAAGTTGAGCTTCCAGCAGCTGCAGCAAAAACAGCATTGAAAATATTTAAGGAGGTGATCTGTAGATAGCAACTCTTTTATTTTGCCATCTGAAATACTGGCATTCAAATGGTACTATCTGTGGCGTGTATGTTCTGGAAGTGTTCCCAACACAAGTAGAGCTGGTGCTTAAAGAACACAAGAACAAGGCTGCTCATCATGCACAACTCAATAGCATTAGACCAAAAAGTGTATCCCAACCTTCCCGTGTCAAATATTCACATCTTGTGATTGAACTAGAGCTCTTCTTCTCAAAGGCATCCAAATTTTGATTAATGTGGTTAATTAGCTCCATTGCAAATGAGATCACTTTCCTCTTTGACTGATTTTGTCCTGTTAATTTTAGGCTACTTGCACAAAGAGAGACTTTCCAGGAAAGATGCCTTTCAATGAGGATACAGCATTTCAACAAAGGAAAGATGAATTTCCCCTCTCCCTCTCAACAGGGAGAAATGGGGTTCTGACTACTGTAGTGTCACTCACTGAAATGACAGGTTAAGGATAAGTGTACATGATTGCAGACTGCTAGATGGTAAAGTATATGCAAACCCCTTTCAAATGCCAGAGTGTTTATTGCTGTCTTTTCATTCAGGAAAAAAAAAAAGTAATTTTTTTGCTGTGTGAAGGTAGAAATACTCACTTTGGGCACTGCAATCTAATCTCACTCTGCTTTAAACTTACTTACGCAGATCACTTGCAGAACTGAAAGACCCCTGGACCCATATCTGTGTTTATTAAACCAAGTTTGATTTTAGTGCTTGGAATCCCTGAAGTTCTGTGAAATGGTAGCAGGAGCACTTTGTGTCTTCAGATTGGCGTGCCTGTGCCCGCACTCCTAATCCTGTGCAAAGACGGAAGGTTAATTAAGCCTGTGTTTGATTTATAAATGTTATCCCTTCTGCAGAGCAGAGTGCAACTCCAGCTAAAAGGCAATACTGTGTTGATTTGACTTCTACTGGCAGTTCCCTACATGCAGTCGTTTGTGGATATAAATAATGTTTTAAAGCAGGGAGTGGTTCTGGTGAAAACTAAGCCCAACTTTTGAACAAATCATGAAAAAGAGTAACTTGACTCATGCCATGATTTCTAGGAAGCTGAAGCAATTAATTCTTTCCCAGGAAAAAAATATGAGCCAAAATATAAAATTTCAATGTCCCATGGTGACAGCAAAATTTATAAGTATGGCATAAAAGACGGCAGAATTCTCCACTTGTATACAAGAACAACGGTTTCTTTTAGGCCAGTGGAAATCTGGACTAGCTCCACTTGGACCACTGAATTTTCTATGAATTCACCCCAGGGCAAAGGAGAACAGAACACAATCCTTCATCCTTCCAGGTTTCCTTTTTCAGTCCTTTCCATTCCTTTCCAAAGAAGTATCAGAGTCAGACTTCAAGAAGGTAGCATCAGTACAGCTCCAAAGTACAACCTATTCATCATCACTGGTATCTGTGTGGAAGTAAATGTCTGCACTTCTGATGGTATTCCTCTCTTGAGGAGGGCTCCTTTGAAGAGCAAGCACCCTCAAATTCTATTCTTATAATGTTAACATCTCTTTAGCAAAGATCAGATCTAATCCTGAATAATCACACCTATTTGTAATAAGATAATAAAGAATCTGAAGCCATGTAAACTTGAGTCATTGTAGGAGAATTCAGTTCAGACAGAGGAACATCCTTGAGAAAATGTACCACATTTCTGAGCGAAGATGGGTATCACTGGAAAGACACCTCTTCCAGAACAACAAACAAGCAAACACATTAAAACAGACCTGGTTTCACTCAAAAAAGCAACACCAGTATTTCCTCTTCTGCTAGCATCTCTCCTACTGTCAACCAGTCCTGAATCTGTAAGAGAAAATGCTGTTTGTAGTCCCACATGCGATACAAAGAATCAAAGCAGTCTGGAAGGTTTGTGGGGCCTCTGTTCTGCAGTTCTCCTGTAGTAGGGTTGGGCCAACACAAGGATGTAGGATGAGCACACTGTATCTGTAATGCTTTGCCACAGTGCTGGTGGCATTTCTGGAAGCTTCCAGGCAAGATCACAGAGAGCAGTGCATCACCCAGAGATGACTGTAATTTCTTACTTGGGTTAATAATAAGAAAGTCATGAAGTAATGAAGTTTAATTTTCTTCCTGCTTGAACTGTTGTCACTCCATGTATGCCCAACAGGACAGAGATAATGGTCTTAAGTTGCACCAATGAAGGTTCAGGTTGGATAGTAGGAAAATTTCTTTAAAAGAGTGGCAATGCGCAGGCACAGGCTGCCCAGTGAAGTGGTGGTGTCACTGCCCCTGGAGGTGTCCAAGAATCACAGAGGTGTGGCACCGAGGGACATTGCTAGTGGGCAAAATGGGATGGGCTGATGGTTGGACTAGGTGTTCTTCACAGTCTTTTCCAGCCTTCATAATTCTACGATTCTATGATTCTATTCAGCAGAGCTCTCACGAGCTTAATTTAAACATGAGCAGAAGTCCCACCAACGTATCGCCTCTTCCGCGAAGAGAAGCCCTGAGGCTGCTTACAAATCCAGACAGGGCTCGGTGAGAGCCTGCAGGTGCCTGCACAACGTTTGCCAAAGGGTGTTGGGCTGAAGGAGGTGTTTCAGAGCTGGATCCCAAGCAGAGCCAAGTGCGAGGGAGGAAGCCAGGGATGTAAACCCAGACCTGGCTGACACACTTTGCACCCATAAAGAGACCCTTAGTTAGATTCATGTTACCAAGCTAGCTCAGCTGCAGCTCAAAATTCAGTCTAATGTTTGCTCTACTTTCATGCAGGTAATATCCCTGTAGCAGTGGTTTATGCTACTGTAGGAAAAGTATTTTAAACACTTTAATGGCCTGCGTTATACCCATCCTTTCCTTCAGTGGGTGCAAATAATTGCTGGTGCAATTTTGTACCCCCAGTTATTTGCAGTTATGGTGCGTGTCATTGACGTGTCTAACTAGCTGATAAGATACGTGGGTGCCATCAGATGCCGTAATTAGAAGTTTAAATGACACGAACTGCACCCACACAGAACTGCAAGTGCAAAATTGCATCCGTAACATCTCAGAAGCAACAAAGAGAGGAAGGGCTTGGAAATTTGTCCTTGCAAATGTTAATTTGCATGGCAATAAGCTTGAGCCTATTTGGCAAATACACTTTCATTACACAGGATTTAAACCAATTGATTCTAAACAACCTGAGAGCGTTCAGACACTTAGCATTAGACACAGCATCTTGAAAAATTATGCTAGTCTGTTCAACTAGGGCAAAGAAGTTTTCCCCTCGGTTAGGTAACATGTAACTCATGTCTTTGTTATTGCCTTCGCTGTGGCAAAAGTAAGCAAAAGACTTCGCTTGCGATGACAGGTTTTTATAACAATTTCTCAAGGCTGCAACACGATGTAAGTACATTTCGTATTTCATGATAAGCAAATGGCATGCAACAAATAAGAAGGTTTTTGCTCTGGAGTTTCTCTTGGCACCATAATCGTACAATATATGATCATGTACTCAGGCCTAATGCGAGGCAGAAATAATAATCCAACACCTCCTTGTAGACATTATCCATTGCGTTGGGAAACTTAAAGGAGTGCTCCACCATTTTACTGGGAAGAACTGATGTATTTGGAGGTTAAATAAGAATCAGTGGTGTTTCTCGTATTTCTCCCTCACTTGAGGTCCCATGGCCCCACATGTAAACATCCCGTGCACTGCGGAGTGTGCAGCATAAATGGAAATGTTTCCTCAAGCTGTTTGCTAATTTTCCCTCTCTTCTGGCCAGGGGAGGCTGAGAGAAGAATAGAACTAAATCAAACAGAACAAGCTTAACAGAAGAAAGGGTAGAAAGGGTAAAATAAAAATGCTGAAAGAGGGGGATATTATGTCCTTTCATCCCTGCTGATGTTTTTGGGCTCGGCAGCTAAGCACTTCCCCTTGTGAGAAGACCATGACAGAGGAATGCAGTACAAGCCCTGGCATAATCCACTGATGCAGGTTTGCAATGCTTGACCTGCTGAAGGCAGGAAAGCAGTTTTCTGGCAAGGAGCAGCATTTTAGCCTTTGAGAGCAACCAAGAGAAGTAGTGGATGGCCCATCCCTGAAGATGCTCAAGGTTGGGATGGATGGTTCCCTGGGCAGCCTGATCTGGTGGAAGGCAGCCAGCACATGTGAGGGGCTTGGGAATGGATGGGCTTTGAGGTCCCTTTAAACCAAAACCATTCTATGATTCTGGGAAGATGCAGCGATGTCTATCCTTGGTACTCCCCAATCTCTCCAGAGCCACACTGTCCCTCTGTGCTTGTTTCTGCTGTTCGGATATTTCTTCACCCAAGTTTCTAAGGAGTTTCAGAACCTCCAGGGATGCCCATCCTGAGTTCAGCTTTTCTCTTCATCAGACCCCACGAAGAGCCAGCTATGGAACTGGCACCTCCTGTGCATTTCAAAGCAGCTCAGAGGCAGTGGCTTCCTGCTGCATCTAGTCCCACTCCTCATCTCTCGTCTCTACTTCAAACACATTGCAGCTGACCCTAGAAGAAACCAGCCAAAATCCCAGCTACCCCAGAAGCAGTCCCGGGAGAGCATATCTCACTAATGGCAAACAGCTGCAGTCATTAGTATTATCTCGGGGGATCTGGACTTTAACAGTGAAGGTCCCAGGTTCAGATCCTGTTGACAGTCTGTAAGATTAATACTAACCATCCTGCGTAGCAAAATACTGCAGGGATCACCTTCTTTGAGGCCTCAGGTGCTTGGGAGAGCAGACAGCCGATGATGTATGAGACACTGTGTTGTCTTCTTGGCTGGATAAACAGAATAATGCCCTAGTGGTTTTAAAACTTCTTTTTTCCCTACTTTTTTTTTTTCTTTTCCCTTTTTCAGACCTCTTGTATTATGGCTGTACATAGACTGATGGTTTCACATCATCCAAACAGAATATCTGTTCTAAACAGGGAGCACAGAGTTTTGCTATGTCCTGGGTCTTCTTGAACCTGTGGAGATCTTGGCTGCATCATCCAAGCCAGCCCACTCAGGTCCCCATGCCCACTGTGAGATGCAAATAGGCATTACAAGATAGCAGGTTCCTGGATCAGCCTGGGACCAGAGAGTGAAGAGCACGTGGCTGTGCTTTTAATGGCTCTTAATAGACATCTGGATGGACCATGCTGCTTTGAGAACACCAACTTTCACCTCCATCCTCAGGGACGCAGAAGAGGGCAGAGGAACCACCTTCTATAGGTAGGATTCGGCTGTGATAATAAGGAGGCCACTGTGGCCATAAATAATCTGTTTTCCACAGTCTCCACAGCCCGCGTGGTGTGAAAAGCTGGACAAGGATTTGTAAATGAATTGAGCCCAAGAGTAATTACACGTTCCTGCAGATTACTTGGTGCCGTAATTGCACTTAGTATTTACCATGTGACCTAAGCCAGAAATAATCATGTATTTACTTTATATTTATATTGTAACGTGCCATGTACTGTAATTATACTGCCACTCCATGGTACTTAACACATCATCGAATGTTCCACAATTATCATGTTAGTAAATAGCACTTACTGAGATTTGTGGCCTATAATTTCAAGCATTACCTGCTAAAGATTTAGTGTAGTGATTTTTAAAAAAATCTGTTTCATGACAATGTCATCTCATATTAAAAAAAAACCACTTAGAAATCAGTTTTTAGAAATTCCTAATTTGAAAATACAAAGGAAAAGCTAGATTTGGAACGAAAGGCTTTTGCAGTAAAGCAATAGACAATTCCATAATGAATTCTTTGAATTCTGCTACTCAAGGTTGTGGAAGGTTAAAAGTTCCAAGCTTTTTCAAGTGATTAAATGAAGATACAAAATCCAACTTGAGACTCTTACAGAAAAAAAAAATTAATATTCACTCAACTTCTCTCATTTAATTCTGATTAAATCTTTGAGCGGTTAAAATCAGAATTTTTACCTTATATTTTCTGAACGGACTTCTGCTTATGCACATATTTGCTTCAGAAGTACTCCCCTTGATTTCAGTAGTTACTCACGTGACTATAAAGCGAAGCGTGTGCTTAAGTACTTAGCTGGTCCAAAGCCAAGGTTTAAGTATGGAAGTCTTAAACCGTTGGTCACAGTAAACTCATTTAAGCAGAAAAGCTTAGGAATATTCTCAGATTTTTATGATTATCCTCTCAACAGGACTTTTCATACTGCAACAGAGGTAGATGCCTTAATTCTCCCAAAAATTCAGTCAGGAGCCTGGATTTGCAGCTCGGGGCAATACCCATGCTAGATACATTAGAAAACCAGAAGGAAACCACCCCAAACTTCTCTTCCCTGTTGGTATTTTATTTCTTGGCTTGATACACAGCCCCATAGAACTGGATCGAATACGGAGACCCAAACATGGAATTAGGGATGCATTTTTTTCCTCTGATTTAAGAACACAGACAAGCTATTACACTTAAATTGAAGGACGAAATCCTGGCTGCACACATAGGCAGCAGTTCTGGTGTTGAAGTCTACATAGTCCAGTTTTCTCCCTCAAAACCTTCAGCCTTGATCTGCCCAATACATACAAACGAGCTTACCTTTAAACACCGATAGTATCATTTACCTCATTAACCAGAGCTGGATGAATAATTCATACTGCATAATTTATCCAATGATTCTCACTTCTTTTTGTGTTTGTGAATTGTCTGCAAATAGATTCTTGATTGGACTCTTCATCTAAAATTATTTGCAGGTTTCTTTGGTGAATCATAATCAGTCTGCAGATCATTTGAGCGGTACACAGCGAGCAGTCACAGTTTGGAGCTCACGCTGTGTGGGTTCACTGTAGGAGCGTCAAGGTAACGCTCCTGTTCTCTCGCTGGAAAATCTTATGCAACTAACCAACAGCAGTGCGAGTTTTGAACTGCACACATAGCGTAAAACTTGGAAATTCACACCCTTGCTGAGTGTTGTTGTCAAATTCAGAACCTTCCTTCAGTGAACGGTCAAACAGCATTACAGAAAAGCAAATACCAAAGCGGCATGTAGCAGATCTGAGGGCTTGGAAACATGAGCAAACTTACTGGAGGGCACCAAATTTCAACCTGACAGCTGATCCATGATAGCTGTTCCTGTGAATGTACTCAGGCTGAGGCAACCTGAATTAACTGAGCATCTCCTCAGCAAGGGCTAGACCAGCAGATCACTCCATGGAGGAATTCCCAAATGAATGTCAAATGGCAATCCCAGATTGACTTGGTCATGTTCCTGAGGCTGGAATTTTTCTTCGACCTACCTACTCCATTTACTCTAGAGAAGGAATATCACCCTGGCAAAGTATCTTCTGCAAAGGCACCACAGTTACTTGCAAAGTGCTCAGATCTGCTGCATGCGTGGAAGCTTATAGGGCTAGAAGTTTCAGCAAGTTTTCTCCCTCGATACTGTACTGGTCCCTGTGAGCAGAGACAAGAAGCCAGTCTGCTTTCAACTACCACAGCTCCCACTCCTACTTCACTGCATGTTAGCAACCTGAATTTGGTGAGCAAACCAGCAGACAATTCCTCTTCAACCCCTATGCTGCATCCCATTCTGCAGAGCTCCCTGAGCAAATCCTTCAAACCCACTGACCCGATCACAATTTAAGGGCTTGCTTGCTGTAAGCCTCGTGCAAACGTGCTTTGTAGAGTGGGTTTGATTTACTAGATTAGGACTTTTGTTCTACATAGGGAAATTTTGTCTGATTAAATCATTACTGTAAAATAACATAATAACCTTTCAAAAACAGAAGCACGCAAGCCTAAAACCAATGTGATGCAGCCCAGGGCTACATTCAGTATGTAAAGATTAATATAATTTGGGAAAAAAAAAAAAATCACTTATCATAAAACAGTCCCCAAGGTGGTCAGAGGCAGAGTAGACTTTCAAGTACATCATTTTGCAGAGAATGAGGCAGCGATGAATATGCAGAAGAGGGTTGGAGCTGTCAGGCGCATTTAGATGAAGCCATGTGACCAGTTGCCCCTCTGACCCATGTATAAGACTTAGAAGGGAAGAGCCTAGTTTTAAGCAGTGACTCGGAATACAAAGCAATCATGCCCATCGCTGCTTCACGTACTGCTGAGCAAAAAGGTGGTTTTTGCAGGAGGAAGATCACAAAAGCAGGGAGGATCTCCCAGGCTCAGCATTTGTTCAAACATGAAGAAAATGTCAAAGAAATTTTTAATGAGTACCGGGCTATGTGTTGCTGCAAAGAGACTATGGGAGATCAGAATGTATATATATATTTTTTTACTTTTCATAGGAATAGATGCTGTGATTATCATCAGCCAAGATAATGGATTCAGTGTTCCATCTTAGCCATGCCTGTCAATTTTGGCACAATAGTCTGATATGAAAAGTGCAAATAGGAAAAGATTGCAGTGAATAACTTCTATAACGTTAGGGCAGGTGAGCTCCAGCAGTGATGTGATATGTTTTTTTCATACCTGAGGAAATATTTGCTCTGGGCAGGCACATCATTAGCTTTATTCCATAAAGCTGTAGGAATAGGGAATTACAGAAGTAGCACAGGAACTTATTCTGTGCATTGATCTGCACAAGAAGGATGTGGAGCTGTTGGAGCAGGTCCAAAGGAGGCCACAAAGATGATCAAAGGGCTGGAGCACCTCTTCTGTGAAGAAAGGTTGAGGGAGTTGGGCTTGTTTAGCTTAGAGAAGAGAAGGCTCTGGAGAGACCTCACTGCTGCCGTACAATACTTGAAGGGAACTAATAAACAGGAGGGAGATCAACGTTTACTTGATAGTGATAGAACAAGGTAGAACAGCTTTAAACTAAAAGAGGAGAAATTTAGGTTGGATGCTAGAAATTCTTTACTCAGAGGGAAGTGAGGCACTGGCACAGACTGATATGGGTGCCTCATCCCTGGAGGTGCTCAAGGCCAGGTTGGATGAGACCTGGGCAGCCTGGGCTGTGGGGGGCAGCCAGCCCATAGCAGGGGGTTTGGAAGTGGGTGATCTTTAAGGTTCCCCTCCAACAGAAGCCATCCTGTGAATCTATGATTGAACTGCCCTGTTTTTAAGAAAACTGCCCTGGAACTAGACATGATACCAGCACTGAGATTTTCAAGAGAACAAATTGTCTTCTGTGCTCTGGTCTGAGCTGGTAGACATATTTAAAAGACAAGGGATGCGCAAGCGCTGTTCTCTTGAGTCCTGTATGAGCAAGACAACTTGGTCATAGGAGGAGCTCATGAAGCAATATCCGAAAACTTAGACTCTGTGATCCAGATTATGATCACCAGTTAGACCCATGTGGTCCCTGGTACCAACATGTTCTACTCACCCTCAAGACACAGATCCAAATATGATCCCTACACTTCATAGGGGTTTAGTCAAGTGGAGCTAGACAAACCCATGTCCTAATGGGATCTTTGATGTGATCTCATTCACACTACATAACCAGCAAACTTCCCAATTTTCTAAGCTTACAATATAAGCTTACAATAACTTCCAGGTTATGCAAACATAACCTAGAAGTGAATCCTGAATCCAGGACTAAGAGTGCCAAAGGAATCCCTCTTCAGTATCTAAAGGGGCTATAAGAAAGAGGGGGACAAACTCTTTAGCAGGGTCTTTTGTGAGAAGACAAGGGGAAATGGTTTCAAATAAAAGAGGGGAGATTTAGACTGGATAAAAGAAAAAAAAAGTATTTACTGAGGCACTAGAATATGTTGACCAGATGGATGCCCTGTCCCTGAAGACATTCAGGGTCAGACTGGACAGAGCTCTGATCACTTGATGGAGCTCTTAGGTATCCCTGTTCATTTCAGGGGAGTTGGACCAGATGGCCTTTAAAGGTTCCTTTCCATTCAAATGATTGTATTATTCTATGATAATCCCTGGCACTTAACAGATTCAGTCTCATCCCTGCTGGAGAAGCCACCAGAGCAGACAAGCATTACACAGTACTCATGGGGCACGTGTCTTGCCAACGAGTTTGGGTCATTTCGAGACACTTGTTCTCTCCTTTAAATTCTTTCCTGCAGCAAAACAGTCTGATGTAATGAACTTTTTACATGACCCATGAGCTTAGAGCTTTTGCTGCTATGCATGTGCCATTGATTAGAGTGGCTGCAGATGGTTTTATTTTAGATAATCAAGCTTGCTGAAGTTTGCCAGCATCAGAACAAAAGCATAGTTTCCCCACTTACTAACCAAATTCGCAGCCAAGACACTTGAATTGATCTCAGTTCTGATGGATGGTGAGAAAGTGGGGAGGGGGAAATAGCAGCTTTCCCATATACCTCAAGCCAGGTGGCTCATACCTATGCACACCACGTTTCACCTCCATATTAAACAAATTATACTCCTTTTTGGTCCTAAACAGGCAAAAAACAACCACAAATAAATGTTTTCTTTTAACAATTCCCATGCTGCCCAGCTACGTAATAACAGTGTATTGAGAGGCTGAAAACAAAGCAGAAAACAACAGCAGTTACAACAACCCACACAAACACAAAAGCCTCTGGAGCTGGAATTCTTCCTGTGAGAAGTTTCCAACCTGTTCATCTTTAGGATGAGACTCTGACATGTGCAGGACAATGATGGTGTTTAGGTGCAGATGAAAACATCCAGCTCTTTGCTCCTTGCCATGTGCAAAGGGATGGATGGAAACAGTGGGAGCAAAAACATGGGATGATACCCAGCTGAGACCAGATAACCATCAACTTTTGCTCAGCCCCCATGCTGAATATCAGAGCCTCAGAAATACAATTGCTTTCCAAGGTGGTGCTTGCTAAGACAAGAAAGCTTGCTCTTGGAAGTGTTCATTTAAATTAAAATTGTAGTTATAGAACAAGAGAGAGAAGGAAAAAAACACACACAGGGAAAGAAAACAGAAAAATTGAAAGAAAAACAAAAGAATGCGAGAGATAAATCAATAGAAGGCATTTTGCAGCTGGGGTGACATAGACAAAGTGCATTCAGAACCACAGACACTTGACTTCGGGGCTGAGGGGAGAAGGTTGTTTTATTCTGTGCTTTGCCTCTTAATATTTTTCAGATTAACAGTTTGCAATTCTCTGCTGAGCTGTAAGGTTTTGGAGGCACTGCCTGCTGGAACGTTTTGATCAGTGTAAGCTGGGGCATTTCCAACAGACAGGTTTATTAACTGATTTACTGACCACATGAATTTTGCGTAGCTGAAACAATTTAGCTGGTCTCTTTCTCTCCACTTTCCCCACACCTCACGATTATTAATCATTAGGGAACTTTCTTACTTTTGCATGAAAACATTCCCCAGACAGTGCTGCAGTGCCTCTAGTCACACACGACATGACAGATCCACTGCTTTGCCAAAATTTTCCTTCTGTAGCAAATCATGGTACAAAGCAAGAGGAGATTGACCTCTACAAGGGATATGTTTTGAAAAGATGTAATGTTTTTGAATGTATACTCTGGACATGCTGAAGATAATTGTTTATAGCCACTGCCATCTCAGAGAATTTTGGAGTTTTCCTTGGAGCTCTCCATGAAGGCATCTTGGGGAAATTCTCCTTGGAGAACTTCTTTTTGGAGAACTTCAAGGACTGCCTGGACATGATCCTGGGCACCCTACTCTAGATGTCCCTGCTGGAGCAGAAGTTGGACCAGATGGACTCATAGGTCCTGCCAACCTCAAACAGATTCTGTAAATTACCACTTTGGTTCAAGTGGCAGAGCCACTGAAGGTCCTACTGTGAACTCCATTAGAGGAACTGGAGCCATAGGAGATGTTGAATACAGTCAAGAAAGGATTCACCCTTTAGTTCAGTAGGAATTTATGTGAGGTATTTGACCACCACTTTTCTTTCTTCCTTTCTTCCTTTCTTTCTTTCTTTCTTCCTTTCTTTCTTTCTTTCTTCCTTCCTTCCTTCCTTTCTTTCTTTCTTTCTTTCTTTCTTTCTTTCTTTCTTTCTTTCTTTCTTTCTTTCTGGTTTTTGAATAACGTGCAACATGAAGCATGAAAACAGCACACTGCAAAAAGATTACCCAATCAAAACTTCTCCCTATTATATGGCCTTAATTTGCCAGCTCAAGAGAAAAATAGCTTCTATAAAGAACATTATCCATGTTTAATGATAAATTTTCTTGTTTGAAGAACTTGCTTTATATTCTTTGCACTGGAGCTAGTTAAAAAAAGAAGATGAAGAAGAAAGCAAAGCTCTGAAAGAAATATTTTGAAAGAAAACCTTTCAACATTTGAGCAAGAAAGCTTCAAAAACTTGCATCTGTTCTCCAGCAAGTCAAACCACAGATTTTTTTTTTTTTCTCAGTATTTTGATTTTTTGAGGGAGCAGTAACATTTTCAAGTCTGGAATATTTCTTTTTCAATTTCTTTGCACTGATTGTTGGAGAACAAAATTTTCTTGGTAGAAAACATCTACCCATGGACTTGAAGGAACTTCACCCAAGCTTACAAATACATATATCCTCATGAGGTCCTTGCAGTCATAGGAGATACTGTAGCCATAAATTCCATGTAGAAACCAAAGCAAAGAAAAGAAAAGCCCTCAAGTTCCCATAGTGTTATTTTGTTGGCAAAGCATCATCTAGGTTGTCTAATCTCCTCTTTGTGCTTTAGCTCTAGATCCACCTCTTCCCAGAGACAGGAGACACAGAGGAGGTCCTACAGGGACAGCACACTCTGTGCCTTTACTTGTCCCTATAATTCACCAAATAACTCTGAGTTAAGAGATAACAGAACTTGTGGAAGTCATTTTTCCCACAAACTTAATATATACAGAGGGATTCTCTTGTCTCCCCACAGCCTTTCTCTAGGGAAGGCATTAAAATGCTGTGCCTCTGTACTGTCTGTTTTAATGAAACTTGTGGGACTGAGATATCTGTGAGACCTATGTCAAATTAGATTGAAACAGGCCAACAGCCTTAGAAGGTAGCAAGGGAATACATACAGAGACACAGAGATCATGTAGATTTTATTTCCTGAGGAAAACAGGCTGCAAATACATCTCCTGCCTTTTAAGTACACTTATATACCTGTTGAGAGATCAATAATAACTTATTTTGTAGTTATATTTTTTGTTTCTTTATGCAGAAACAAGTGTCCTAAAATACATCAACATCCAGTGTCCTGATGGTCTGCCAGAAGAAAACTGTTCTCAAGGTATTTTTGTCCTTACTAGGGGCAGAAATATGGAGGCTGCATACTGAAAGTCTGTTTTTGCAGTATTGGCAGCCTAAGTTTGCAAACAGAAACAGGATCTCTAGGCCAAACAGTAAGGCAACTCTTGGTTTTCATGGCACAGCCAATCACCTTGCAGAACTATTTTTCCCAAATCAGTTTCTACATGTTCAGCTCTTGGCACAGATCTTTCAGGAGAAAAAGAAAAAAAGTGGACCTCACTAAATCACAAGACAAAGACTTCTTTCAGAGTCTTGTTAAAAGAATAAGACCTGTATGTAAAGCGATATCCTCATTGTGAGTATGTAAGGGGATCTCCTCTGATGTCAAACAGAGACCGCTTTCCTCTTAAAGGGACTTTCTTAGAAGTGGTAAAAGTCTTTTGCCAATCATTGAGCCATTCAAATCCAACTCAGAAGATCAACACTTGTCAGTGCCTGACAGCTATCCAGTTACCTTCTTTGCAAATCGACCAAGAGGTTTTCAGCTGTGCTCCTGCTGAACAGAAAATCCCATTAACCAAGGCTCCTATCCCCAATTTAATGGCAGGTTCCTCCATCTGAGCAGTGACACAACCTCACAGGGAAGAGTTCCCTCTTCCCTCCAGTTTGCTAAACCCAGGACAGAGCTAAGACACATCAACAGCCTAGGTTTATGTTGCCTCTGTACATGCTGTACCTGTTCTGTAGATAAAAAAGGAACTTCAATTTCCAGCGCTGTCAATGCAGTGACTTTTAATCAGTAAATTCCCTTTCTAAGACAGGCAGGAAAAAAAAAATCCTCATCTGAAAAAAATATCAAATGCATTTTCAGCCAGAAGACATAAATATAACCAGAAAGCCATTTGGAAATGCTTTCATCTGACAACTGACATGCTTAGATCATCTGCAGCCCACCCTGTGCTTTTCTCACTAGAGAAATTAAACACTAGGAGAGCTGCTCCTGCTTTGAATACTTCACTTAAATATTTTCTGGCACAGAGTCCCCCAAAGGCAGCAGTAGCAGTCTCATTGCTTGGGACAGGCAAATCTCCCTCTTCTTTTCATGAGACACAACACAGTGAGTGCTTGTGGGACTTAGGTAGAAACAGGCTAAGATTCAGAAGCTCTTTTCCCATGAAAAACTTCTTGCTGGAGAGGTCCTGGCACTCACTTCCCAGAGTGGGTTCTTGGCTTCTTCCTCACTGGTGTGTGTGCACCAATTCATTTTGGATCACTGGATGAATTTTGGGACAGTGCCTGATTCTCTTTGAATCCCCAGTACGCTCCAAATCCCAGTTTATGCATGTGCATTCAGGAAGCATTTCCTTGCAGTGACAGTCTTGCTGGGGTGGACATCAGCTCAGAGACCTAACATGCAGAGATCCTGTACCTCATGCTGTGAGGCTCCTCAGGCAGCCAGTGCTCAGTGATACCCACACCTCCCCTTTCAGCAAAGGCATATGATCCTGAACAAATTCACACTTGGAGTCTATGTAGAAACCCACACTTGACAGCGGTGGTGATAAAGAAACAGGGTCTCCAGCTTGATGCAAGCATGAAACCCTTCTATTCTTTAAGTTGTTACAAGATATTGCAGTCTATTACAGTCCAATACATTCTCTCACAATCTATTTCTATCCTCTAACAATCACAATCACAGTTCTATTAACAATACACACAGCTGAGCTTTGTGGAGTTGGACTTGGTGTTCTCTTGAGGTCCCTTTCAACCCCTATAATTCTATGAGCTTATATAGCTTTTTCAGCTGTAGCTACACAATAGTATTTGTGTAAGGAGGCTATAGTCTTTAATATGTAACTAGGTAACGTGATTAAGTGACATTGTTTTATCAGTGCCTCGTTCCAGATAAACCAGGTACATACAGTACACATCATATCAAACACTCTCTTATTCTTTCTTCAGGATCCTGCTTTTTCTTGCCAAGGTTTGTGGCCTACATTGGCTAATTAATCTATATTGGTTGTTACAAGCTGTTATGTCATCAAGCCCAACCACCAACCAATCCCCACCATCCCCACCACTTCCCTCAGTGCCACATCCCCACAGTTCTTGAACACCTCCAGGGTCAGTGACCCCACCACCTCCCTGGACCAGTACACTGATACTCTTTCTTTGAAGAATTCTTCCTTTTTTCCAACCTCATATTGCCTTACTATAAGAACTGCAGGGCTGTTTTGAGCCCTGGATTTTGCAGAACTGAGAAAGGATGGGTACTCTGCTGGCTAGTACTGCTCCAAGGTTCTTCCCATAGCCCCTCCAGGGTGCAGAGCATCTTTCCTGCAGCAGAAGAACCCGTTGGAGAAACAGTCCTAACCACCAAGGCTGCAAATTAGCAATCCTTCATGAACACATCTTTCAGGATTGAAACATTTGTTGAAAGTTGGACCCCAGCCAGAAACAAGCATTTGGTGAGTGCCTAAATTAACATTTGCAGCCGTGATAGACTTGGTCTGAAACACTTGGACACAGTCAGTCAATTGAGTTATAGCATCTTAAACTGGCAAGGTAACTAATGGCTTCTTGTTGTGAGTTAAGCACAGTGTCTTATGTCTCAGTGAAAAAGGGGCAAGCCAAACTGCATCCTTGTAACAGAAGCAGGTGAAGAATATGCACAAGGATAGCTGCAACATCTGAGTGATAAGCCCACTGCCACTTCCTATATTCCTGTGTGCTATATTCCTATATTTATTATGCAGATCCATGTGATCCTTTCATTTAGAAGTGGTTACATTTCACTGGCATATGCCTTGGTGCAGATGGAGATGCACAATTGAAAAACTGTCCTTAATGACAGCGTACCTTGAATCACATCTCTACCACACAACAAACCCAGGTCTAGAGTGGCTAGTCCCACTTCAAAAGCACTCTGGCTACAGAACACCAGTGCAACCCTAAAAAGAAAAACACCACCGTTCCCCCCAAAACTCCCTACAGCCAAACCCATACCCAAAACAGCCACACGGATTAGAGGAAATTATCTAGTTCTGGAAGACTTTGCACCAGACGTGAGTTGTTTGTCCATACTCTTCTATCCAGTTTAGGATCTCTGTCCTCTTCTGGTCAGCAGATGGGCGCTGTGAACACCAGATTGCACGCATTGGCTAATTTACTGAAATGCAATTATGTGCCCAAGTCGCATCCAGCTACTTCAGAGTGACATAAACTGCCCGGGTATGGCAAAAACCACACCATTCTTTTCTGCACAAGGAAAATGGGGTGGACGTATCAGGTACAATTTAGATGTCTAAGCATTCATGGCCATCTAAAATGTTTTAGTTTATCTTTTATGGACTGATCTGCCACTGCAGAGGCACGGCTATGTTGGTCTCATCTCCCTGGCCAAAGAGGACATCTCTATTACCCAAAGGCACTTCAAGCAGCACAAAAAATTGCTTAAATTTTTATTTAGGAAATAGAGTCATACACACAGTGAAGAGGGCAGTATTGGTGAGGAAGCTATAAGTGCAGCAGTCAGACATTCACATCAGCAACTGGAGTAGGGGAGTAGTGTTACTGCCATTATCTATAAACTCAACATATTGTACTGAGTTTCATACACCAAGATCCCTTTGTTTACCATCACCACTCCATTCTGCTTTGTCTTGTGGAGTTTTCCCCCTCTTCCTGGACAATTCCTTCAAAGGAATAGCCAGACACAAAGGAGAAAGGAAACATATGTCATGGCCAAAAGCTTTAAGTCACTTTAATTCACCTACCAGCTCTGCCATACTCAACTAAGTTATCTCACATTGCCAAGTTCTATGGTGACAGTGAGCCATACCTCCAACAAACTGAGAATGTGAGCCACATCAGAAGACGAAGTTACACCAAGGATGTGTTGTTGCTTTACGGGTGCACAAGGGTTAGAAAAATTGCAGTGAAGTGCAGTGAAGGCTGTGGTTCACACGAGAAGGTTTCACAGCTCACGATGCCAAATCAACTGCAAAACCTCCCGGTGCTTAAATGGTGAAGTTCACACTTCCTTCCCGAGGGGACAGAAGGTAATAGTACTCAGCTGTGCTGATGACTATGCCAAATACCATTTGCTCATCTGAGATGAGCACAGATGGTCATATTTCTCTCTGTTTATTTTTGCTGAATGGCCTTTTCAGCCTGCCTAGTGTATGACCTTCTCCTAAAAATGAGTAGCCTCGTTTTTGCTGGAATCCTGGGTTTCAGCTTTCTTCAGGAGGCTCTACTGGTATCAGCTGTGAGGACACAAGTGGTTGATGTAGTCTTTGTGATTTCAGCTCATCCCCAGCAGAAATGGAATAGCAGGAGCAGTGAAGGCATCCAGGTACACACGTGAAGAGTATCTGACTTGCTGCTTCTCAAGTACAGGTTATGTAGACTGTAACTAACAGGAGCCATAAATTATTGCAGTATACCTTAATATCTGTCACTTTTGATCTTCAGAGTAAAACTGCAGTTTAATACAAAAAGATCTTCCAATCACTACATTTAAATACAAAGGGGAGTAAATCACTAAACAATATTTTAACATGTCAAAGGTGATAAAAAAGGGAATGAGTAATAATGAAACAGCACCTGCCGTCCCAGCCACTGATTAGAAGGGAGATCTGGGGGTGTGGTGCTCTCTGAGGAACCTTCAGAGTGAAGGGCAAGCAGTTGGTTCAGTCTAACTATGATGATAACTCAGCTCTGCCAGGCCCAGCAATGTCATAGAATTGTAGGGATTGGGGCAGACCTCTGGAGATCATTGAGTCCATACCTCACTCAGTTTTTAAAGCCCCATCTCTCAGAAAGTACATCAAGTACAAAGCTTAGAGGGCAGCCCATCTGCTCCAAACAGCTCTGTAAGCAGAAAGTGCCTTTGGAGCAGTGATATGCCAGTACGGGCCATAGCCCTCAGGCAGAGATCTGAGTTCACAGGACAGAGGTGCTTTAACCCAGGGCATAGAAGGTGCTTTAATGCAGGCAGAAGACAAGCTCTGGTCTCCTTTTAATTTCTGGTTTATCTAATAAGCTGCTGGCTTCAGTGTGTCAAGGGCAGTAATGAAAAGCATGTCTGCTGCATCTATTATGGAAGAGTTTGAGACCCTTTGTGCTGGGTCATTCATAAATCCATAACAAGAGGCACAGTAGATCAGTATTCACATATTGCATGATGCAGTAAAAGTAAGGAGTGAAAAACATTCCTATCCTCCAAAAAATAAATCAGTTTAAATAGAAAAAAGAAAAGCAGTATTGCTTCCATTTTGAAGAAGGAGGAAAGAGGTACACAGGGTAGATCTGTGTGATCTTTGTGAGGCAAGAATTCCTGCATTGATTGTTGTTCTTGTCCATGGAGACAGCAAACCTAAAAGGATTGCCTAAGCAACCATAGAAGTTGTTCCCTAGAGCCTGCATCAGTCCTACAGCACATGACTGGATGAACTGTCCATGCATACAGCATACAAATGCAAGGGAGCAATCATTAAAAGCACAGAAAAACCCAATCAACTCGTCAAGTGATTATCAGAGGTCCGTGGGAGAGCCACAGCAAGAAATTATACTCCCAAAGCTCCAACAGCCTCCAAAACTACTGCAGTTCATCAGGATTTCAAAAAGCATAGCACCGTATGGGATCTGACCCACCACCTACCAACACATGCAGTTATACTCTGCACCACTTTAAAGACTCCTGGTCCTTCTTGATCCCTAACTCCCTGCTTGGAAGAAATGAGATGCTGGTTAGAGGTAAAACCTACCTGCTGTGTAAATGATAGCTCTCTGAGGAGCTAGCAATGGAGCAATCAACCACAGGACAGAAGTGTGATAACAATGTCATGATGCTGATCTATGTCATGGCCTTCCTTCAGGTGCTGCATGTCTTACTTCTGCCTCTTTTACTCAGGCTTGGAGGACATAACAGAGCAAACCAATACCTGATAGGAATTGCCAAAGCCAGCTGCAACCAAAACAATTATTTTCTTTTCCTCATGTGCTTGAACCAACAATACTACATTGTTCCTGCTGGGACTACTAAGATGGTCCCTAGCCACACTGCCTCACTCATGTGGCTGGTTTACATCAACAAGCAGCCTCAGATCTCATCTTGGAGTGTGTTAGAAATGTAAAGTCCTATTGGCTCTGAGAAAGTGTGAACTTTAGAAACGCAACCTTAATTACTTCGTTCTGTGGGACAAAGGATCAGATTGGTCCTGTTTCCCTCTCTGAATATACACTAGTACATTGCAAGGGCATCTTGAGGCCAGGTTCATGGCAGATATTTTGTTTGGACAGTATGGGCCCTACTGCCCATCTGTTTCTAGCCTGGCAACAGTTTCAGCTCTAGTGAGTCATCAACCCATGCTCAGATGTCTGCATCCAGAGGTGTCTGGAGCTCTGGTATTTCAACTAACCCCTTAGGGTCAAATGGCAGTAAAGCAGACACTTTATGCTTAACTGAGCCATGGAAATTTCCTAACCCCAAAAACCTTAACTCCTAGAAAAGCACAGAAAGCAACCAACTATGAAAAATGAATAGCTTTTGGGAACATTTCCTTACCCTGCAGCCTCACTTGTTCTAGGAGGACCTGTCTCTCTTCAGGAGCTCAGAAGGGAAATGCTGCAGTGCTGCATTCAGCTCTGGTTCCCCTAGCACAAGAAGGACACAGAGCTGCTGGAGCAGCTCCAGAGAAGGACATGAGAATGCTCAGAGGGCTGGAGTACCTCTCCTATGGAAATAATCTGGAAGTTGGCATTGTTGAGCCTGGAGAAGGCTCCAGGAAGATTTCACTGTGGTCTTCCAGTACCTAAAAAAGACAGTCTTTTATTTAAAAGAGGGTAGATTTAGATTAGGAACAAATTCTTCATTATGAGGGTAAGACTATGGCACAGGCTGCCCAAATCGCAATGGATGCACCATCCCTTGAGGTGCTCAAAGCCAAGGTGGGTGTTGCCTTGTAAGCCTGTTCTGGTGGGTGAGTTGGAACTGGATGGGCTTTGAGGTCCTTTCCAACCCAAACCATTACATGACTCTGTGATTCTAAACCCTTTGCAAAGATTTAATGGAGTGACATCTAGTCATTTCTTCATTCATTTCAGATCACCATTATAATTAGCAATTTTGCAGTCAGAACTCTTTGCCCGATCTGTGATTAACAGGATAGAGTTAACCAACCAGTAGCACTTTTCCTTCAGTACTACCTCAACCTCAATTACTTCAGTCTCTGCTGAGGTACCTTCAACCTCAATTTATAGTCAAATATTACATTTTTTCATTAATATGAAAACTTGTACTGCTGATGAATATTTAAGCCAATGCTCTACAAGGTTAAAATCCACACCAAATGCATTTAGAATCTTGGTTTGCACTGTTCATGGCCATCATACTATACCTAACTTTAAAATATATATATATTTTTAAACTAATGCATCTGAGAATCATGCAGCACCTCTTCATGATTGAACACACACCTGCAGAGAGGTTTCCTCAAAAGCACAAATTTTGCTTTATTGGGAGCAGTCTGATCTCAGTGTGGCTGACTGTAGGGTCTCCATATTGCCATATGGAGAGCAGACTGCCTGGAGCACTTGTTGGGCTCAGTGACCACGAAGTCATTTTGGTAGCTAACACAGGTTGCACTGTTGCTCACTGCTGATTGACAAGCATCCCCCTGTTACACCATGGCAGTGTATCATCATAAAGTGTTCTTGGCGAACAAGCCAAGGTGTAGAACAGAAGAAATTGGGATGGTTTAACTATTTGAGTGCCTTCCACAATCCTCAGTGGAAAGAAGGATAAAGTGCTGTATGGTGCTGGTGAGTGGTACAGGCAGTTCTCTCACAAGCAGATGAACAGTTTTAGATTAACAAAGCAGAAATCGTCACTCTTTTTAATGGGCCACTCAAGGAAAACAAAACCATTGTTCTCTTCTGCCACTTCCCTCCTCTCAAAGTCCCATCTCAGATGGATGGTGGAACTGGACAGAAAGCTATCAGCCACTTAACTGATAAGCCTCACAATTATTAACCCTATATAAATAAGAGCTTGGCTTCACAGAGACTGATTATTGGAAATAGAGACAAAATTGCTCATTCTACAAGTCCTCACTTAAAAAAAAATAGATGGGTAAGAGGATTTAAACAAGATTAATGCATGTTGCCACAACCCACTCTAATGACAAACAAGTCTGTCAGGGCAGGTTTCTAGCCCAGATCATTCACAACATAGTCAGGGTTTGGGCTAGGAAAACAAATGCTCACCCATCACAATACTGTAGTACTTGCATTCGAGTCCCTGTAAGTGTCAATGATTTAGGCACTAGGAGATATTCCAAGTGGTTTTATCAGCAGCAGCCAAGCTAACTGTGCTTCTCCAGGATGCTGCACAGTCACTGTAACCTACTCCATGCTTCTTCCCTGCCAGAAGAGGGATACATGGAAGGGTGCATTCCTCTCTTACCCACCCATTTCCAAATACAAAAAGGAGATCCTGTCTCAAAATGCTAGAAGCAGGTTTAGCAAACATTCCCTTAAGCTCACTCTGTTGGGTCAACATGCGAGGAGATAGCAGGCATCTACTTTCACAGCATGTTCCTAGTTTTGGGGGGAAAAAAACATCCATACGTCCCAAGTGATTACATCAAATGTAGATGGCACAAGGGCTTCTGCCATCTTGCTGAGCTCTTTGCTGATCCCCACAGAGGAGAGAAGTTGAGAAAGAATAGGAATGGCAGTCGTGGCAAAAAACAAAAAGGTCCATGACTTCCCAGAGGAAAAAAATAAATGGTGACACTCTCCCAGGCTCTCCGTGGTGCTGCTGACTATTCCAGCACAGTGTGCTCATGGTCATAGGTAAACCATAGAAAATAGGCCTGGAAGGGATGCTGACTTTACCCTTGCACAAAGACAGGATTGGTTGTGTTCCCTTTTGTAAACATTTAGATAAACTACATTCTTTAATAACAATATCAACACAAATATCATGAGGTTACAACACTCCCACCGGGTTGAGGTGTGACTCATCTTCCCTTTTTCCCCAGAGCTATCTGTAGGCTGTCTTCAAATTCAGGTTAGTATTGCTGTACAATTCCCATCTGGATAAGTACGACAGTGACGAGGGCTAAACATTTTTGCTGTTTATTTCAAGTGTAAGATCAGATTCTATTATTTTCAACAGCCACCACAAAGAGGGTCCAGACACACGGAAATACAACTGTGCAGAGGTAAAGGTCATGAACAGTTGGGCAACTTTCTGCTTGTAACACAACTGAAATGCCTTCACTCAAGTACTCCTAACAATAGACCTGTAAGTGTTTTGAGACAATTACCTGGAACTCATCTGCCCATCTTTTCTACCCATGGTGTCCAGCAGAGTTATTTGGGCACAGGAGGGAGTAGAGATGGTGCCACAAGAGCCTTGAAGAGAACATATTATACTCTTGTTTGAGAGATAGCAAGGATACTGGCAAATCTACCTTAGGTGTAAATCTACAGTTATTTTTAAGAGAGGATCTGGTTTTGGACTATTAGATACAGGACAACACATGGTTTATGAACCTACTATTGTTTCTATTCCTGGGAGTGATCCCTGTAGCACAGCTGAAGTACCAGGCTAAGAATGCCGAGTGCCTAAATACTCCAAACTCTCAGGATAATTCATGTATGATTTGTTTGGTGGATGCTGCCAAATTCCCCTGCTGAAGGACAAAGATTTCACTAGATCCAGAACAGCATTTCTAATATTCTGTTTACAACAGGGTACATACTTTAACTGTTTGCTTCTGTGCCACTGTTGAATCTGAATGGATTATATTGAGGGTTACATGTACAAGTACAAATGGGCTGGCTTGAACAGAGCAATACTAATTAAATAATAATACATCAAACTGAGTCTTGTTTTGTAACATCTAGCTGTTAACTATCCTTCTGTATAAATAATTATCATCTTCCATTCCAAAAACATTAATAATTGACCTTTATTGCTCAGCCTTAAAATATTCAGCAAGACCTGTAACACACTGCCTCCAGTCATACCTTTGAATTTATCACAATAAGGTACAAGACTTTGGCTGCACAAACCCACAAAGGCGCTTGAGATCCCAAAGGTTTTTACTTCCCAGGTGAGACTGATCCCCTTCCCAGAAATGTTCACAATCACGTGGCCAGCAGTGGGGTAGGCAGAAAGAATCATCTCACACTTGAAGCAAAATTGGACATCTGCATTTAGTCTTTGCCACAAACAGCTACTCTCCCTTTCTTATTCCTCTAGCTGTGAAACCATAAAACACATATTTTCTTCCCAACTCTTTCTCAACCTCAGCCTGACTTAAGAAACAAACCTTTTCAACAAAAGACCATTTACAGACTGGCTAAAACTAAAAGATAATATTCTCCCTGGCCTCCAGGTGCATGTTGCAGTGACACTAAGTAAGAACAGTATCTTCTGTCTCAGTTTTGTCTGGAATATAAGGCAGGATATACTAAATACATGCACAACTTGGTATGGAAATCTCTGGGCTCCTTCCAAGTCACTCTAGGCTAATCATAGCCAGACTTCATATGCAGATAGGTTCATCACGTATTTTTTAAACAACAACAAAAAAAATACAACACAGCTCATTTTACATTGCCTGATTGTGTTTATACTCTGAGAACCGATCGTGTCATATACATAAACATGATTTCATAAATGCTTCTTAATCTTGGAGTATTCTTCTGTGTCTGGAGAGGTAATCAGTTACTAGATCAGGTTTGTTACAGGTCAGAAACCTGGACAACACCATGATACTAGGTCATATTTAGACAGCCCTTAAGAGCTGATGCATATTATTGATCATCTAATCCAATCAGGGTGGAATTTTTTCTCATACCTTCAGACAGCTAAAAATTGTGTATCTGATATCAGCTTGCAGCACAGGTTTCTCTCCTGCACGTCTATGCACCTCCAGTGGATGGGCAGCTCAAACCCAGTATCTAAGCTGGAGGTGTTGTCCCATAGCCACCTTCAATTTTACATGTAGAGGAATCTATTCTATGAATCTGCTTAGATGTTTAGGCTAGGTTAACCCTAACTTTCATATAACTGCATGAAGCTTACATGTGGATGTGAAGCACAGACATGGATGTGAAGATGAGGTGGTTTCAGTAGGGCTGCCTTTCCAGCTGACATACCCGCAGGACAGTGATGCACTCATCCCAGAGGGAAAGTTTGGAGTCACCAGCTGCCACTAGAGGAGGTAATGAGGACTCCAGGTTTGGGAATCCCAACCTAAAGCTGCCCCAGATCACGGTGTCTGCATTTTGGGTGTCCTCCACTACTGTTGAAAATTATGCAAGAAGAGATTTGCCTTTCAAGACACTGAAGCTAAGATTAACCTCTCCCACAGCTCCAGCTGAAACCCATGAAACACTGAGCTATTCCTAAAGATGAAAAGCAGCAGAGAAAAAGCCCTATATTATTTCATTCCAAAACCCACAGGCCAGGCTGGGTATCTCTTACATTCACAGCTATGGTCAGCACCACCATCTCCCATTGGAAACGTGGCCGCTCAGCACCTCCAGAAAACAGACTCTCAAATGCTAACGCATTAAGCACAACCTAAAAAAACTGTCAGAGCACCGAGCAGATCTCCCGTGTGCCTGCCCTGATGTCTGTTACCATTACAACTTAAGACTCTGCTTCAGCATTTATCTGACAGAGAGAGACCATTACCCTGAGAAAATAGTTTCCCACTCCATTGACGTTATCACTTTATTGAGTTTTATATTAAGTATTTTGAAATATTTACCAGGAGGGATAGATATTATTGTATTTTTTAACTAAACAACATGGAAGGCACAGAGGAAAAGGATTTGTCTACAGCTATGGCACAAAACAGAAGGTCTGGGGTATAGCATGCTCTGCTGCACCCCTCCTAGGTGTCCCCTGGGCACACTGGTTAACTCCTCTAGCCCTGCTTTACCACTTTTATGCTGGGATTCTGTATTTTCCCCTGTGTCCTGGTGTCCAGTGGTGAACTGCTCTGTCTCCCCACCACTGCTGCTATCGTAGAGGTAAGACAGAGGATCAAGTGCTAGAGAAATTTCAGCTTAGTTGATAATATTTACACAATAACATAGTAACAGCCACTCATAAAACAGCCCTCACCCCATACAATTTACAGTGTAAAGCAGACGTACAAATTGGATGAAACAGCAGTAATGTAATGTTGGAAACACATGGTTCAGGGAAGCAGTTGACCAAGGCCATCAAGCCACACATGGGCAAAGTGAAGAACTGGACCCAAATGGGAATTTGACACCTCCGTCTGGCACCCTTCAGAAAACATGCCTCTCCAGCAGCTGTTTTCTGGGAACAGTTCTCTGTCCTTTGACAGAGTGATGCTTCTGGATCCAATATGAGCTTCATCTCGCAGACAGCCACTATCAGCCGGAGAGGACTTACTTTCTCCAGGATATCCAAGGGCTATATCCATGGCGATTCCAGTCAGCTGAGCGCAGACAATAGCCACACTTATCTGAAATGCTGCAACACTGGCAGCTATAATGCACACGAAGTTAATCACTGGCATATTTGTAGACTGCCAAGTATATAATAGCGCAATAATGAATTTGTATGGCTGGGCCTATAAAAACTTTGCTTTTTATACTCAGGCATTTTAATTGACACAGAAATACATTTTAAAAGAGAAAGCAGGCTTGATGAGGTCAGCTTAAATTCCTTGGTATAATTACTAAGTCCATTGAACACAAATCTGAAATCATTTATGTTAAGTTAATAACTTATGCCTTTAGTTTATAAGCAGCACATTACATTTCAGGCAGCTCAGATCTTGGCTTTGCTAAAGTGGCTTGGCCTTTAATAAATTCCTCCCCACGTTTTTCATGTTATCGTTCCTTTACAGTCATGGTTTTCAAATGGCAGTGCAGGTACAGTGTGTTTAAATCACCATAAATTAGAATATTTCTTTCTTTTTTTTTTTTTTCCCTAGCTGTAGCACCTTTATTGTCAGTCATCTACTCCTTTTTCAGCCACAAAAGTTATTACAGCCACAGATCGGAAATGAAAAATACACCACGTGCCGTCTGTGAATGTCCCACACCAGACTCCTCCTGGAGCAGGATCACTTCCAGAGTTTTCCAAAGGATTTCAGTCCAGGTGAATATTTTTATCAGGTTGGTTAGAGTGACCTTCACATCTGCCACCTCCATAGCTGGACAGACAAGCCTAGGGGCATTCAACCCACAGGTTGGTACTCAGGGTGGCTCAGATTTTCCTGCATCAGACAGGAGGCCTATTAATCTGATCAAGCAGCAGGTGCCCCTGTTTATTGTAGGGGAGTTGGACTAGATGGCCTTTAAGAATCTCTTCCAACTCAAACAATTCCATGATTAAAGCCCGTAGGAAGAAAAAAAATATCCATCACCCATAGCCCACGATGCCATTAAATGACAAGGTCACACGTTTCCTAGAAGCTTGGTTACCCATCATATGATGGGTAAAGCCTCCCACTACCTTCCGCAGTTAAACTAGAGTGAAACAGCGGTGGAGTGATGATAATAAATAACAAGGAGTTGGTTGGAAACTCAGTAAAAAAGGCTTCATTTCTGCTAAGCAATTTGGGGTGAGGCTGTGGGAGGTGCTGGCTCCTGCATTCAGAAAACCTGCCTAACAAAAGCACCTTGTTTGCAGGTGGCTTTGGTTTCGCCACCAGATAAAGCAGGAGTTTGTGTATTCATGCAGTGGGACACCCAGGAAAAGCATCACCATGGACCATACTGGGATGCAGTATAGTGAGAAGTGCTTTGGGCAGCTTCCCTTCCCCCTGACCCCTCCTGCCCAGCCTCCATCATCCTGTGCGAGCTCGTCTCTCCCATGGATGTCGAAGAATCCCTGCGCACGGCAGTAAGATAAGCAGCAAATAATGCTGGGAGGAATGTGCTGAGCCAGCTGGTCCTTTGCACCCTGTAGGATGCACAGACCAAAGAGGCGTCTGCCACACATGTCACGCAGATGAAGCCAACTTTGCATTCAACAACTGCACCAAACAAAAGATAAAAGCAGTTTCAGCATAATAGATCATTCAAAGGGGCTCCAAATCCATGCTTCCGCCCCTCCCTTTGTACCCTCTCTCCAGGTTGCTTAGCAAAAGCTGATTTTTATTTCCAATTAAAGGATTTCAGAGCAGCTTTTATTTATTATTTATTATTATTATTGTGTGACCACTTTGAGTCACACTGCTTCATTCTCGTTCTTTAATCTAATTAAAAAAATTCTGCAACACACACAATTCTTTCATGAGAAACGCTCCTGGTTTTTTGTTTAACGTTCTGCATAGTAACACTCAGGGTTCTGGTGCATTTTTAACTGGCCAGATTCACGACTGCATCCCATCTCCACCAACTAACAGGAGAGGGGCAGAAGAAGCATAAAATCTCCTCTCTCACCACGTCCCGAGGATCTGCTTTTGTCAGAGAGATACTGATATCACAGAGGAGTCTACAGAGCCCTGTCATGTTTAATGTGCACAGGCTGACACTAAGACAGCAGCTTGAAATGCAAAGAAACACAAGTACAGTAATTGCAGCATCTTGCAGTGGCACTCACAACGCCTGACTGCCAGCCAAGAGGAATTTCCCAGGAGGATGTACAGTGAAACCTCCTTCTAGTGGGGCCAGAAACAGTGATGTTTTGTTACCGAGCAGTAACGAAGAAAATTCTTTTAATTCCATGCAATGTGAACCCTCAGATCCCGGCTCAGGGTTTGTGCTGTTTATATAAAGGATGAAATGAGCAGCACTTGTGGCATGCTGTACTGGGAAAAGGTATTTTTTTTTTCCAGAAGACACTAACACCCGAGTCCTACCAAGTGACTACTGGGGGCTTGGTTCTTCCATTCTGTCACTGCATTAGAAATTCCAGTGGTGCTCTCATGTGGTCTACAGAGGCACACACAGGGCTTGCTGTTCTTATATTGCTTTTTTTTTTTTTTTTTTTGAGCAAAGAGACTGCAAAAATTTGTTAACTCACTTTCACTCCCACACAAGTGGATGAAGTTACCTGAAAAGCACTAATTTTAATAGCTTGGAGACCAAAGGCATCTGTGTCTGTTAAGAGCAGTGCACAAACAGGAAGGGAATACGTTCTCTGCCTCCAGAGCATCCCGTAGTGTGTCCAACAAGAGTAAGAAGCAGAGAGGTGTTCTAAGAAACGATGAAGAGAGGACAGTGAGTAACCCTTTGCACAGGGCAAACTTTCAACTTAGCAAGAGGTACACTGATCCATAGAGTCATTAATGTTGGAAAAGGTCATTAAGATCTTCTAGTCCAACCGTCAACCCATCACCACCTTGCCCACTAAACCTTAGAGAACTTTGTCCTCAGAGAACTTTGTCTTCAGAGATGTTCAGTAAGGAAGAGTGCTGCTGTGATGGAGATGTGCAGGGCACAGTCCCACGGATGAGATTTTTGGGTACAAGGCTCAGAGTCTATGGCCACCTACATCCCATTTCAGAAGAAATGTAAGTGGGCTTGGGCATCAATGGCAAAGGCTTCAATGGCATAATATATATATATATATTCTTTTTCAGAAGTGTTTCAGGTACAAAACTGCACCTAGGAGTGCTAAATACCACAAAATTCTCACCCCCTGTAGTATAATGCAGAGTGCCAAGAATGAGGATAAATCATGGAACAGGCCCAGATGTAGGGATCGGATACAGGAAAAAGCAGCCACATCATCATGGGTAACCATATAAAGTTGTTCAGAGAAGCTGTGGGTGCTCCATCCCTGGATGTGCTCAAGGCCAGGTTGCATGGGGCCCTGAACAGCCCGACCTGGTGGGTGGAAACCAGCTCATGGCAGATGGGGGGGTCTTCAAGGTCCCTTCCAACATGAGCCATTCTGTGGTTCTAGGAGACATGAGCTTGTGCCTATGCTTTCATCCCACAGCAAACACAGAGCACTTTGAACTGTCTCAGTTCTTGGCAAAACAGACCCTGACACCACCTCTGTCTCAGGGGAGACCGGCTGCAATTGTCAGGAGGGAATGTAAGCCCTCTGAAACTG
Source organism: Callipepla californica brunnescens (assembly GCA_023055505.1). NCBI lineage: Eukaryota > Metazoa > Chordata > Aves > Galliformes > Odontophoridae > Callipepla > Callipepla californica. The sequence goes on from JALIRH010000006.1 coordinate 4,680,441, forward strand.
AGAAGTGACAATACAGTATTTGCCACAGCAGGACACATTATTTAAGGAAAATCTGAAAAAAAGAAATAAATCAACTTTTTCCATTTGTACATTTTTCTTCCATAATCCTTCCACGATCAGAAGGGAGTGGGATGAATACATTGCAGCAGATTACACTGCTGTTATTTTAGGATCCATCAGAAATACTGCAATTTTCCTGAAGAACTTTGTTATCTCAAAATTGGAGCCTAATTTGGCATACTCAGAGGTTTCTGTGGATCGGATAAGCTTCAAGTAAACATTTGAGTCTTGTCAAGTACAGCTAAAATATATTCCACAATATAAAGAAGGGTCTTTCTCAGCCTTTTGAAACTCTATTTCATATTCTGGAGAGTCCTACCAAGCCTGGGTTTCATCTCTTTAGAAATTCATTTCCAGAGGTGCACTTACAGACAGCAAGAATTGTGACAAGGTATAATTCATACCAAGATTTCTGACTTTCCAATTCCTTTTTAAGTTCAAATTTAAGTTTTATTACAGTTCATTGTGTGAAATCTTCCAAGATCTGAGAAAAATGCACGTTAACAATTTTTCTTAAACGCCAGAAGGCATCATTACAACGTTCCTTTCATTTGACCTCTTCTATAACCCACGCCAGATGAACACCTTTGACTCCAACACCTCAAAGCAACATCCGCTTACAAAATCATTCATTTGTTCTGAAACATATGGAGTTATTTCTCCACCAGCTGCCTAAAAACATGCTAAGACAGGAGGTATGGAAGAAGCAAGGTTCTGGGGCTGCCAGCCTCTGGGCAAACTATCCAGGATCTGGCCAACGATTTAACGCTAGTATCGCAGTGTCCATGAAATTGCAGTGGTTTAAATTCTTAAAGACAGTATCCTGGGCTTGGCTTTTTACTGTTCATTTTACAATTCTGTTTATAACTTATATGACACAATCAAATGGAAAACTCATGAGATGGCAGCTAACAATGACCTCAACATTGGTTTTCAAGGTGAAGTTGTCACAAAAAGGAACATGCGGATACATTTTATTCTTTATTCAGTGCTTCTCTGCATATAGGCTTTAGTTGTTTTTCTTTTTTTTTTTTCCAATACTAACTTGTGAAGGACAACAGGAAATAGTCCTTATTGAATTTTGTTGTGCATCTCCAAAAATTGCTTTCCTAAGTGACCACCCTGCTGCTGCCCAGGTGAAGATGCCCCCTCCACATGCTGCCCTTCAGTTCAGACAACAGCAATTTAATCCAAATCCACTTTCATTAGGCAGGAGAGACACTCAAGCATGATGACACCTGAAATTGCAGCTACAAGTTTTGTCAGAGACCAAGTGTCAGTGATCCATGTTTGAGAGTGTCTCTTTTATGCTGCTGAACAGTGTTGTCTCTGCTTCACAGGAAGCAGAAGCACACATGACCACACTGAAATTCCTACAGTGACCAAGGCATCCCCTTGCCTCATTTGTAATCTGTAACAACACAAGTAGAAGACCCAATCTCCACTCAAACCACTACTGCAGATATGGTTCCTAAGCTCCTTGGTTCCCTTTGAAATTTGGAAGAGAATAAATTCTGAGCTACATGGAGTGAAGAATATAGACCAGTAAAGCTATCTATTCAGTGTAGAGACAAGCCAATTATTTAGATAAAAATGATTAAAAAAAAAACAACCCACAAAACATGGGACACCTTGAATGCATTCTCAGATTTGCCTTCGTACATGTTATACTTGAATCCTTTCTAGTATCAAAGTTACAGAGTGATCAATGTTCAACTACTTAATGACCTAAGTCTTGATCCGTAGTACAATGAAGGCATTCAGACACATTTGCCAATCTGTGATTGGCCATACAACCAGCAAAAGACATATCAAATTCCTATCTTATAGGAATTATTCTTTGCTTGCTTCATAACAAATGAAGCCATACAGAAATCCTACAAGGAATGCAGGAAAATCCTGTTTTCTCTGCGTTCCCAATGCTTGAAATAATATCAATTTTATTTTCATTGAACAGAATCATAGAATCACAGAATCATTCATGTTGGAGAAGACCATTAAGATCCCCAAGTCACACTGTCAACCCACCCCCCTCCCATGCCCACTGACCATGTTCCTCAGTGCTACATCTCCATGTTTTCTGAACACCTCCAGGGACGGTGACCCCACCATCTCCCCAGGCAGCCTCTGCCCGTGCATCATCCCTCTTCCTGAAAAGACATTTTTCCTAATCAGAAGTGAACCCACCGAAGTCCACGCAGACTCACCACTGAGCACTCATGCTGCTCAGTGACTTGTGGCTACTCCTCTCCTATAGCATTCCTCTCCTATATTCCTTTTCCAGGACTAGCAGCCTGTGAATCACGACAGTCAGAAGCAGGGTAACAACAAAGAGGGTAAAGCATGGTGACATTTTCTCAGCTGCTCGGTGTAAGCAAACAAACAAAATACAAAGGGAAGAAAACAGTCTTGGCACAGATGGGCTCTTTTGCATGTTGCTTTCCACACATAGAGCAATTTAATCTTGAGTCAGCACGAGTTAGCAAAGGAATGACAGGTTGTTACAATTACAAGCTGCTTTGGAAGTATTACTATCAGTGCTGCTGCTATTTATGTTTAGTATTGTTACTGATGCTATTAACACTGCTTGTACAAGCATTTAATGTTACTGTACTGATGCAAATAACATCTGGATTAACAGTTGAGAGAACAAGATGATGCTGAACAGATTGATGGCTGAAGAAGGAGCATTTTGTGGGTCACACTTCAGGGTTACATTCCTGTGGACGTTGTGCATTCATACTACAGAAGCCAACAGGAGGCTTTTCTAAATAAACACCCCAGGATCTGTCCTGTGAAAAAGGACTTGATGCTGTGACTTATTTTTTCGTGCCTCTGCAAGGACGCGTTTGTTACAGGATCACAGTGGCAGAACTGACCACAGAAACTCTACATTTCAGTCCTTCTAAATTAGCCACAAGGAAGCATTATCCGAGAATTCAAACCAGACCTCACTTGGCATCTTGTTTGTATTATTTGTGGTCTCTGGCTTAACACCACAAGCCACCCTTTGCCCCAAACTGCTTTAATCACAGCCATACGTAAGGGCTTGGCCTGAGACATGAGTCTCAGTGCTGACTACTGCCTGTACATAGAGGAAAAGCTGATACCTGCTCCAGAGTCACTTCAAAGTCTGAAGAGATGACAGAAAAAAAAAGAAAAGAAAAAAAAAAGGAGACTGCAATCTAGATTCTCTATGTAACAAACTCCTGTGGGACTTGAATAAATGATCGTTTAAACAGGGTTTTCACTCCAATAAACTTTTTGCATGTCACTGCCTCAGATGTATGAAGGAACATCCCATTTGCATTAGAAACATTGATTTGTTTGAGTTGAATGAGACTTCTGAAGGTCATCTAGTCCAACCCTCCTGTAACCAACAGTGACACCCACAGCTCCATCAGGTGCTCAGAGCCCTGTCCAGCCTGACCTTGAGTGTCTCCAAGGACAGAGCACCCACCACCTCTCTGAGCCTTCTGTTCCTCCCCCAGGAGGATGCAGGTCTGCATTGTAGCAGGCAATTGAATTCCACTCTATAGCGAGGACTCAATGCTCTACATTTAAGGATCACTGCATTCTCCAGGGAGGTGCCTGGGGCACATCAACACATCCATTTTAGACCGGAGAAGCAAAACCCCTCAACAGGTTGTGTTCACACTCCTTTGGTACAGGCTCAAAGCACTTGGAGGGGATTCCTTCTCAAGTAAAGAAATATGGAGGAAACTCTTCAGGAGCACATCTAGTAAAGTCTGACTACAAATAATTTGTGGTAAAATCCACAAATATAGTGGAGTTTACTGGGCTTCTGTACAAGAAAAAAGATCTTTCACAACTCTGCTCCTCTGGCACTGGGTTGGTCGGTGCACAGGGAGAGTTTATGCTGCCTGTAAAGACAACTAGAGTCATAGATAGCAGAATGTAAAGAAAATAGCACTAAACTGTGCTGTTGCCAGGTGAGTACACATCTGGTTTAGAACCATATTTTGTTTCTACCTTGTGCTACAACCTGCTGATGAGATGTAGACATTTCCCTACTGCACATCCCCTGGCCCGGGTTACATATACAAACACACATGCCACTACCTCTATTTAAAGACTGACCAAGCTCAGTTGTTCCCAGAAGATCATGTTCCCTGATTCCATCCAACATCACAACAGGGCTGCCTTGCCCTGCCACAAGCCACCTAAACACCCTTCACCCAACCACAGCACACAGGAGCTCATCCTACTCATTTAAAATTAAAAGTAAAACTCTCCTTCCTGCCTAGGAATTGCAGACTTCAGAGAAAACCTTTTCTGTATACGGTGCTTTACATTAATATCTCTTATATTAACATGTAGATGAGGTTCATCCCAACTGGGCACGACAGCAGACCACCGCTTTGTCCCCCAATGGGTTCTCATGGTGTCTGTGAGGGCCAGTATTTAAATTAGATCTTTAAAAGAAAAGTGTAAAACGTTGAAAATACTACAATACAATACAAAAAACAGATAAAATAGAGATGCTGAATCCAAGTCACTCTTCGAGCACATTCGCTATGATAGCAAGAGTTTAAAAAAAGGGCTCTTGAAAAATGGCATTATAATACATTTGGGTTTGTGATAATGCATTTAAACTTCTTTGTTCCTTTGGCTTAAAAATGGGAGCTGCAGTTCCAGGTAACTGCTCTGTGGTCATAGGAAGCCTGTGGGAGCTTGCAAAGAGCCCAGCTCTTTGGAGTTCAGGTGCATAACCTGAAACACAGGGCCAAATTTTGCCACTGTTCTGATCACTTCAAGTTCCATTAAGTGTCCCCTCCTTTATTTATGGAGCATTTATCCTGGCTGTGTTTCTAGGGAATGGAAGACTCCCCTGGAGAAAATCTTTAGAGCAATCAACATTAAAAGTTGAGCATCATGACTTCATACTGAACTGTGCCCGTGATCCAAATGTACATGCTAAACCCTTTTATTCTCTATTGTGCCTTGATTAAATTCACCTCAGTGGCAAAAGGTAAAAAATGTAATTTCCAGCTGCAGTTGCCCAACCTTTATGATATTTTATGTCTATCATTGAAATACACAGATTGACCCATTTAATCTTACATTATGGGCATTTCAATAGCTCTCATCACCAGACTGGGTGACCACCTCATCAGAATTAGCTATTAAGAGAGAGAATGTTGCTTCCTACAACATGAAACCCACAGGCAATAGAGAAAGATCCCTTATGTATTTGGGAGGGAAAAAAAAAGACCATTTTTAGCTTCTCAGGTTTTTGAATCTGTAGCATCATTAGGCAGATCTTACCAACATCACAGAATAGTATATTCTTGGCCTGGAAAGCAAGGAGAGATGAACTGTATGGTTTTAAATAGTCACAAAGCAAGTACTGAAGCAGCCTAGTGAAACAAATAGCCCATCTTATCGTCACCCGCAGCAGCTTTGGAAAAAAGCAATCTGTACAAGGTAAGTGGTTCATGCATACAAGAGTAATTCAGCACATACAACCTGTCCATTACTGATGCCCCAGCATGCAAACCCCTCTGCACAGACAAATCTTCCCATCCAGAAGCAGCATAACTAAGTTATTTTAAGACTTGGTATCTCACTTGTATTTTAAGTTTCTCTCTCTGTTCTCAGTGTTTTCACTGTGTCTTTTTCTGCTTTCAAGTAATGCCTTCTTGTTCTTGGAGTTGCTTATTCTGGTGAAGGACACAGTCTTGTGATAAGTGAGGGCATGCCAACAGATTACCCTACAGAGTATCTGGCACTGGCATCAACTTGAGGAACAGGCTGATACCAGAGCACACCTGGCATCTACAGGAGTATCTTAACATGAAGCAGTTGCTACCCAAGGGATAAAGTCCATATCTTGGACTGCTGTGAAATGCAGTACATGCGCTCAAGGGTCAGAAGCACTCTGGAGCACAGAGAAAGGACAAACATTTCCCTGGATAGTGTGGATAAGGGAGCCCTGGTGGGAATTTTGGAAGGGCTGTGCGCTCAGCATGCTGATTTATGAGGGGGATCTTAACCACTGAGTTCCACAGGGAAGGACTAAGAGAAGAGAATCACGTAAGAGATTACCCTGGGTGACAGTCCCCCAGTGAAACAAAGACTTTGGAAAAAAAAAAAATCTGTTAATTCTTTTTCTTCAGTCCAGTTCTCTGCAGTGGCTTTATTTTATGGCACACAAAGAAAGAGCTCCCAATTTCAGCAATGCCATTATGTGTCACTTATACTGATATAATTCATGAGACTACACTGGCTTACTCAGACCTATGGAAAAACAGTAAAAATCCTCTAATACATAAGCATCTATCCCACTTGTGGAATATTTCCAATGAGTAATTTTTACTCTTGTATGTAACTCAGCTCACGTTATTCCCTGAGTAAATAAGTACATCTTGAAAATCCTACATCTGTGGCAGTAGAATACTGAGCTGAAATCTGAGTGAAGTGGGTCACTGATTACATATGAGTAGTTCATATTCCAGGTGATGCACATATGGAAACTCAAACAACTGCATCAACAGATATCAATTGTTTTCACTTTTTAATCTGTTTGGTTTTTTTTTTCCTTTCTTTTTTTCAAACACCCGTGGGCAAGGACGAAGAAGGAAGTGGAAAGGCTACTCTATATCCTTTATTCCACTGATGTCTAGAAACAAAGATCTTCTGACATAGCATATTTCAATGTCCTTTGTTTAACCTTCCCCCTTGAAAGATCAGAACACAGAGTTCTTTGTTTTCTAGTGCTTTGTAGGTTAACCTACAGGTTATGCTTTGATAAATATCCAATGAGCTAAGGAAACATCAATGCTTTTCCTTAAGATGCATAGCTGTTATTTTGTCTGACATCTAATATTCTTGTTAGACATTATCTTAAGCATTTAGGAGGCCTTTCTGCCTCTGAAGCTCTGTTTGCTGTTAGTACAGCTTGCTGAAGTAACCGTTGCTGGTATTTTATCTGCTTTGCCCACTGAAGACTTCATCAGGTCCTTAGGAATTCACACTTCTGATTCTAGTCTCAGGAGCCAAGGCAGAGAGTTTCATCTTTACAAAACAATCACGTCCCTGGGGCTTGACACGCACTTTAAAGCAAAAACAGAAAGCCAAAAGGAGTGATGCTGCACTGCTCTGGAAGCAAGAGGCTGATAGTAAATGACTATCCTGGCATAACACAAATAAGCTCACGGCAAATTTCCTGTCACAGCTGTGTCCATGCATATTATCCCTGATATACCATAGAATGTACACATTCATCCAGTCTTAGTTTCAGAATTCTACCTTGTCGAGTTCATTGGCAGTTACAGACCCCTTACTCCTAGGTCGGGACAGTTCCCACCAGGTTCCCACCAGGCATGCCATAACGTAGACTGGAAAAGCAAAACCATTACCATCATCACTGATGACATGTGAACAACTGGAATAGGAAGTGGTGGAACAATCTCATGCAATAACACAGAAGCAAAGGTAGTTACTGCTGTTAGGGCTGCTTGCTCTGCACGCTGCACCTTGCTTCAGATTTTCACTGCTTTGAGATGTTAGAAATTCTCTCCCAGATTACAAAGTGCCCTAAGTGCTTTTCTCTCAAGAGCTGTCCCTTGAGTAACCTCTCCTTTCTGAGGTTAGCTTCACTATTTCACAAGGTCAGTTGAATTTAGATTCTTTCAATGCAGTTTCACATGAAACTTGAATAGCCCCCATCACCCCTAAGCAATTGGGATGAAAACTTTGGGAAACAGCCATGTCTCCCTCTTTTCTCTGTGAGTACAAACTTGGCTTGAACTGACCTGTCTCTCACATGAGAGATGACAGAACCTTGTTCTGGAAAGAACAGGGAGGCAAATGACCCGTACACATCCAAGATGGAGTACAGTCCATTCCCAAAAGGAATTAACAATCCTTGTTACATATGGGCATTGGATAAGCCCTTAAGAATTTGTATGCTTTGTTTTGCCATTCTGTCCTTGGGTAACCATTAAAGTTTGTAATCTTAATCAACCCAGTCAGCTTTCATAGCTGCCATTCAGATGCCCAGCACTGCCCAGGTCTGACTTTTGGTCATTATTTGATCTGAGTTAGTACAACTGAAGGGCTGGAGAATACAGCAGGTCGAGGGGGCTGGTTTCATTGTCTGTTTTGTTACCAAAAGCAACGCACCCATCTCTCTCCACTCATCTCTGCCCAGCCATCAGCTTCCTCTGCTTTATCATCTGCAACTATAGGGTTCACTTGGATGTTTTCATCCTGATCAGAACAAGAGGCTTCCCCTTAACATGGTGGCACACTTACCAGTGCCAGCACAAAGGAGGAGAACAGAAGATACAGCACAGGATGGTGAAAGGCCAGAGAGCTCTTTCAGCATTCAGTTTCAACTGCTCAGCAAACGGTACCTTTAAAGATGCTACACTCTGCTAGGGCTTTTCTTTCACATAATGTAAAAACAGAAGCCCTGACCTCTTGTGGTCATTAAAGTCTACAGAAACAACAAATTTCAATTTTCCTAATTCTTTAATCTTCTGCCCAATCGTTTTCTACTACAAATGGTAATACTAATGGTGGGGTATGCTGGATGCCCACCAGTCACATCTTGTTGAGATCACAAAAACCTCAATTATTAGCATTTTGCTAAGCTATCTGAAAACCTTACACAAAGACAGGACATAAAAGTAAGGCACTGCTCCGTCTAATGTATGGTCCACACAAACCTCCTTCCACAGATGTTAGCTAGAGCCACATCATCATTTTCAATTTCAGGATTGTTTTATGGACATCTAACAAACCATGTAAGTAATTCATGGCACGTTTGGGACAAGTTAAAGAAGAAATTATGTTTAAAAGATTCATACCTGCTTGAGATGCCTGGGGCTGGAAATGAATAAAATACACTCTCCTGGTTTATTGTAAAGGGTGAATGATGAATTTCTGCTTTAATGCTAAGGGATTCACTGGGACAAAGCACAGAGCTACAGTGCTGGAGTGTTAGGCTAATACACGATGAGGAGCCACTGTAATTTTTGAGATTAGGGATTAAGAAAATGCTTGAAATGGAGGTCTGTTGTAGAGTGCAAAGCCAGAAGGTAAAGGGAAGGTGTAAGTATCCGTACCACTGCAGGCAAAGGAGTCCAAGGATTTTGTGATGTATATATTCACCAGAGTCTGCCTTCATGCTACACGCAAGAAAGGCACAGCTAAAATAGCACAGAGTATCATCTGGAGCATCTTGCTGAGCCTCCTGCAGCCAGAGCAGTCTCCTCAGGGCAAGCTCTCATCGCAGGCTATTGCTGAGATAATTATTATTTGTGACAAAGTGGAAAACTGTACTCTGTCCCTTTAGGGAGGTGGAGTGTTCCATAATGGGAAAAGCAAACACTCTGCATATACAGGAGCACTTTGTGTCAGTGCAGTGCAAACACGCTGCCTCTTCTCATCACTCCATGGCACTGGAGAGGCTGGAGCCCCAAAGAGCAACTCCAGCTAGAATCCAACACCTCTGCAAATGTGTCTCCTGCAAAGGGACAGGCATTGTATCTGCAGATTGTATAAGACTCAGACCCTTAGGAATATTGAGCTGGCCAAACTAGGAATCTACCAGGGGATTTGTTAGCATTTCCCATCCTGGTTTCAGCTGCACTTTGTTTTTCAAGCGGGTGTTTGTACAGCATCAACCACAAAGGGCCCTCACACTCCAGGAGCAGAATAATATTAAAAACACAAAACACAGTGACAACTACTTTAACTCCACAAAAACTGGAAACAGCCCCAATAGTACATTTCATCACAAAGCTATTAGATGACATACGCACATTCCGGAATCATCTAATTTTATATGTTTCTTGTGAAATGTATTTCCTTCCGAGTGCTTTTTCCACACAGAGCATATTTATAACCAAACCTCATTTCAGCTGTTTTTCTTTAGAATGAGCTGAATGTGCTGTTATTCAGCATTCTGTCACATCTTCCCCACCAAATGCCCAGGGTGAGGGACCAGGACACAGGCAGAGGAGGAGAAACAGGAGCCCACAGCCACACACTTGCACTTCCATGTGATGGTGGTCTTATCCATCCCCTGGGCTGCTCATTTTTCTGCACATTTGCACCATCCAGACTCCCCATGCTACTTGCAGACCAAGCTGGCTGTACAGCCACAGAAAAATACACACGTATTTCCTGTGCAGCTTCACCTAGGGAGCCTGCTTTGGCATAGGGATTGGACTCAATGATCTCTAGAGGTCCCTTCCAAGTAGCAGTTAAGGAGCCCTGTGGTTTACCTATGGGGAAACTGAAGTACAGAAATTGGAAAGGATGGAATGGAGGTCCCTCAAATCTGATTGCACTGTACTCTTACAAGCCTCCAACGTAGGCCCAGGTGATGCCACTGAATGTTTAACCCTTGCAAATATGCCAGAATTATTAGCAGATGAAGCAAGGTCCTTCCTTGAATGCAGGCCTTGGTACCGGATAAACAGGTCTCTTTCTAGGGAAACTACAACAGATCTTCTCAAAGCTCTGAACACAAAAAGTGCACTCCTATGGGGCTTGTTTTTCCTGATCTCTGTTAGTATTTGGCCAATGCAAGCAGATAAATATAAAAAGCAACTCCTCAGAGCTCCTTCAACATACTTTAAGCATTTGTGAAGTCCACATGGCTGCCCATGAGGTGCCACAACAGTCCAGAGGAGCGCTCATTAACACAAGTTACATCTCTGATTTAGCTGCTCCAGTAACACGTGAGGAGCTTCTGCTTGCACGTCTGTCCCAAACCGGGATGAGACTGGGGCCACGGGCACACAAGGAACACATTACATACCCCACCAGCTGCTCTTGCAGAAGAGGAGGCCTTGTAGTAGCCTACAAGTTCTGACAGGGGAGCAGACCAGCAGGTATGGGTTCCTAACTGGAATATGGCTTCCAGGTTTGGGGTCCCCAGCTCAAGAAAGATTTGGAGCTGTTGGAGCGGGTCCAGGTGAGGCCACAAAGATTCTCAGAAGGGTGGGACATCTCTCTCACGAGGAAGAGCTGAGGGAGCTTCGCTTGTTCAGTCTGGAGAAGACTCTGGGGAGACCTCATTGCAGCCTTCCAGTACTTGAGGGGACTGACTTTTTACACCATCTGATAGTGACAGGACAAGGGGCCAAGTTTCAAACCTGAAACTATAAAAGGCAAACATCTCATCTGTGAAGTAGAACAGGAGAGAGATCCCCACACAGCCTCTCCTGTTCAGCTGATGGCTGTGACATTCTGACAGTGACAGAAGGGCAGAGCAGAAGCATCTCAGCTACTGCTCTGCAATGCAGGGCTCTCACTGGGCACTCTTTTTCTGAAACATATGATGCTCTAATGACACCACCCCAGGTTGACAAGCAGCTTAAGAACTGGCTCTACCCTCTGGACACCTGGCACATTATGCCATGCAGCAAGCAGCATGTGTTGGCTTGGGAAAATGCCATTATCACTTTGGACAGCCACCGGGCTCGATTGTTAATCCAGCTCCTTCACCTGCCCTATTGCTATTAATATCAGAAGAGAAAGGAAAAAAATCCAGGGGGACGAATTGACTTAGCCATTGAAGCATCTTATTAGATTACTGATTCAAACCTCAGATGATGAGCCACAATAGGATAGTGTAAAATAACATTGAATTAAACCAGAGAAAGCTCAACACCATCTAATCATTACAGAATAACGATACCCAACCCTCAATCAGCTCATGTTTTCTAAGACTTAAGGATCAAAATCTATCATAATGCACAGGACAAGGCCAGGACCATACTCTCAAGTTTGGACATTGTCACTGAGGATTTGAGCAAGTCAGGACTGTGCCACATGCTGCCGGAAAGACTCAGCTATAACAAAGTTCATCCCCAGGGAAGCTCTCCTCACATTTGGAGACAAAAGAGTTTCTCCCTAACAAAGCTCTCCTCAGAGCTCCCACAGCTGAAATGTTATTTGTTCTTCATACGTGAAGGTTTATCTTATTTCCGCTGTCCTTATTCTCACAGGCTTAGTTTAGCATTCAATTAGATGGTGTTGCAAGAGCCTTCTAGGATGGTTTGAAATCTAAACCAGAGACAGAGGAGCTGTTAGGAACTTCCCTCATTGAGGCATTGGAAGATCACAAGCTTCAGTTACCTTATACGTCAACATGCAGTGTTCCTCAAGGAGGGCAGATAAGCCCTCTATTTCTAAAGAAAACCAACACTCCAACACCACATTGCTTTATCTGCAGAAAGAACTGGTTCCTGTGGGAATTCAAGGCCACTGAAAAGACAATGAGAAAAGTCCACCAGATCCAACCAGACAAAGGAAGAAAAGTGGAAGGAAGGAGGACTTACACTGTCACCTAAACGAGCCAGAGCTGCTGGGCCATTGGACATCTCTGTATCCGAACCAGACTGTTTTCCCACATCCTCCTCAGCAAACCTTCAAGGTCAACTTACACAGAGTCACCAAGAGATGTTACACACTGAAGTGATGAGGAACAAAGATTACACAAAAATCATCAACAGCTCTCAGACTATGAATACAGTTGCAAAGACCCCCAGCTTTTATACTGAGGTCCTATCTGTGCTCTGTGAGAAGAAAACTGCCCTGAGCATCTATTCACAGCAGCCACAAAGCTGCTCTCGTATCACCAAAGCCACCTGTGCTTGTGCAGCCATCACAGAAGTGAGAACACCTGGTATCAAACCCTAACCAGGACCAAAGCGCAGGAGGAACAAATGCTGCAATCACCAGCACACAGACAAACCACAAGCTATTAGGAGTCTAAACTAAAATTCTACCACATACCGTGTAAAAATAAATAAAACAAAGCCCTTTTCTAATTAAATAGATGATGAAGAGGAAAGCTAACAAGCAGTGCAGCTGGGAACCCTTTGAAATAATTAGATCTACCTACTTGGCTCTAAAGTTTTTGTGTTGCTTTTTTTACTATCAGGAACATCAAGAAGGGTGTCAGCAAGAGACCTTCTCATTTCTTAGGGGAACAGCACTGAAGGATTTAAAATCTATTGAGAGAAGCCTGGGATTCTTTAAGTTCACTGGAGCCAAAGTAATTCACCCTGAATGCAGGCCCTGAAGGTGACTGTGGAGCTTAGAATAAGGATGTCAACACGGTGCTTTCATCGTTTGCTAGCAGAGCTGCTACTGCACATGGAGCTTGCCTTGACCATTTAATTAATAAAGGGACCCACGCAGCTGGAATTAACGTGAATTTTCAAAGCATCAAAAAGTCTAGCAAAGGATCAAGCTGATATTTTCATTTATATATATTAGCTTATTCTTGGGCATTGTTGTTCTCCTCATTCACATGATACAGCAGCCTCTTACTCACGCATGCACCCTTACATATTTCCTTTCATTTTACCTCCACAGTGCTTCTGTGTGATGGGGGCTATCACCAATTAACACTGACAATGGGAGCTGGAAGGGAATTTTAGCAAGCACAGCGGGGCTTTTTTCTCCCCAAAATCTTTGAGGAAAGGGATTACTTCCCTGCCCCCTTGAAAAAAGAAAAAAAAAAATGGTGGACTCCATGCTAATGTGTTTCTCTGATCTTTTATTTTCTTCTTGATTTTCCTCTGTCTCTTCCTTTAAAAAAAATATCATTTAAAACCAAACAGTACCAAGAAGGAACATTCAAAAACATATTCATTATAGTGCATTGGGCAGGGCTAGTTTCAACAGTGCCAGCTCAATACATTCAACTCCACTCCTCAGCATTTCATGGGGTCCTACAAATTATCCCATGAGAATTCAGCTTTCACTACTACCTGCAGTCCATGTAAATACTGCCTTTCCTCTTCTTCCTATGCCAAAGGACAAAGGTCTCAATTAATGTAATGACAAGATAACATTTGAAAACACACTGTTCTATTTATAGACTCAAAGTTGCTGTTTCACTCCTAAATTCTCAAGCAATATGGGACTTCTGGTTAGGAAAGTCTGCAAACAGGAGTGATTAGGATTTGGAATTGACACAGATGGTCTAATCAAACATAAGACCTTGGGCTCAGTGCACACATCAGTGGATGACATTTTCTGCCTTCTATGTTCAAGAGAACAAAATAGATAATCAAATTGTCTCTTCTAGCCTTGAATCCTACTGATCCTTGTTACTAAAGGTTCATCTACTATCCTGGTTTTCATGTTTAAGCTCTGTAGATAAACATCATCAATGCCACAGCGGATCACTATTCCAGATGCTGAGGAAGTATGCACTTTAATGATCCATGCATCTTTTACTTAGGTGGCAAAACAAATAGAAATTTCTTCCTGTGAAGTCCCTTAAACTAGGAAAGGCTAAGTCTTTAAAATTCATCTCTTATTCTCAATTAAGCACTCACTGAAGCCATTGCAAAGATTCCTTGTGATGGCCTCAGTGGGTATTTAATACAGCTTTAAAGAGCAAGAAGCTGGTTCCCAACCAATGCCTTATCAAGCAGCTGCCCTTTGGATGGGAAATAAAACAGACTGTAAGCAATTATGAGTGCAGCAAAACAGATATTTTCTCAAGATCAGGAGAGCTATCTTTAGTGTCCTCACCAATTTTTTTTTGTTTGTTTGTTTGTGTTTAGTTTTCTCTTATCTTTTCAGGTTCAGTTTCACTTCTCCTCCTCCTCCAAAGCTATTAGCCAAATCCCTACTTTGAGGATAAACCACGTATGTGCCATGATCAGAGCTGCTATGTTCCACCACAGAGGAGCAAAATCATAGCTCATCGCCCTTGTTCTATAGCCTCATCTGGGGAGAGGGAGGAATTAAGCATCAGTAAAATGTCAGGAATTCAGAAGATCACAGATTAGCTCTGATTTATTGTGAGCTCTCTGCTGTATCTAAAAATGCTTATAAATCCTGAAGTATTGATCCCAAGTCCTGCTTCCACCAGAGCAGACCCAATACAAATGAGGTGCCTAAGACTCCCAAGACCTAGAGGACAGGTGATGAGCAACGTGATACTGGATCCAGAGCTAAAAGGCCTGTAGAACATCCAGAAAACAGTGGGCATCTGACCTCGTACCTTTCAACGGCTTACAGCGTACTGAAGAAAGATGCCTGTCCTGATACCATACCCACAAATGCCTCTACAGAAATCAAAGAGAACTCACCCCTTTATTCTAATTCTGCATTGACAGAAGAGAGAAGAGGGGCCCAAGTTAAGTACTAATGCTACCTGTTGAGAGAAATTTGCTGCTGCCTATAGAGATATGAACACATTTCCTTGTCTCTCTAGAGACTGCTACAAGAACTAAACCACAGGCTCTTTGGGAAGTCTGCATCTCATCTGCTCATCCTCTTCTGCCTCACAGAAAGGAGTGATACTGATTTGCTGGTTACCACACTTCTCTGCAGAGGAAGCGGAGGGAATCTCAGTTTCTAGGATTGTCTCTACTTGGTATTAAAAATAATCAGAAGAGATTGCATGATTCATTTGTGGAATGATGGCTGGACATCAACAGGAAGCATGGTGCTGGACATGCCCTATTTTTAAGGGATTACTGATGATGAGAAACTTGGGAAAGGAATAGGGAGGCCTAGGCTTAATGACTTTCTCTGCCCGGAGGTATTCAGTTCTAAGTCTCCCACCTCCCAAAAGAGACTCTGCCAGTCAGCCACCATTAATTAGAGACCTAGGGGTGACCATTTCTGAGAGCAGCTGGGGTAACTCATAGAAATACAAACCAAATTTCTTTGAAGAAGATTGGAGAAGTCAAAGAGCAAAAATTGCACAAGAGTAGATTTAAGATGTTTAATCTACAAACTTCAGCAGATAAATATGCACTGGGTGCTCTCAAAATACGGAATTCTGATGGAGCAATTCCTCTCCTTCAGGCACCAATTTGAGATAGTACCCAACAAAGACTGAAGTACTTCAAGAATACCAGGTACAGGCGGGAGCAAATTTCTCCACTTAGATCAGGCATTAAACTGTTCCCAGCTTCTCATTCCTGCTACCTCTCACATCGCTTTGAATATCTTTCTTACACAGGCCATTTTCAGGCCAGAGCCACCACTGAACTGAAGTGTAATTGAAGTCTTCAGTCACTAATTCTTCCCTCTGCAACCAGTAGAGAGCATGAAGATAGGCTGATTCTCCCTCTATACAGGGGCTTATTAACCCCAGGGAATGTTTTCAGGGCAGAAACTGAGGTGGGCATGACGTTCAGCACAACAGGATCAGGCTGGGATGCAAATTACAGGATTGCAACTGAATTCCCTGAATCCAGGTAGAGATGGCCTCCAATCTCTTGACTCGGACAATTCAGTTCCCCTGTGCCCTGACCAGGAAATACCTTGCAGCTGTTTGGTTACCGCCCCAAGAAATCTCACTAAAGTGGAAACTGGAGGAAAAGCAGTGCTCAGTTGACTGCCCCTGCACTATCTTTTAATAGAATCCCAGTGTCACTCGGAGTCTGAGTTAAATATTTTGGTAGCTCCACTAGCTGTTCCTCAGTATAGCATGACAAATATTTCACAGCATTCGCGTGCCTTTTGGTTGGAAGAAATCCCAGCTTTGTTGATACTGACTTCAGTCAACTTCAGAAGGCCTCTTAACTCTGCTTTTGGGCTTGTCAACACGCAGCGGACTGAGACACCCTGTCAGCAGGCAGCTCCTTCTAGAAAGCATTATTCAAGTCCAAATAGTCTCCCAGGCATTTCTTTTTAACTTCATATTGTGCAAGTTGCATGACTGTCAGAATGGAAAATCTGGTTCAGTCCTTCATTGTTCACATTTAAAGATCAACCCCACATTTCTTCCTTCTTCAGCCCCAGAAGTATCGCATCCTGATCATTCAAATGGTTTCCATGCAGCAGTGTAGATCCCAGCCTAACTTGGTGCTGCTGAAAAATAACCATACGCAAAGAGAGATAACCACACCAGCACTTTGAGATTATTTATAAATAGAAAAAGAATCCCTTCATAAGGAGTCATTTTTAACTTAATTTACCTGAAAGATCAAGTGCTGCTGCTCTTTTGCACATGGAAATCTTATGCTCCCCTTTTTGCCTGTAGTCTCCAGTAACAAAACAGCACCTCGACTTTAATATGGATATTGACATATTTAGTTCTGTTTAATCAATGCACTCCTGGTGTTCTCAATATAGATCTCTTTAAAAATACTCCACCACTTTCAAAACAACAAAAACACCACAGGAAACAGCCCTAGTACATCCTTCAACTATCTTCCATTTTTAGACTTTACTAAAATTTCTTCTCTGAAAGAATGGTAATGCACTGGCACAGGCTGCCCAGGGAGGTGGTGGAATCACTGTCTCTGGAAGTGTTCAAGAACCGTGGAGATGTGGCATAGAGGGACATGGTCAGTGGCCATAGGTTGATGATGGTTAGACTAGATGGTCTTCAAGGTCTTTTCCAACCTTAATGATTCTATGATTGTATGATTTACAATGACCAATGATTTATAATGACTGTAGTTCTATAGAAATTATAATTGCATACCTGTATCAAAAGAATCTAGAAAACTCAAGAATATTCAGAGCTCCATGATATGAAGCTTTCTACTGACAGAAAAATTCCAGGTTTTTGAAGACATTCCAGGCATAATGTGTCTGAGGAGAGAAAATAACCTAAAAGACAACATTTTGTCCAAGAACTTAGAGAAGTCAAGAATAAAACCTTGCTTTCCCTGCCACAACACTTGTTGCATTATCAGAGCTCAGGATGGATATAGGGGACAGAGATATCTTTACTGAAAGGCATATGCTTACCTATCAATTCATCTAACTCTATTTTTAATTAACAGAATCCAAGTGCAATTGGGCTGGAGAATGGCATGTTGGTAGAGTAAACCACCATACTCCAATGTATGAAAGAACACTTCACCACTAAATGTAGAAGTGAAAGAAAGAGTGAGAAGCTTGTACAAAAAATGCCATAACTTGGTTTATCTATCCAGCTTCTGTCATTCAGTAGCTCAGGCTGAGCTAAAGTTTGAGTATGAAATTTCATGTCAAAAAGCCACCAGTGATGTTTTACTTTGTAAGTCTGTTCAGCCTTATATAAATACACCCACAATAATTTGGTCTCTGCAGCATCCGGTGACAGTGAGTTCCACAGTTTCATGTATGTCACCTGGTAAATTCATTGGTCAATGTAGGTTTGGATTTTGATGCTTTCTAACTTATTCCCTCACTGTCACTTGCTTTCCAAACTGAAAAGGCCTGACCCACAAGCCTGACTGGTCCAGTCCCACCAACCAGACTGAGCGAACACGCAAAAAAAGAGTTAAACAAAATACAGAGCTCTGAATATTATGTCTGCTTTAGATGCAAAAGCCCTCCAAGTTATTCAGTGAAAGAAAGAAAAAAAAAGTTGAAAAGAAAATGGAAAGGGAAAAAAATGTTTAAAAAAATTAAATATTGCTTGCTTTTATTGTAGGAAACCGAAGCTTCAAGTTTTTGTCCATAACAGAAAATGGGTTGTCAGCTTGCAGTGTTCTGAAATTTCCTAATTATTTTTCATTAAACATAGTCTGGAATAAGCTGCTATGGATTTTCCCCATTCTTCAATGTCCTTTATGCCAGTTTCACTTTTGAACTCCCATTTCCCTGCCATTTCAAAAAATATCTGAAGATCAAGTGGCTGAAATTGAAAATGAAAAGGAGGGGATGAAAGAGAGAAGAAGGAAAAGGAGAAAAAAGAGGGGGCAGAAAGCTTGAAAAGGATTTCTCCAGAATGCAGAAGACAACTGATCTTTTCAGCGCTCATTGGAAATGTCCCCACCAGGCTGTGACTGCAGCTCCCATGGCCATGCATGGGCAGCTCTCCCCTTTTTCCCTTTGTGTGCAATCCATCAGAATCAAAGCAGTATAGGAAAATGACTCACGTTGCACTGTCTGTAGATTTGGGCCATAAGCACTTCTGCCTAAGCTTTTCAGAAGACAGAAAAAAACTTCCTTCTGTAGTGGTACATACCTGCCAAGTAAACTCCAGATGCTAGAACAATGGGCAAATGTCCAAAAAGATAAGACAACACTAACTAAAAGATGGAGATTATTAAAGAAAAAATGATTAGCTGGGCAGAGCAAACCACGATGCTACGCTGAATGTACTGTGATATGCCACTAAGACATGCAGAAGTATGGTTAAGTTTCCTGATAAGATGATGGCAAGGGCACAGCATAAACTGTGATTATCATCAGAGTGACTGAGCAAGTCACTTCAGAAATTTCTGATTTCTGTTTCTTGCCCTGGGTTGGGAAATCATATTGTGGGTAAGTTGTCCCTATACTAACAGCTCTCAGATTTCCAGTTCATTTCAGCAGGACTGTGGGACCCTGGATCCAGCCTTGAAGTCTCTTCGTGGTTCTTCACACTCCATAGACCTCAGCAAGGAAAAATACTATTTGAAATGTGCAATTTGTTATTTTCTCACAGAATACTGCTCCCCTAGCTCTCAGAGATCTGTACTGAAATGGATTTTTTGCTCCAGTGGGCTACATTATCTTTTTTTCCCATGATTTTGCTTGCTTCTGCCAATGGACATGGTTTTTCACCATAATTGGACATGTTTTAGTGGGTAATATTGGTAGTAAGTGGACTGTTGGACTAGATGATCTTAGAGGTCTTTTCCAACCTTAATGATTCTGTGAATTACTCAGTATTCTGAGTGCACTGATGAGAGCTCTTCGTCTCAGGGCATTTCCCCTCTGGTTTGGAGCCAGGCATGACCTGACATAGTCAATAAAGGTTTGGGGACAGAAACCAAACTGTAAGAAAATGGAGTGCAAGGGAAAACTTCTGGACCTCTGGGAACTTTAGAGTGATGTGAAAATTCTCCTGCAGCATCTTCAGAGCCCAAACACACAGCAACAATGAGCTGCCTCCATGTACCCACGTCAGACACCATTCAGAATGTTAGAACTGTGCAAACACTGGGAGTGTTTGTAAAGTATGAATGTTTTTCCCAGGACAGGAAACAAAGACATTGAAATACTAAGGAAGCTTTTCACAAGCTTCAGGCCTGGATATCAGAGACGAGGATGATGATTAAACAAGTTACTCTTTGCTGTGATTCAGTGATCAGAGGAGAGGGTTGGGAGCCAAGCTTTCCCATTAATTCTTTTATTTACCTTTAAACAAACCCCTGATGGGATTCCTGCTCTTCACAGACATCACATACCCACATCTCCTCCTGACATCAATTCAAGGTGCAGATGTTCAGCATCTCGACCATATGGACCTTTGGTCTCTCTGGACATTAAATTAGCCAGTGCCAAAATAGGACTGATGCAGCTGACCTTCTTCAGTAGATTTTGCACCTTTGTTAGGAGAGCAATTTGAGGTGTTCACATGGGCTGCTCCAGATGTGCCAAATCCTGCAGCAATCCTCCTAAACTAACCCTGTGATAGTTGCAGTGCAGAGAGAACTGCCAGACCCAGAGCTGAAAGAGCAAATGTGTGCATCAGACAGCCTGGTGGGTGGGTTTGCAATGCAATCAGATTTTTTTTTCCTAGCATTATTTTATCTCCAGATCAATAAAGAACCCCTTTTAGGATTACACTGACAGAAGCACAGTCCTTTGCTCTGTCTGCGTGCACTCACTGTACAGGAGGAGTCTGCATTCTCTGAAGAGAGTGACAGAATCCAGCTGAACAGATATGATATGGGACACAAAATGTCACCTCTAATATATTCTAAAACCAACAGCAAAACATTTCTGTGGGGTACAAAAAGTGTGGAGGGGAGGGGGGGAGGGAAATATTGGCAGCCAAATACAAGAACACAGTGCCCAGAAATGATGCAGGGGACTGAGCTAGGAATTGTGTGATCCCTCTGGGAGAAAGGATGCAGATGGGGGAAGGCAGGGGGACAAACAAGAAGTTTTAGACGATTGCTTTTCGTTGGCCTAAGTAGCAATAAAAACAAATTGGGCAAGCTCCTGAGAATTGCTCTCGGATAATCAATCACAGATAACAGAATTAGGCAGAGGTACTAAGCAAATGGCAAGATGTTAATTCAAGCTGCATTTTTAACAGCCTTGGGTGAATAACTCCCAGCAAAGTATTTCCTAGATGAAGTGTACACTGTTGGTTTGTTTTTTTTTTTTTGTAGTTTGTTTTTTGTTTTTGAATCTTTCTTTGCCATCCAACCAAATGCAGAGTACAGTCATCTCTAAAACTATTTATTACTTAAGAATTCTGAACTGGATATATTCTATTGCGTACTCACAGAGTCCCTGACTGGCTGAGGCAGGCAGAAACTCTGGGGGTTTCTGGTCCCACCCTTCTCCACCCAGGGCCACCCAGAGCAGGGTGCCCAGCCCCACATCCTGGCAGCTCCTGGACATCTCCAAGGAGGAGCTTCCATGGCCTCTGAGTCCCTGTGCCATGGTGCATCCCCTGCACAGCACTACAGTGCTGCCTGGCATTCAGGGGAACCTCCTGTGCTCTTGTTTGTGCCTGCTTCCTCTTGTTCTTCATCATCATTTTGGCCCATCATTACATTCTCTCCATTATGTCCATGTCTATCCTGTACTGGAGGGCCTAAAACAGGACAGAGCACTCCAGATGCAGCCTTGTTGGTGCTGAGTAGAGGGGAAGGAACACCCTTCTTGATCTGCTGGTGATGCTATGCCTAAGTAGCTCAGAATACTCTTAGCCTTCTTACTGGCTATGGCACATGACTGAACTCATGATCAACTTGGTGTCCCCCAGGATTGCTAAATCCCTCCCTGCAGAGCTACTTTACAGCTGGTGCCTGGAGTTGTTCCTCTCCAGCTGCAGATCTTCACCTTTCTCCTCACTGAACTCTGTGAGATTTTTGTCAGACCACCTCCTCAGCCTGTCCGAGTCCCTCTGGATGGCCCTCCAGTCAATCAGCCATTCCCTTCAGCTTCATGTCATCTGCTAATTTACGAGGGTGCACTCTATAGAACGGCCTGGGTTGAAAAGGACCTCAAAGGTGCACTCTCTCATATTGTCCAGATCATTTAACAATGAAGATGGAAACTTCTCCATGCACTGCCACATGTTCTGACCATACTGATCAAAATCCCTTTCCCATATAGATCCGCTTCAAATTTCACTTTGCGTGTACATAGTGCTTTCTCAGTGGGATCCTCCTCCTGGTGAGCTTCTAGCAGTGCTCCTGCACTATTACAGCACATAAAGATGGCTGTACACATTTTAATGTTTCTCCTCCCCAGCTGGAGAAAGTCCGATCTTGAAATAAGGTTTCCCCCTGGGAATGAAAATAGTCACTCTGAATATTCAATGTTTCTTTGTATCTCACAGCTTCCACTAGCATTTCTTTATTTAATTTGTTTGATAGACTATCCAGAGGAAACCAATACGTGACACGAAGACAAGAAGAGGTAAAAAAATGCTGAAATCTAGGCACTTATTCAGTGACATTATCCACATAATTTGCCTGGCTCTGCTATTTAAAGCTTGAGTCAAAGGGGAAGGATTGTTTTCAAAAACAGAGACTTGCACACGTATGAACTGTGCCTTCTTTCCTCAGAAGCTCTGTCTGGATCGGAGGGGTTCAGCAATCTGCATAGAAATAGAGAGTAGCAATAGTGCACTTGCAAAGAAGCAAATTAAGCCGTTACAAGCACAGCCAGCTCAATTCCTTGGTTTCAATGGGAGCTCTACCTGTCTATTAGAGATGTGTAAGTGCTTCTAAGCTTGATAGCCTGTTGGTGTTATCAGAATCTAAAAAAAAAAAAAAAAAAAAAGAGAGAGAGAGAGAGAGGAAGAAAAAGAAGTAAAAGGAAAAGGGAAAATGGAAAAAAAGAAAGAAGGGAGAGGGAGAGGGAGAGAAAGAGAGAAAAGGAGACAGAAAAAAAGAAAAAGAAAAAAGAAAAAAAGAAAAAAAAAGAAAAAAGAAAAAAGAAAAAAGAAAAAAGAAAAAAAAAGAAAAAAGAAAAAAGAAAAAAGAAAAAAGAAAAAAGAAAAAAGAAAAAAGAAAAAAGAAAAAAGAAAAAAGAAAAAAGAAAAAAGAAAAAAGAAAAATCTGTTTTTGGAAGCACTGACATGCAGAGAGCATTTCCATTGAATTTACTATTATGAGTGGGATATGGTAGTTTCTGCAGATTATTGGCTCCATTAAATGACACATGATTAACACTGCATGCCCTTTCTTCAGAGAAGAAACAAACAGAGCATCTGAGCTTCAAGTTATCTGTTCTTCCTGCTTGGCTTGTTATAGAAATTCCCTTTTAAGACTGAAATAGTCAAATCAAAGTAATCTTGCTGTGAAGAATGTGTGTGCTGACAAAAAAATAGGTTCTCTGTATGGTGTGTATGTAAATACAAGATCTTTAGCCTAACCTTCTGGTCCCTACTTTTGTACATATCCTGCAGTTGCAGAAAATGGGCACACTATTGTGAGTATTAACTGGAGTGGCCAAGGTAGGCCTGGGGCTGATTATTGTAATTTGGTCACCAGTCTGGTTGAGAAACCCTACACAGGGCTGTGCAGTGCAACTTCAGCAGCTCTTCTTGATGTCTAGCTAGAAAATCTGTTTCAAAGGGGCTCCATGAATTGTAGGGTACAGTCAATTAACTTGAATATTAATTATCTATAATGAATGTACCCTTCTTCAGGGCTTGAAAAGAAGCAAATTACTTGGAGAGGGACTAATTAAGATGATGTAATCTTGACCATGAAGAATAATTCCTTCCTAGTGACAGAAATGATCTAATTGAAGTATCTCATTAATTAATGTCTCATGAAATTGACTGATAAAATGCCTCTATGAATGCCTCCTGAACTCGAGGCCAGCAGTGCTTTGTAGCACATACACTCCCGCTCCAGACCCTATCACTGACAATATAATTAGGCCTTAGAAGCACACTGTGCTCAGAAGGATTTATAACTCTGCAGCGTGGATAATCTACAAATGCAAAGTTAAGACAATGCAGCTTGCCTCTGCAAGAATCCTGAAGTCAATGAGCGAAACCATAAATCAGGTATAATCCAATGGATGACAAGCAAATTCCCCCTCCCGCCAGCTTCGTCAGTCTGCACCGAGAGAAAACCCACAAAGTACTAATAACCCTATACCAGGTGCTGGCAGCCCCAAATGGCTCTTAACTGCCTTATGTCCATGCTCTCTTTGCATTATTTCCTAGATAAATAGAATCAGATTCCAGGGGTTTAATTTTGCCTTTTCCACTATATTAGTGCATCTATGGATTTTACTTAATGACGCTATAAACTCCCAAAGAGTGAGAGGCAGTAGAAAGACTCTTTACCAGCTATGAGGAAGGTCTTCCTGGGGAGATCATTGTGTGTGACAAGTCTTTTAATAAGACAGTTTCAGTGGAGAGACCAAAACTCATGACCTGGCTTAATGCCCAACTGCAAATGAAACCTATTACTGAAGAGTGGGATTCCTGTAATTTGGAATCACAGGAGGGGCTTGTATGGTTAATCCCTGTAGGTGAGAGGTGTTAGAATCATGGAATCATTGAACTTGGAAAAGACCACTAAGATCATCTACTCCAACCATCAACCCATCCCCACCATGCCCACTGACCATGTTTCTCAGTGCCGCATCTCCAGGGTTCTCAAACACCTCCAGGGATGGTGACTCCACCACCTCCCTGAGCAGCCTCTGCTGTCTTCCACAGAAGAAATTTTTCCTAATATCCAACCTCCCCTGAGGTTCTTCACTGGGACCTCATTGTGAAGGCAGGCTCAGATCTGTAAGTGGCCACAGCTGGATGGAAGACCTCACAATCTGTGCTGTGGTTGGCCTGATGTAGTGATGTGCACCCATACCCCTTGGCTGCCAAGTGCCATCGGAGAAGAGTGTGTTTGGAGCCTTCAGAAACAGAAGCAGGAAAAGATCCTTGAAGTGCCGTTGGCTTTCAGGTGTGCAGAATATGGAAGCATCATGTGATGAGTGCCTATAAAATCTCAGGAAGGGCAGGTAGATTCAAGAGGGATGATCAGATCTTCTCTGGCGTGGCTGGACTTTTAACCTCACTTGCTTCACATTAACTTACCATAAAGTGGAAATAATAACCAGAGCTCCAAGACAGCTTTTTTGACAACCGGTAAATAGGCTAAAAATTCATTTTCATCATCCTGGATTTATGTGCAAATTTGGGCTTTTTATTCATGCAAGACCCATAGTCTCTTCAGCTCAGGCAGGCATCTCTCAGCTTATTGTGTTGGAGTTGTTCTGATCAGTGAACCTGCTCATAGGCACCCACCACTTCAGGAGGTGGTCTACCCAAACCCACCCCTGTTCCAATAAATGCTTAATTGCACAGGGTGGAATGGTGCTGAAGAGATGCAGGGTGAAACAGTGGATAAACGTGGGTCTTTAACATCCTCCGCAAGCCATCTGAAATGGCTGCTATTTAGGAAACCTACTAGACTTTGAGCCCTTTATTTCCTATGACCCAACAAAATCCAGGTTGGAGGGAACATTTCAAGGCATATAAAATAACATCTGGGGTTCTTCATTTTGGCCAGATAACATGAATAAAAACATGATTTAGTTTAAACCGAGTGGTATATATTTTACAAAATTGAAAAAGATAATGCATTATTTGAAAGCTTAGGTAATAGCATTCTTCCAATTTTATCTGTTCTGCACTTCTGAGTCTTGAGCAAGGCCCTCTAAAACTGATGGAGGCTCCTAGGTTCCAGTGAAATACGATGAACAGTAATAAATGGTCTGTGGATGGTATAAAGGGAAATTTGAATCTCAGAGCTAACAATGATCAATTTACTACATGCCTGCGGGAGCTAAAAATCATATAAGGAAAACATAGAAACACGGCAGCCAGGCAAGGAAACGAGATGAAACTAGGCCAGTTTGAGGATGCAGTATTGTTATTTGTTTATGTCTTTTCTGTTAAAATGAATTAAATGCCCACAGCTGATAAAAGGTTCATCTACTGGTGCCAGAGCTCCCCAGTATCTTATATTATTCCTGCACTAATTACATTTCATAAAGCTACCAAATATACCATAACTAACATTTATTGGCCAATGAAATGTTGCTGTAAGTTAATAATTACAGATATATGTAGACAATAAAAAGTGGAACATCGGCCTGGATGCAGGATGGGAAATTAAATGGAGGTCCTTGAACATTCCCTCTAGCTGCTTACACTCAAGTACAAATTCCCATAACCCCAGAGGTAGGAGGATTTCCTATTTTGCTGTCAGCACATACACTAGGCTGCTTCCAGTGTGCCCTACGCTATGCAGAGAATAAACTTCCCTTCCCTGCAACCTCAGCTCATCCCTGCCACCTCTGCAGGTTACTTGTGGATGGACTGCTGCTTTGGGACAGGTTGGGGGTGGGAAGGAGCCCTGCTGAAGCAGAGCCGCAATTCATCTTGGGAACACACTGCTAAAAGATTTGCCTCTGTAGAAATAAAAGTCAGGAGGTCATCTCCTCTCCAGTATTTCACCAGGACAAGGATGAATCTGCTCAACATCTCAGACATCCACACAGAATTCCAGGAGTCAGTGGCTGATTATTATTATGCATTTCCTTTACTTGGCTGAACTGAGAAGAGGTTGGTTACACGGAAAGCATAGGGAGGAATCAGCCCCCTTCTAAGCCCTTTTGCCCATTGGCTGCCAGCTCACATCTTCACTCCCCCTGATTCCCACGTAGCCAGTAATCAGATACTCCGCTGTTTTTTTCACCCCGCAGTGCTTAGAGCTTTATCTGAGCTGGCCTGCTTGGGTACAGATTCTCCCTCTAAGGCTCTTACTTCCTTATGTAATGAGATTTAAAAAGACTTAAAAGAGCAGTAAGGAGATGAGGAAGGTCAAAAATGCCATTAACTATAAATAAATACTCTGTCACACTGGAGACGCAGCACCACCATGGTTCAGACAGACCTTCATCTGCCTGAAGGGATAGTGTTGAGCAGGCTGTCACTCCTTGTAGACATGTCCCTAAGGGTAGAAAGTGAAGCCTGGGAGAAGAGAGAACAATCTACGGGGTACTGATACTGTAGGATGATGCTTTCCTGAGCAGGAACTCTCAGGAATCTCTGAGAAAGAGACCAGGCTTGATTACCACGATGATTCCTGTGGTCTTTAACGTTTTGGGTAGAGCAGATACACACTCCTGCCACCTACTGTCTGCACAGCGTTAGCAAACCCCACTGAAAAGCCACATGGCCTGATCTCCAGCCAGTGAAGCTACAAAACCTGAGCTCTCTTGAATAAAATAAATATGTTGGCCACTGATTTACATTTCTCTACACTTATGGCATGAAGACATTCATACCTGCTCTGTGGGGAGCTCCGTTATCCACACAGCCCATATCCTTTCACAAAAGAAACACGGAAACAATGAAGAAGGATCCCTTCCTTTTTCGTATCCTACCCCACTACTGCTGAACCAGTTAAAGTGCCTCCAAAGGCTTCCAGCAGTGCACACAGGGGACATTTGAATTCATAGAATCATTAAGGTTGGAAAGACCACCAAGGCCATCTAGTCCAACCATCAACACCTCTGTAAACCATGTCACTCAGTGTGACGTCTACCTGTCTTTTAAAACCTCCAGTAATGGTGACTCCACCACCTCCCTGGGCAGTCTGTTCCAAAGCCTCAGATGAGGTTCCTGAAGTGACAGGATTTCCCCTCTTGAAGACTGTTCCATGGCCTGAGAAATGTGACAGCACAAATCGTGACCTAATATTCAAACTAGGCTTTCCACCCCCTCAATTTTATCCCATTACTCCTAATTAATCCCATTTACGGCAACTGCTCTTTCTTCCTGGCATATATAATTGCTGATTGTTGCCACAGGGCTAATTTTCTTACACATATGTTTGGTGTAAATCTGTTCTATAGGAGAGTGAGAGCATCGGGAATGATAAGTTTTGTCTTATTTCAATTCCACAGGGAAAAAAATTGCAAAACTATCTAGTAGTTGTCCTATTAGCAGTGAGAGAACAAAGAAGCCCTGGATGAGGCACTGGCATCACGATATAATACAGATGGCAACTCCCATCTACTTATAAACATGGCACCACTTTGGTATATTGGCATTTTCTCTTTCCATATCCACAACAGTGAGTTGACCCCAACTATTTGGAGGTTGTTTCAGTCCCATAAATGATGAAACAAGATGCTGGGCATTGGGGAATATCCTTCTGTGGATGTAAGTACATAACTCCCATTAATGTGAAGGGGAGTTATGCACATGCATTGAGCTAAGGATGTGCTCTCCAGTCTGCAGAGCACACTTGACAAGTCTGAGTAATCTGTGGTTGATTTTAGTTTTCTCCCCAGAGCTCTCGATGAAGGGAGATGCATGAGAAAGCTGGTGTACAAGGCATTAGCATCAAGGCACAAGTGAAAGAGCGCTCAATGGGATTATTAGTGCTTACGCAGCACAAGTAATGGATGGTGTCCTATAGGAATACTATGCATTCAGGAGCCATCAGCTTGGCCTCTCTTTTCACTGTAAATCAGGAGTGGTGGCTAAAGTGAAAAACTAAAATTAGAGGAAAACTTTCTGCCTTTTCCTTTTTGTGCCTGGGAAATTCTGTTTCTCTCTCACATCTTCATTTAACTCACGGGTAAATAGCTGTATGTGTTGGCCACATGCTCCACACACTCATACCATCTTGTGTTGAAAAATCCCCCTTTCCTTGCTTTCAATTTATGCTACACCATGCTCAGGCAGGATCTGGTCATCACTCGCATGGAGAAGTGAGAAACCCACATAGCAAAGAAGGAGACAATCACTGGAAGTGAATCCTCACCTGTGTGGGATGGGCAGTGGCAGCAGAGAATGATTGATGTGTGGAGCCTACACTGGGACTCTCAGGAAAATTAATTCATTTTTTATTCACACTCTAAGTTAATTTGGATTATTTAATCCACGTTAGGCTCCTTTATGCACACTCTTATTCAGAATTAGTGTGTCCCTAATTCAGTTTACAACAAAAATCAAGCTCAGCCAAATTAATGCTATGTTATACTTGAATGAGGGTCTGTGAAGAGATTTAATGTGGTTTAATTATCCACTTTGCATATCAAAAAATGCATAAAATATCACATTAAGTTACAAAAACAATCCCTGGAGCAGGAGGGACAGGAAGGCGAATCTCCTACTCCCACAATATGGCACTGGATGACAGCTCAACTCCTTCTCTTTAGTTCATGGGATTGGTGTTTTGGGGGAGGTGGACAGAACAGTACCTTCTTGATGCATCTCTCTGCAATTTGCACAGCAGGTGATGAGGACCCATAAGGAAGGAAACAGCTAAGAAAAAATGACATAGCTAAAAAAAGTCTTAAAGCCTTTGGAAGGGCCTGTCTGCATCTCCTGAAGGGTGTTGGTGATTACAGGGAACTGGAAAATGGCCAGCGTAGGGGAAGGGAAAGAAAGAGTGGAAAAGCAATTTAACTTCAATTTCTATAAAAACACTGACACGACAAAGCTGTTTGTAAACATTTCAGAGATATCCAGGAACGCTAAGCAACACTCAGTTTAGATTTTTTTAGGCCAAATCATTTCTAAACCAATCTGATGCTTTTATTTGGCAGTGTGAATAGAAGAAGAGCAATTGAGATTGTACCTCAGCTGCAGCTATTTGTACCTTTTCCTAACAAGGTGAGACAGATTAGGTGACAGTGCTATTGAGCTACGGCAAAAAAAAATTATCTAGGAAGAATTAGGTATTTGTGGAGCAGTAATGAGTCGCTCACTTGCAAGAAAGAGGTAGATAACAGGAAAAAAATCTTCAAGGTTCTGACTGGGATGTCACACTATACAGTATTTTCCTATGACAGCATAATCTTTATGTTTACATATACACACACATCACTGCAGAGGGAGAGGCTACTGGCACAGCAGATAACATGGGGCGGGAGTTCAAAATGATCCTGGCAAATGATATATGTGGTCTGAAAAAAAGTAGAATAAATGAGCTTTTGTCCTTATGGATATCAAGATCGGAGAGGAACAACAACTGCACCACTCCAAAGTAGGAGCAACAGACTGGGTGGCAGCTCTGAAGAGGACTTGAAGGTTGGAGTGAATGTGCAGCTAGATGTGAATCAACAAGGTTATGCTGAGAACAGCAAACACCATGCTGAGGCAGGCAAAGAGCACCATCGTATTTAAGATGTGTGAAGAAAGCCTTCTGCTCCATTTACGGCTGTTAAAGGCTTTGCTGGAGAACTTTTCCCTGGTTTGGCCACTATATGTCAGGAGCTAGATTAATGGGAAAGAGAGCAGAGGAGAATAAAAAAATAAAAAACCCCAAATCCATACGATTTGTGTAGAACAAGAGCAGGGAAAACCTGAGAAAAGAATATGGAAAAAGTAGTACCACTGATGTTTGGAATAGATGATCTTAGTGGTCTTCCCAACTTTAATTCTCCTATGTCTCACTGTAGCTTCAAACATGTAAGAAGCAGCTGGAGATAATCTCCTTCTGATGATCATAGTGGGTGTGATAAGAAAACATGCCACAGGTCCAACTAGGGGGACTTTATTTCAAATAAGAGGAAAACTTTCCTATTCAGCACATGCTATGGTTGTCAGCAGAATATTCACCACTGGAGGATTTTAAGAACAAGACAGATTTTTGCTTGACTTGATGGGACATAGTCATTGAGGGGCAGAATAGATAACTAGTTGACCCTGCACTCTTTGTATCTCATAGAGCTTTCAGTTTTGCTCTTGTTTCTGGCAGGGCAATGTGGTTTTGGACAGATTAATACATTTCTATTCTTAAAAGTGTTCCTATATGTAAACATACAGAAAGAAAAGTAATAATAATAATAATGCAGCTAGAAAATCTGCCTTATTATAGATCCACTGGGATGATGCTGACTTCTGAAAACAGGGGCCAATCTGCCCTGCTATAGATGGAGATAATGTAGCTAAAGGTCCTCCAAGTCTTTTTGTATATCTGCAGTCATCATAAAAGAAAAACTTTGCAACGTAAACAATTGTCAGGTATTACTCACTAAGCCTCATTTCCTGGGAGACTCAACAAATATAATTCCTATAAAAATTTTACCCTTTTCAGCAAAGCAAAAAGAGTTCCAAGACCACAGGAGCACACAGTAGTAACCTAGTGTCAGCACCACTTTAGCACTGAACCTGCATCCAACTGCTTCTTACTCAAAGGACAAAAACAAAATGTGTGTAAACACAATGAAAGGAGGATTGTTTATGTGCTACCCCCAAATCAGCAACCATGAACTCTGGCTGATTTTGCTCATCATCCATTAAGGAAAATGGCTATAGGTCATCTCTGTGATTACCTAACACTCAGGAGAAGCAATAAAGCTCAGCTGGAGGTGTCACACTGCAGAAAAAAAGTAAAGCAAGCCCAACTCTTGGTTTTGTTTTTCACTACATTACTTCAGTTAACATAGTGCACTGTTAACATTAACTCCTGGCCATATATTGCTTTATAGATAGACAATCGATAGTGTGACTGAAATATGATTTTGTTAAAACGTCTAGGGGGCTGTATGCATTTAGCTTTCACACTATTTTCAGAAAATGAACATCAATATAAAAATAATGAGCCTCGTAAAATAAAGGCTAGTTCATGTGGCTGAGCTGGCTTTTAAGAAAGGGGGCAGAGATTTATACTAAAGGCATCACAAAGGAAACAGCTTAGAACAACATTCAGCATCTCTTTCAACCCCAATCGAAGGACGTTCAAGGCCAGCACTGAAACACAGCTTGCCTTTGCTCACTAGGGCGTGCACTGGGATGGCAGTGCTTGGCAGGGATTCTTGGACACGCCAGCAAGAGGAAACTGCAGCAGGGCCTTTGACATGAATACAAAATCACCTCGTATTTGGAGATCATCATCATAAGCCACAGGAATCATTTTTGTAGAAAAAGCTGCTTCTGCTTACAGAAGAACTTGAGATGTTAAGCACAGTCCATCCTGGTGACTGTAGGGTCACCAAAGAGGACAGGGACATCACAGGAATGTAAGAGTACTAGTGCTGGTGCTGGCAGGGAATGCTCTTCTCCCCCTCTGTGAATCAGAGCCTTGCACACTCCTGTCTTCTCATCTGCTGTTTCTGTCCAGGTTTCCTTGGGATGAAAATCTTGGGGATAAGTGCTGAAATGGGAGAAATAGACAAATTCCATCTCTTTGACAGCCAAATGATGAAACGTGAAAACTTCACATGCTGCACCTCAAAAATAAGTGTAGTTGTGGGAGTGCCACATGTACGAGACATGTCTGTGCTAAATAGTGCAAGACAGGAGCTATACATCAAAGTCAAGAAGAATTAGGACATGTACATTGGAAATGATGCCCTCCCCTTTCCCATCCCCGTATTTGGCAGGATTTCCTAGTACTACATTTTTCTGAACCCTCTGAAACTTTTTGCAGTGTTTCAGAAAGTAATGTTGAAAGAGGAGCCTGTAAAGCAGCTGGATGACAGTATCCTGGATCTAAGCTGATGGAGAACAGTTCACTTTGAGATCAGATTCCTTTTAATTCAGCTAAAGCAAGTCTTCCTCACCCCTCCAGCATTTTTACTGTCTTCACTCAGGAGTGAAGGTACCAAATCTCCTCACCAAGCTGTGGACAATCTTCTACTTCCTACTCATGTGATCTTACAGAGGCTGGGATGCCTCCAAGGAAAAGATGATAAAGTGCAAAGCTCAGATTTGACATTTCCAAGCTATACCTGTAGTGGTCGGTTATCACAGAATCATCGAAGGGTCTGGGTTGAAAAGAACCACAAAGATCATCTGGTTGAAACCCCCCTGTCATGGGCAGGGTCTCCAATTAATAGACCAGGCTGCCCAGAGCCACATCCAGCCTTGCCATGAATGTCTCCAAGGATGGGGCATCCACAACCTCTCTGGGCAGCCTGTTCCAGTAATACTGGCAGAACAGCAGGAAGCATCACAAGAAACTCTGCTCAGGATTAGGTCTAAATAAGTATCAGCCCGTCAGGGTTCCTCTTACTCTGAAAATTAGGATTAAACTTGCATGTACATAGGCAACAAGCAAAAAATGCTTTAGATCAGAAGAGCTTGAAGCAAACTGATTATGTCTCATACATCGCTGAACTTCACCTGAGCTTGGATTTCTTTTTCCTTTTATGTGTGTGTCTCTAATGTGAATTTCTGAAAGCTCTCATTTTGTTTCCAATCCAACAAAACATGAAGTGTTGTTTTGAAACATCGTTCCGAGATACCAACTAGGGATTTGCATGGATGGAACCACTTGCCACCCCAGTCAGGCAGGAGGAGATTATTAAAACCCATTTCTTTCTGTAGGTGTTGTACAGTACCAGCTGGCTTCTGCTTGCCTCAGGGAAAGTCCTTTCATCTATCACATGTTGTGTTATGGGTGGATTATGTCATATCAAATCCAATTACCTCACGTCATGTCAGTTCTGACATAATGCAACAGAACATACTTGTGAGGTGCAGATCGATGTAGCAGGAAGCATCCGAAATGTTTAAAAGATGCTGCACTGCCTGCACCCATGGGCTGGTTTTGAGCACTAAATAATCCTTTGGCAGCTGTTGTATCTTTGTCCTTTGAAAGAGTAAACTCCTGCCTCACTGCCCATGTCTAAGTATTCTTTGCATTGACTCAGATACTGTTCTGTGATATGTTTTTCATTTTGATGAAAGATGCAGGTAAGTCAGTCTAATATTGACCAGACAAAGTTTCATGTCAACATTTCAAGACCTCCAAATGATGTGTTATGAGACATGGACAGGGCTTGAGTGCAATACACAAGAGGTTGACCTATATGGCCTGTGGAATGGTCGTTTCTTGAGAACAAAGAGAATCTGGATGGATTTGGGGAAAGGAGAGAAAACATCAGGACTGAGTAATCAAACATCATCTCCAAATCCATTCGGAGAAGAATTCTTAGCAGCAGAAGTCACACTTCCACTTCAGAATGGTCAGTGTAATGTACAGCACAGACACAGTGGAAACAGCAATGGGTGCTGAAGCAGTAACAGAGGGAGACTGTAGAAAAGTTAGCACAAGCTGGAGCAAGCATAGGAGCACAGGCATGCACATCTCCTTCAAAATGCAACACAAGCAACAGCCCAGAACCTGGCTGAGTACGGGAGGCTGGCCTGACTGTTTAATATTTGTTTACATGTTTCTTTTCTTTTTTTCACTTATCTCAGAAAGGCAAGCTCTCAGGCAAGGAATTTAATCACTATCCTCTCTTATTTAAGACTGTGGCTGAGAGCAACTCCTGAGAGGATGACAGGACTGCTATCCTTCCCTGCTGTGAGCAGAGGGAATGGCTTCCCTTTAATCCTCAGTCCTGCTACTCTGTAATGTGTTCTCCAACAGCTGCACAGTGACTGTGAACATGAGGCATTGCAGCTCTCTTCTTGCACCTCTTCCAGCTCAAAACTTACCTTTTTACCAGATCTGAAGTTAGGCACTCTCTGTGCCCTTTCCCCCCACAAAAAGGTGTTAAATGAACAGGACTGTTCAGACCTCAGCCTGGTTCCAGTAAGATCTGATTCAACATACATATATCTTCCACTTTTCCCCTGTTACCTCTGGGAACTGGGGCCAGGGTATATGTTCCTTACTGCTTCTAAGCTGGCAGATGTCAATAGGCCCAGGTCCTGGAGCTGTAAAGGATATTTGTGATCTTCATACTAAGAACTAAAGGATCAACTATGAGGAATTTTAGTGGTAGGAGAGTAATGCTCAAGGCAGGAGTGGGCTAGAAAAAGGCATTCACCATTTTGGAATAATCACAGGAAACTTTATCCCCGATACCCTTGGCTTCTGCTTTCAATGGTCTTTAATACACCAGAACTTCTGGCTTTCTTCTGTTTTGTTCCAGAACCTGCTGGCTCAGTCCCATTGTCCTCATAAACAATTCCCACAGAAGTAATTCTGAAATTTCTGAAGGCTGCTCTGTTCATGTAGGGAGCTGAGAGCAGAGCTCACAGGTGGGACAATCTTTGCCATGGAGATTCTCCCTCCCAAGCCAGCAAACTTTTCTATGCCTCGCATGCCTTACACATCCTATAAATTCCCTGAGGCAGGAGATACAACTTGGTGTGTTTATGCCATGTGTACCACAACATGGCCCCATTTCTCCTCATTTATTTTGTAACGTGACTATTAAGTAACAATGTTATCATCTTTTACTGATAACAGAACCAGGGTGATGAGGATTTTGGCACAGGATGAGCCATGTGTGCTGAGAGAATTTCATTACATCCCTGATATTTCAATCAATCTACAAATTGCCAGCTGGAGAAATGTGATCATACTGAAAAACTGGATCCTTACCAAAGAGATCAAGTCTCCTTCCTATATCGTATATACCTTATAAACTCATGCCCTGTTCCAGCTGTTTTACAACCTCTTGAGAGTGAGCTAAGGCTCCCATTAAGGACTCAGCCCTGTTATCAAACACCATCCTCTAAGTCAATGCTACTGAGTAAAATCTGACTAGACAGAAGAAAAGCCATGCAGTGATGCCACCATGCAAATGTTGATTTCAGTGATACCTCCCATGGGTTCAACAAAGGCACCTGAAGTCTCTGCCATATGACAAATTCTGGGTCCTACATGCCATGCACAGTCATTTTATGAAGCTGCACAACGGGGATCTCCTAAAGAGGAAGAGTGAGTATGGGACTATACCTGAAATAATTAAGCCACTTTGTACTGGTTGTACTGGTTACTGACCCTTTCAATTATTCTTCAAGATGCCTGTCTGTCCTCACGAGGGAAAAGTCTGAATGTAGAGGTTTACAAGACTTGACATCCCATAAGTTGTGTCCTGTCTGCCATACAATGGATTTTTGCAGCTCTGGGGAGCAGGCTGCCAAATCAGAGGCATTTACAGGAGAAGATGATCTGGAAGCAGAGCTTGTGAGAGGTTAATACAGGTTGCAGCTGATCTAGGGATAATAGTGAGAATACAGTAAAATCCAGAAGATATACAGATTTGGCCTGATATCCCAAACTCATCTGACCTTGTTAATCTTCTGCATTTCCACTATCACTTATGATAAAAGGGAGCCATGAATTAGATGGAATAGTTTTACACACCTTTCAGTAGCAAAAGTTACTGTAATTTACGAAGTCTTTTTTTCTAGTTGAACATTGAGCAGTGAGACTATGGGGCTTTGACAGGTTCCATATAACATTAAAGCAAACAGTGAGATAATAGAAATCACATTTAACTGCCAATGAAGAAGAGAAAAGCCCAGCAGTTCTTATCTCAGCTTTATTAGTCCCTGTGCAATGCTGTTAGCTTTTACTGTTGTTGACGCACCAAATATCCAGTTCCATAATTTGTGCTGCATTACTTGTCACACAGATGGGAACGTGAGAAGAATCTAGGTG
Organism: Callipepla californica brunnescens; assembly: GCA_023055505.1. Classification (NCBI taxonomy): domain Eukaryota; kingdom Metazoa; phylum Chordata; class Aves; order Galliformes; family Odontophoridae; genus Callipepla; species Callipepla californica. The sequence goes on from JALIRH010000006.1 coordinate 4,716,809, forward strand.
CATCTGAGGAGCAAAAATTAAAACAGCTGGTGAGAGAGAACATCACAGCTCGAAAGTTATTCCCTTGCATTAGAGCTGCACTCCTGACCTACCAAGAAAATCCTAGAGCTGTATCACAACACGCTTTCCTGGCAAGAAGTCTCCAAGGTCCTATATTCAACATGCCCTACAAAATATATGAAAAATATATGTGAAAAAGAAACAAAATATCCTCCATAAAGCACTAGGTGATCTATCACAGAGTCAGAAGCCGTAGGTGAACCATTGAAAGTGTTGTGCTAAACAGTCCTGAGAAATGGGTTTTGTTAGGTTGGGCATAGCACCCCACTAACATGCCCTTGGATTCCAGCTGGAACCCAAAGCTGTTGAATGGCCCTGCACGTATCAGACCAGGCTGTTCTGGTCAAAGATAAAAATAAATCAGGAAAACATAGATGCAAAGGGGCAAAATGTCTGAAACCACAAGATGACACAGTCTTCTCTCTCTACAGCAACAGAACCACTACAACAACTGGAAAAAATGTTGAGCCCCCACGTAACAGAATCAGTCAAACCCATCAGAGTGATCAGCAGGTTACTGGAATAAAGACAGTCCTGCACAGCTGAGACTGGGCTAGCACCTTTCCAGAAGGTCTCCTTTAACCACCACAGCACCTGGCTTAGTTCAAACAGCAATCTTGATGATGGTCTCCTGAGGTGTCCCAGCTGATAGACTCATTTCCATTTAGATACCAGAGCATCAAAACATCTATAAACTTCATAATCTTGATCATCTTCAGCCCAGGGAGCCAGAGACAATTGTGTTTCTATTCAAGCGAGAAAAAGACTTGAAATGTCAACATGAGTAAAAACACCTAACTCTTTAAAATCCCAGCTGATGGCAGCTGTCATGTTTCAAACATGATCACTCTGTGTTTCGGAGTGAGAGGTTGAAAGGTATGTTTTTTGATTTAGGAACAACGGGAAGTGCTTAAGCACTGAAACAAGCAGCTTTTAATTTCATACACACAGGAGATGAAACAATAAACAAAGACTGCGAAGGGACGTGATTGAAAGCCCTGGTCATCTCAAGAAGCTCCAGTACCTTCCTGTGACAGCAGGGAGTTGGAACTAGATGATCTTTAAGCTCCCCTTCAACCCAAGCCATTCTATGATTCTATGAAATCACTGCATTATATCTATATTTTATCAATAAATATATTCCTGCTTCTCGTAAGAAGATTCAAAGCAGTTGCATCATTGCATCTCATGACATGCCACACCAGACATTAAAATAAAGGTTTCTAAAGCTGTTTGAAGCTTAATGAGACAGTGATGCTTGAAACCCAGAGCCTCCTAGCTAACTAGGGATCCTTCCACACAGTACCCTCAGCTAAACAAAATCCCACTATTATCTCTCCTTTACTTACAAATAGAGCAGCTATATATCTAGCAGTGAAAGGGCCAGGGTTTGAACCCTGAACATGCACTTTCACCATGGAGTATTCTTGTCTGCCTGGCTCCCCCGTAACTGTAGATGCCACAGCCCAACCAGTTCTGCTAGATTTTGAGACTTGATGCCCCACAGCAGGATCATGGTTAGCAAAGAGTGAAGTGCAAGTCATTATATACATCAGAGTACAGCCCTGGCGTGTGATCTTAGGGAGCTTTTCCAAACTGCCAGAGAAACTCTTAGAAGCCCAAAGAATCAATCTGCACAGCATCTACATGTATATTTTTGGTACCAAATAAAAGGTCTGATTTGCAACGGAGTAGAGCTGCCTCAGCTCTCATTAGTGTTCAAGGTCTTTGTTGCAGGGGTGCTCAAAGGGCTGATTTCTCTCTCCAAGTTTACAGTATTGGCTGTTTAGTTTTAGAAGTTTGTTTTCAGTAGAGGGGGCTGCATCAACATAAGGCGGCTTTTCCATACCTCAGCATCTCTTTTTTCTACCTCTACAGCTGGGCCAGAGTGCAACTTATCATTTAGCGTTGCGCCTAGGCATTTAGAACAGTTACCTCCAGGTTAGCAGGAGTGTACCAGCTCCGTATCGATCCTTTGTCAAATATCGTGCACATGGATCTGAGGCTGGTTAAGAACCATTTCCTCTAAAAGTCAATATTTATTCATTAACAACCTTTTAGCTGGTTAATTGAAAGTGACAGGATGCATTTTTGCCTAACAGATTGCATTTTACTGAGTAATTTCTAATTTACGGTAAATATGATTGAAAATAAAAGTTCATTTCTGGTATCAGTTTAAAAATGGTTTGTGCTTCCAACAATTGTACCATGGGGAACTGCTAGGCACTGATTGACTTGCATGGCTGTGTGTGTGTGCATGTTTTCTGAACTGCAGTAACTTAGCTGAGTTTGTCTCTTAATTCTGAGTATCAGAGCAAAGGGACCTTGCGGAGAAGGTGACGGTAAATTGTGTTAAAGACTGATTATTCTGCTGTTTCACCTTCTGGCTCCTTTTTAAGCAAGATTAGATGTTTTTCCCTCTCCCTCCCCCTAGCATTGCATATACGTTCGAAAACCTAAGCACCCAGGGGTTAATATGCTCCAGATAATAGTATAACAAAGATTTAAAAAACAAGTCAGACGCAGAGAACTCTGAACAACACTACTCGCATTGTGGAAACACTTATAAATGGGCACAGAAAGGAATAATAGGTGCAAAGAGGTTTTATTGCCTCAGTAACAAAAGCACTCAGCTTGTTAGCATGCTGAGCTCCTGCCTTCCCCTCAGCTCCTCTCACTCTTACAGGTGAAGAGCACGATCCTTTTTGCTTGAAATGTGGATTACGGAGCAGATGAGAGACTGAAGCTTCCCATACTGTACTCCTGGCTCAGCCAGGGTGTGGGAGCTGCTCTAGAGGGTGACACCATGAAAGCACCCCTATTTTATTGTCGCCCACCAAGACTACACTCAGTGTGCTCAAGAGAGCACATAAATAAATAGGTAAGGAACAGTTTTGAATGTCAAATGGAATATTTCTCGTTTATGTATCAAAGAAAAATGGAGTGTCCAGAGCTCTAACTCAGGAACCAAACCCACAGAGGAGACCGGCACCAGACCTGAGCCTGCTCGCTGCCCAGCCCAGTGAGGGGGTAGGCAGGGTGCAGCCCCTCTACCCTAATTTCAATATCCAAAAGTCAGACGTCTGAGACCTGCTCACCCTCAGCCTCTTTTATAGCCAATGGGGAGATAGGAAGTGATCTCATCGTAAAATAAGCGTCTGGGAGAGGTCAGAAGAGCTGCCCTCTAGAAAGGGCCATTTTTCTCCACTGAGAAAATGTAAATGGATCCTGCAGTGATTGTTCCACCGAACATAAAAGAAATGTGTAATCACCATGCTTTAAACTTAAGCACCTCTAAACTTCTCTATTGAAAGCATATCTAAAGCAGAGTGAATGACTCCTATTTTTAATTGATCATTTATTCCACTGAAATCCTTTGAACCCGACCATAAATTCTTTAGACAGCAACCCTATGAGGTTGAGCTGCAGGGGTAGATGTTGTCCCCAGCTGATGGAGGGCATGGACGTAGCTCTGATTACAGGTAGTTAGCAAATCGGCACTACAAGATTAAACTTTTTACTGAGCTATTCCTCAGAGCCATGATTTTGGATATTCACAGGTATGGATAATAAACTATGTAGATATCCATGCTCAACATTTAAATACCAAGCAGAATTGTTTTGCAGTTTAATTAGTGACTACTTAGTGGATGGCAGGGAGGGTGTAATGTAATTGCCTTAGCCTTAACATACCAACAGAGATTGCTCAGGAATTGCATTTTGGCTGTTTTGCCCATGCTAAAACTGAAAGCATGGGCACACCAGGGGACCTGAGGGGGTTAGTGCTTCCCCCTGCTTTCTGTACAGTTTTGTAGGAGCCCCCTTTCTTCCAAGGGAAAGAACCATAGGTGCTACACAAATCGTAGGAGCATTTTCCCCATCTATATCCATACCCATAATGTGTCCATTAAAATCAGCAATGTTCCGTAACTAGCATTTTCCATAGAACAGTGCTACAAAAAGGTAACATTTATCAACCAGTTATTTCTGTCTTAATCCAGTTCCTATTAGATTCCAACAGAAGTCTTCATGACTTTATGGCCACAAGTTGCGCTGGGGAAGATTTAGATTAGATTTGAGGAAAAATTTTTTCTCTGAAAGTGTGGTCAGGCACTGGAATGGCCTGCCTAGGGAGGTGGTTGAGGCACCGTCCCTAGCGCTGTTCAGGAAGCGTTCAGATGAGGTGCTAAGGGATTTGATTTAGTAGCTTGGTGGGTAGGGATGGTGGTGGGAGGATGGTTGGACTAGATGTTCTTGTAGGTCCTTTCCAACCTAATGTATCTATGAATCTATGACTTCGTGGGCATTTCCTCAATAAGCAAATCTTTAAAATTCAATATAAGATTTTTTGGACTGCTTCTTGATTTCCTAATTTATTTATTTTAAAAAGTATCTTTCAGTTCAAGGTATGCGTTTACCAACTCATTCAGTCTCTTTCAGCAGTAGAAATGAAAAAAAATCAGTTGTTCTAACTATAACCCACATGCAGCCACATATATTACTTGCAGTAGAGTTCATTTCATGTTTACCCTTCATCAAAGAGAAATATCCACCAAGGTGCTGTTATCAAAGTGTGCAGGAAAGAGATAGGAGCTCTTTTCTTGGTATGTTGGGGCCTTACAGCCACATTTGTAGACAGAAGAAGGAGATGAAGAAGTACCAGCATGTCATTCCTTCAGCACAGCTCTCAGGAAATGCAACAGTGGGCAGGAACTTATCAGTGGTTTATCCCAAAATTGTCATGGACCATACACAAAAGTGTCCCCTCCGGGAAGCGAGGGACATATGTCAGCTTTGGGGCATGAAAATTAGTGCCTTAATATTGTGTTCATTGTAGGAAACTTGGAGATGGGCTAAGAAATCCTTCCCCCATTCCGGTCATCTCACCCTCTCAATTCAGCATAAGACACTAGCTGATAAAATACCAGGACAGTAATAGGAATAAATATGTGTGTCCTGTAACTGAGTTATAAGTAGGTTTCCACAACTCTTGCTTCAGTAATGACAAGTCTCATTTCAGCATTTTGCTTCCTGAACAATCCCCCTGAAATCCCCATAATGCTCACAGTATAAGGTCCTACATGGACTAATAACCTCATTCAAGGACATCGGTAGCTTAAATATCTCATCTAGTATCTTTTACAGATTGGGAGACGAGAAATGCCATCCTTCCAGCATGACACAATGGGGAGGAGTGCATTATGTTAAAACAGCACATTGGACTCAGTGGAGAGCAGTATCACTGCCAAGTATCACAGCTCAGCCTGGAGACAGACCACTTTTGTTTTAAATCTCTCTGGCCACACTTCCTTTGGGATGATGCAATTCTCAAAGCAAATTAACATACATAGGAATCTCCATTGCATTGGAATGTGTCATTAGAAATAACTTTTTTTAATAGTGTTCTACCAGGGCTATGACAGAGTTAGCAAGTCATCTGAATACAGAGATGTTGCTACCCTGCAGAAGCTTCAGCAGTGCCAGAAACTCAGACCCTGTGAACAGTCTTTAGACTCTGTTGTTCTTTAAATGTCCTCTAAACAAAAGTAGAAAAAGATAGAGCATTGAAAAAAATATCTGTTGATTGAAAGCGAATCTGTTGATTGAAACCAAAGGTTACTCTTATTTTTACCCTGCTTACATTTGTCCTGCAGTACATTTGTAGCACAAGAAGGATTTAACTCCATGGCCTTTAAAGAGGTTTGAAGACATGATTTTTTTTGTTCCTGGAAATCCTTACTTCTCCTCTATTCCATTGTTGCAGAAGAAACCAGAGATGATAATCTGCTTAGGCCTCTGGTGCGGGATTCAGCAGAGCAGAGTTCAGGTCTCACTCTTCTACACGTGTTCTGGGTCACCTTTGCAAGTGACTTCCTCTTTAAGGCTGCTTTCAACAGGAGAATCTCTCTGAAGACCTGAGCTTCATCTGATGACTCAGTTGCTCATATCCCAGTGCCTTCAAAGAATCACTGAAGCATAGAATGGCTTGAATTGGAAGGGACCTCAAAGATCATCTAGTTCCAACCCCCTGCTATGGGCAGGGTTACCAACCACTACATCAGACACCAGAGCAGGGTGCCTAGGGCCCCATCCAACCTGGTCTTGAACACCTCCTGGGTAGAGTCATCCACAACTTATCCAGGCAGCTTGTGCCAGGGCCTCACTAGCTTCAACTTTCTGTGGCCACAATAAGTATAATTACATCACAGTGGGGAAAAAATAATGGGGAAAAAATTATGGCACTCGGTAGAAATCTCAGCCATCAGGTGAGAAGTAACCCAATGGAGATGCTAGTGGCTGATACAGACTTTGAAAGCATCAGCATGAAGAAAAAAGTAGGTGTGAGTTTTCAGCTCATGCCTCTGGTTTGTGCCTAATAGATTCTCTCCAGAGTTTCCTTGAACAGGATGAACTACTTCCCAGCAAGCGGCCAAAATGGTCCTTTTTCCTCCTGATATTGATTACTCTCTATAGAGTTAGGAGAGGAGTCATTGTGTCCAAAAGAAATTAGATGGAAGTGGGAATGCATTGGCAACAGAGTTATAAGAAATCAGGAAAATCTGCCTGAGGAAACAAGCTGGCTTCTATTCATTCTTAGAAAGGTCATCAAGATTAGGAGTCTTGGGAGAGCTTCGTTAAAGTCGGTAGAAAAAAATTACAAGCGGGGAAATTAATTTGGGCTGCAAGAAATTAAACACGCATCAAAGTCAGTCAAGAAGGCACCAAGAGGGAGATGCAGGCACGATGCACCCTGGATGCAGGGGTGTAAGAAATCAAGGTCAGGAAGATCCCCATCATGTGAAGTAATGAGGAGCACCCTCACTGCAGATCAGCAGCCAGGGGAACAAAGCCCTTCCAAACAGTGTGGACCAGGTGTGCATTGCTAGACTGGACATCAAGGGTCAGGACCAGCTGCAAACTGATCTTGCTAAGATGTGAAAAGCATTTGTGGAAGGCAAATTTATCTCCTAGAGTGGGTTGTTTGGAAGCAGAGCTGCAGCAAGTTGGTCACAATATGAGTCTTAGAAAGTGCACTAATGAGCATTCACAGTGAAATCTCTGCTGGAGAGGTTCTGGCTGGATATTAGGAAAATACACAAGAGAGTGGTAGTGCACTGGCATGGGCTGCCTGTGGAGGTGGTGGACTCACCATACCTCATCACCCTGCAGGTGTTCAAGAACTGTGGAGATGTGGCACTGAGGAACATGATCAGTGGGAATGCTGGGATGGGTTGGGCATGGGCTTGGTGGTCTCAGTGGTCTTTTCCAGACTTAATGATTTTCTGATTCTGTGACACCTCAGAACCCACAGAAGGGTCTGAAGTAAAATTCTTGCACATCCAAGTCAAATGTCTTACATATATTATTGCTTAGTTAACAGCAGTTGGTATCCACATATCTTTTTCTTTTTTTCTAGCATCTGTAGCTTGAGAAACTCCCCCTTCCAAAGTTTCACTGATGGGTGTCTGTTCTGGGAATAGCTTGCTTTTGAAAGATGGGTGTTTTCTGAGTGGAAATTTCTTTAGAAGGTTCCCACTCATAACGAAAATGGAGAAAGGGAGAAGAAACTGCAATTTCATTGTTTAGATCCACAGTGTGCCTTCAGAGAGAACCCATGGAGGGGTATCCTTCTCCTGAGTTTTCACTGCACAAAGTGATCCAGGACTGAAACCTTGGATCAGTGCCCCACTGTGCATTATTAAGGCCCCATTTCAGCTAGATTTCAGCTTTCCTGCTGAAAAGCCTATGGCAGCTTCATTGTCCTTATGGAACTCAAAGTAGTGAAATATAAGAATAGAAAACGACATGTTCCTAAGTCTTTGATTTGCTCCTGACCATTTCCTTATGGTACTACCAGTTATAAATAGAATTTTCCTACCAGAAAATAACAAAAAGGCCTTTCCTCCCTAAGCAGGGCAGCAGAAGACCTTCTGCTCACCCTAGGGCAGGAGCAGGGTGGCATAGGGTGACTGACACCAGTCAGGCTGTGAGCCATGGCCCTATGATGCTCTTAAAGAAGGCACAGGTCCCTTCTTTTCCTCTTTGTGTTTTCTAGCACTACCTAAAAGGAGCTTGACACCAAAGAGGTGTGAGACAGCACGTCAGAATGGAATCTAATTTAGAACAACCGGGGTCTGTTCTCCGCATATTCAGAAAATAAATAAATTAAATAAATAAATAAATAAATAAAATAAACGAAGAAGAGGGGCTGATCTCAGCTTGTTAGAGTTTATAATTACTATAAATCACCTGCACCCACTGCAGTACAGGGAATGCACTGGCATCTCACAGCCCTCTCCACCGCTCACTGGGATCACGCAGCTCTGCCACCCTGGATTTCCAGATCCACATAGCCAGAAATGAAAAGTGGCACAACATGGTGAAGGTCTCCACATGCACCTCAGACTTGATGGCTTCTTCTAAAGAGATGCCAACACTCTGTGTGGGCAACTCAGTTACTTCTTCAGATGCTTTTTGTACACCTTCACCACCCATACACATGGAAAATGATGCCTGTAGCGTGCAGTTAGGAAAAGCACTAAAATCCCTTCCTTTCAAAGGATCTACAAGGGGCAGGAGGCTCTGCCCTCTTCTTTGTAGGACATCCAGAAATTCAATCTGTACAGTGCTGGGGGGGAATGTTTTCTTACATGGTTCCTCCTTGCAAAGCTGCTGCAATGCTACAGGGTGATAAGGGAGATGAAAACAGGGGTACCTTTGTTTAAAAAAGGGAACAAACAAGGAAAAATGTTTTCAAAAGTAAATACTGTCATGAAAGAGGAACATAATTAATGACCCTTTATGTGGCACTGAATATGGAGAGTAAAGGAGGACCCTCTGATCTCCAGACTTTTGTGTTTATTTCTCTATTTTGCTCTTGCTGTGGGACAAGGGTTGCGATTCCCAAGAAGCAGGCTCTCTCACAATAGCAGGTAATTAGTCAAGGGGCCCGAAGGGATCGAATCTTGTCAAGGGAAACTCATTTATGCAGTCAGGTGATTAAGCCACATGATTGCAGCCGAACACCACAGTGGCCTATTGAGACACAACAGCACGCTTGTCACATGCGCTCCGTGGCACTGGGAAATCGCTATTTTCAGACATCCCACAAGGCATCAGAAAGTGCAGCAAATGAGTTTGGGTACCCAAACTGGGATAAAGGTGGAGGGGATGGGGAGACTCTGTCTACCCACTGCAGACCCTTCCTGGGAGGGGGACAGGGTTCATGCTCTGATGCTCCCCGTGATGCTTGTCAGTGCAGTCACCATAACACATCTTGCCTTAAGACCCTTTTCCCAGGGAGGATAGCTGTTTATAAATATTACCTATAAATAAACCTCTCTCTACCCAACGAGATCTACTCAAGTGCTATAATTAGGGCTGTGATGAATCCACACTGTTTACGGATGCACTGGACAGTGAATATCAGGCCTTAAATTTCTGAGGTTGCCAAATGTGAGCATGGCAGATCAGACACCCTATGCCACTTGTTGAAAATATATGCCTTAATTACGTTACCCTGGCTGTAATATCTATCCCCCAAGCTGCTATTATAACTAACATGAGTTTCTCAGATAGCTGAGCAGGAGACAAAGATCTTCAGGGAGGCAAGAATGTCATGGGAGAGGCAGGATTAGGAGCGTGCTTTATTCAGACAATTATTTTCAAAGCCTGTGATGTTTAGCGCTTTATTATCTTCCCAAGAGTAGCACAGTTTCCCTCTGCTCCTAGACAGTTGGGTACAACCATCTGCTTTTGCAGCATGATTCCCTGTATGCAGAAAGTTCTTTGGAAGTGGAAGGATATTCTGCAGTTCACAGTTGCAGATATAGCATTCATTATCCCATGATATTTCATCAGTGCACACCAGGTGGTCCATCTCCACCACGTGTATCCAAGTCAACCCAGCACTGGTTGACCCAAGCTCTGTTCTGGAAGGCTCTGGCAGTGGGAGAGCAAGGTCCCCAAGCCCCATCCATGCAGGATGGATGAAGGCAACCCCAGGCTGCTCACAAAGAACCATGGAGGTGTTGGACTCAAGCCACCAACTGCATGTGGCAAAGAACAAAGCCAGAAGAGTCAGGAGTATTGGAATGTCTTGCAGCTGTCCACAGGTCCAAGCATCATTTCACCACGCAAACACCAGCCTTGAGCTTTGCCCTGGGGAAGAAATCAGGGTGGTTTTGCATATTTTCTAGCAGCCACCCTGAACTTTTACCTGCTGATATCAGGAGACAAAGCTGCAGCATCGAATGGGGAGTGAGAATTCGTGATGCAGGCACCTTCCCACCATGTGCAAAGGAGACATTCCTCTGAGGTAATCTGAAACTAAAGGCTGATTTATTCATTGCTTTGGGAACCATCCCAATTAAAATGGTCTATCTGAAGCTAAGCCTTGAGCTTAAAGCCTTTCCATCTGGGGCCATGGCATGAGTTATTCCTCACAAACACAGGTCCCTGTGAAGCATTCCTGGCCAGGGAAAAGTACTGCTAATACAGTCATAAAGATGGTGAAAGCCAGGGTTGAACTTGCCTGTGCCTTTGTGTCTGCAAAACATCTAACTGCATGCATAAGCACCTTGTTTGCGCAGGCAAATATGGATTTAGCATGCACAGCCTGGCTCTGTGAAGTAATTTTACAGTCAGTATGTACGTGCCAACCCCTGAAAATTTGTCCTCAAACATCCTTTGGATTCCAGAGTTTATCCATTCAGGAGTCAAAGCAACTTCTGCATTCACACCTGACATGAAGAGCCTTCCTGGTAGAGATTAGGCAGGGTAAATCTTGATCTTTCCTTTTCATTTGGCTGGGCTGGAAAAACTTAGAACTGGAAATGCTGGGTCATCCAGGAGCTCTGCACGACCCTTGGGCACTGGGATAAAACACTGCTCTGACACACAGGCATACCCAGCAGCTTTTGGGAGCTGAGCTAAAGTCAAACTCACCAGCCTGGGGCTCTGCCTCCAGCCTGAGGTATGCAGGTATTCAGCAAGACATGCAGAAACATAAGGGACTGCGAGCCACAGGGAACAGCAGGTCAGGATAAGGGCATGTGGAAGGCTTTCTCCATCACTCATTTTTAATACCCCTTGTCATGCATAAGCATCCCCTCACTGCTGTGATAAGTCCCCAGAGGCCAAGAGAGGTCAGGGCGGCAGGTATTTAAGGTAAACCTATGGCATGTTTTCTTGAATCATCTGTCCTTTATAATTTCCCTGCTCCTTCCCATAACCTTCCTCTCTCTGTTACCATCCTCTGTTCCATGGGACTTACTAGAAATGCTGTAGGATGCATTTCTTCACCTCTCTCCCTACTTTCCCAACTGCCTCAAAGATTCAGAGACAAGAACTCCAAATGCAGCTCAAGCCAGCCTTGCATCAGCACTGCCAAGCCAAAGGTGGATGTTGAGTAACCAAAGCCCAGCCCTGGAAGCCATTGTTTCAACCACCAGCATCTGTGCAAGGAGCCAGTGGTCTTCATCATAAAGGTCACAAGAATATATTCTTCTATGATGAAAAAATATAAAAATAAATAAATAAATAAAATTAAAGGGAAAAAAAAAACCCAGAAAAAAAGAGCTTAGCTTGGGTGAACATTGATGACTGGGTATTGACACTGAGACTCTGGTGTTGAGATTCTCAAACTCTGGGTATCTAGCTAAAGGGTTGGTAGTGGTCTGATCTGAATAGATACTATCTGTCCAGTCAGTGCTAACACAAAGTCTAATTCAATAATGCTGATCTCTTCAGCCTAACAGAAGCTTACCTTGGGCAGAGTACGAAGCAGCAAAAAATAAAACACCCAGGATACAAATCTGACCAGAAATATGAATGACTTCACCCAGATAACAGAGCATGCAGCTTCAGACCTGGCAGGACTTCAGATCTGATCTGGAGACCTTGGTCATCCAAAAGGGGCAGTCAGGAAGCCCAGAGAAGTCCTTCACTCCACTGAAGTCAGTGGCACATCTGCCATCGCTGTTACTGAAGGCATGATTTCACCCTGCTTCTCCTGAGGGTTGTTCAATTATTCAACAAATTATTCAAGTGCAGACATTCAAAATACCCCCCATATAGATTTATGTTCTCAGATGCTGGAGTCGATGCACTCCAGTCTTGAGGCATCTGGAGGTGAACTGGTCTCCATAAAGAGTCAGACACCTCTCGTGGGACAGGGTTTCTAACATCCCACCCTAAAACTCACACTGCCCCAAAATCACTGCCCTCTGTGGACCACGTTTTCCATAACTCATCTTGGATCAACCGTCCAATCTGCAGCAAACAATCCAGTCTGGAGGAAGCCGGCACATTTTTCTCCTCCTCTTGAAGATCATACAGCCCATGTTCAAACTGCGGCTGGTGGGAGTTTTTGTGTTTAAAAATACATGTCCCCATCCTCTCTCGCGTACATGCATGGCTTGCGCATGACGATCATTTATTAAAACTCCTCACTCGGAGGCGAGCGGCTGCTGCAGACGAATCACCACAGGAGAACTGTGATGGAGGAGGTGAGCGCGTACCCACACTGTTATTGGAGGGGCTTTGCCAAGCTGTGCATGGCAGGTGGGCTTTCTCTCCTTCCTGGGCCCTCATTTCTTAGAGCTGCCATGGGAGAAACCTCACTGGGTCTCCATCACGGTCCTAATATTCTTCCTTCCACTTGCCCTCTTGTTTGCCTGTGTTATTCTGCCTCTTAGTTAATGAAAGGTTCTGATGCTGTTAAACCCTGAATGCAGCCAGTACTACTGACTACAGTGATATATTTTTATTATTTCTTTTGTACAGCACTTCATTACAGTGGTTCATATTATACCAGGAACCTGTTTTAAACACGCTCTGGGGTCTCTTCTTCCTATTCACTGCATCCCATTAATGCATCCTGAAAGGGATTCTTACATACACACACTTTCTGCGGTTGCTATTTTCTGCCCTTTCTTCCCTTCACCAATCTGCATCTCTCCATCCTGCCGGGGGATTAGAGCCATTGTTGCTATTTAAAACAGCTTCTCTTTGGTCTGTGCTCTGAAGGTTGGACGCTGGCCCATCGCTTTCCCACCTGCTTGGATGGTCTCTGCTTGGGACTGAAATCCCTCATTATGTCCTTCACTTCAATGACGCAGTTCTGCCAGGGAATCGGGGCCATGCACAATGGGCAACCCATGCGCTCCTGCCTCTGCAAGTGTCGAATCAGGGCAGGCTTTGAAGTGATCCAGTTGGCCCCCCTGAAACTGAGTATCTGTCTCTACCATTGTATAGAGAGTGGGCTTGAGTGCTGCTCTGTCCTACAGCATCAGTCCTGAAGCACACAGGTACAAGCAGTTGTAACTCCATCACATGAGCCACCTCTCCACTGCCAGCTGCGCTCAGCTTGGTGCAAACTCAGGGATGGGGTAAGAAAAGAACAAATGAGAAACAATTAGTCTTAGAATTGTAGAATTGTTTGAGTTGGAAGGGACCCTCAAAGGCCACCTAGGCCAACTTCCCTGCGGTGAGCAGGGACACCAACAGCTCAAACAGAACCTGTCCAGCTTGACCTTGAATGTCACCAAGGAAGGAGTATCCACCACATCTCTGAGCAACCTGTGCCAGTGCTTCACCACTCTTAATAAGCCTCCACTTATCAATATGTATCCTTTATATATGTATACACGTGTGTGAGTGTACATATTTATGTATATCTAACATACATCTTATGTTTGTGGAGGAAGCCAGCCTCTGTGCAAGTTCAGAAGGGCAGCCTCCACTGGCTGCAGCTCCTTCCCCACTCAGCTGCCTCCAGCCTGCACACAGAGCAGATGCAAATAGGGGCTGCCTCATCTTTATGCCACCTGAACATTAAGATGACAAGGCAATCTCTGACTGCAAGACTAAAGCAGCTTTCCATCCTCTTAGTGCTGCTGGAGCAATTTAAGAGACAGATCTAGGTGCTTGGGTCCAGCCCATTATGCTCAGCGGAGCTGCATCCATTTGCAGCCGTGCTACATTTGACTCCTGTGAAATGCCTCGACATGGGGAATAAATGAGTTTCTATAGGTCTTGGAGTTGTACGCAAATGCACAATGATCTCAGATCCATCTGCTCCCCAAGGCCTGAGAGTAAAATCTGCTTCCAATCTTATGTTTTATGCTTATTGCTGTCATGCTGTTTATACACCCGAATGCTGCACATTCTCGTTTTGTTTAACATAAACAACAACTATGCACCGTCTGCTGAAACTTTGTCAACTGCCTTTTCCTTCTGTCTGGATAATGAAAAGACACAATCTAGCAAATGCATCTTATTCTAACTGTTTGCTTCCAGACATAATACATCAAGCCCGAACATAAGAGGCGAGGGGAAAAAAATTAGATGGATTCGGTTCTGGTAGATGTAACGCGGCTCAGCTTCATGTAATTCAGTAGAAAACACTAAGTGAGCATCAGCCAACAACCGAACCCCGTGCTGCATCCTTTTTATGCCATCCCAGATGCTGCTGATGTGTCAAGCCGGGGTGGTCCACTGTTGGGCTTATGCCTCACAAACAGCCATTGTATTCATGGGGAAAACACGCACTTTTAAGATGCTAAAGCAAGACCTATGCTCAGGACAGCCTTCCCCCCTCCGCAGTGTTAACTTTCTGCCTGTGAGCTGCATGACTTCATCCACTATAGAAATACAGGGCACTATGAACCTTTTTTGGCACTGGATGCTTGAAGATGTGAATGCACACAGCTGTTGTGCCCCGTGATACTTCCACTGCAGTGGCCAACACCTTTAGGGGAGGAGAAGCTATTGTTCTTCATGGGGTCTCCATTACATCCAAGTGTGCCATGCATTCTGCTCCTCGTAATTAGGCTTAGCTGTGGCAATTCCCCTCTGAAAGTGAATTTTCTTCTAAATGAATGCTCTTACGGGCAGGCCAGGATTTGAGAAGTGATGTGCAGGAAAGAAACTATCTGGCTGTCATTTTCTCCTGGACACCAGAAATGCAAGAATGTCAGTTCTGTCCAAAGAAAATGTCATTGCTGTTCCCTCAACAAAATGACATCGAGCTCCTCAGCTGAGGCTGCAGAGCTCATATGGAGAACGACAGAAAATACAGAAAAGGAGAGAAAGGAGGAGAGACGTTGATAAACTGACTCTAAAGTCACTGTGTGCATTACAGTTATAAAACACATGTATCAACTTTGCTTCTGCTGTGTTAACTGTGCCACATTTGGGTGGGGGGGGAATCCACTTGAAAGATCAGCAAAGCCCCATCCAAGAATACAAGAATACAGAGCCTGACAACCTTTAGTTAGGTGTTTTTTTCCCCCTCTTTCACAGCTTAAATATCAGTGCAGTTGCAACAAAAGCAACTGGCCTAGAATGATTTCTAATGATTCACAAAATAAGATGAGTTCATGCATACTCTCTTCTTTCCTGCAGGACTCCCACTGAAGCTGCCCTCTGCTACCAACTTAGCTCTTGGGTTCTCCTTGCTCAAGCCAGCCAATCCCACTATGCTGTATTTGCAAGTACCAGCACTCCTCACCCAAAATTCAGAGCATCCCTTTGATATTCACCTAAAGGATGTACAGATGCTCCCCAGGAATTGAGTGTGAACAAAATGCACATCTCCACTGAGGCAAAGAGCAAACTCTGCCTCACTGCAGCATCTCCAGTACCAGAGCTGTGCAGGGATGTGGCCTTCCAGTGCACTGCACAAACTGCTGTCTTTGGCATACAAAAACCTTCAGGCAGATTGTAGAAGAATTTACAGCATCCTCATTGGGTGGAAAACAAACAGGAATGGGCTTTCACAATGTTTTGCAAATACAGAAACCCTAAGGAGTAATGAAGAAAAGACAGAGCATGAAGAGAGATGGTAATAGTAGTTATTGTTACTGGTAACTACTAAATAATTGGTTAAAAAATAAAGCATTACGCATAGTCCTAGTCTGAGCTGTTTGATCATTCCATTTCTATTTTTGAATAAAGAAAAGCTTGTTTTGCTATTGCAGCTTCTGAAGCAATCCAAGACATATGCAGGGATGCCACACGCAGAAAATAAAACGCACACACACATCCACCACCAGAGACAGCGCGACATTTTCAAAACCTAAAATAAAAAAAAAGAGAGAGAACCGTGAGTTTATCCTGAATGTGGGCGAGTTCTCATTTCACTGAGACAACTTTCTGGTGAAGATGGCTAAATAACCAGCTGGGAAATGAAAGCCACTGGAAATCGGCTCCCTGGAGTATTTCTGGGGCCTTGGGTTTTACATAAAGCACTATCCAACCCCAGGGGGTTGGAACTGGGTGGACTTTGAGGTCGCTTCCAACCCAAGGCATTCTATGATTCATCTGTGCCATTCACTGCCCTGTTATGGCTCTACAGGCCACAGGTTTGACACTGAGTTGGACATCTCAAAGCAAGAGCAGCAAAAGTAATAACAACAAGGAGCAGCTCGGAGGGGATGTAAGTCCCATTGCTGGAAGGGATGTGGGGAGATGAAGACAAAGTAAGGATTTTGTGGGAAACTTTCTCTCTGAGTAAACTATTCCAGAGCAGTAAAGCTTTTATCACGTGCCCTATAGCAGAGAGGAGCAGCAGGGTCGCAGGATGGGTATTTGGCTGACTTCATGGATCAGCTGGAAATCCAGGCTTCTGCCTTCTGCAAGAAAAGCGTATCATTTCAAAATTTCTCATTTTTCTTAAATGAGAAATTGAGCTGGAAACCAATGGAGCTCTCACTTCTTCCCTTCTGTTTCCAGGTCGGTCTAATAGTTGATTCTTATCTGGGTTAAACCCGTGCCTTCTGGGGCCACCAGGGAAGCTCAGCAGCCACTGGAACACAGCTTTGGCTCAGGGCAGGTTGCTGGGAGGTGTCCTGCTGGCATCGTCACCGCAGGTGTTGAGCACGCACGTTCCCGTGCTCTGTGTCGCCAGCTCTAAATTAGGAAACTATGAGGTCAGTTCCTGAGAAGGCTGAAAACAAAGCAGCAGCAGCAGAGCTGATGTTATCATAAAAGCTCTTGTTGAAGGCTGTGTTTGCTGGCAGGAACACGGTTGTGTTGCTCATGTCTGGAAGTGTCAGGAATGACAACACTTCTGTAACAAAAAAGCCAACCTGAGCCAACGTGCAGAAGAGAGGAGCTGTAGGTCACAGTCTGGCTGTGATCCACCTGCAGAGGACCTCAGCTCAGCTCCAGAACCCACAGAGCTGCAATATCAGGTCCCCCAATGACAAAATAAAGGTATCTGGGGGACAGATGCCCTGAGACAAAGCAGATGTGAGATGCAGAAGCCCAGTTCATCCTTGCCCTGGTTTTGGTGCGGAGCAAGATGAGCAGGTGAGTGCGGAGGAAGGGTGGGAACACACCACAGGAGCCCTGCTGGAGTGAGCAGGGTGTGCTAGCTGGGGTGAGGCCATGGCTGAAAACTCCCCTGTGCTTGTGGCATTTTGTCACCATGAATATTTAATTAGACCAAAGCGTGCCTGGCAGTTTGCAGACACATTCTCGGTGCCACGGGGCTGCCTGAAGCCTCCATCAAGACAGAGCCATCATGCAAATGTATCCACAACCCCAGCCCACTGTTTCCCCTGCAGGTTCCCCCTCCCTCCTGTACCAGTTAAACCCTTGCCCACTCACCTGACTGCTTTACCAATGCCACTGCGACAAGCACTGAGTGGCTAAAACAGCAGGTTTGTATGCCTGAGCATTGCAGGGACACAGAAATCCCTGTTTTTTGGCTGAAGAAAAGGGTGGAGGTGCCCATTTCAGGTGATCAAACAGCAGTGTATCCAGCAGCCATAAACCCAAAGGCAGCTCTGCCTCCAGGACATTAGTGCCAGTTTTTCACATCCATCAGCAGGATCCGCCCTTTTCAAACCAGGATCTTGAGGCGTTCATTGTTGCCATCCTAAATTGCACACAGCCCTGCACCTCCCAGAGCAAATCTAGCTCTGGGGTGAGCCAGAAAAGCCAGCACTAGGCAGGCTGAACCCTGTACCCAAGGACAGCCAACCTGAATGAAGCACAGAATCATAGAATCATTAAGGTTGGAAAAGACCCTTGAGGTCTTCTATTCTGACTGCCAACCCATCCCACCATGCCCACTGAGCACGTCCCTCAGTGCCACATCTCCACAGTTCGTGAGCACCTCCAGGGATGGTGATTCCTCCATCTCCCTGGGCAGCCCATTCCAATACATGCTGCCCAGGCTTTCTCAGGAATTCACCCATAGCAAATCCTTCTCTGGTATTAGAGATGAAGGGAAGCATCTTCCTCAGTGAAACAAATATATTAAAAAATAGCCTTGATCTCTTTCTCTTGGGCTCACATCTTTCCCATGAGCACATAAACCTCAATCATCCTGACATTTTCATTGATTCCAATGAAAGGACAAATTAAAAGCTGATCATTAATTCACAGGCTCCCTCTGCCCTTCTCCCGCATAGGAACATTGGTTTATTTATGTCAAGTATTCACTTGGTGCTCTGCCACCAGCTGTGCCATTATGCCCCAGAAATTTAAGAAAATTCCGAATTACGAGGGCTTATCTGGACTACAACAGACACTTGCCCACTGGAGGTGTCCCTTTAACCACCCCTCCCATACCCAGCCTTAGCATCCTACGATTCCAGCTTGCCTGCCATAACCCACTGAATTTAATTTATTTTTCAGAGGAATAGCTATTGTTTTGCATCCACCCTGTGTAAACCAGGCTGTATCAAATGCTGACATGCATCCACACGGGATGGCAAGGAGTGTGAGGGGTGGCTGAGGGCCCTGGGTTTGTTGGGCACTGAGCAAAGCAAGCTGAGAGGAGGGCTCATGGCTGTACAGCTCCTCAGATGGTGCAGAGGGGCAGCGTGGAGTTCTGCTCTATGGGGACAGCAAGCTTGGGTTTTCCAAGCAGAAAACACAGTGTGTGTTTAACACCCCAGAGCTACAGCAGGAGGAGGTCAAATAACTTAGACAAAGTCACAGAGGAAGTCAGAAGAGAAGCAAAGAGAGGCCATGGTCCATCTGAGGCCTCCCAGCCCTCTGCATTAACCACAGTCATCCTTCTCCTTACATCTCATTTTGTCCTCCAAATGCTGAAAGCTGTTTAGTGTCTCTTTTTCTTTTCTTTCTTTTCTTTTTCCTTTTTTTTTTTCTGTTCAAATATTTTACTAGCTGCACTGAAAAAAAAAGGCTACAAACAGTGGGGGAGAATCTCTCATGGCCAGAATACAATGAAGCGCATAAGTGCGAGGGATTGCTCTTTACAATGCTTGAATCAAAGATAAACATGAAAAGAGCCACATCCTTAGAGCATAAAACAGAGGAAGGCACCATTCCCGAGGGGAGCAGTAATGCCTTTAACAAATAAACCACCAAAAAGGTCATAGCAATGTGGGGAAGGATATTTTTTCATCCTGCAACTTACCTGAATTTCAAATCCTGGCAATTTGCTAGCAAACAGCTCTGGAGAACAACACTGAGATGTGGGATGTGCTGCATACAAAACCAAGAACCCTGAAGTGCTCTGCAGTCTTTCATTGAGGAAACTTCACAGGATCCATACTGCTGGCTGGAAAGATTTTATCCTTAATGTGACATCAGGCCTATATTGGGCTGATAGAACAGTCCTGGGCAGTCAGGAATATGGAGAGCTCCATGAACTCCTCCTGAGTTGTAGACCATCTTATCCCAGGGAACAGGAAAAACTCCTTCCCAAAACTAGGGGCTGACTTGAATGCCTCCTGGGTACTTCTGAAGGGCAGACAGGAGCAGCATTTCTGTTTGTTTTAGAAAACAAAGCACTTAAAATATTCAAGATCCCTAAATCAGCAGTGTAGCAATCACCTCCAGCCCTTGGATTGGGGTCAAGGTGCTCCCCAAGAGCTCAGCTCTACGAGGGCACTGGTGGCTGCTGCCAGAGCTGTGTGAGGCTGAGGTCTTTGCTTCACTGCAGTTTTCCATCTAGGTTATCCAAGCTGGCATGAGTGAAAAGACAAGCAAGCTTGAAGTGTCTATCACAGCGCATCTTCAAAACGAACCATTTTCTCTTCTCTCCTCCTGCAAGGAAGAAATAGAACTTTTCAGGCAACTCAGATAAACGCATGCATCCTCCCCACATTCAGGAGCATGTATTTGGTCATGGGAGAAAAAGAAAAAAACGGTGTCATAGGGGTTAAACCCTAAGGGAGATGGAGGGGCACCATATGAAAGCATCAGGGCATGTTTGAAGCCTACCACGTTTGTCTTGTCAGCCACCAGAGTGAATTGTTTCAATGTCCAGGGGAGATGGAGGGCTGCTGAATATGTATCACCCCGTGAGGAGAGCTGCCCATCACCAGCGGTCCCATAGAAACAATGTCAGGGGCTCTGCCACTCTCTGCTGTAGATGTCAAATTATTCTACACTTACACCAAGCGGACAGTTCTGCATCTGCCCTTCAGCGTGGTTTACGCGCGTGGACTCTGTTGCTGCTATCCATAATTTTATTCAACAAATGATGGAAATACACAGGAATCAGATGGGAAGGGAGGGACAGCTGCCACGATGGACACTGAGACATGCTGAGCCACTGCAGGCAATGCTGTTGGTGGGAAGGATGTTCTTTCTAGGGGGAAAAAAAAAAAAAAAAAAAGATCAGAGAGGAAGCAATCATGAGAAATAAAAGGAGAATGTAGAAAAGGAAGCAGAGATCGGCTCCTTTTACTGGTATTCCCCAAGCACCTGGAGGCAACTGAAAAGCCAGGGGGAAGAGGGTGGTGTTGTCTTTCAGTGACTAATCCTTTGAGGGAGAAAATCAAATTGATGTATTTCCCAGGGAGAATAGGAGCCCATCACCAGCAGCAGAGGAATTCACTTGTAGGAGGTCTAAGTGAAGAAAATGCTTTTATATTTTACTCAATTTGAAGACTTGTTTTTGTTTGGTTTTTTTTTCAGAAAAAGAGGGGAGATCCCATTGTTAAGTTACATCACTGCTCTCCCCAAGTCTCATGAAAATCTCCTGCTGACATTCACAAGGGTGGGAATGGGTCATGTGAGGTATGGCCTGGCCCAGGAGAGCTTCCCTTGCCGAGCACACCCAGACAGGGTTGAGCTCCTGTCAACGGTTTGTTGCTCCCCATAGGAGCTCCCCATAGGACCCTTGTGCTCCAAGTTTCAGAGATGGCTCAGCTTGCATGGTTTTCTTTTCTGGGGCAATTTGATGCCTTTCTGTGCATATGCAACTTTTCTTGTCTTGCAAACGAGCTGGAGTAGCCTTCACTCTCTAATGCATTCCTGGCCACTTTGGCACTTGTGGATGGAGTCAGAGCTCCATCCTTGTGTTTGCTATGATTTACTGTTGATGTTTCCTCTGATGTGTTATGGCGGATGTGAATAAAACTTGGGTTTCACCAAGGCGTGTAACACAGCTACTTTAGACAAAGAGAAGAAAACACCTTTATGTTTTCCCCTGCTTCAAATTCCAGCTTTTAAAATACAAGGCTGACAGTATAAGGTCACCATTAGCAGTCTATAGCACACCTGAAAAACAGCTCAATTTCCCCCTGGTGCCAGTGGAAAGCTGCTTCTGAACCCCTCTCTTGCAGCACAGATGAGCAACACAACGAAGCTGAACCTGAGCCAAGTTGTGGTTTAAAGGCCCAGGTCCAACATGTGTTCAGGCATGGATAAAGAGTGTGTTGGTTTCACAGTGGACTGATATGAGCCTGTGGAAATGGCTGCAGAAATGTTCTCAGCCAGGCCACCAGACCACTTGTCCCTTCTACCTTGCTTCTTCTTACCCTCAAGAGAGGTAGATACAGTCAGTCAGAATCACAGAATGGCTTGGGTTGGAAGGCCCCATAAAGGTCATCTAATTCTAATTCCCATGGCAGGTTGGCCAACCACTAGACTAAAAAAAAAATAAGCCACAGTCTACCTACATTCTGTATGTACGGTCATCTAGTCCAACCATCAACCCGTCCCCACCATGCCTGCTAATCGTGTCCCTCAAGTGCCACATTTCCACAGTTCTTGAACACCTCCAGGGACGGTGACTCCTCCCTGGGCAGCCTGTGCCTGTTCATGACCACTCTTTTGGAGAAGTTTTTCCCTAATAACCCATCTGAACATCCCCAGGCACAACTTGAGGCCATCCCCCTTCATCCTATCATCACTGTTTGCAAAGAGCACTGCGGAGCTCAGCCAAACCACACACAGTCACCCACTCTCAAGGATGCACAGCGTTACAAGTGAAGCAGCTCACAGAACTGCAGCACAGGGCTGCTGGAGGGCTCCTGTTTGCACTGCTCCAGGCAGCCACGTTCCCAAGCAAGCACGGTGCTGAGGGAGAAGAAAGGATTTTGCACGGTTCATGTGTCAGACACAGCCCAGAAAGGTCAATTGGTTTTGCAGCAGGAGCCAAAGGAGAGGGAAAACTGTGGCTGTTTCAGAGGAAAGGGGGAAGGGGAGAAGGAATCTGTGACCGTGCCAAGAGCTCTGTAAACAAATTTCACTGCAATGTTGCAGATGAAAGAGCAGCGCCCGGCGAGCGGGCTCCAGCCCCTGGGCATAAATCAGGAACCACTCTCAAACCAAGGAAGTCACGCTGGTGTGGGCAGGAGGAGATCACCCCCTCCTGCTCCAAACAATAGCACTGGGTCCCCAAACACGCTTCCCTCATCTGAACAGGGGTGGCTCACTTGGGTGGCAGCACTGCTGCGTGCTGTGGTTGGAAGGAGCTGTAACCCCGTTGCCATCCATCGCTGCTCGGTTTAGGGCAGGCATGGAACCACAGTTGCCCGCGGGAGGGAAGCTTTCACCTCTCACCTCTGTTGCTGCTTCCTGACCTCGCTGAGCATCCCTGCATCTCCAGCAGCACACGGATGCCCACGCTACCCACCAAGGCAGCTTTCCCACGAGGAGATGAGCACTGACAAAGACCGCGGCTCGTTGACAGCGCGCTGAGCCACGAGCCGCTTTTTACACCCTCCTATAATAAATATTAGCTGGAGGGGGGCTGCGCTTTTCCCACTCTCCCGCCAGCACGGCCTCTCATTGTTTACTCTCCCCCAGCAGTCCAGGCACTCTTGTTAATGTGCTGTGATTGAGTACTTTGGAGAGGACGGGTTTGGGGTTAGCTCCCGGCTCCCTTTGGAGAGCTGTTTACTCTTCAGTGATGCCTATGGCCTGCTGAAGACAGCGCTCCTCCACCCCTGCTGGGTCCATCTGCTTTGTCTGCCTGTTTTCCTGCTGCCACCGGCAGGCAGCTGGCCTGCGCGTTTCAGCCAGCACTGCAAACCCCTGGAGGAAAAAACAGAATTAACCCCAAAAGGAAGGGGGCTGGGAAGGATGGGGAGGAAGGAAAGAGCGGGGCGGTCACAAAGGATAGGGCCAGCTGATGTCACAGTGCTGCTGCCACCACGCTGGGGGTTGGATGGGTTTTTTACTTCGTCCATCCCTTTCCCTGAGAGCCCAGTGCAGCAACATGGCTCTCTGCTGTGGCCATGGGGGTGCTCTGTTCCCCCACACTGCCATCCCAGCTGTCCCTCCATCACTGCCCTGCCAAAACGCTGCACTTTGGTGGCAGCCTTCAGTTGCTGGAAATTCGATCGTGGTCCTAGGTCTCCAGAAAATAATGTTTAGAGACAGACATGACTACAGCTGGCACGTGTGGAGTTCTAGTGGAACTTTTGGAATGGGTGCAGGGCATGGAGCACCTCTCCTATGAAGACAGGCTGAGGGAGATGGGGTTGTTCAGCCTGGAGAAGGGAAGGCTATGGGGACACCTCACTGCAGTACCTGAAGGGAGCTTATAAACAGGAGAGGGACTGATTTTTTACACAGTCTGATAGTGATGGGACAAGGGGGAACAGTTTCAGACTAAAACAGGAGAGATTTAGATTAGATGTTAGGAGGAAGTTCATTACGTAGGGTGGAGAGGCACAGGCTGCTCAGAGAGCTGTGGGTTCCCCATCTCTGGAGGTGCTCAGGGCTAGGTTGGATGGGCCCTGGGCATCCTGAGCTGGCTGGGGGCAGCCCAAATCATAGCAGAGGCTTGGAACTAGATGACCTTTGACGTTCCTTCCAAATCAAGCCATTCTATGAGTCTATGATTCTCAGTTGTGAGGTTGCATCCAGAAGACCAGAGGTTTCCTGATCAATGCCATCTGAAATCTCTGCATATCCTCCTACAAACCAGACCCTTTGCAATTCAAGGGGTCAACAAAAAACACCAAGGATGAGTTCCTTCCATACAGGGAACTGTCCTTGCCCTCATTATAGCCACAACTTGGATCCAATTTGTGTCACTGAGTAGGAATATCCATTCAGGTTGGGTATCAGGAAACATTTCTTCTCAGAAAGAGTGGTGATGCAGTGGCACAGGCTGCCCAGGGAAATGGTGGAATCATCATCCCTGGAGTTGTTCCAGAACTGTGGAGATGTGGCACTAAGGGTTGTGGTTTAGTGGGCACAGTGTGAATTGGTTGACAGTTGGACTTGTTGATCTCAGTGGACTTTTCCAAGATTAATCATTCTGTGATTCTGTGATACTATGATTCACATGCTGGGTGCACACAGGCTGATGCAAGCACATTGCAAGCACGTGCCCACCATGCAGGTATAGCAACTGTATGCATCAAGGCATGCAGTGCCAATGCTTCCCATGCATCTATACACCCTTCAGAACCCACTGAGAGGGAATTTTCACATGGTGTTTATCATAGAATCCTGGAATCATTAAGGTTGTAAAACCCCACTAAGATCATCAAGTCCAACAGCCAACCCATCACCCTCATGCCCACTAAACCCCTATGCCCACCATTTCCACTGAAGCCCCCAGCTCTGAGCATTGAGAGTGGCTGGGAACCAGGACATTTCTGCTTTGCCTTTGTCTGTATCTCAGATCTGCAGGCATAAACACAATCTGTGCTCCTTCACACACAGCAGTCCTGGATAATGGGAAAAATAAGTGGAACCAGGAGTTAGCTACAGTTGTCAAACCAATATTATATGCTGGGGAAAGCAGCAAGTATTGCTAATCTCCGGGGGAAACAGAAAGCCCTCATGCACACAAATTCCTTTGGATAAATAGGTGCATAGGATCAAGCATCCCTCAGGAACCTCAGACTCTGAGTATCTTTTCTTCCCCTTCATGCCACCCACTAAGCCCATCACCCCAAGCCAGTCCTGGGAGATAGCGGGTGCACATCAGCAGGTTTTGAAGCCTCCAGATCCTACATGTGCACTGCTGCCAGGTAAAGCCCCCTGCAAACCAGATCCATCCCATCCTGTGCCCCTCTGCAGTTTGATGAGTGAGCTGCCCCTGTTGCTTGACACTTTGACAATATGACCTGCTCTCTAGGTATGCAGTGCTCCTGCTGATGTCAGGGGGAGATGTATTGATGTCTTCAACAGAAAATAGTTCCTCCTCATTGTCTGAGGCCCAATGCAGGCTCTATTTGCAATAGTCATACTCTCTGTAAATTGCAGTTATGTGGATGTTCTGCCTCTGGTCTTGATCCATTAGTGACACTTATTTTCTTAGCCTCACTTCTTCTCTCTTCTTTCAAATACCTGGCTTTGCTGGTGCCAACCCCATACTGCTGCCCATTGCAGACAGGGAAGGCTGAGGGTATTCACTCTCAAGTCCCAAAGCCTTTGGCTCTAGAGAAAAGGGAGAAAATGCTACCTGCTACCTGCTGGGGACAGATTTCCCACCAAGAAAATGTGGGTAATCAACATCTGGCCTGGCAGCCTGGCAAGATGGTTTCCAGCAGCAGTGTGCATGCACTGCACACCCTGGTCACAGCTCAGAAGCACCAGGCTGCCTGCAGAGATAGCAACAACAAAAAACCTTGATTTACCCTAAGCCTCTGCTAGCAGGATCCTTTGTGCTCACAGCTACACCTGTGTGTAGGAGAACAGACCAACTCAGGAGTGGAGGCATCTTTCCCAGGTGGGAATCGTTCCAGAACAAACAGTGTTTTGTGCACGTTAGAACCCCCAGAGCCTCATGGTAGCCTATGTTGCAGTGCTGCTTCACACTCAGAAATGAATTATGTTGAATTATGATTTCATTATTTTTTTCTTTTGTAAGGCAAAGAATGTGGGAAGAAAGACTGGCAGATGGATAGCAGAGGACCTCTGGGTGTTGCAGATCAGTCCCATGCCTCTCTATCTTCTTCTAAGGCACAGCATTGTAAAAAAAAGATGCAACCTCTGTCCAAACTTCGGAGACAAGGAAACTGATCTGATTTTGCTCATTTTGTTGGTATTTGGATGAAAGTGAACAAGCTTTTAGCAGTCTGACAACAGAGGCTTGGCAGTGTCACCATGAAGCATGAGAAAAAACATGAGTCAGGTTTGGAAATCGTGAGATTGGCTTAAAAAATATAAGACTTTTTTTCTTTTCTTATTATTCATGCATCTGTTTAGAAACAATACGCATTCTTCGTGTTCAGCTCCGGTTCTCTGAAATGTCAGGGTCTGGGCTTTTAAGGAAATTTGTCTTTTTCAGCCAGAAGGAATAAGATCTTATTTTCTCATCAGTGATTCTTGTGTTGCTGCATGCTGCAGAGCTGGGGTTCAAGGTGGGGGGGAAGAAACACAGATTTCCATGGGACTTGATGTCAGCTGAACAAGCTCCCTGATCCCATAGCATGTGGCTGATGATTGGACTAGATGATCTGAGTGGTCTTTTCCAGTCTTAATGACTGTGTGATTCTACTTGACCACAGCTTGTGTTAAGCAAGGTTATCACCATGCACACTGAATTTCCACCAAAATTAGTCAAGCCTGTGCAATGGGACATAAGGATATGTGAAGTCACAGAATCACAGAACTGTAGGGATTGGAAGGGACCTCTAGAGATCATCGAGTTCAACCCTCTGCCACAGCAGCTCCCAGTCCAGGTTGCACAGGTAGGTGTACAGGTGGATCATGAACATCCCCAGAGAAAGAAACTCCACCACCTCTCTGTGCAGCCTGTACCAGTACTCCGTCACTGCACTGTGAAGAAGTTCCCATGCACATTTGTGCTTCAGTTTGTGGCCATTTCCCCTCATCCTATCGCCACACACTGCTGAGAAGAGTCTGGCTTCATCCCTTTGCCTCCCTCTCCTTAGGTATTTATAGACATGGATCAGATCTCCTCTGAGTCTTCTTTTCTCAAGGCTGAACAGCCCCAGCTCTCTCAGCCTTTCCTCATAATGGAGGTGTTCCACATCTTTTATCACCTTTGTAGCCCTCTGCTGGACTCTTTCCAGGAGATCCCTGTCTTTTTTGTACCAGGGAGCCCAGAACTGGACACAAGTCTCAGTAGAGCCTGTCAAGATTCCTACATGGAAACGCTGTTCTCAGGTTTGAGGTCTGCACCTCAGCAGTCTCATAAACTTGGTGCTAAAGCCTTTCTGCTGCTTCAGTGTAAATACTGGGGCTGAGAGTTCCCACAATGCAATGCAGTATGTTGTGATAACAATAAAGCCAAAACATTTCTCTGCCCAGGAGAACCTCAGTGTAGTTGTGATGTGAGGCAGCCACACTGAAGAAGGACGAGAGTTGGGCTCTTTGTCAAAGAAATGGGCACTTTTCCTTAAGTCCTGCAGCAAACAAAGTAAAAATTAAAGACAAAAACAAAAACAATCACTTCTCTCTTTGTATTAAAAACAAAACACAAAGTGTTTGTGAAGCATTCCACTGTGGAAAGATGCTTATGTGGCTCTTGGGATCCTTTTCTTTTCATCAGAATTCAGATGAAAAGCCCTCTCACTGCTTTTTGTGTCAGCATTAACTCCTCCAAAGCTATGGCATCAGAGCTGGGAGACTGCTGACAAAGCCCCCACTGCTGGCAGACCCTGAGCAGCTGCATGGGGCTAGAGCTTGCTTGCTAAAACTGCAGAAATGGGCATGAGTGAAGGAGGAAAGAACAACAAAATCATAGAATCATTAAGGTTGGAAAAGCCCACTAAGATCAACAAGTCCAACCATCAACCCATCCCACCATGCCCAATGCCCATGTTCCTCAGTGCCACATCTCCACAGCTCTAGAGGGATGGTGACCCCACCACCCCCCTGGGCAACCTGTGCCAGTGCCTCACCACTCTTTTGTAGAATAAATTTTCCCCAGTATCCAACCTGAACAACAGTCATCGACATACAAGTGCAGTCAGGAATCTGCCATGTGAAAGACAGCTAAAAACTAAAGGTTTTCTGCAAATGCACCTTCACAGGCATTTCTACCCCTGATTATCCACTGTGCTGGTCTTCCAATAGCACTGAAATTGCAAAGCTAATTGCACTGTAAAAGTAACAACCTATGAAATTGTTAATGGAGCAAATTGCACTTAGACTTTTTTCCTCCGTGGTTCAATATACTTCAATATCTTTTCCTTCTTGCAGCATTTGATTCAGGCTTACAGTGGATTTATACAACTGCCTTTCTCAGCATCATCAAGGCTGAGCTGCAGGATGGCACTGGTCCATTTTCCAGATGGACCCAGGCAGCTGAAGCTGGACAATCAAATGTTCTGAGGAGCACCTAGAAATGCATACTCATCCCAAATACACAGATACATGGAACAATCGTTTGGCACCAGTCACTGAGTTTTGACATCCCCCTGGCATGGTGCCTGGGCTTCTCCTGCTCCTCCAGGGAAATCACAACTGGGAAAAGGGGAAAGCAGAAGAAAATAAAGAGCGTGTTTGAGGAACACAAACCAGTCAAAGTCAAGCAGCAGTTAAGGTGGGGTGAGGGGAGATCTTAAAAGTCACATGGAGCACTGATGGGTGAGAGAATACAAATGGCAACAAGTTCTGCACCAAGCACAGCACCCAGAGCTACACAGAGACAATGAACATGGCCAATGGAGGAGGAGAAGGAAAAGATGATGATATATTAGAGCTCTGTGTTTGGGGTGCACAGGGCCACTGACCACGGTGCTCCACAGATGTTTCTCATAAGATATCAAAATGAAACATCCTCTCGGCTCTTTCCTGTCAGTATCATGGAAATCCTGTTCTCTTTGAGATAACACAGCAGTCCATCTTCCATGCTGCCTCTGAGAACTCCTGGGAGAGGAATTCCAATTTATCCAGCCCTACGTATCTATGGAGAGGCTGTGAGGTTCCTACAGACCACAGCTCTATGGGGCTAAATCCGATCAGATGAGACAGGATCTCCCTGGTGCTGCGTGACTTATGAGATAAAAAGCACAGAGAAAGAGCAAATAGAAGAAATGGGAAGATGCCCACACTCCAAAGATAACTGGCACTCTAAGGTGCCAAAAATAACTTGTTTTCCTGATAGAATCTACCTTAAAGACGATTAGTTACAGTCTGAACTGAACAAATCATCAGCAGATGAAGAATAAGCAGTGCTCCCATTGTAGTGCCACCCTCTTTCACATCTGCAGAGAGCATCAGTTGTGAAAGCACTGGTGTGAAGCTTGCACTGCTGATGCACACGTGTGCATTATTTAGATATATTCTAATAGACAGCTCTGGCCCACAACATTTCTGCAGGTCAAAATTAAAATAAAAGGAAGAGATGAGCCATACACCTCTGGTTAGACTCTTGGCCGGCTCGGCACAGAGGCAGCCTGCAGTTAATCAGCCTTCTTTCTCCACTAACTGTCACTGCAAACAAAGGAATTAGCAGAAGGTCTGTAGGGAGCATTGAGATAATTTGGCTGGCTGAAGAAAAGAGAAAGAAAAGAAAAGCAAAACAAAATTACTGAGAAATTTACTTGCACTGACCTCTCCATAAATATTTAGATATAATCATCATTACCTTGGAGTAAATTAAGTTATAAACAGTCTCCACAATTGCACATGATGAATGCATATCGGCATCAGAGAGTGGTTTATTGCAAGTTAATGTGGAAACAGAGCACTTCAATCAATCAGGATGCAGAAATGCTGTCCGATGATATCAGCCTATCTCACCCTATTCACACCAAGCATTGTGCGCTCACCCACCTGGTCTCCCTACCCTTGATCTTCTTACATTAACAAATACGTATAAACCTGTGGTAGACATAAGAAGTGTACGTACATGGAGGTGGAATTACAAGGGAAGTACAGCATGTGTCCTCGAACTTGGTGGTGGTATTATTTATACTAAAGGAACATCTGCAGCAACCAAGGATATGCACTGTGTGCTGAGCACTGCACAAAATCCCATCCAGGAGCTGTCTGGGTAGGATCCATCTGACGACGTGGATGTCCACAATGGGGGCTACAGCTGAGCTAACCATCGTCAGCATCTTTCAGAGCCAGCAGAAAAAAGTTGGCACTTTCTGAGCTCAACTTTCCAGACCTATTTTAGATGTGAAGCAGAAGCAGAGATGAATCATGCCCTGGACTCCTTCATCTGCCTTGGCTCAATCTTTGCAGACCGTTTGGGAACCCTGGGTGACTGCTGCTGAAATCAGCATCCACACTGATGATGAGAGAGTCACATCCGCTCTGATTGAGAGGCTTAGGAAAAGCAGAGAACTACACGGTAAGCAAAAGGGAATCATCTCTGAACTGCATTTCTCATCCTGAAGCCCACGCAGCCTCCCAGGGCTGATGGTTTCCCCAAGAGGTTTTCAGAGCTCTGACACTGAAGGGGATACCAGGTGGGAGACGTGTTGTGGAGGCATGGGCCGCTCACACTTCTCCTACCCTTTCACTTCAGTTTTAGAACTGAGATTTGCCTTCCTTTCCAGACACAGGAGCTCAAACTCTGCTCCTGCTGGATTTCACCTCTGTCTCCTTCCCACCTCAATCTGGGGAAGACGCATGTATGCAGCAGGTAAACTGCAACGACATTACTCAGTAAATCATAGAATCACAGAGTGGCCTGTGTTGGAAGGCACCTAAAAAATCATCTGCCTCCAAGCTCTTGACTATAGGCAAGGACTTCAGTGGAAATGGTGGGCGTGAGGGTGATGGGTTGGCTGTTGGACTTGATGATCTTGATGACTCTGAAGTCACCAAGGTTGGAAAAGCCCACTAAGATCATCTGTGATAAACACCACATGAAAATTCCCTCTCAGTGGGTTCTGAAGGGTGTATAGAAGCATGGGAAGCATTGGCACTGCATACCTTCATGCATAAAGCTGCTGTGTCTCCATGGTGGGCACGTGCTTGCAATGTGCTTGCATCAGCCTGTGTGCACCAGCATGTGAATCACAGTATCACAGAATGATTAATCTTGGAAAAGTCCACTGAGATCAACAAGTCCAACTGTCAGCCAATCCACACTGTGCCCACTAAACCACAACCCTTAGTGCCACATCTCCACAGTTCTGGAACAACTCCAGGGATGATGATTCCACCATTTCCCTGGGCAGCCTGTGCCACTGCATCACCACTCTTTCTGAGAAGAAATGTTTTCTGATACCCAACCTGAATGGATATTCCTACTCAGTGACACAAATTGGATCCAAGCTGTGGCTATAAAGAGGGCAAGGACAGTTTCCTGTATGGAGCTTTAGCTCACTCATCCTCAGCATTTTTTGTTGACCCCTTGAATTAGAAAGGGTCTGGTTTGTAGGAGGATATGCAGAGATTTCGGATGGCATTGGTCAGGGAATCTCTGGTCTTCTGAATGCAACCTCACAACTGAGAATCATAGACTCATAGGATGGCCTGATTTGGAAGGAACATCAAAGGTCATCTAGTTCCAAGCCTCTGCTATGACTTGGGCTGTCCCCAGCCAGCGCAGGATGCCCAGTGTCCCATCCAACCTAACCTTAAGTACCTCCAGGGATGGGGTACCAACTTCTTCTCTGAGCAATCCTCTCAATCAAAAAAGGATTTAGGGTTTGCACATTTCATAAGCCTACCAATCACCCACACTTTACTATCAACATCATCCACAGCACCCAAAACTTAAAGATTTTATGCACACAAGACTCTAATAAGGGATGTCCGTGCTGTAAAGTATGAAGGAATGTGGTATTATAAGACAAATGATGATGAAAGTGTTTCTAAAAAAGGGAGCATGATCAGAGATTTTATTATGGCTCATGACTTCAGCAAGATAGTGAACTCTGCAAGAGAACAGAAGATTTCTAAATGGAGGGCATATATGGGCCTAAACTTCTTGAGGAAGTCTAAGGCTGAAACAAGCCTTAATACTGCAAAGAGTTGGACTTCTGTCCAACTCAGGAGACCTGTGCATCATACTGTGCTTATGTTCTTAGGACAAAATGTCTTTACCTAGTCTTTCACTTCAGGGTTTGTTTTTTATTTTTTTTTAGAAAACTTTATTTGAATTTCCCATATAAACCTTACGATGTCCAGTTCATGGTGATCCTCAGCTTGAATTTACCATGGAAAATAACAACAGATTCAACAGATGAAAAGTGTCAGACAGATAAAACAATTAACACACAAACAAAGCGGGCTGCGAAGATCCTTCTTGCAAGCATGTATTTATAGCAAGAGGTGAAAGAGAAGCAGTGTAGCACTAACTTTACCCTGTTACAAGGTGAAATAAAAATATTTATCTTCCTTTCTTGGATATAGCCCAAACAGAATAAAGAAAAAATTAGCTGGCATCTGCCCCATTCCTCAGGCTGTGGGACCTCTTAAAAAGAGGCATCAATGAACGACTTTGTCGCTCTTCCTCTGGCCCTATCACCCTCTTCTAACAAGACCTTATCTTCAGTCACTGCCATCCACCAGTGCTACAACACCCGCCCTTAATCTAGTAATTACCCATTCTAGTAAATTATTGCAGTTAAGCCCCTTCCCAGCTGCAGCCACAACAGCCTCTGCAGCCAGCCCAGTGGAGCAGCAAAGCTCATTTTGTTGACCTGTGTCTCATTCCACTGTGCCTTGATCTGAAGGTAAAGGATCATTACATCTTCTGACACAAGGCAAAGATTTTTACAGATACCAAAAATCTATTGATGGGCTGAGATCAAGGGCTTTTTAATTGAGTCAGCAACATTAATCAGTAAATCTACCAAGTTCTAAACACCACAAGACCTAAGGCTACAGATTTCCATTGTGAGAGAACAACACAGCTTTCGAGGTCTAAAGAACGTTTTTCCCCTGGATGTTCTACCCCTAAACAGCAAGAAGTTTTGCAGCTAATTGTGGAGGCATTTAGATGGGGCAGTGACAGTCAGACATAACTTCTCTTCAGTTGAGGGAAGCACTCAGAGGAGCCTTCAGGGTTGTTTGTCATTGGAAGGAGAAGACGTCTGGAAAAAGAAACACAAGGTGTTTCTTGAAAACAGAAAGATCAAAGGTAAAAGCATTTGGACAGATAAAATGGCTGCAAAGATTATTACTTCTTAACATATAAATTACTGAAATCGCTCCCATCTGTCTGCCTCCACCAACATATGAGAAGGGAGACCAAAGGCTTAGCTCCCAATACATTAAATCCTAATAAATCCACCCGTGTTTTAAGTTGTAATACATGAAACACTTTTCCTGGAAAAAACGCCTGCAGACCAGCAGTAGAGGCTTTAAAACATGTTTGTTATGGAATCAGGATAAAAAGCAGGGATCAAACTGCAGCAGCCCAGCAGTGAAGGACTGCTGGAAATGTAGAAACTGAAAATGTAGTAACAGGAACTTGAAGACAGGAGGAAGAACTTCGGCAAAAGGAATGGCCTTGCTGGGGAAAACGCAGCAGAGTGTATGGCCCCAATCTTTATTAGCTGAGGAAGTCAGTGCAGGCTTCTGGGGGGAAAAAAATAGGAAAAGAAATAAAAAGCAGTTTAAGATCATTTTAATGGTTTGAGGCCAGATTCACAGCAGACCTGAGCCATGTCTGGGGATCTCACCTCTATTTTTAACATTCCTTGAAGTTTTCCTATGAAATGATGTCCAGGAGGCTGACAATGGCCATATTTCTCCTGCCCTGCCAGTCCCCTGGAGGCACCCAGCAAATATTCAAACCATTCTCTTCTTCCACAGGTCCTGATCCACTTTTGGAGCTGCCTGCAGCCCTTTTTAGTCCAGCAGATCACCCAAAATAAGGACTTCAGCCACCATGGCACAAACATGAGCCACACAGACAGCTGGGAAGAATGTTGGTGACAGGTTTCATCAGCACACCCACCATCAGCAGGAACCAAGGCCTAGCTTCCACATTTTGCCCACATCTTTAAGGAAAGTCATAGTATGAGTACCTTGATAGGAGCTTATACAGTGATTTGGCTGGGTGGGTATCTCAGCATAACCCTGGGTAATAAAGGGGAAGAGCTCAGTGTGGCCTTTCAGTACATAAAGGGAGATAACAGACAGGAAGAAAATCAACACTTTACAAGGGTAGACAGCGATAGGCCAAGGAGGAATGGTTTTAAGCTAAAAGAGGGGAGATTTAGATGAGAAATTGTGGGATGTTTTCCACTGAAAGGGCAGTGAGGCAACAGCACTGCTGCCTAGAGAAGTTGTGGGTGCCCCATCACTGGAGGTGCTCAAGGCCAGGTTGGATGGGGCCCTAGGCAGCCTGAGCTGGTGTCTGATGTAGTGGATGCCAGTCCTGCCTGTGACAGAAGGGTTGGAACTTGATGACCCTTGAGGCCCCTCCCAACCCAAGCCATTCTATGACAGCAGCCCAAGAACCTTTGATGGCCAAAACATCATTTCACTTCAGAAACCAGAAGCAAAGCCAGGAACTTGACAAGGCACTCGCTTATATTTCTGTGCATTGCTAAAGCCCATACACCACTGGTCCCTCCTAGATCAGCAATTACAGAGTCCAGCAAACAAGACAAGAGCCCCAGAGTGACACCTGTCCCACATGCAGCTCCTTATGGGAAGAAACCCATTTCTGCCTCTGTGAAGACAAGCTCAAAGTGGAGTCAAGGTATCCCGTAAGTCATGGGCAGGCTCTGGTGGTATGGTGGCACTTCATCAAGACAAAAAGACATTATTTTATTGAAATTCATCTAACAGGTCTTGTTTTCTTGACAAGAAGAACAAACACTGGCACAGCAAATAGTTCTTCTGGCCTCTTTAGTATAATCTAGAGTTAAAACACAGAAGCAGCATTTCCTACATCGGTTCGCTGCTTCAAATCTTACCTGACATCTTGCATCATGTATGAGACATCTGCACTACACGCTGGTGGAACAAATCTGTCAGCAGAACGAACGTGAGGGGACAAATCCATTCCTGTTGCAACAGCAGCAGCGTTACCCCAGGGGAGCGCTTTTGGCCTGCTGGAGTCAAATGGGATTCAGAGCAAGTAGGTCCCTCTATGCAACTTGGAAGACAAATGAATGACTAAAATAGCATTAGTGGGAGCAGGAGCGCCTGTGCAATGTGCTGAGATACAGTGGCTCAGCCATAGCTGTGGAGGTCACACTGTGTTTGGATGCAAATTACCACCAATCAGTTATGCCCTATTCAAAACCCCCAGTTTGGAAAAAAAAAAAAAAAAAAAAAAAGAGAAAAAGATCTTAAAACCTTTCTTGCGTTATGCCTTCAGGGCAAATTTGCTTTTGTGAGCATGAATAATTCATGCAAGTTCATTTATTATTAATTAATATTCCATGAACATGCATGGTTTATTCACCCAAACAAAGCGCTGCACCCCACACGCTCTCCCTACAGTCTGACATCAGCTAATCTCTGCAATCAGGCTGACCAATGCACTGGATCAAATTGTTTTTCTCCTCTTTCCTTCCAGAAGGTAGCAAGAACTTTGAGACCCTTCTTGATGGTCACTGACTTCTTCCATTCCCAGGGCTGGAATGGGGCAGTTCCACTCCCCTGGGTTTAAACATCAGAGAGAAGTTGAAAATGTAGTTGCAAGAAGGAATTATGGCAAGGAGATGGAGCTTCTGTGTGCTGTGCAGGCACTTCCATTTTGGGGAGCAATGCAAGATACCCTGCCAAGAGTTGCTCCCCAGTCACTGCATTGGGTGAGCATGGCTGTTGGGAGGACGTACATAATATCCTCAAATGCATTGACTCCAGCATCAGTCCATGCCACAGATTGACATGTTTTGCTTCTCAGTGTGCATCTTTGGAAGAGCCCACTCAGTGGATTACCTCTCATTCCTGAATCTGCCCCCAGTGAACAAGCAATGCCTGCAGAGCCAGCACAAATCACAACCTGTTTCTGGACTCCTCCAACCCAACACATGTTGCTGTTCAGCTCTTGAATCTTCAACTAGAAGGAGCAATCTCATCACAGGGCACTCCTGGATGCTCCAATTGTGTCCTGGGTCTCCAAACACCCACCTTGCTTGCATCCTCTGTGCTACAGATGTAGAGATGCAAGGCCAAGAGCTGGGTTTTCTTTATTTGGGCTGAAACATTGCCATCTCTTTATATGGTCATATGTGAGTCCTGATTTCAAGCACAGGAATGCTGAGAGGAGATAGCAGAAAACTTCCTGTGTGCTAGACACCGCAACAGCTTCAAATCAAGAGTTTGCTGAAGCAAACAGGAGACAGTTTGAGCATTTAGTAAGGGCTGAAGTACTGCACACAGAGGGGTGGAGAAGAAAGAGTCATAGAATAGCCTGAGTTGGAAGGGACCCACTAGGATCAGTGAGTCCAAACCCCAGTTCCATGCAGTACCACACAAAAAAATCAGACCATGTGACTGGGAGCAAATGTCCAAACCCTCCTTGAGCTGCCCTCTCAGGCAGAGCCTTTCCCTATTATCCAACCTGAGCATCCCTTACAGGAGCTTTTCCCATGGCACTCAGCACAATGGGGCTCCACATGCCTTGGTAGTCCTCAGGTGGCATATGAAGGAAGAGAGAATGAAAGATGACAGCGATCTGTGTAGTATGAGTGCTGGGTGCAAATCACAGGAGCAGAGACAGATATCCTCATCTTGGAGAGCCAGCAGAGGGAGTGGAGATGGTCTCAAGAGTGGATGTGAACTGCTCCGTTTCTCTGTGATGGCTTAAACCAAAAGCTTGAGCCCAAATTTCCCCAACCACCACATGTTTCACAACAAGACCTGAAGTATTCCAGCAAATACCCTGGGCACCATCCCATTGCTTCAAATTGTTTTACAAATAGAGATAAGCTCTGTAACGCTGAGAGTTACAGACAATTTAACATGCAGGGGCTGCTCTGGGAAAACTTAAAATTGTCATAATTCATCCTCCCCTTCCCCCGGTCCAGAAATGAAAGATTAAACCTTGGAAGATTTATTAAACTGACATTTTAATAGAATTTTTAGACTTCCCTGTTAATAGTTTAAATATAATTGAATTCCATGAAAGGGAGGAATATGGGATGGAGTCGGTGTCCCCCAACAACAGGAGCATTTAAAACACTGGGGCATATAGCTAATGCATAATTTAGTCTTATTTGCATGGCCCTTAGAACTGGGAGTAAGGAAAACACAAATCTAATTAACTGAGTGAAAGAAATGCCTCCACCAGCAAACTTCATCGCAAGCTCCACTACCACACACCCACCCTCCCCAAGTCACAAACATGAAACAGATGGCAAGAAGGAGAAAAAAAAATAAAAGACATCACACGTCAGCTCTTGGAGAGGAAGGGGGGGGGGTGGAGAGAGAGAGAAAGCAGAAGGGACAGGATGGATACTGTACTACTTGACGATGCAGCAATTAACTTGCTGAGGGTGGAATAATTCTTGTGGTGCCTCTCCCGTCGGAGCACTCTCACAACTTAGCTAAAGGAGGAGATGTACTGCGTGCAGTGGAGAGCAAACCAGTTTTCATAAATCCCAGCAGGACTCGGTTTCACTTTATGAGATTCATGTGAAAAATTGAAAATTCGGGTTTTTCCAAATGCATCTGTAATCAGCAGCCTGAGCTCCGCAGGTCCCTGGAGGTAACGGATCACAGACAGCACAAAGTAGGATTTCACAATCTCACTCAGCTTCTACACTGCATTTTTAACAGTTAGACATAAATTCCTGATCAATACAAGGAACAGCAGGCTATCCCCTACCCCCACTCTCAGAATTGTCTTACTTGATTAACAGAGCTGTGGTTTTATCCTAGAATTACTTCAGATCACAACTTGGGGCTGTAATGAGATGCAAAGTCCCTCCAGATGCCCCTCCAGAACCTTCTTCCCCCATGCAGAAATAAGTCCACCATGTCCAAGTTCTGACTGGCATTTACATTGTGTTACAGCCTCATTCTGTTTTTCCCCTCCTAATTAGTAACATCACTAAAAAGAGCTGCTGCACATGAAAAGCCTTGATGGCAGAACCAAGGAACGTGTGCTGAAGAGAAGTGATGAGTACCTATCGCTCCATTTTGGAGTTACTGAGTGCACTGAGATTCCCAGTAAGGTCAACAAGCTCCATCATGGTGTTCTCCCACCCTTACAAGACCAAGTCCACGCTTTGAGATGGGGCTCAGACCATCACCTTGCGGCTTTTGATAGTCACCATTGCTAGATGACCTACACTACAAAGTCAGCCGCTGTATATCTTGCTTCAAACATGAGCATGGACCATGTGTTGTGCTCCCACCCTGTACCAGCACCCAACAGAGCATCCCCACAGCAGAGCTGCAAGGAGTTGAATCAGATGGATCACTCCCTGAAGGTCTGTCTTTGTGTCCATTTTAAGAAACATTTGGACTAAACCTCAGAATCACAGAATCATAGAGGTTGGAAGGAATCTCCAGCCCATCTAGTCCAACCCTCTGCTAATGTTGGTTCCCCACAGCAGGTCACACGCAAGGCTTTCAGATTCCCAGAGTGCATACGCATGTGTGCACATCCATAGACATAGATTTTACATTTTGCTGTCTAAAAGAAAAGCCAGAATTTGAAGTTTCCCTGTGTCTAACAGATCTGGTTGAATGATGTAGAAACAAAGCATTCAAAATGATTCTTCACGCTTGAGCATCCCTCCTTTAACAGTGTGCCACACACGTATTTGCTGGGTTCCTCTGTGCCATTGGAAATTTCATCCAGATAACTCCCTTGAGCTCTGAAAACAAACTCGGCGTCCCAACTACCAAGTTTTCCAGCAGAGTTAAAAAAGGCCACTCAACAGACTTTAAAGATCAAAAACTTGCCAGTTTCCTCCACAGCTGCATATTAGGCTGCTGTTTGCTTTCCATTTATAAAATGGCTTTGGTTGGAAGGGATCTCAAAGCCCATGCAGTTCCAACCCTCCACCATGGGCAGAGCTGCTACCCACCATCTCAGGCTGCCCAGGGCCCCATCCAGCCTTGTCCTGAGCACCCACAACCTCTCTGGGCAGCCCGTTCATGTGATAGGTGATGGCTGCTCTTATTGTGAAGTTCTGATGTAGTTTAACACGCTTGGGGTTGACAGAGAAGGAGGCAAGCTGGTCAATCAGAGAGATTTAGGATCTGTTTTTTGAATGTTAGCTATGCAGTTTGCTCCCCTACCATTTTTCCCCCCATTGTAGCACTTCTGAACCTTGAAGGCTTCAGCTGCTAACTAGAGGTGAGTCCTGGGCCATGGGCAGCATTCTGGAGAGGTTTTGGAAACACTCAGGCAGATATATTAGCATGCTCTCATGGTCTCATATTTTTACTGGCTCTCTTCAGGGCTCATTTATTCCACTGAAATCAAACACAAGTATTCCCCCAAGGCATCCTTGTCAGATATGAAGTGCCTGGCCTACATGACACGCTCTTTTCAGGTAGTGCAACAGGTACAGGAAGGCTGACAATGGTTTTCAGCATTGTATCAATTCATTATCAAAGGGAAATCAATGAATATCCACTTCTGCTGAGTTAGAGAGTCTCCTGACAGTTAACAAGTGTGAATAAAATGCTACACAAATTAGTGGCTGAGAATGGAATTCTGGAACCCAACTTGAATACGAAGCAGGTCATTAATATGGCACACTCTTAACATCTTTTGATTGTGTCTAATGCCACCTTTGTGGGGAAAATATCTACGTAAAGATTCATTGAGAAGAACATTGTCATAGAATGTCCTGAGTTGGAAGGGACCCATAAGGATCACTGAGTTCAACTCCTGGCTCTACAGAGGACCACTCCAAAATCAGACAATATATCTGAGAAAGTTGTCCAAATGCTTTGTGAACTCTGACAGCTCAGGGCCATGCCTGCTGTCCTGGGGACACTGTTCTACATCCACTGCCCTCATGGTGAAGAAGTTTTCTCTGATATCCAACCTGAAGACACACCTGCATTCCTGCATGCATCTTTCTGAGCTCGGTGACTCTCTCCATGTGCAAAAACAGAATGATTCTGGAAAGACAAACAGGCTCCTACTCCTGTTTAGGAAACAACATTTGTAACCTAAATTTCTATTTGTTCACCTGTTCAGCACAAGTATGTGTGTGTGTGTCTCACTGGCTGCACAGAGATTCTCATAAAACGTGAATTCTTCTTCCAGATACGGCTGGTTCTTAACTTGCATTTACAGTATGAACAGTTATTGGTTTCTATTATTATTTATAAGTGCACAGTGCGAGAAGCCCATCTCTAATGCTTATGAAGTAGCAGCTACTCTTGCCAAAAGCAGACAGACAAGAGGACACTGCAAGATAAAGTGGAACAAATACCAAGAGACGTGTAGACCAGACAAACAAGATTTTCTGCGAGCTGTACAGGCAGTCTAAGTGTTTAAAAACAACTTTAAATTGGGATTGAATTCGGGCTTTGCAGGCTTGGCGGTGTAAGGTACAGTTTGCATTTTATCCTGGTGGTGTAACACAGTCTGTCTGGTTTCCTTCTCATGGGGTTAGGATTTTTTTTCTAGGTTGAAAAACAAGCGATGAGAGCCAGCAGGGAAAACAGGAAAAACAGTTTCTTTGAAGGTAATCTCTGGTAGTCACAGAAGTCCCCAAAGGGTCCCCAGTACATCACATGAAAGGAGTGGCAAGCCCATAGTCAAAGGGAATGCCTCAATGGTCTTAAAAAATGAAAAATGATTACTATGACATAAAAACAGAGTCAGAGAAACAGAAATGTTTCTTCATGAGAAACAGCCGTTTGGGTACACAGAGGTACCCACGTCCCACAGATCCCCTGCAGCAGTTCATGCCCTCCCAGAAGGGCTGGGCAGGAAACGGCCAGCATTTCAGGACATCTCAAAAGCTGGTTCTGCAAAGCTGTTACCTCATGGTCTTCTGGACATTTAGTGGACAGTGGGAACAAGGAAGGAAAGGAATGAAAGCTCTTTTCTACCTTCTTCCTCACTAAGGTACCCATACAATACGTGAAAAGTACAAGAAGAGAAGAACCATCCAACATTCAACAGACTGTCAGCAGGCAGAAAAGTGTGTTTCAGACTATAGAAAAGATGCAATTTCAGTTTCCCCCAAGATGACCACTCAACTCATCCCCTCTTCAAGTATTTTAGGTAGGAGTACTCCACCCTGGTGAGAAATTCCACCCACCCAACATAGTCATCTTCCTCAAACTACTTTCTGCTAGGTTGGAAGGGACTTCTAGAGGTTGAGTCCAACCCCTGCCAAAGTGGTTCCCTGTCCTAGATTGCACAGGTAGGAGTCCAGGTGGGTCCTGAACATCTCCAGAGAAGGAGACTCCACCACCTCTCTGTGCAGCTCCAGTGCTCCGTCACTGCACTGTGAAGAAGTTACCACATATACTAGTGCAGAACTTTCTAGGCTTCAGTTTGTGGCCATTTCCTATTGCCCTATCACCACACACTGCTAAGAAGAATCTGGCCTTGTCCCTTTGCCTCCCACTCCTTAGATACTCATAGACATGGATCAGATCCCCTCTGAGTCTTCTTTTTTCCAGGATGAACAGCCCCAGCTCTCTCAGCCTTTCCTCATAAG
Source organism: Callipepla californica brunnescens (assembly GCA_023055505.1). Lineage (NCBI taxonomy): Eukaryota > Metazoa > Chordata > Aves > Galliformes > Odontophoridae > Callipepla > Callipepla californica. The sequence goes on from JALIRH010000006.1 coordinate 4,758,538, forward strand.
GAAGGTGTTCCACACCCTTTAGCATCTTTGTGGCCCTTTGCTGGACTCTTTCCAGGAGATCCCTTTCTTATTTGTACTGGGAAGCCCAGAACTGGACACAGTACTCCAGGTGAGGCGTCACCAAGGCAGAGTAGAGGGTGAGGATCATGCCCCTTAACCTGCTGACCATGCTCTTTTTAATGCACCCCAGGATGTCATTGGCCTTCTTGGCCACCAGGACACACTGCTGGATCCATCAGTGATGGAAAGCACAGCCACCATTTATGAAAAGGAAAAGTAAATCAAGACTTTTGTCAGCAAATGACAAAAGCTGTTACAAGTGGCTCATCCAAGCCGTAGTCTAGAGGTTTGGTCAGAATACGAGGAAAGTAAAACACAATGATCATTTCAACTTAAGGCATTGTAGGGTGAATACCCTGAAAGAATAGTACCCACACAAAATAACAAAGGTGGACAGTATATTTTTGTATGGCTTATCCAGATGGTGTAAAGATAACCAGTAAACTCAGAAAGGCTCACCTGTCACTGATGGTCAAGGCACACCTGGAACTTCACACAGGAGGGATCTCCAACAAGAGAACCTTATCTAGTGCTGGTCAGCCCTTAAATGGGGCCTGGGAGAGATAGAGCCTGACTCCAACCCTCCTGGTCGAACAGGTACATTGCCTTCACCTGTGCTCCCATGGCTGACTCAGTGCTCACCTCAGGTGATCAATCAGTGGTTCTGGCCGTGGTTCAACAGTTCCCATACAGGCATGCATCCAAGGAAGCACCAATAGGATGAGCTCTGCAAAAGAAGGCATAAATGTGGTTGTTCCAAAATGGCAAGATGATAGGAACACTTCTAAAATGTAAAGAAAAAGAAAGAAAAAAGAATGGCATTCTGGTGTTTTCCCAGCCAGGCTCTGTGTAGGGTCTGTCCTTGCACCTTAGGTATGAAACCCCAATCACTGCCTGATATAGGAGTTTTGATTGAATGTCCACAGCTGAAAAGAGATGCCAAAGCCTTCTGTCTCACTCAGGTCAGGATCATAACATTTACCCTAAACGATGTATTTTGTTAAACCAGAGCAACCCAGAGGCAGAATAGTGGCACAAGTACTTGTGTTGTAGGGTTCTCCAAACAGAGAGGAATCAGGTTGTTCCACTCAAGAACCAGGGTAGTAATTTCAAACCCCTCCATCCAGATCAGACCTACCTCTATAAACAGGAGTCAAGAGAAGACAGCAACAGAGCTTCTCCATCCAAGGCACATTGCAACTCAAGTTGGAAAAATGAGTAAGTCATGATGAGGTAACAAAACCTGAAATTAATGCAGCTTAACTGTGGTTTGGGGCTGGAGGTGCCTAGACATAGGGCTACAAGACCAAGAGTCACCCAATTTCTTGGAAGAGAACTCAAACTCAAGTATTTCTCATTCACTGTCCACCAGAAGTCACCTCAGCAGCTTCATCCTGCAAAACACACTAGTGGCCCTACTACACTTTTTTTCCCATCACAACTAACCACCTCTGATTAGTACAACTAATTACAGGGTGCTATCAATTATTCACTGATGGGCCTCCTCCGTCTTGAACGGCTGTTCCTGCAAGATCAAACAGGTGAAGACCAAAAGAAGAAAGCAGAAAAACAATTGGGAAATGAGGGGAAAAAATGAGAAATCCCTGAACAGATCCAGGTCCTTTGAGACTCAGAGTAGAAAACAACCCAACTAATTAGTATGCCTATTTCCAGCATGCACGGAAATCTCCCCTCCAGCACTTTTTCCTGCAGAAGTTCATGATTTGAGATGCTTCCACAATACCAACACAAGACAAGATGCATTTGTACATTCTAGTTTCAACACTGCCATTCCTCTTATTTGAGCAAAATCCAAAACATTAAGTCACAGACGGGAAATTCTGTTTCGAGGGTGAATTTTGGATCCTAGACCTCCAAGTGGAAGGATTATCTTTGCAGCTGGATGAAGACGTCAGACAATGGGAGGAATTAGAAGAGAATGGAAATGTTGACAAAGGGACAGCCTTAACTGATGAAGAACACACTTCTTTTGTGGATCTCAGAGACTAAATCCTTAGGAGGATGCTGTACATATTGTAATGGTCACTTATGTTTTCTGTTCCAGATGCAGCTATCAAAATGAAATAGAAAATAAAGTGTTAAAGATGTTCGTGTAAGTGATCTTGATCTGCATGAAATTCTACCATATGTGAGGAAAAAAAAAATTCATAGCAGCATATTCAATAGTTCAAATATTCTCCTTCTCCCATCACTATTTAATTTTATGGAATGTCCCCAAAGAGAAGAATATCCAAATAACATCTTGGTTTGCAGCTGTGTCTTTTTATATCTCTGGAAGGGCTTTCAGATGGCTGTTGAGATCAGCTGAGGTTCCAGCAGCAACTTTACCTCTGGCGTGAGACAGCCTTCTCAGAACACACTTGTCTGTGGTAGCCATAGACACAGCAGTTTCATCTTTGTGATGCAGAAGTTTATTTACAGAGGAAACCATGTTCAACATCATGACTGAGAAGGTTGGACATAGGATGGGTTTCTTAAGGAGATGGGCAGAAAACATGATCCCCTTTAGACAACAAGATGCCTGAGCTTAGCCCTTGTCCTTGGGGATGGGTGTCACACTTGGGTTTCTGTGTGAGGTGCAGTGATTCCTACTCAAATCCAACCGATGCAAACAGGATAATCCACACAACACAGACAGGAGAAACACCAGTTCCAACTTCAGTATCCCAAATGCATTCCCTGCTTGAAAGGATGGTGCTTGGTCAGGAGAGCTCACACCTGGTAAACAACATCACACAGCCCCTGTGCTTCTTGAGAAAAAAACAATGGAAAGGGAGTGGGCACCGCTCAAGCTAAATTGTCCCATAAAACATTTTACTACAACACACTGATTAACATTTGACTCTGCTGCAGAACCTGAACAATGCTGAGGGCTGAAAAATGCCTGTCTGAAAAGGCGATGCCAAACAAAGCGGTCGCACAAAGAGCCCTTGCAGAGGCAGAGGGGCCCCTATACAGCCCCAGCACCCAGCCCAAGGCTGCTTTCATGTTCACGCTAGCTACCCATGCTGAAAAGGCACAGGAAAGGTGTTTCGTTTCAAAGTAAAATCTGTCTGTAGAAAGTGAACAGTGCAGTAAATTGGGGTACAGGCCCCATCACGATGGCATTATGTTTCTACAGGAATGATGAGAGTCCTTTGCTCTTGTAAATCAGGGGAATTCCTGACATCCTGCTTCTGCCTTCAAAGCTCTCTCCCCCAATAGGCTGAAGCTGGGGGACTCCTCCTGTCATGATCACATGGGGAAGAACATGGGGACCAGGAAAGCAACCATGCAGGCACTCAGCTAAACCATCACTAGCTCTTCATTTCTGTATGTAGACTCAACTTCAGAATCACAGAGATCAGAAGTCAGCTCTGGGTCCATCTGCTCCAACCCCATCTCCATCTAAGTCATTCAGAACAGGATGCCCAGACCAGGCAGACCCACAGCTTTGGAAGTCTCCACGGAGAAGACTCTACAATCTTTTCAGGCAACTTAATGTGCCTATATAATTTGTATTGTACTAATACAACCTTTCAAACTTTTTTTTCAGGTGTGCCCAGCCCAAAGAACAGGGCTGACATCCAGGAGCAGAAAGCCATGGCTTGAGGAATGTGGGAACAGGAATTGCTCTGAGTGGTTGCCATTGGAAAATCAGCATTGCTGAGGAGCCTCCTGTGTGAGAAAATGTCAGAGCAACTTTTTAGTGGGAGGGCAAAGACTAATGAAGGTCAGTTTCTCATTACATCTTACAAGGTTGTTGGCTCTTTTTCACCCACAAGCAGAAATTCTGGCTCCACCACATTCACGAGATGCCTCTTCCAAAGCATCCCATTCACCTCACCAGGCAAGTAGCAACCCTTCAGTGGTCAAAGCTGACCTGCTACTCCAGGTCCACCAACAGGAACCACCAGCAGATACAGGCAGGTCAGGCAGTACTGGGTGGGGGCTGCTTCCAGAGCTGTGTGCCTGGTCCAGCAGGAAGGAGAAGCGACCAAAGAAAGCCCTATTCTTTCCCTCTACCAGCCCCAAAGTTGCTGCATAAATATCCACACTGATCTGGGATGTTTAATATCAAATGGAGAGGGAATTAAGGTGCTTGTGTCTGTGACTGCTTTTACACGTTGACTTTTGACAGGATGAAAACATAACTCGCTGTTTTTGCCTTTATAAGCAATACTTGGCTTTTTCTATTCCTGAGCTTGTCTACTGTGCAGCTTATTTCTTTTGCTGATAAATATTTATGCTCCATGATTTTGATTTATAAGAAGGGCTTAAATATTGTAAAGCTGGATATAGCCAGCGTAAAACAACATAAAACAAAGCACTAGGATCCAGAATGGAGTGGACTTAAAAGGCATGGCTCCAGTGGCAGCCAAGTTTTGCCCCAGAAATGACCTCTTCCCCTCAAGAAGTGGCACAAATGGGCAGCTTCCCTCTCTGCATTACAATTGAAATTCCAACGCTGTATGTATCAAACGGGAAAGGTGTTTGCCGTATTGCCAAGGTTACTAGAGTGAAAACATTGCAAATGGCATTTGCATGATTGTACTTTCAAATCCTAACTTGTAGCAACAGTGCATTTTAAATGAAGGTGATTTATAACTCCAACCAGAACACTAATCATATTTTGGAGTAATAGGATTTATTTGTTGGTTGTTTGTCGGTTGTGTTCTTTAAGCTCAGAGACAACAAGCTATGTTCATGAAAAGGGATGTGGCTGAGCTTAAGCCCTACCCCAACAACGTTTTGAAAGGATTAGAAAATAAACAGAAATGTACTCTATTTTCAGTATGCAGTTCAGAGCCTGGGTAGTCTTTAATGCTTCTCTGCTATGAGAACATCCTACAGTGCTAGGCAAGTTCAGATAATTTCCATTTTAAATGAAAAATTCAGATTAGTACAAAGAAGTCATCGTCTGGGGATCAAGAATGTATGTTTTACATCGCTCAGCTGTGCTTCAGATCTGAAACTCCTTATCCAAACCACGCTGGGCACATCATGAAGCAATGTTCAGTCTGCTACCAAGACTAGGATTTACAGCCCAATATCTTGACCAAGCAAAGCTGGAAACAGTTGCCATTATTCTATTACATCATAGAATTATAGAATCATAGAATGGCTTGGGTTAGAAGGGCCCTTACAGCCCATCCAGTTGCAGCCCCAACCATGGGCTGGTTGCCCCTGACCAGCTCAGGCTGCCCGTGCCCTATCCAGTCTGGCCCTGAGCACCTCCAGGGATGGGGCACCCACAGCTTTTCTGGGCAGCAGTTCCAGGGCTTCTTTGCTCTCCAAGTGAAGAATTTCCTCCTAACATCTAACATAAATCTCCCCTCTTTTAGTTTAAAGCCATTCCTCTTTGTCCTGTCACTATCATTCTGTGTAAAAAGTCAGTCCCCCTCCTGCTTATAAGCTCCCCTCAAGCAATATAAGGCCACAGTGAGATCTCCCCGGGGCCCTCTCTTCTCCAGATTGTATTTCTGGGATTGGCCATTAACTCCCAGGGCAACTGACGTGGAGTCGTGCGATGTTTATGGGGAGAAACAGCTCATTTAGGCCACAGTTTAGGAGGTGCACTAAATCCCGTGGCCCATATCTGTACATGAAAACAGCTTGACTTTAGCCACCGTGCCCTGCGCACACTCAGGAAGAAAGGTGTTCCATGAGGGGCTGAACGTTATTAGAAATAGTTCCAACCAATTCCTTTATGTTGGTGGTGGTGGTTTATCTATTTTCAAAAAGAACATTTTGGACATGATGCTGTAAAAATAAAAGCAATTTAAGCCACTTCCTAGGACTTGTTTTAATGTAACTATTCTCAGTGGTGGGCTGTTAAGTTGAGCTGGTTGACCAAGAGTGATCACATGGTTTGTTACTGCTGCCCAACTGAAGAAAAGATGAACTTTATCAGAGTGTTGGGAATGTTGTAAAGCACACGCTGACTTGGTCACTGCATGATCATACACTTACTGGAAATTGAGTTTGGGCTGGTTAAAGGGGTGCCATGTTAAATATCTAAGAACAGCACCTAAAGACTCGAGCTGTGCTTGGAAATTTTGGCCTTGAGTATGTTCATGCACACACTGTATTTATACAGTCCACATGTATCTGTGTGTGTGTGTATATATATAATTTCACATGCACATTTACATACATCTTTAAATGAAAAAATTAATCTAAAATATGTCACCCGGCAATCTGTCAAATAAAACTCATATAATAAATATGTCACTTTATTTAACAACTGATGCTGAAGAGATCTACGCAGGAGGAAAGAAACCAAGACAAGGTTTAGTAAAAACACTGAGGAAGGCAGAAATTAAAGCAATCAATCACATTCTCGTGGAATGTTTATGCCACTCGAAATAATATTTTATTGTCTGCTATTGATTGGATGCCACCGAACAAAATTGCAAACAATGAATCTGATGTTATAAACAAGAATCACAATAAGAATAACTTACTTCAAAGCCTCGGCCGCACAACAGTTTGCACTCTGCAGAGCTGAGCATGGAGAGTTGGACTTCTACTTGCTCTGCCATAACCCCTGGAAATGTCCCTCTCCATTAACGACTGCAAGGTTCACATGCAGTGCTGCCAGAAATGAGGCACATTCCCCTTTTGCTCTCCTTTGTATTTTAAATGTGAACTTGCCCACTTGCAAACTTTGGTAGGGTTGGAGGGAAGGACAAAGATGCAAGGGAAAAGATACAAGAGACTGTTTTTTTTCCAATGGTGAGCTCTGCATTCGGGGAGGAGAGTTCCCTGAAGGAAAATATACCGAATCAGAGAGCAGAACATTGTTGTGTTGCATTCTCCCAGTATCCCCACAGCTCAAGCCCAAGCAACTTTGTGCAAAAGAAGGGAAAATTTCCATGGCCGTTCTGTTTCCCAAGTCACTTCTCATGTTCTTCACCCTTCCTCAGATCATAGAATCATAGAATTGAGATGGAAGGGCCTTTGAAGGTCATCTAGTCCAATTCCCACGTGATGAACAGAGAGAGGATGTTGCCACCCTGATCTGCACAGAGATGAGAGAGAAAGAGACAATATACAGATTGAGATCTGGTTCCAAGGGTGGCAGCAACAGAAGGAAGAAGAAAAACCATCCTTGGACCTGTGCACCCTGCCCAGGGAGGCAGTGACTTTGAAGAAACATGGAGATGTGGCACTGAGGGAAATGGGTCAGTGGGCAGTTTTGAAGGTAGGTGGATGGTTGGACTAGGTGATCTTAGAGATCTTTTCCAACCTTAATGATCAGTTCAGTGATGGACAGGGGAAGAGCTGGAGGCATTCTGCTGCTGAGGAAGCCTTCATCTCATTGGTATTTTGGAACCAGATTGTTTCTCATGTATCATTACACAGCTGTACCTACCCAATAGACTATTACTCACTGCTGCCACAGCCAAGCTACTACAGATCTAAAGGAGTGGGAATTCCTGTGAGCTTTTTGTAGGCAAGAGCTCTGTTTGGTACTGGACAGAATGTGCATGGGCAGGATTACAGTTTGGAGGATTTTCATTTTCATTGTTATAGCTATTTTCTCCCATCCTTCCTCTACACTCCCCCTTCTCTTTCAAATTGTGTCTCGCTTCAGGAGACAATTGCAATCTACAAGGATCAGTAGCACCATCATCAGTGCCACCTTTCTGGGGAGAGGTATCTGCACAGGGCTTCCAGTTAATATGGAAGAGTCTGCTGTGCTCCACATACTCACCAGCCTGTTTGGAAGGAAAAGTTGTTTCTTAACTTATTACACTTCCTTCAGAAAAGTTGCCCTAGACGCTGCCAGGATGGTAACAGTAGTAGATCATGGACTTTGGTGAATTTGCTGTTGCCCACTTTGGGCCCAGAAAGCACAGCTAACCTAACACAGTCTGTGGGGTTAGGAAAGTATGCTAGTGGTTGAAAGACAGCATGCCAAGCAGCTGGCAACAGCTCACTCTGAAACTCTGCCTCAGGTCCGGGTCTGGCCAACACTTCCATTGAGACTGAGGATACGATTTTGAGGGGTGAAGAATGTCCCTGTGGCATTGTGGGCCCCACTCTGAGTGGGGTGCGAGTGCCCAAGAGGGGAATTCAGACATAACCTGAAAAGCAATGATCTGAGAGTAACAAGGAGAAAGTCCAGAAAGGAGGGTACATGTCCTGCCTTGGGAGGACAGGTCCAGCACACAGGAGATGCGTGTTCCTGAGACCAAGAGCCAGCAATGAGAGCAACATCCCTGTGAAGCCCCCTCCTGCAGTGTGCTGATGGGAAAGGGGACGCAGGAGGCACCACCAAAGCATGGGGAATAACCCCCAAAGTTCCCAGCAGGAGGGCTGGGAGCGGTTGCCATCATCATCTGAGAACCCTATGCAAGACAAAGGATCCTTCTACGTACAGACTTAACGCATCGCCTACAATCAACGCAGCTTGCTCCTCGTACACCACCAAATCTCAGTGCAGCACTCCCGGACTAATCGCCCTGATCAGAGGACACCGCACCGATCTCGGGAGATGAAAGAGGACGGAACGAGCCGGCAAGGATGCACGGAGCCCAAAACCTCCAAGCCCGGGCAGGGGTTCGTGTGCTGCTGCAAGCGCAGCGAGCGGGCACCCTCTAGCGAGATGCACCGAGAAGCGCTGCTCCCTCCGCACCCAGCGCCCTGCCCAGGGCTTCATCTGACAGCACACAACCTGTGGGTGCCCCCAGGTCAACCCCACTCATTTGCCACCCTCTGCACCAAGACACACCAGCTCCCCAGCAGCGAAAGCCTCCCATGAATATTTTGCTTTTTTTACGGCTTGGCTCGCAAGGCATCGGAGGTTTCTTCCCTTCCTGATCACCTTCACTGCCTTCCAGTGAATTTTTGGGTAATGTATGCTGCGTCCTCTGGCCAGCACGGCTGTGTGAGTGGTGAACGGGCTCCCATTTCTCTCAGGCTGACATTTCACACTGAGATGTGGTGGATGCCCCATCCCTGGAGTCATTCAAGGTCAGGTTGGATACGGCTCTGAGCACCTGATGGAGCTGTGGGTGCCCCTGTTCATGGCAGGGAATGGGACCAAGTGACCTTTAGAGATCCCTTCCAACTCAAACAATTCTGTCATTCTGTGACATTGAAGCTGAGGAGTCAGCACAGAGCCAAGCAGGAGATGAGATCCTCTGACCCGGAGACTGTACTTCCCTCCCCAGAACCTTGAAAACAAACATCACACAACAAAATCTCCTTCTTCTCCACATCCTCACAAACAGAATTGGTTTGGGGTCAGCTCATGGAGCCTTGGGATTATGGCTGGTATTCTGATCACCGGTGCCAGGGAAGGTGCAGGTGTGTGCCACCTCTGCAAGCCCTCAGGGACAGAGCAGAGCCAAGCCCTGATGCGGGTAAATATTGCTCCTAGTACTGCAAACACATTAATGTGAGAGCTCCTGTCGGGCCTGGAGAGCTGGCATCTCACCAAGCTTTTGAAGGACACCCCTTCTCATCCCACCATCACTGGTGTGTTTGTTGGAGATTCCTATCACCTGCAGGTAAATAGGACAAGATGTAACAGCTTTAAGTGTTGCCAGGAGAACTTCAGGTTGGATATTAGGAAAAAATACATCTCATAGGCTGCACAGGGAGGTGGTGGAATCAACCATCCCTGCAGTGGTTCGAGAACTGCGGAGATGTGGCACTGAGGGATGTGGTCAGTGGGCATGGCTGGGGTGGGTTGGGGTCGGACGAGATGATCTTAATGGTCTTCTTCCAACCTTAACAATTCTATACTCTATGAAATGGAGCTTTTGGGCTCAGTGCAGGGCAACCCCGACGCCCCGTAATCCACATTCCTCATTCCCTCTTCCACATTCTTTCCTGTTTCACCATCCCAAAAGCAAAGGACTGTTGAGCAGGAGGCAAACCCACTGCCTCCCCCAGGCCCTGTGCTCCTCTGCCCCAGCCAGATGCTTCCCATGAAAACCAGCCGACTGTAACGCAAGCCATAGGTCTGGCTCAGCTCTGGTTAAAGCTGGATCTGACCCACAATCCAACAAACAAGCAAGTTCATCTCCCATAAATAAACACAAAACCTGGGATGTTTTGCCTGGCTCCTCAAACAGAACGACTTCTGCTACACAGCTTAAGTTTTTATTGCTAGTTAGTGTAGGAGAGGGGCAAACAGAAAAATGTGGACAGAGACAGGCTCCATGCACACTTCTGAGGGAAGGGCAGCTAGCAAATCCCCTTAGTGACCTTTCAGATGCCTCTTGCCTATCATGCTAATTGCACAGTCATTTTATGGTGGTGTGGAAACCTGTTCAGAGGAGACCCAGCTCAGTCCATCAATGGAACAGACTGCTCTCAATTTATGCACACATCCTGAAAAGTGCTATTACTGCCTCTTAGAGTTGCAAGAGGCCTCCTTAAAATCAACTTATATCTTCGAAACATGGATTCACCTAAATGAATTAATTGAATTGAGTGTGCCAGGGCTGCCAGGGAGGGGGCTGAAGCCCTGGTCAGGGCACTGGAGATAGGATCAGATCACAGAAGGATACAGCCTGACCATAAAATTGGGATACAAACAGCATTTGTAGGAAATCACTAAAAAGGTTTTGGCAAAATGCAAAGATGAGTGAAATTGGACACAGGGAGAGGACCAGGAGCTGACACCATCAGTGGCTGTTCAACCATTGCTGAGTTCAACCCAAAGCTGCTGGTGAAGGTACTCACATGGATGCGGTCACTGAGGCACCCGCTTAACTCAAACTGGATAACTAAGGCACATTCAGGGGAAATCACCCATCTGCCTCACCTGTTTTCTCTGAATAGGGGTCCTCCATCGTTTTAAAAGCTGCATTTCTTTGAGCATAAAGTACTGCAGCAGCAAAAATCAATGCACTGAGCTCCATCAGTGTGCATCTGTCACTCAGCTCCCGACACGGGAGAGGAAGAAACACACAGAGAGAACACTCACCCTGTCCTCTTCCTTTAAGAACAGCCAGGAGTAAAAGGATGCATAATTTAGTGGAATGGCTTTATTTGTGTATTGGGTTATATTAAACGTCAGCTAAGGTTATGTTCTTGTCTTCAGTTGCTGCTGGGTGTTGCTTCAAAGTCATTCTGAGTCACTGCTCTCCATCTTTATCTGCTGATGGGCCCCCAGGTAGCGATGGGAACATAACTTCCCCTGACACGAATAACCTCCAATAAAGGAATGACTTCCCTTTTGACGTGCTGATTACAGTAAATGGGGGGAATGCTGAAGACATGGAGAAGGGGACCATAGCACTTGAAAAGCAAAGAAAATGGGTCACATCCTGCTCTGCTTCTGCAGCAGCAGGCTCACTCCAAACTATTAGCAAAGCAGCAAGGAGCTTGTGAGACTGCAGCTAGGGCTATCGACAGCAATGCAAATCTCAGTTCCTTATTCTGTAGCAAATGAACAACAGCCTGGGAACAACCATAAGGCTGTAATCTCAGGAACACAAACCTCCTGGTCCCAGAGTCCAGGAGGATGAAGCACCATTGAGGCCCAAAAAATAACCCCTGGGGTCTGACTTCACTCAGATCTTTCATTAATTGAGTCAATATTGACTTTACAGAAATTCCTCCAGGTTTCCATGAGCCTGAATAAGGTGTGAATCAGAGCCCAAGCATTCAGTAAATCAGCCTCAGCCAGTGAGAGGATGACAGGGAATGGCCTCAAGTTGTGCCAGGAGAAATTCAGGTTGGATATTAAGAAAAAATTCATCTCAGAAAGAGTGGTGATGCACTGGTACAGGCTGCCCAGGGAGGTGGTGGGGTCACCATCCCTGGAGGTGTTCCAGAACCGTGGAGATGTGGCACTGAGGGACATGATTTAGTGGGCAATACTGGTGGTAGGTGGATGGTTGGACTAGATAATTGTAGAGGTCTTTTCCAACCTTAACGATTCTGTGATTCTATATTCTATGAAAAGGAATGGACTGTGCCCAGAGGGATGCTGGCTGGCACTTGGCAAGGCCAAAGGAAGTCTGCTCTGGAACAGAGCTTTAGTTTCAGCCTGATATGAGACTTGCCAGAGCCAGTAACTCTTTTTATTCTGTTCAATGAGCTTTGGGTTGGGTTGTTTGTAGTGAATTCAGCTTTGGCTGCCCATGAGATTATCACGCTCAGAAATCAGGTGGGGGGTTTCCAGAAAAATCCTGCCCTGGTCTTCTAAAGCATCCTGCTGTGGAAATGACCCACTCGTTGCACTGGTCCCAGTAGCTAGCTGCAATGGGATCACATGGCCAGGGGCTTCCCTCTCTCAGAAAGAGCATTAACGCTCCCCACCTCGACCCCTCCACAGGGTCTGCACTCGCTGTCACACACACACTTTCTGCCGAGCACCAAACATTGTCATTTACATCCATAAAAAGCTGAATTCAGCACTCTTGCCATAAAACGGATCGTGAACCCTTACCACCACTTGCCTCTCCTTGGAATAATAAATTATGAGGACAAATGGCAGAATCATTATCAGTTTCAATATCCAGTCATAAATAGTCTTGTAAGAACACTGAAATGATGGTGTTTTATTGCGTTAGATATCACTTGCCATTAATTATAGCATGAAACTTTTGTACTTTGATGAAAAGCATTTTAGCCAGCTCTGTTATAAATCTAAAACAGCCTTAAAACAAAAGTCACCTCAAGTTGTGGGGCTTTTTTCTTCTATAGATCTGGACACAAAATAGCACCGAAGCTTGGAAAGACTGAAAAAGCAAGGTTTTAACAAAGCTGTTTCATTATATACTCCTTTGGCTTTAACACTGGAGGCAAACTAAGGGGACCAAAGGCTGTTTATTACAGCAGAACCATTGGCAGCTGGATTTCACTGCTACAGGTACTTCATAGTTCAGAGGAAGCCTGAAGTCAACAGGAGCTGGTGGGTTCAGCCCCTCCCAGATTTGGGACCCACAAGATCTCACAGAAAGAAGTTTAATTTCAGTGTAACTTTAGTGTGACAAACCATGGGATTGAAGCTAAGATCTGCATTTGCAAAGATCTGTGGAATCAGTCTTCAAATGTCCTCTGACATATAGGATTTCCACCTCTGCAATTTCAGGTGCTGCTCCTGTGGAACAGGTTACCAGCCCATGGCATTGATCCCATTTTGTGTTCGTTTGCAGAAGGGATTATTCCGTTCCACTTTGGGCATGGTAATCTTACAGCCACTGCTAACAAATCCCAGAGAGACCAGGATCCAGAGCCTCTGCTCAGCTGAACTGCAGGACATCTAATTATCCAGTGGGATCGCTCACATCCATACGTGGATGCTCACTGCCAAACCCAGACACAGCACAAGCTCTGCTGGCTCCCGTAAGGTTTTTGAGTAGACTTGAAGAAGACATTTTGCTTTTATTTCCCGTCCTTCCAGGAGGGATTATGTGTGTTCAGAATTTAAGTTAGGCTCGTGAGACCGAACAGAGCAAAGTGTGGCTTCTGTCCTACCACAGGCTTTTGTTCTGCCCAAGAACACGGCAAAATCATCCACTGTCTTGGAGGTACAGTGGAGGTCAGTTCAACCATGATACTCAATGGAGATCTGGTCCCTATACTCAATGGTTCCTTCTTATCCTTGGAAATGGTTCCCAGGAAGATCTGCTCTGTAACATTCCTGGAGACAGAGGTGGAGCTGAACACTCTTCAGTTCCCTTGGATCTCCTTTTCATTTGAGGACAACCGTAACATTTGCCTCTTTCCAGTCATTAGGGACCTTCTACTGCCATCACAGCCATTCAGAGATGATAGAGCAGCCTCACAATGATATCAGCCAGCTTCCTCAGCACACTCACACATCTCCACCTGGCCCCACACACCCATCTATGCCCATTTTGCTAGCCCCTAAACTGATCTTCCTCTATGTGGGTAGTACCTGTCTTCCCCACACATTAGTTAGACAGAAAGACAACTCATTCAGCAGCACACGAGCATACGCCTCAGTTTTCCTTCCTCTGATGACTTACCTATAGAAATCGTTATTCTTAGCCTTCACTCCCTCACCATTTCCATCTCACTCCTGGCTTTTCTAAATTCCATCCTTCTTGAGCCGCATCTGAGATCTGAGGACAAGTGACATTTCCCAGGGCTGATGAGCACCTGTAAAAATAGATGTCATTAGAGCAACTAAACTGTTGCTTGAAATGGTGACCGTTTGCTTTTTGACACAAAAATGAGGAATTTAAGAAAAACAGTCTAATTGCTCATTTAAGGCAGCCTGCTCTTTCCCTCCTGCTTAGCCTCCTTTGACAGTCTGAGAGTTTAGCTCCCAGTGCTCTTGCTTAAAATATAACAGATGGCCTCTAATAAGTAAATTGAAAAGTGCAAATAAGGTTAAAACAATTTTTCTTTATTGAATATCATTAACTTCAAGGCTGTCCACTTTAAAATGCTAATTAAACCTCACTTCCTTTTGCAGGGTTCTAGTGAAGAAAAATTGCCGGGGGGCAAATTCTTCTTGCTTGTAGAGGAGTAGCCCAGCAAACTGATAGCAAACCGAGCTATTACATGTCCCAGTGTTAAGAAGTAGAGCTGGAACTTTTCAGTTTATTTGTCCCTTCCACACTCGTTGCTTCCTACACATCAAACACAACTAAGAAGGAAATTCAAAAGAGGTCAAGTGTGAAACTCTGCTCTGGCCACGTGGCAAACTACAGTTTCTCTCAAGGTCACTACACAATGCCGCTTTCTCAGTGAGCAGAGGATTTCTGACATGGTGCTACAGCCCTGCCACTCGTCATGCTGCAAGTACGTGGCTCAGTGTTCCTGGCACTGCACGCAGGGGACAGGAGGTCCTTCAGCACCTCCACCTCACTCCTAATTTCCTGTTTAAATTTACTCCCATTCAGAGCGTGTCATTTGCTTGTGTGCCAACACTGTCCTTTGGCTTGAGCAGCTCTTCTCCTGCTCTTTACCCCCAGCCTGAAGGATTTATACTGAGCAATGGTATCACTTCTCAGCTTCCACTTGCTAGGCAAACAAAGCCAAGCTTTTAGTCTCCTCTCCTAGGACAGCATTTCTATTCCCCTCACTGATGTATCAGCCCTCCTTCCTCATCTGTACCAGTTTAAATTCTTTCCTGACAACAAGAAAGGACACTTGCAAATGTCCTACCTGATGGGGCTCACCAGTGCCTCACAGAAGGCAATGCTCCCATCTCAACTGGAAGGGCACTACGGGAAGCTCAAGGACAACACTGAGCACATCATAATCGTGACATGCTCACGGTCTCAGCCTCATCAGACAGTTCCAAGTTGAACCAAGCAGCTTCTAGAACACCAGCCTTGGTATGATGGCACAGCACTGGGATTTTTGGCTGCCACCTCTGCCTGATGGATTTGACAGAATGCCCAGTTCACCTTCAGTGGGCTGCAGGAGGCTCAGGGAAGGAGCAGTTCCCATGTTTCCTGGGGGGCTGGAACACTGTAGAAAAAAAAAAAAGCAAGATGCTTTGTGTCAGAGAAGGGGAACTTGAGTACTGGGCCTTCTCCCTGAGCAACTCCCCAGACTCAGTGTACTTTCCCTCTCCCTCTGAATGCACCATTCTCACTCATCTGAGAAATTTAATTTATTTCTTCATTTAAAGATTCAGAGTGTAAACTGCAAAACGCAGAACTCGGTATATAAAACACAGAACTTGATGTAAATTACCAGGCCAGTCTCAGCTCAGTGATTTCTCATCTAGGCAATCTGGCTCAGCATCAGCATTCAGGCAGCCATCCCTTTTGCTCAAAACGCTCACACTCTGGACAATACAACACTGCCTATCTAGTGTCTGAGTTACTGCAGTGTTTCTGGACCAAGAGGGAAGGGTAAGAGTTTTCTGACGTTTTTTCTGGCCTTTTCTGCAAGCACTTACACCAGCACTGTCTCTTCTCTTTTGCTATGGAAAGCCCATGAACAATGGGAGATGACTGAAGGCAGGGGAAGCTGTTAGCAACAGTTGTTTAACCAGGACATATAAGAATCATGCCAAAACCACACACAGTACAGATCAAAGTGGAAAACCTACATTCACTGGGCTAACAACAAAATGAGCCTTTGTGGAAAGACTTCGGGGACAGTCTGCCATGCTGCAAACATGGTGAGAAGGAATCAAATAAAACACCATGGACACATCTCCTGAGCCAAGAGTTACTGAGAGGAAATAAAATCATCGAAGAGAAATCTTGAAGTGGAGTTTATTTGCTCATTCATTCACATGAACTGCCTGACCGAGATGTAGATATCCCTATACTTAGCAGAAGAGTTGGATAGATGATCTTTAAATGTCCCTTCTACCTCAAACGATTCTGTGATGACTAAATTGAGCACTGGATTAGCAACATTCGAAGTCTTCTTTTTCCCTCTGCTAGACTAGGGATTTCTTCTAAGAAACAACAATGGGAGGTACCTCAATAATTCTGCCAAGGAACTGAAAATTGGGAAAATGTATCATTGCCTTTTAACAGCATCTTTCTCAGTGAAAAGGGTATAACTGCCATAAGCAACTGTCCTCAAGCTGAGTCATCTAGGGTAGGAATCTAACAAAACAACACCAGGAGTGACAGGAGAATGTCCCATCCTAACCTAACAAGCAATGGCAGAAGTGCAGAGATGCTCTCAGGAGGCATGAGCTGTGACACCAAAGTGTGTAAGAATCCTTCTTACCTGTTTTCTCTAATGTGTTTTATATTAAGATGAAAGCCCTCAGCTAACAGACAGCTTTGTTCCTGTCCCGTTTCTCTAAGCACTACTTTTATACAACATGGTTGAGATTATTTTCAAGAGTTCCATCTTCCAATACACCAGTACTGCAACACAGCTGAGGTTTCATGAGGGGAGTGCACACATGTCAGTCAGAGAGTAAATATTGTCTCCCAACAGCAAGCTGAACAGGCCTTTGTTTTCTTGTGCAATGCTTGCCTAAGTCTTAAGGGAACTGCCTTTCACTGTAGCAGAGAACTGAGCTTGCAGGCATAATACAGGTGCCTGAAAGAGTCCAGCCTGAAGGAATAAACACGAGCAAGGGCATGCAACCAAAGGACAAAAAGAAGAAATATAACAAAGCTCCTGACCCACTTCTGCTGGATATCTCCGTGGAGGTGCACGAAGAGTCCTATCTGAAGGGAGCTGGACAGGTCAATCACATGGATTTGACAGAAAAACAAGAGCAGTCCTGGAACAAGACAAATTTCTAGTTGTACAATGGCCGCTGAGGACAACTCTTGCCACCAAAGTTGAAATCAGTTTCCAATGAAGTCTTCAAGAGTTTTGGAACAATGTGAAAAATTGGCTTTTGCTATTCTCTTCTCCATACAACTGCCATTCTACTCAGCAGGGAGAAAGAGCTCAATCAGGAGATAACTCACCTGCTCTGCTGAGAGATGACTGCCATAAGAGATGAACAGCAGCCAAGAATTCTTTTTCCTCGTGGTCCTCTCTTCGTATCATAGCAGACAGATATCTACTCTGGCCGGATGAATCCCACACTGAAGGTAACCAAGGACTTCTGTTGGATCAGATGCTGAGTGAGAGGATAACCAGATGGATACACTGCAGAGTACTAAGACACAATGTACTCAATAAAAGCAGAGTTGATAGCAGCATCTAAACAATCAAAAATAGAAAAAGTACCTGTCATCCAAAGAGAGGTCTTAGAGTAAGAAATGCAAATGCAGTCAATGTTATTTGTTCTAATGGGTAGGGCAAAGCATCAAGGGATAAGGAAACCTAGTCAAAAGCGGAAATGAGAGAGCACAGCAGAATCCACACACAACAGTAACTGCTCCTTCACCCTTACCCCTTAGGATCTGTGCTCCAAGAACACTTTGAGAAATCACTGTGCTCCCACAATGGCCGAGACATCCCCATAAGTCTGTGATCACCGCAGCAGTATCCTTCTGTTTGTCAGAACCAACCCTAAGAAGCAACAGGGGATCAGACAAACAAGTGAAGAGTCTTGGGGTCAAATTTCAGCAGGAGACGCACTCGCACAAGAAAGTATCGTGTGCGGGAAGTTCTTGGCATCCCACAGAAGTGGAAACAGCCAACCAGGCAAGCTGTGTGAAAGAAAAGGTTGCACTGCTTCCAAGATAAGGAAGAAGAGTCGTAAGGCAAAAGTTCTAAAGCTCTTTCATTCTCATAGTGTGAGCTCTGAAGGCTGAAAGCAAAGCCTCTTGACCAAGCTAACCAAAGAGCCAGGATCTAGGCTGTAATCAAAGCACAGTGCGTGAGCAGGGGCTGGAGCTGCACCCAACATCCATGTTAAAGATATCAAAGATGTCATATTCACACCCTTCAGAGATACGCTCAGAAAAGAAAAAGCTGGTTACCAAAAATTTTCATCCCTAATTCTTTCTGTTTAATACATCACATTTTATTTTTGACCTGCACAAGAGGAACACGAGGTAATAGTAAGATAAGATCCTTCGGCAGAGGTGTGATTTTACATGCGCATGTGTTTTATATTATATGTGTGAATTGTATTGAAATTTCAAGCTATGTCGGATCAGGACCGCAGTCACCTCTGGTGAAGTTCTTAAGGAAATATTCCAAGTGGGACAGTGATCCTATGGTATCTGAGGGAACATCTCCCCAGCTGCTCATCATCCTTGGTCATACCGTTAACTGTCAGCCCATTTCAACCCAAAGATCTCACCAAAATTCAAATCCGAAAGGTTAGATGAAAAAAAATAAAATAAAAATCAGTGAGAAAAAGAAAAATGCAACTTTGCAGTTTTCAGCTAGGGAACAGGTTATAACTCAGAGCCGTCTTCAGAAAGGTTAGTTCTCTGTAGCAATTACGCTTTTCCTCCTCACCTGCTAACCTGCATACAGAAGGCTGGGGACTACAGTAACGGAAATATGCGCAAAACAAATTTTGCATTGGCTTTTTGCAGCTTTAGATACACATCCCTCATTGTGCTGCTGTGATCTGTGGTGGCAGCCACAATTCCGAAGGAAAAGAAATCTGAACACAAACAAACAAATAAAGGTCCCACTGGGATCACACACCATGGCGTTCGGTTCAATTACTTATTAAAGCACTGTCAGAGCACAGACTTCTTTCAGTACATTACTTATTCACTCAGAGCTCCAGCTCTCTCAGGTTGATCCCGTAAGAAAAAGCAAACACCTTCTCCTGTTTGTTTCCCGCTGCAGCACAAAAGACTTTAAAGACTTCAGGCTGCAAAGAAAACTGTTTGTCTTCGGGTCCTGGAACTCCAAGAGCTTGTAGGTGAGCCTCTGCAGCTCTGACTGACTGGTGAGGGCACAGGGCTGTCAAGCTAAGGATGCTGCCTGGGTTTTGCCACATCATTCCATGACCCACATGCCACCTTAGGTGTAGGATGGGAGCTGTGCATGACAGCAGTGGACAATCTCCTTGTAATAATCAAGTTTTTATACTCCAGGAGATGAGATCAATTTTCCATACAGGTTCCAGCACATTAGTCCAGACTGGGAATTGCTCAGCAGGTCTTCAAAACACAGAAGGAGACTGTTCTTCTACACAAGGTGGGGACATTTTGCTGCTAGCCTTAAAGTACAGCAAAATCCTAAAGAGGAAAGAGGGAATCGACCTCCATGTTATACGTAGAGGTAGAGGATATTGGCTTGCTTTCACATTTGTGTTAGCTAGGATTTTAATTAGCCAGGTAACATCTTTACTCCAAACAGCCAGAACAACATGAGGCAGACAAGCCAGGAAAACAAAGCAAAACAACACAAAAAACACGTTTGGAAAAAGAACTTCTGGAAACCAAAGTGCACCAGAGCTTTCCATCATGGGGGGCTTCTTTAAAGGGATGTGGTTCCTTGGCAGGTTAACAGGCATCCCTAGGAATTACAAAAAGAAAAGAGTGGTAGAACTCTTACAGCAGCATCTTCTCAAAAGACTTTTCAAGGGGGAGATTTATTGAGTCTTATTCTATCTGACACTAGTCAGTGAACATGTGCAACTTTGGTGAGCCAGGGAGAAAAAAGAGCTTGTCTATAAATTCTTATACTCCAGACAGCATTCCTCAGAGGCCAGCCCTAATAAACCCATCACCACAACAATGCTATAACTCAGTGGTGCTCAGCTCCTGGCCTTTCAGGGTCTGGCATCTGCATCTTTTCTTAGGGACTGCCGCAATAAGCACAGAGTGCATCAGCTACTGTAAGGAAACAGCAGTTAATGCTAACGTGGGACACCTCAGAGAGCCCCAGCCCAGCCCAACATGACTTAACATGGCTGGAAATGGACGCATGTGGCCACTGTGCAATGCAGCCTTGAACACAAAGAGCTCAGGCCCAGAGAGCTGCTAAACCATCCAGGCTATAGCCCACTAACAACACTGTTGAGAGCCAATAATCCATATGTTGCATCAAAAAAAAAAAAAAAAGCCCCTGTGTCTTACAGCCCTATGACATGAGCTGGGAAACACAAGCTTTATGCTTCTTCAGCTAAATGAGAGTTGAGCTGGATGTCCCATTTCAAGGGCAAAGCCACAGTGCTGCATGAGGCATCAGCCTTCACACTCCATTGAACCAACTGAAGAAACCGTTGCCAAAACTAGGCAAACTTAAAACACCTCCAAATCTTTTCCCTCTGTGGTTTAACCCCGATGACAAACCAGTCACCAGGCACAGTTGGTGACTACAGATGACAAACCAATAGGCATTGCTTAACCTGCATTAACACATTTTTCACAACCTCTCTACAGCTTTATTCAATGACAAAGCGACTGCTGCGGACGGAGGCCTGTGAGAAGTGTCGTATGTTTTAGTGCTGTACCTTGGGAGCCAGAAATAATAAGCACATAAAAGAGATGTGTATTTACAATGCCACCTTTTAAAGAAATTGCTTAAAAGAAACTCACTTTAGAAACTCAGAAAGGCAATTCTTGACCTTGCTGAGTAATCTCACTAATATCAAAAGAAGTTAGAATGATTGAGTTGTGAACAAAAATGTCACCATTAGTACACACATTGAAGCACTTCAATAGAAAGTGAAGAACGTGCCCATTCTCCACCACACGTGACGCAAGTCGTTTCAAGGGGGTACCACTCACCACAGCAATGCAGCACGGACAGAGAGCACTCCTAAACCCCTGTGATGTGAAGAGCAGGAATCTGAGTCATCTGCCTCCAGCAGGGACATAGCCCAGTTCTCAAGTCACAGAATCATAAAGGTTGGAAAGATCGCTAAGGTCACTAAGTCCAACCACCACAGCCATTAAACCACGTTGCTGGATGTGAATCCACCCAGTTCTTGAAAGCCTCCAGGGATGGTGACTCCACCACCTCACTGGTCAGCCTGACACAGCACCTCACTGTACCCCATAAACAGATCCTCCACTCCCTGCAACACCCTGATTTATTCCCAAAGCACACTACAACGTCCGCAAGAACTGAGGAAAGGCATCAGAAAGACTTCCATTAACTTACTTTATTCCTAGAAGAAATTGTATCCTAAGGGAAAAATATTGGCACTGTAGAACAGCGTCATAACGCGTTCCCACTTGCACGGGATGATCTAGGTTTTTCACTTAAATTCTGTGACTTCCGTACAGCTCAGCAGGAAGGTGTCTGGGGCTGTATTTTTTCTAAGTTTTTCCTTAGCTAGTGTCTACTTAATCTGGACTGAGGAGTAGCATCAGGGCAAGACAGCCACCAGTTCTGCTCAGCATCCCCAAGAAAGAAATGACATATTGGTGGTATAAAGAAGAACAGTGACCTTCGTGCCCTGTTAGGAGGAGAGTCTTATTTCTGCACTCACACTCAGCATGAAACAAAGAACTTTATGGCCATGAAGGAGGAAAAGAAAGCAGCATAACCCCAAACAACCATGTGGATGGAACTGACCCTTTATGAAATGGAATGAAAATGTGTAAAACATGTAAAGCATTCCATGTTCGACCCTTGTTTTCTTCTTTTCTAAAATGATATCAAAGAAAACATTGAACAACTATCCCTGCATCTCATAGGGTAAATTCAACGTATCTACAAACGCATTGGCAATCTCCATAATTTATGAAGCCCACCATCGTGCTTTATCACACAGCCCATTTCCACAGCATCACATAACAAGAGTTTTTTGGACATAAGGAAAAACTTGTTCTCTCAGAGAGTGGTCAGGCACTGAAATGGCCTGACCAGGGATGTGGTGGAGTTGCTGCCCCTGGCAGTGTTCAAGAGGTGTCTGGATGAGGACCTACAAGATATGGTTTAGTAGCACGTGGTAGCAATGGAAATGGGTGGACGATCGGGCTGGATGATCTTGTAGGTCCTTTCCAACCTTGTGATTCTATAATTCTACGATTCTATGAATTC
The DNA here is from genome assembly GCA_023055505.1 of Callipepla californica brunnescens. NCBI lineage: Eukaryota > Metazoa > Chordata > Aves > Galliformes > Odontophoridae > Callipepla > Callipepla californica. Next base: position 4,780,891 of record JALIRH010000006.1, read on the forward strand.
CCCTTCTCTGAGGATCCCAGTGAGTGTTCAAAAACTTTAATCAGATGGAACTGAATACGTTGATGCTTTCCGCTGGTTTTATAAGAAGAGATATAAGAGAGAAATCACAGATGATTTCAAAATAGGTCGTGGAATGGAGATACTGCACTAGGAGGGTACATAGAGAGCCCAGCACACTGAACACGTGGAATCAAAGCTCATAGAGATGAACAGAGTGATTTATACGAACAGTGGATTTGATGTGGACATCCAGATATCCTAGAACAGCAAGCACTATCTGAAAAGTACTGAAAAAAACTGAAGTCGCAAACACATAGAACAATGATTTCTTTTTTTAATTAGGTTTTCAATCATAAGTGCAACTTCTTCCATCAACAGACCGAAAACTCAGCCATTTACAAATGATTTGTCTACAAAGAGGAACAAAATGATTTAAGTATCTCCACTAAATTCTGAGCAAATCTCTTCGTATCTCCTTGGGAGTCCACTCTGCAGCCGACTCATAAATTTTGTTTGCTTGTTATTTTGTGAGACAGGAGGAGGTTGGGTTGTAGATCACCTTCTGTTCAAGCTCCGCATATCTTTTCAGAAGTGGACGATAGAGCTAAAAGAGAAAAAGAAACAAATGTCTAGATTGAGAAATTAGATTTTTAAATCATGCTGCAGTTAAAAATATCTTCAGACCTGAAAAAGTAGCACTGTCATAGGCAACTGCAGGCTTGAGGTTTCTTTTCCCAATCTGATCGAGAAAATGCTGCAGTATCTTCCACCTTCAAATGTCACCGTTTTTTTTACCATCTCCTTTACAGCCTGATTTTATGACACACACAACTTGTTCTTATTGTGATTGTACTCTTGCTATAAGCACAAGTCATTGCTTTCAGAGGAAGCAGCTCTGCTAAAGTCACCTCTCCAAGTCGGCCATGCCCCCTCAGTAATAGCAGTCCTAACCACCCAGGCAGAACTCCCGTCCTTGCCTCCCTCCTCTACCTTAGGATGGATCACTGCCTCTGTCCCTTCCTCCTCTGCCTTGCTAATGAGCCCCAGCCACCCCCTACCACAGTGCAATGCCACTGTCAGAAAGGCCAATATGAGACCAGGGCTTTCTAAAATACACTTCCCACCCTTCTCATAAGCCCATACCTCCTTTAGCTTCTTTCCCTTGCACTTTCCCACCCCATAAGCCTTCCCATCTACGATGAGCTCCATGTCCTGGCTCCTCACACTGTAAACCCAGAGGCAAACAAAGGCTTGGTTTATTTCCACAACAACATGGAACATCTGAGCAGCTTTTTCCTATTTCCTTATCTAGAATCCACCAGGGATTTTTACATCAGAATTTTACAGCCATGAAAGGTAGAATCGAGAATCAAATGTATTCAAAAATCCAGACTGAAACACGCCCTGTGCTTTTAAACATGGGCAAGATCCATGCTGAAATTTGTTTCACTCATTACTTCTTCCTTCTTCTGTTTCAAATTTATCACAGGACATATCTTAGAAGATGAACTGCTTGTTTGTGACCAGCTTGCACAAAAGAGATCCCAAATAAAGTCTAGTCACACTGTAGGGTCCAAACTAAAACTGTACCCCTTCCAGATGTGGGAGATACACCTTTTTTCCTTACCTCTATGTCTAATTTTAATTGTCCGTTCAATAAAATCAGAAATTGATGCCATGCCAGGACAGCTTCACTCATTTGCTGGTGCTAGCACAAAGAGAGGACTGCCAGGAGCCAGTGTGGAGCTGGTACAGCCTCGAGCAGCCCTTAGGAGGATGCCATAAGGTCATATCCCTGCTGCAATGAATCCTATGGGCCGCCAGCCTAGTCTACAAGCCCCATGCACTGATGTTATTCATAATAAGGGCAGTCTCGCTCCTGGCTCCGGGTTCAGCGAGGTTATAAAGCCGTAATGAATCATACCCAGTAAACTGAATTATGGCTTTCATCAATAAGTGAGATCCAGCATTTAAATGCGTTTTATCCTTTTCCAGATAAAAGCCACAACCAACAACTGTATATGCATGAAGAAAAATCAGGAGGGAGATGTTTCAAGTGCAAACAGCGAGGCTGCAGGAAGAGGCAGTGCTGTTATCATGCATTTGGCATACAGTCCTGCAGTGGCCTCAGCATCCGTACCCATCATAGAATCATTAAGGTTGGAAAAGACCTCATTCAGTCCAACTGTCCACCTACCATCAGTACTGACAATATTTTCTTGGATGAAAGAAAAATATATCAAGTGTTTGCACAGTCTTCTCAGCTAGGAAACAAAGAATTGCCGTGTTTTGTCCTTCTGCCTCAGCTGATGGTGAAACATTCAGTGCTTGTTTCCCACTTCCACAAGGGAAGCTTCAGTCTGAACAGCAAAATTGGACTTCCTGCTTCTTTCTCACTTCCCCTATGGCAGAGGAGTGACTTATGGGTACATCCTGCAGGACAAATCTGTTCTGATCAACTCCTCCTTTTTCATCAACACACAAGATGCCACAGCAGTTAAAGTGCATTTCTTCAACAGATTAAGCAAATCAAAGGGAAGATAAGAAGAAACAGGCTCTGTTCACTAGCCAAGGCCTCATCAGGACGTTTTCTCAATCCATTTCACAGTGATTCATAGTCTTACACTTGTCACTCAGAAGCAGAGAAACCTTCTCAGTCCTACCTCTGCATCAGACTAACTCAGTGATCTGGGAAGATATTTAACATAGAATCACAGGTAGGAAAAGATCTCTAGGGTCATCTAGTCCAACCTTAACCCAGCCCCACCATGCCCATTGACCATGACCCTGAGTGCCACATCTCCACAGCTCTGAAACACCTCCAGGGACGCTGACCCCACCACCTCCCTGGGCAGCCTGTGCCAGTGCATCACCACTCTTTCTGAGAAGTTTTTCCCAATATTCAACCAGAACTTCCCCTGACACAACTTGAGGCCACTCCCTGATGTCCTGTCACTGTCACCTGGGAGGAGAAGCCGATCCCCACCTCACTCTATACTCCTTTCAGGCAGTTGTAGGGAGTGCTGAGGTTTCCCCTGAGCCTCCTCCTCTCCAGACTGAACAATCCCAACAAACATATCCATGCTCCAGCTCCTCTTCACTACAGAGCAGTGATACCAAGGCCCATGGAGACTTACACAGATGACAGTTAGTAAATAAAAACAACTACTATTATGAAGTGCCACATGGCTCAGCATGCCATTTCTAACCGACTTCATGGGGGCCTTGGGTGTTCAGTGAAGTGCATATACATATTCTTTTCGTGTTCCCAAAGAATATCCTTGCTCCCATTTCTGCTAAATATGCACATCAGAGTAAACAAAATACTGAGCAGGCAACCACCACTAAGCTGGGAGTATCGGTATGTCAAACAAAAATGGCTCTTTTATTCACTGAAGCATTTACAATCAAGCTTCGCTATTTCTTACTTTCCCATTCTGCAAATCTGAAAAACCCTAAGCACTTCTCAACAAAGATTCAGCACAGCAGAGCTGCATTGGTAAGTGTGCTCGGCTCCTGAGAAAGGCAGCTCCTTATTACTTACCCAGCAGCACTCTCACAAAACACACAACAGCACATTCAGTAGAAGGCTGGGAAGCATTATTGTTAATACATCACACTAAATTAAAATGTGTCAAAATAAATGAACAGCCACATTTACTGATAACAATTCCTTTTCCTGTTTATTGGACTTAAGCACTTAGCTCGCTAATTGACAAAATTCAGGCATTTGCAATAAGCTGCCCAGCCATTAGTGTAAATGAATGCTGCTGAAACAAAAAACACAAACAGCCACAGCAAAAAAATCAAGACCACTTCTTGGGTTTCTGTTTTTGTTCGTTTGAAGGTAAAAACAAAAAAAAAGTAGCACAGTTCAGAGGGCTAACGCAAAGTTTTCAATTCCTCTTCATTAGGGAGTTTGGCCGTGACACCATCAGTGCATCATGGCTGGTAAGCACAGCGGTGCTTCCCACCTTCCATACGCAGTGCTTTCCATAGCAGCTTTACACAAGCTGAAGTTTGAAGCCGAAGCAGCACAGCTCCCAAGAAGCACACGAGAAAAACCAAGCTGCTTTAGGGAGAACCTGGTCCGGATGCACACAGCTGTGTTTGTGAAAGATATTTCTCCACATCTGCTGTGGCTGAACCACCCCTGCAGAACCTTGGCACCTCCTCCTAAGCCATTCCGGGAGCCTTTTTTCCTGAGGCAATTATATAGATTTATTTTTCTAATTGAGGTCCAAAGGGAATAAAGAACTCTCAATGATGCATAAAAACTCAAGAACATAAATTCCCTCTCTGTCATAGCCTCAAACCTAATATATCAGACCGTGATATTTAGCAAAAGTAATTACATGTATCACCACATGAACCTTGTTATTGTCCATAATTTAATTGTCCTTGCTGTATTATGGCCTTTTCTCCAGCATATGTCTATAGCCTACAATGCAATATTCACAGTATTCCGATGGCTTCATTTACAAATGCTGAACTTCACTCCTGGGACAACTTGGCCACACTCCGACAATCCCACAAATAAATAAGAAAAAAAAAAGTAATGACAGAGATTACATTATAACAGAGAATAACTTGACTTGCCCTGCCTGGAAAAACTGTGCAGATAGATGTTACCTTGCTCTCTAATCTAAATCAAGTGTGTCATCCTCGTATTTTATCTCACTGCAGTACTAGCCTGTGAACCCAACAGGGCTGATACCACTTCTTTATATGACGCCTACAACAATGGGACTTTGTCCCTTCCACTCTCTACGAGTAAAACCAGCTACAAATGATTACTGCAAGTGACAATCCCAGGGATCCTTCTGTCTCCTGCAATGCGTTGTTTGCCAATGATTGGAGCAAATCAAAATTTACAAATTACAAAGATGATGCTGATGATTATCTAATTCTAATCTACCCAAGTACGTTTAATCTACTCTGAATAGATTAAAATTAATCAGTCCCTCGCAAACACTTGCTACTTTCGATAGGTTCCATTTTTTTCTTTAAACTAAATTCAAATGACTTCAGTATCAGAGATTTTCTTAAGCAATCAAGAGATACTGATATTTTATTTTAAAATTGTTGCAGTTGTTCACATTTTTTAACACAAAAAAAATACGTTTAGGACAGAAAGAATATGACAGCGTCCAGAAATACACTGCAGATGACTCCAAGAAACCACACCCCAACTGTCCCTTCATTTATTTCACATATCCGTTCTGTAGGCATATCTGAAACAGTTTAATAGGTTGAAACTTATTGGCTACCCAAATCACTTTAATCAAACTTCCATCAATACCTATTATCATATTTCCATACTTGTATTATTATTATCTGCTTTGCACTACATTAGCAACCTAAACCAATTTTAGAAAACATCCCACCCCCAAAAAATCTAATCCAACAAAAATATCATTACTTTAAATCAATAAATAGGTCATTATGACTTTCCTGGGTAACAGGGTCACTTCTATAAACCCGCATGCTTACAAAGCACATCACCAAAGTCAAGAAAACCTCTTATGCCCACACTTTTCCTTCTTGAACATTTGCAGGATTGATACATCTCAATAGGGTCAATAATGCAATCAAAGATTATATATCCAGAGCTAGTGACCTGCATCGTGCTCTCTCCCTGCAAAACCCTACCAAATATTGCAATAAATCTAACACTATCTTACACGTAGTGGTTTGTACAAACACAAGTGACCAACTCCACATAATCATGTTCCCTCTCCTGCTTTTTTGCCTAATTAAACAACAAGCCAACCATCTCTGTTTAACAGATGACTAGAATAGAGCTGAATTCTAATGCCATAATAATAGATCCTTTCTGTCTGTTAACGTATATTTATTACTCTACAATCTCCTGGTTATTTCTGTCATGCTCAGTGTTTCTGATTAATCTTTTTCCTTGAGGGATGAAAAGACTCCAAAGAAGTTAGATGACCTTAACTTTTGTTATTCTGCAAATATGAATTAAAAAAAAAAAAAAAAGAATTCATCAGGCTAACCCACAGATGACTGACTTCAACACTGATTTCAACTAGCCTACCTGAGTCACGACCAAAGGTTATCACCACAGTGGTTGCCTCCAGAATACCTTCTGATCTGTGTGGGTGTCTACACAGCTATACATACAGAATTACAAAGAAGCTCCGGGTGCAGGAGCCACCACATCCTACAAATATACTGTGAGATCGTGTTCAGCTGAACCGTCAGCCACAGAGAGGGATTGGTTCTCTTTAGGATGGCTTCTTCCAGGCAGGATGGCCTGCCACAGCATGAAATTACATTTTTGCCAGACAACTTGCAACATACAGGACTTCAATTTCCACTAACATAACATCACACATGACAAGCTTTAAGTTTCCCACCTCGTGATTTCATCTTACCTGACCATCAGCTTAACTGAACCAGGAGAATTGGTTTTTGTGCCCTGCCCTACCTTTATGAAAGCATACTCATTATCACAAATGATCGTTTGTCAATCAAAGAAACATTTCTACCATGTTGTGTTTCTGGAAAGTTCTGCGGCGTGCGTTGGCCTTGGCACTGAAGAGGAGGCTGCATGAAACTGCTGCATCTGACCTCTGTCTCTAGGAGGTTTTCCTCCTTCTAAGGGTGTAGCACATGTTGCCTACAACCTACAGCAGGAAAAAAGGACAAAACCAGACCAGACTGCTGTGTTATGACCTGTTTTTTCTCCGCTCAGCCAAGATTTAGCTGTAGCTGTCCAGAAAATGTAGGGAAGTGGTCCAGGCAATTTCACATTGGTTAGCCAGATTCTTTCAGAAGAGCTCCTCAGTGAGACAGAATCTAACCTCGGGATGACTTTGAAGTTTATAAAAAGAACCGTCATTTAAGTGAAAGCCTCCAAACTCAACAGAATGAAATTGGATGGACAGGGAGCTGCAGCTTTGTAAGGAACAGAATCAAACTGACTCATCACATTATGAATTTTTACTGCACCGTTCGTGCTAACACGCTGTATTACTGACAGGCCCCCTGGCTTTCTGCAGTTTCACAGCCATGAAACTAGCCAGGGAATCCACCATCAACTGTAAAATTATAAGATGGGAAGAAAAAAATTGGTATGGAATACATAATTGCAAGAAGCAGCTCTTAATGGAATGAAGCTGGCAAGCTAAGCTGAAGCACAGGAACAGTCACTCCTTCACATGCTGTTCAGCCACTGCCTTCTCTATCATTCACTTCTATCTACTGCGGTAATAATTCTCTGCTGTACATCATTTAAAACCAATAAAAAGCTGTGCTGTGAGAGCCAGGTCTAACCAAGTGGAAAAGGAGAAGAAAAGTATTGAGAGGGAGATAATTAACTCTTTTAGCTTCCAGGCCGTTTTATGCAGACAGTAAAATAGGAAGAGGTAAATGAATTCCCCACTGGTCTTTCCAGCTAGGCTTTCTGGCCCCTGCAGGGGCACAAGGTGCTTGCTGCTCTTGCGTGGCCTCTGTGAATGACAGCTGTATCTCCTGCCCTTGAGCTTTATAGCATTGGGGTCACCAGCAGGACTTTGAGCACTCTGCACCTCCACCAAAGCAACCTGCCAGCTCTCCAGCAGTGAGCATTTTGGGGGGTACGAGGCAGTAACGTGAGGCTGGATCAGACAGCAGGGAGCTGCTCCTGAAGCCCCCACAGGAGACTCCAGCTGCAAAAGATGCGACACAGGACACTGCTGTTAATTATTTTATCTTTCAGAACGAGGGAGGGGAAAGTTGAGTAAATGAGACCAGATCAATCAAGTTTAAATTATTCAATGTCTTAATATTTCTGAAGGGGACTTCTATTCGATTACTGAGCTCCTCCATCTCAGTTAATAATTAAATAATACGCTGGCAGGCACAGTGCAGAATGATCATTTCTATTATTACTCATGATGATACCTAGTGCTCCAGTACATATGTAGCTGGGAGTTAGTAGTTTTGGCAGATCATTAATTTCCCAGTTTAAATAAAAGCTTTAAAACCTTGTTGCCTGTAGTTAGGGCACAACCAAACATCATAAATGGAGAATGTAAGGCCGTCCTGATACACAGCTGAAGATGGAGGCAGACTCACCTTTGCTTATTTAAACTCATATTCTCCAGGAATCTTGCTGTGTTGCGTTCTTAATTTGTTAGCTGACTTTACGTTGCAGAAGCTGTTGTAAATTAAGACCTCTGACATTTGGTAGTAAGAGGTATGAGGTAGCACTGGAAAGCCCAAGACAACAAGCCCTACATGGGCAGGAATGGTGCTGTTAGCAACAATGACTGCTTCTCTTGCTTTATGTATGTGGCCCAATAAAGCACAAGTTTCACCTTCAGGTGAAATTCGTCAATTACTATCAGTTATAACCTGATGTGTATCCAAAGTCAACATGTTTTATAACTACTTCAGCCTCTTCGGGAAGCCACTTTTGCTCTCCAGTCACAGCCAGTTAGGGAAAAAAAATAAATAAATCACACTCTCAGACCTTGATAGGGCGATCATGCAGATTACTACATCATTACACCAGGCATCTTCGCAAATTACATCAATTTTCACAATAAGAATTAAGAATTGTGCAGCAAAATATTACTTAGATTAATCCATTTCATTAGAAAAATTAGTTCACTGCTATATTTTAAAGCAGACAGGAAATGAAAAGAAAAATGAGGTTCCCAAGCTCGCTCACCTCCTCAGCCCCAGCAGTTGGTGTAACAGCCAATCTGGGCTCTGGTGCTAATTTCACAACATCAGCCAAGGGCACATTTGTCTCAGCTACAAGTCCTGCAATGAGAGTCACAATCCTGATCAATGCAAAAAGCAAGATGAGGGATGTGCCTTGACTCCAAGGCAAATTAATACCTTATATTGATCTTCCCCGGTCAGGTCAGCACTCAGGACTGAAGGATAAACAGCAAAAAATCTTACATTCCAGTGCACTAGCCTGGGAAGTAGGGATGCTGTGATTGAGTTTTTGCCAATCACTCAATTCATACCCTGGAGAATAGGCAGGCAGCAGAAACGCTATTCAACAATATCAGTAATTATTTATGGTTACAACAATATAGTAAACAGCAGTGGAAATATGTGGAAGCAAGAGATTCAAGGACAAAATGTGACTAAACTAAAAAGGAAGTGAAAAAGGTGCCAGGAAAGCATGCTGCAAATCATTAAACACGTTGATATAGAAGGAAGCAGGATAACAGCAGTCCTACTACCACAGCATGTGGATCACAGCATTTCAGGAGCTCCTCGTCAGAACTGTAAGTACCCCAGGTGAACTGTGGAAAACCCTACTTGTACCCAGATGTACGCTCTAATGCTATTAAGGAGCCATTGCCATCAATATTTCATTGATATTAGGAAGTCTTTGCTTATACTCAATTCCTTTGGCTGGCCAAAAGTGAGTCAGCCGAACACATCAATCAAAAATGCCATTTAGAAATACACCAGGCTGGCAGAGCACCTGAGCTAAGGAGCCCCGATGGCAGCATGGCATCTGAAATCTTCCTTCAACCGCTCTGTCAGTCAAGCCTCAAGATTACACATGTCAAACTGGCAAAGAGATTTTTTATCACATACGAAATAACTGCAAAAAGTTCAATGATGGCTCTATGTTTCACTTGCATTCAGGGACATTTTGCTTGTAGCATTATGCAGTGGAAAGCTTTTGGTGATTGCTGAAGCAGTAGGCAAAGTCTGAGCACAGAGTTTGGAGATCTAGCCTCCAAGTTGCAAAAATAGTTCCACTATGGCTTCAAACACTCTGATAACCAAACTGTGCTGCTTACGCTGCTCTGCCATGCTTTGCCTGACAGAATCCCTGAGACTTTTCTGGAAATAAAGCAGAGAGCATGCTGTGTGTGTTAAACACACTGACTCAAACTTTAGGCTGTACTGCTTTCAAATGCAAGATAGCATCAGATGCTATACTGTGACAGCAGAACTTGCTTCTAAAAATGCAACTTGGCTGATTTTTCCTGGTGACTAATGTTACCTTTTCCCTGCTTGTGAAATGGCATGGATCTTACACGAACCTTTACAGAAGCTATCCATTTCTGACTTAGTGGGCACGGTGGTAGTGATGGGCTTATGGTTGGACTAGATGATCTTAGAGGTCTTTTCCAACCTTAGTGATTCTATGATTAAGGGCCAAATCCTAAAGCTTCTAATCAGAAAAACTGAGGTTAAGAACAGTTGGCCTAGACAATGACTTCAGAATTTGATCCTCATTCCTTAACTTGTTTAGCAATAAGGTACAGGAAACTTACTTTAAAAAATGCTTTAATATAATGACCTGTCTAGGATTTAACTCTTACAAAGCTGGGGGCCTATCCTAAGCATAGTACTGCATGCATTAAGAAATACTAGTTCATTAACACTTTAAATCTGGGTCTTGGACTGCTGCATTACTCTAAGTGATGTAGTACTTACAACAGAATGACTGCATAACCTAAAAGTATCTCAGCATTTATGCTCTTACAAGATGAAGTGCACACAGCTTGAGTGTGAAGCCCAGTATGCTTGTATGTTGTATGTCTTGACATTCAAAAGCTAGAGGATTTATGCAGGTTTAGCAACATTTACTTGGCCAGCAGCATTCCTGTACTTGTGGTCCCTCTTGTCTTGTATCTTCTTTGCTAGGATGGAACTTCAGTTTGTTTTGATGATTTCAGCCACTCAGACAACTACACAACACATAAAGCTCCTAGACTCAACCCTGCCAATCTCAGCAGTTCCCAGTCCTTATTCCCCAGCTGAGAAGCAGCCACCAGACTTGAATTATAATGTAAATGTTACTCTTGGGCCTGATCCAAGTGTATTAAAGCAACTTCCCCCTTGCTTTGACTTCAGTGACCTTCCAGTCAGATTCACCCAGTTTTATTCCCCCCTCATTTTCAGTAATGTTAATCCTAAGTATTAACCAACTGAAATTAAACATCTAGACCACTCAGAAGTACCTCCTTACAGTCTTACCGTGAATTGCTCTGTAAGCACTTCCTAAACAAGCAGAGTTGGCAGTATCGATAGTGTACACTGGTGCATTGAACACATCAGACAGGACCTGGGAAGTATCAGAGCATCGGTTATGCGTGTTCTTGAAAGACAATGGATAAGCAATCCCTATTACTACACAGGAAAACAGACAAAAATATATACACTCCAGCAGAGCACCTGGGTATCCATAGAAAGATGTACCAAAAGCAACAGGGAGTCGTCTGAACTTGTGACACGATGGAGTATTGGTAAATCTAGAGATGCAACTGGGGTTGTCTGACCCAAGCAAAAAGGAAGGACAAAGGAACCAGTTCTCAACTTTGACAGCATAAAAGTCTGCTAAACCAGTTGTCTTTGCCTCCAGCACTCCCATTACATTAGGGTTAGCAGAAGAATGATGCACGAGCTGGTCTCACAGGCTTTACACATACCAGGAGTTTTCTTGTGTTTGAGTAATCCTTAGCTATGAAGATGAAGCAAGGCTGCATGTTCTCAGATCGGTTTGGCAGTACAAAGAAAGTAATACATGCAAAGAATCTGTTCAGATATCTGACAGATACTAAGTTTCTTCACCATGCACCATCCCACCCACTGCACTGAAATCTACACCAGCATCTTGCATTTGCTGAGTGTATGCACTCCTTACGGTGTAGATTTAAGAAAATATTGCGGAGGGAAAATGAAGACGAATTTGTACAGGGCCATAGCAGATTCAAGAACACTTCACTGAAAATACTGTCAACTTATACATTCCAAATTAAATAGATATTTTGGTTTCATCTCCCCAAGGATTGTAGGTGTCCCTCAGGCCACACAAGAAGCAAGTAGCAATTCAGATTTAACTTGCAATGTATTCTATTACTTTTACCAAAGTGTATCACCTGATTTACAACAGAATATAAGAATCTAAAATAAGGTCACAGTGTCCACAAATACAAATCACTCGGATTTGTGATCAGCAAAACCCAATCCAGGTATGCACAGCCCTGCTGATCTTAGAATATAGTCATAGAATCACTGAGGTTAAAAAAGACCTCTAAGATCATCCAGTCCAATTATCCACCCATCACCAATATTTCCCACTAAACCACGTCCCTCAGTACGACATCTAAATGTTTCTTGGTGGGTCAGTGACACCACCACCTCCCTGGGCAGTGCATTCTAGTGCCTCACCACTCTCTCAGAGAATTATTTCCTAACATCCAACCTGAATGTCCCCGGTGCAACTTGAAGCCCTTGCCTCTAGTTCTATTGTCAGTAACGTGGGAGAAGAGGCCAACCCCCACCTCACCACAACCTCCCTTATGGCAGTTGTAGAGAGTGATAAGGTCACCCCTGAGCCTCCTCTTCTCCGGACTGAACAATCCCAGTTCCCTCAGCCACTCCTCATGAGGTGTGTGCTCCAGACCCCAAAATACTGGCTAGGCCTGATCACCCAGTTGTCCCACACACACTGTGTGATCTCTCTCAAGTTGTGGCCCAGGGCTCCACATAAGACTACCAAGGAATTCAATTCAGATATGTTACAGTAAAAACAGTATGCTACATTTTTAAAAGATTTTGTCTCTTTCTCTGCATGAGGGATATCTGCACATAAAAACCTTAGATAATCACAAATTTTGGTAATCTGAAAAAAAAAAAAAACATCTAGTTGCTAATTAGAATCCAATAAAAGCCTAATCTTACACACTTTTTATTCTCTCTTCTGTTAATACTGCAGTGTCAGTATTGCCTAATTTCTGTCAGTAAGCAAGAACTGAGCAAAAAATGAGCTTCAGTGTTAGAGGACAAATGGAAAATTAACCACTGTATCTATTAAAAAGCCCCCTGGAAATAAGGTCACAGAGTGCTAGAATCAAATGTCCATCCCATCTGTATGGCTTCACCACATTCACCATCTGTTTCTTCATCTCTTCATCTCAAGTAGGTATTCCTTGCCTTATGCTTGAACTGTAAATGCCTTTGGACAACAAAGGCCTTTTGTGTTGCTCCTCTACGGAGCCTTACACAATGCAGCTCTGTTCAGTAATGCTAATAAGAACTGTAATCCTACAAATAATAACTATCATTTGTGTCACATGATTATGGAATTAAAATTATTTAAAGTTCATATAATTAGTATGTTACTCGAAACCATGATCTCTCTCATGAATAATTTTAAAAGAAACTATTAAAGGCTTTTCTGTTAAAAATATTTCACTATGTTTCACGTGGTCATTAATCAGGCCCCACATATATTATAAAAAGATTCCCGGAGCAGTGGAGAAAACTGCCATGCTATAGCTGTATTTTTTTAAGCATATTTTCCTAAGTTGCCTTCCTTGCTATGTAAAATACAGGCGTTAGTGAATGTTGATTAATTAAATGATACCCTCTTGTAGCCCTGGAACAAATTATCCAAAATTGACCACGATAAGGGTGGAAGCTGTTATTCTTCATGCAACTGATACGGTTTCTGAGGTTTTGATTAAATTAAAAAGGAGGATCCAATTAACCAGTGATTGAATTAAGTGGACGACACCGTATTGATCATATTATTTTAAGACACTTCTAATGAGTTCTAAAAGCAGCTCTGTTGCTACACTTGAAGAGAAAGCTCCACAGGAATCACTCCCACAACCACAAATTTTCAGCTATTTTAAAATAATGAATAACAAAAACATTCCGTTCTCGGCCTTTATTCCACAGCATGGAGACCCTCCTAGTATCTAAATACTGCTTTAAAGCAAGCATCTGTTAATTCAATCTCTTTCTTAACATACTTTTACTAGAACTGTTTCAGTGGGGACAAACATTTTAAGCCATTAACCTACCAGTCAATTTTCCAACATCAACTTCTTGGGCAAAATAACCAAAGCAGATGAAGTGAAGTAACATCTACAGGCAAAACATTCCAAATCTGTCCACTGTGTCCCAGTCAGCTCTACTGGGACAGCAGAGCTCCTATGGTTCTACAAATACACGTTCTAGTTGACTTAGGAGAAAGTGAGCTCTTTGCTTTTCAACCTCCATTTATTCTAGATCATGTTTTGCAGGAAAGATCACATTAACTTTGTAAAACTGTGATCGACAAAGAATATGGTGTGTAGCTGAGGCTGGCCTCAAGTCTTTCTGTAGCTAATGGAAATGGATTGGCATCCAGAGAACACAATTCACCCTGTGTTGACTAACTCCTGTGCACAGGACTCAGCCCAAGGCTAAGACAAGTGCTTTGTGGCGTAGATGTCCATCTCCAAGCCCATCTTTAGTCAAAGGGAAGCTTGTCGGTACAGACAGTGGAGTAGAGAAAAACCAGGATATTCTTGGAACAAAGTATCTTAACCAGTGTTAGGTGTGCAGCAACAGCAGCAGATGAGGAAGATGGGAAGAGGGAGGAGAGACTACACAGAAGGCGCTCATTAATATGCGACACAATGCTAATAGGAAACAGATGTTCCAAAACAACAGGGACGGGGTTTAGAGTGTTTTTTCTTTGGTGGTTTTGATTGATTTTTTGAGTGTCCATCAACAGAATAATCCCTCTCCAGTTTCGGTCTAAGGTCCAACATTGACTTTAACGACAAAAACTATAAATATCTCAGGTATCTTATCAAGTTTCTCCTTGCTTTCTTTGCTGATTGATTTGACATAAGCAATGAGTCCTGGAAATCACCAGTGTTTCAAATACACATCCATAAAGCTAGTGAGCTGTAAATAAATTTAAAGTTCAATACAAAGTTAGCATTAGTCTCCACAATAAACCTCAGGAAAAACCCTAATGACCTGAAGCACCTTCACAATCCTATACCCACACCTTCCCATGAAGCTGCAGTAATTTGGATGCTGTATGCCAAAATAAAAATGTAGATATAAGCGTGTGTCCAGTTCAATTGATTCAATTTTCTGCTTACCTGTAATATCTTTTTATTGTGGGATGCTCCACCAGTAGCCAAAATCCTTGTTCTGGGCACTGCAATGCAAAGGAACACAGAGATTAGACTGAAAGTGCATATTGTCCAAATTTGCACTACTGAACCAAGCAATGAGAATGAGGAGGGGGAGTCAGATTGTTGGGGCTCTCCCCCTGTACCTCCAATTTACCATCTGTAATAAAGAAGGCAAGACTAACTACCCACCTTTCCAAGACACATTACAACACTTACTTAAAAGAGGTAGTATAAGTTTTGCACATCTACTATTATTATAGTGCTATCAAGTCTGGGAGATTTGCAAAAGAGATATTCAAAAAGAAAGGCAGAGTGTTATTATACAGCAGCTCTGGTTTGAGGTCAGATTGGTTTGGCTCACAGCTGTATATATAAAAACTGACAGGTAACCTTTAAAAGCAGCAGTATTTTCCAAACTTATCTCCCTGCGACGTCCACAGTCAGAGTTCACTGAAACCTGAGCATCCCTATATGCCTGAATGACAAGGAAGTGTGTCAGAAGGTAATTAGAGATGGTCTAAATCAATCCAGCAAAATAAAAAAAAATACATTAATCTTTATTCAATTAAAAATCACAGATTTGGGAGTAGTGGAGGAAAAAAAAAATTATCCTGCATGTTCTTTAGTCTTTATAAGAAATTTACCTTTCCTCATCATGTTCCTGACTTTCTGTCCAGTGCCTCATTATTTATTTGTGTACATGCTCCTCTGGAGCATGACATCCAACAAGCCATACATCTATCCACAACCACAACTCAGCAAGGTATTACAAGCTTCAGTAGCTCAAGTATCTCACTGAAATTCTTTAAAGATTTAAAATTAAATGAATGCATAAATACTTCAATATCTTATATTTTAAAAAATAAATCTACACACTTAATTACCCTAATCTATCACAATAATAGCAGCACAGTAATATGATCTATTACAGTAATATCATCATGTACACCCTCCTGCAAGGGGAATTTTACTGTGATACTATTTTGTTACTTCAGCCTCATTTTTAACAAAAGCTAAAAAACATCTTATTTCACACAAAGCAAACTTGGTCAATTTATACTGAGGCCCTAAATAACTTGTCACTTGTCCTTTCAATTTCCTTAATGGCAAAATCCCTGAAGAAAGAATCAGAAACAGAAGATGTGCCTCACAAAAGGCTCCTCATGACATTTCTTGACCCGTAGTGAGGTGCTCAGGTGGAGTCTAAGACCCAGCTACAGCACTGCATGGAGAACCCTATTTCACTGATAAATTTAATTTTATTTTCCTCTTTGGAGGATATTCAGTGATGCACAAATTGGGTTTTAAAAGCCATTAGGATCTCTGTCAATGTCAGTAAACAAATAAAACAAACAGTAGAGTGATTCCTCAGGGAAAACAAGTTTCAATTATACCAACACAGAATGACAGATCCCTGCCAAGATTATCACAACAATGTAATAGCACAGAAACCAGTGAAAAATAACTAGTAAGACTCTGTTCCTAGAAAACAAGCTGAACTCTAAATGATCTGCCTGGTAGTTGCAATTCCGTCTTGCTAAACCTTGCTGTGAGTATAAATTCTTGAAGAAGTATCATATCTAGCATGAAAACACATTTCAAAGACAGCCAGCGGGACGGAATTAGAAACAAGTTTATTTGCTACACTTCACAGCAACTGAAAGCAAGGAATAAGCCATGCTTACTACCCCTGCATCTGGAAAGGGGCTTAACAAGCTGCTGGGCTGTCACCATCAGGAGAGAACCATCAGGTGGCACAAGACAGAAGGAATCAAGGGCTGGACAGCAGCCTTCTTACCCATCACTAGGTTGGAAAATTCAGGTTTTGCTTGTACTATATGTTTATCCCATAACTGTAACTTGGGACATTTCAATATAAAGGCATTACCATAAGAAAAGCAGGGGTAACATCTCAGTGCAGGACCATGTAGAAATCATCTATGAGCCTGTATTTACCCTGCTTTCAGGTGAAGGTCTCTAACGAGGGGAAGTAGAGTTAAAGCCAAAGGTGTTTAACAGACTGATTATCTGCACAATTATCTTAATCCAGACTAATGCTTTTTGTGGCTGAACACCAAGAATTATTTCAGTGCCCAGGGAACCCACTTGACAAAAGAAACAGATGTAGATTACGCAGCGAAGTTTCAACTGTTGGTTGGATATCCCAAATTCTAAACTGGACCAGCTTATGAGTGCAAGCACATACAGATGCAAGGAAAAGAAAAGAAGTACTACACTGAAGGCACATCCTATACATGAAGGGCAAAATCATTAATTTTTCTCAGCTAGGATGGTTTGCTTCACTGAAACACATCCCAGTGGGTACCAGCTTTGTGAACCTTAGCCATCAGTACCTGACAAGAGAACCTGACCCACTGTTCTGCTGGGACTGGTCCATCCAGACCACGAGGACGAGTGACCTCAGAGCTCTG
This sequence comes from Callipepla californica brunnescens, assembly GCA_023055505.1. Taxonomy (NCBI): domain Eukaryota; kingdom Metazoa; phylum Chordata; class Aves; order Galliformes; family Odontophoridae; genus Callipepla; species Callipepla californica. Next base: position 4,798,238 of record JALIRH010000006.1, read on the forward strand.
CACTCCCAGCAGCAGCTCCACATCCAGCCAGAGCAGGGACAACAGCTTCCTTGGTTGAGTTTCAACCACTTATTACACAGCAGGAGCAGGTCCCAACAGAACTGATCTGAATTTGCTGAATTTTGTGCTTCTCTCTTATTTCAGTCTCTCCTGGGAGTGTGGAAAATGCATCAATCACTGATTTCAGGAATTGCCTTTTTAATGCCAATATTGTGTGCTTTACTGCACAGCGGACATTTGCTCTTAGATGTGTAATTGGATACATCTTATAAATAAATAAAGCCCATCACTTATGTATACGGGGGCATTAACAAAGACATCATTCATCTATCACTAGTGTTGTTCTCAGCCAGCTGTGGGTGAATCTGTCAGATGCTACCATCTATCCCCTACGGCAGTGCACATAAAGAACTTAAATACAGCATTACTAAAAAAAAACCCAACAATTGTAGCAAACATAATTCAGGAATTCAATTCTCTGACAGTTGAGAGAATCAGTTTAAACATCTTTTAATTAAAACCTCCTTGCTTAGTACCTAACCAACCCGTTTATTTCCTTCCTATTTAAAATTTGATGATTTTTTTTAGAGAGCCAATACGGAATTTTAACCCTGTGTGGAAAGCATTCACAGCTGCACGTGGAATCACAGAATCATGGCAAGGCATTGTCCTGCAATATGCATCTCTCCTACACTATCTATTATCTGCTGTGCAACACCAAGGCTGATTTAATGAAATCCAGCTAAATCAGTAATTGCTATGGCTGGTGGAGAGCAGTAGGGAGAAGTTGTTCACTTACATAGCAAGATCATAGAATTATAGAATGGCTTGGTTGGGAGGGACCTCAAAGATCATCTAGTTCCAACCCCTTCCACGTGCTGGGTCACCAACCACTAAATCAGGCACTAGGTCAGGTTGCCCATGGCCCTATCCAACCTGGCCTTGAGCACCTGAAGGGATAGGGTACAGATGGGAGTACAAGGTACTTCCCCAAACAAAACTAGACTGAGAAGCCAGCCTACAGCTAGATTGTTTTACCATTCCCACAACAAGCTCCACTCTGTCTTTCAGAGATCCAACAAGAACTGGATGATGTTAAAGTTCATCTCCTGTTCATCTTGTTTTCAGTCAAAATATTGCTTTTACCAAAAAGCATAAGGGGGAAGAAATCTGTCGCTGCAAAGACAAGAGAAATCAGTTATTTGTATTATAGACATTTCAGTGGTCCCAGAAAGACTGCAGTTTTATATGGCTGTATATTAACAAACACAGAACTGACGCCTTTCCAAAAAAACAAGCAGCTCAAGCAGACTCAGATACAAAGTAAAGAATGGACTGGAACAAAAAAGTGTTAGAAAGTGGTAACTCAAAGAGTGTTGCCCAGGTGGACTCAGCAAATGAAATGGGAATCAGCAAGTAAGACAGCCAGCCTCTCATGAGCAACCCAACATCCCCTGCAATGGTCTTGGCACATGACTGTATCTGTTCAGAAAAAATAATCACATAAGCAAACTCACTTCCATTTGAAGGCTAGTGCTGATGAGTAGCACCAAGGAGGCTGGATGCAGAAATTCACTCTCCTAACAGGAATGGGGGGCAGATCAGACTGCTAACAGGTCCAGATGTTGATATCAATGGGAGGACTCCTGACCTTTTGGGTCTGACTGTGTTTCAACTGGGAAGTAACAACATGCCTGTACCAGTCCTGACTTCTGCTAGCTCATACAAGAAGTCAGGAAGGAGAATGTGAGGATGGAAACTCGCTGACTTTTCCATCTAAATTTTCACTGCTGTGCACAGCCCTGGTTTGTACCCCAAACTCCAGGCACTTGCTGACATTCAAAACTCCTAAAACACTTTTCCAAGGCTTCACCCAAACAACTTTGTAATGTCTTTCTCATCACAAATGAATCCATAAATAAAACAGAACAATGGAACATGCATTCAAAAAGCAGCTGATTACGCACACGAACCCACGCCAGCTATAAGCATGATTGCAAATAACTGCAATTTACAATTTGTAAGCAACAAGAAAAGTGTCAGCCCCTCTGTTATTTCTCTGATTAACTCCAAACACTATAATTTTAAAAAAAAATTATTTTCCAGCTTTTCATTCAAGAAAAACAAAACAAGAATACATCATTATTTTGCCTCATTTATAAAACAAATGTTCCAAAATCTTCCTCCTTACATATTAACTCTTCAAAAACTCACGCTAATCATTCCTCTGCAAATACAGTGAAAGTAAGCACCTGCTACAGTACACAGCTTTTCTCATCTGTATCTTTGAAATAGGAAAATATGCAATCTACTGAGTGCCTCTCAAATCCCTTCTTACGTGACTTGGAGGACTGGGTCAAAGGCACTTCCTCCTCTGCCTCATTACACTACATTACTTCTGACACCTCCAAGTATTTCATTAAAAAAGGGAAAAAAAAAGTCTGCCACAAACAGTCTTCAGCACAACAAACAATATCTACCTGACTGAGTAATGTAAACTCAAACTCTTTGGGGTTATTTTTATTGGTTTTTCTTTTTGTTTTAAATTTACAGGCCAATACAACTGCCTGAGTGAATAACTACAAGCTGGAAGCCAAATAATAGAACAAGTCCAGCCATCTTTACAGTACTAAAAAGAAGACAGTAATTCATAAAAGCTATTCAAAACCCATTTTTTAAAAGACCTTCCCTTCCCTTTGAAATGTCAGATAATTTATTACAGAAAGAAGCAAGACATATTTGCCATGTAGGTTGACCATTTCCTTGCTTACAAGCAAAAAAGTTTTCATATTTCATAACGGGCTTTAATTTCATTAGGGGCTTCAGTTGCTCAAACTTATGTCATAAATTTTCCAGACACAGAATATATTTTTAGTTTTCTAAATACAGTGTCTGGGGAAGAAAAACAACTTCTAAGGATAGAATTGATCATCTGCCTGGAAGGCTACAGCTCTTATCAAACCTGCTCTAACTCAACAGGGGGAAAAAAGCCAAGATTTCCTCTGCAACAATGACAAATATGGCTAATATTCTCAACATTTATGCTACTTACATAGATAAAGTCTCTACAATGATGTAGGGGACAATAAGCATGATTCTTCTTGCTCACTCTTCTGCAAGGCAAGAATAATACCACTAAAATGAGTAGATGTGCACACACCTCACACCTAAGTAAAACTGAGTAGAAATGGTACCCACAGCCAAGACCCATATGCAACTGCCAGTCTAGGTCACTTTACATTCTCAAGCAACAATGTTGACTTCTAATAGCAGAAATCATTCTTCACGAAGATACCAAATATAGCTTTCCTCAGGCCTTGTGCTTCAGTAAAGACAAGCTTTGTATTTCACAACCCAAAGCTTAAAGAGACTACATCACCGACCCTGAAACCCCTCATAACCTAGCCCACACCACATATGAATGTGCAAGTAACACTGATTCAAAGTCTTTGTCTTTTCAATGGCCTGCAAGAAAATAAACACAGAAAAATGTGTACATAAATTCTCTTTTAACATTTTCTTTTAACACATTACTGCCAAAAACACACATAGTTAAGAAATACTAAAGCAAACAAAAAAATTAAGATACAGCTCCATTGATAATTGAGTTTCATTGTCTTCAGCAGCATTATGCAGCAAGGAAAACTTCGGCTCATGAATGTTAAAGACTTATTTGGAAACAAGCTGATCAATAGTCATAACAGAGCTATAGCATATACATTGACAAGCTCACAACAAGACCTCTGGAATAGTTGCACTTACGGTAGAAATTCTGCAGAGCTGCAATTGCTTATCAATTTGCTGAGATTTTATTTATTTATTTGAGACATGGATCTCTATTTGACTGAATATTTTGATGAAGCCTGGGCTAAATTCCAATAGTAATGTATAAAAAAGTCTGCAACTCAGCAATAGACTTTACAGTACGGGGTGAAAAAAAGCAGCAGATTTAGATATGAAGTCTTCATAGATACAGACTGAATAATTTGGAAAAAAACTTCCTGTGAATACTTTTAAGTAAAGAGGGAAGGCCAATGAGAAGAAATGCTTATAATTTATTTGGTCAAATCTGAAAATATGCTTGAGAAGTCCTCTCCTGAAGACAGTATTACTTTAAGTCGTCCTTGCTCTGACTTGCATAAATCCTTGGTTCTGAATTCATTTCTTATAGAAAACTTAAGTTACCACGGATTAGTGAGAAGGGAATGAGAATGATCAGAGGGTTGGAACACCTTTCCCACAAAGAAAAACTGAGGGAGCTGGGCTTGTTCAACCTGAAGAAGAGAAGGCTCCAGGGAGACCTCACTGCAGTCTTTCAGTATTCAAAGGGGGTTATAAACAGGAGGGAGACTGACTTTTTACACAATCTGATATTGACAGGACAAGGGGGAATGGTATTAAACTGAAAGGGGGAATTTAGATTAGATATTAGGTGTAAATTCTTTACTCAGAGGGCAGCGAGGCACTGAAACATGAAAGCTGGAACCAATGTCACAAATAAATTGATTCTCAAAAATTGTTCAGAAGTAGCATTTAAGAGAAGAGACAAACTGGACAGCTGAAATCTAGCCATCACATCTAGCTATTCAAAAACCTACCTACAGAGAGCTCCAGAGATGTTAAAGGTGAGAACAGATCATCTGCTTAAAAGAGGCCACATAATTTTAACACAATTACCCCACAATTCAACTCAACACTAACTGTTGAAGACAATAATCTGAAGAGGACAGAGAGTTTCAGATGAAAGACTTAAAATGAAGGAGAATTTATTGTGGTTACTGGCTGTTTTCATGTTTAATGACCTTTAAAGTTAAATATTTGCACTTTTTCCATCATTTAGGTTTTTATTTTTGAACTCCTGTTTGGTTGATATTCGTGGCTTCAGCCTTCCAATGGAAAGATTACTATAGAATTGGGTTTCCTCTTTGTGTCTTGGCAATTACAAACTACAATTAAACTGCATCTTATCTTTCTTTTTGATAAGTATATTAAGTTCTACTACTCATTAAAAGGCTTATTCCCAAGACCACAAATCACTGATGCTTAGAGCCACTGGTATGCTACCAGTACCTTGCAGAAATGTCTTTACCACTAAAACCACTATCAAAGAAGAGAAAAGTCAGTAAGAGGATTAGAAACACCTACCTTAGCATTATGTAGTCAGTTTGCCTACCCCAACGTTTAGCAGGAAGGTGTCAGTGTACAAAATTGGTTGTGCAGAGAGGTTGTAGAGAGTCTTCCTTGGAGATCTCCAAAAACCACCAGGACATGGGATTGGGCACCCTGCTCTGGGTTGGCCTGGTGCAGTAGAGTTTGGAGAATAAATTTCAGAGGTCCTTTCCAACCACAGAATGGTTTGGATTGGAAAGGACCTTTAAAGATCATCTAGTTTCAACCTTAGCCATTCTGTGAACAACTACTAATTCATCACAGAGAACTTTTCATCAGAAATCAGCCAGGTCTATTAGGAAAATATGCAGGCTTTGAAGGTCTACAATGGTGGAACACACACTGCGCAGAGTCCTGAGGGAGGTCAGGTATCCTGTGGTCCTTACTGCAGGAAGCCCTGGAGCTGGGAGAGCTCAGCACTAAACCATTCATCAGGAACACTGGAAATGCAAACTTACAATTCCTACTTCTCAGTTCCCTGAACTGGAAGTGAGACATTTAGCCAAAGTCAGAGCCATGCAGGATATTCCCAGAAATTGGTTAAATAAATAAAGCCATCGCTACCTTGGGCATTTTCTACTAACTAAACATGATTAAACATGACAGAGGCATAGGAAGTTCCACACAAATGTGCATGGGAACTTCTTCACAGTGCAGGTGATGGAGCACTGGAGCTGCCCAGAGAGGTGATGGAGTCTCCTTCTCTAGAGATGTTCAAGACCTGCCTGGATGCCTACCTGTGCAACCTGGGCTAGGGCGCTGCTTTGGCAGGGGGGTTGGACTCAATGATCTCCAGAGGTCCCTTCCTGTGTGATTCTGTGTGATTCTGACACATGAGAAATCCATGCTTGAACCTGAGCAAAATATACACACCCTCATGCCTATCCAACTCTGACGTGGGCAACAGCCACATGGCTTTACAGACCATGAAGCGATGCACAGCACTTGCTGCTGAGTTATTTAGAATCACAAAAACATCACTGTTTCATTTTTAAGAACTATTTGTTCTCACGTACAGCAATACTCAGCCTTGGCAATCTTCTGAGGGTAATAAAAAATTACATTGGCAAATCAACAGATGATACCACCCATCGAAGGTTAAAATGGGAAAAGCAAGGAAGGAGATAAATGAGCTGCCCAAGGACGCACAAAATCAGTAGAACAACCAAGAATAGAACAAAGGCCTCTTCATTACTTAGATCACAAATGCATTCGATTCTGCATTAGTTAATCTGCACAGTCTGTGCACCAGTAGAAAGACATGTCCACAGGAGAAAATATAACAATAATCAGATGCAAGTTCAGCATTACCTAAAGCCAGAATATAATTAAAAAGTACGGGTGCAATGGTCTGACCTTGAATGCTGCTTGAGGAAAGAGAGAAAAGAATATCCTACCAAGTGTTTTGTTTCTAGAGAAACCCAAAGTGCCACAGACTTTGGGAAAAAAACGTCCTGAGATCAAGATTGGCAAACCAGATCTCAAATCCGCTTTGTGTCTTTTTGTGTCATCAAGAAATATTAGTAAAGGCCTACAAGCAGCAGGAAGGGGTCAAGGTCCAAGCGTTATCAAGTAATGTTGGTGTTTTCTTCAGAAGATTTTTCTAAAGAGGTACTTAATTTCTGGTACTCACGAATGTTGTCCTATAAGATTGTTTTGTATTTAGTGCTGGTGAAGAAATTCTCTTTTTCTTTTTAATACCTCCTACTCTCCTCAATACACATGTATATAAGTCACAGGCTAGAAAGTACTTTGAAAGAATAAAACCAGCTGATGGGATGAGTACACCTGCTCACAGAACACCAGGCTGAGAAAACCAGAAAACCCGTTTTATCTTCTTTTTCTTGCTCAGAAAAGTTGCATACCCTGAGAAGGGAAGCAAGCAGAAGGAGCTGGAAACACTTGCTCTTTTCTCTCCCTGAAAAATGGAAAAACGAACAACGCTGATCCTCCACGTGTGACTCTGGTGGGTCCCTCCATTGCCCTGAGCCTCCTTCTCCATGTACCATCTGCATGCAGCATGGGGACCCTTGCACCAGCTGAGGCTCTGAGCGCTGCTAAACTCCTCTGTTATTAACAAACCTCCTGCTTTCCAAGTGGATTATCTATAAATGAATTTTGTGACCTCTGGCAGACCGGAACTAAACAGAGAATGGAGTTTTTTCTCCTTTAGCTAAAAAAAATAGGGGCTATATAAAGATGAATTGAGAGAAGCAATTAATATTTCCTAATAAACGTCATGCTGAATGTGAGAACTGCTGCGTTTCTCGGGGTTTCTGAGCAGAAAGGTTCCAGGTAGCTGTTCATTCAGGGCTGGGCTCATGTAAATTGGGTGCTGTTGCCAAGCAACAATAGGTGCTAAGGAATGAAATACAGGCTGCAGAAACCTAATAGCCTGGAGAGAACAAGAACTACAATCTGAGATTTATGGCAGATATAAAAGGAAAAGAGTCATTCTCCCACACACAAAGAACACAGATACTTTATTATAAATGTCCTTAGCATGTTTTTCTAAGGTATGATTAAGTAATGAAATCCCCGCTCCACCCCAAATCAAACAGGTAATTATTTTTTTAATGTTTTGTTCATTATGCTTTCTAGAAAAAGATCTTGAGAAATTAGCTACCAAGACAAAAGATTCGTTTAATCCACAGAGCTCTTTTGCCCAAGAATAATGTCAGCTATCCAGACCGTGCTGCAACTGCCAATCAGCTCTCCGCTTCCCTTTATGTTTTTGTACCATGCTCATTAACATTGCAACTGATCATCAGAAATTCTCTTTAAGCTTATTAAGATTTTAAAATATTTTTAGCAAGTTAATTAGAATACATTAACAGAGCTCATCTGTGTTCACCCATCATGCATATTTTATTTTATTCAGGCAAATTGTTTTTAAATGAAATACTAGACCCAGGAAGGGTACACTGTTGGGTACTGAACAATACAACTCCTTGTGCTATGTTTCATTCCCAAACACCCTAAACTTCTTGGTGCTGGACAGCAGGGGATTCTCTGACGGCAAGCTGTGAGGTATTTTTAGTGCCTACCTCATCCCATTCCCAAGCAGTTGAGGGTGGGTACCAAGACCTGATGGATCCTTGTGGTGCTGAACATCATGTTCCTGCACTGTTCTCAGGGCTCAGTATAAATTAAAGCCATCAATGGGGTTTCTCTGGGAACCAATGACATTAAAGTAGGAACAACAGGAACAGACATGGTACTGATACAGGGACAGAAAGAGTCCCTTCAACCCCTCACTCTGTGGTTCAACTGCCCTCACAGATTCAAAGCTTTCTTCTTTTCCATTTGAGTCTCTGAAGATATGATTCTACCTTAAGGAAAGGAGTTCAGGCATTATATGGCACAGGTTCCTAACAGGTAAAGGCATACGTGGATTTGGCAGAATAGCAAGAAAAGCTCACCAAGAACAACCCTGAAATACACTCTGCTTTAGCTAGAGATATAAATTCTTCCCTTTAATGTGCACTAAATGTCACCAAATTCAATCACATAAAATTAAATAACAGTTTATGAGGAAAAGGGAAACAGCAAAACCTACCTTGGAGTATTTTGGGCACGCCACTTCCAGAATTTTACTCTAGTGAGATAAAATCCATCACAGACATTGAAAAGCAACTATAATAATACTGTAATAAGGTGCTCCTTGAGACCTATTCATTCACTCACGCCAATCAGATATTGCATGTTATATTTCAAACTGCTCCTTCAGACTCCATCTGGCCCCAGCCCTTCCTTTCTAAGGATGGATGGAGATTCACAGTAATTTTATCAATAATTCTAAGCGGTTACTTTCAGAAGTCTGCTTATATAAAAGGATGAACAAAGTTTGCCAACCTCATGCTCGGTTCAGATTCTGCACTCTCACTGCATTTCAATTAATCCAACACAGACTGCAGAGCTGGCATATTTGATTCAGACAGCAAAGAAAACATCCTCTAAAAAGCAACAGGTCTGAAGCTTTTGATGAGCGATCACAGAATTCCTATCAAAACACACACTGCAATCTCAGCCACCACACATTTCAAGATCTGCATCATTAACACTGATTTGAAGGATGTCAATAATCTCTTTCACAATCTATAAAAGTTCTTTATCTCCATGACACTTGCTGCTCTTAACCGATTACTGTTTAGATGTGTTTTACTCCTCTTGCCTCTCCTGAGATGTTAACCTCTCTAGTTCTACCAGCTGCTCTGTTATCAACCACCACCCTACTCATCACGCTTCCTCCCACTGAGGAACCCCAAAACTGGGAGAGCTTTTTTCAGTGCTTGGCCATGAACCACACCGGCACAGGGGAATTTTAATCACAGTTGAGCAATCCTATGGCAAGCTCTTCCAGATGCTAAAACAACTGCATCGGTGGGTGGAGTCCCTCTTCTTGGATTGCATCAGATACAGATAAAGCTACCCTGTCATAGTCTTTTCCATTTCTTTCTGCATTCATTAATCAACTCAAACATCCAAAGAACATGCACCAGCCTACCCTTTCTCCTCAAGCTTGCCTGGGCAGAAGTTTGGCTTTATATAGGAATTCTCTGCCTTAGAAAGCCAGGAGAGAGGTCTCACCTTCCTGCTGCAGAGCTGGCAGCAGGCTGCTGCCGTGGCCAACACTGCCAACAACCCATGAATTGGCATTAACACAAACTGTGTTGGTTTATTTTGTAACATTTAAGCAGAAATATGTCCTGTCCTAGAGAAAGAATCTACCTAGAAATCAATGCATGTTTCTAACAGCAGCCTAATTGCAAGAGTAAATGAGCAATGAAGGCAAGCTGACATTTTATTGTCATTTGGAGTGACCAAAGACACTGAAATATGCTTACAATTAAAAGTATTCCCACAAAAATAATAATTAAAAAAAGGACAATAAAGTGCAATTTAACAAGGCATTTGTTCCCTACTCTGGTGAGCATGCTTTGCCCCTAGAATGGAAATCAAGGCTTGGCTACCCAGGCCAGCACAACATCAGCAAATCCCTATAATAATCCTCCTAGAGCTGCATCTATAGTGCAGCCACACTCAAGCACACCAACCTCAAGAATTTAATGAGAACCTGAAATTCTCCAGTGCTCACAGAAAATTCCCTGTTAACCCAGCCATGCCCAGAACACCCACAGTGAATTACACACCCCAACTGCTGCTGACTCTCCTTCTCCTCTAGGCGAGTCCCAGCTACCTGTACTGAAGAGCTGCAAAACTCCTGGCTATCTGAGCACAGAGAATTCACAACCAGTTCTTCATGATTTCTTAAATCTGAGATGGCTCACCTCTTCCACTGAGTGACAAAAGGACAAGGAAATGCTTCCCCAGTCTGGGTACATCTCCAGTTACCTGAGATGAGTTTATCACATACAGCTAAATACGGTGCACCCTGAGTCCCACTCACATTAAATTCAAGGACAAGATTTTTTCCCCAATTCCTCACCATTAACATGTTAAATGGCAATAAAGGGTGCAATGACTCTCCAAGGGCATTTACCTGTTTAATTATTCATCAGAAAATTGACTCGGGCACCACAGTATTAAACACACCAAGTAAATTAAGGGGAAAAGCAACAAAAGACGAAAAGGAGTGACTGTGGTGAGAAAAACACACAGGCACCCATTTCAATCTCCCTGTGCATTTGAGCATCTGTGTTGCTCCAAAAGGAATGCCTCCTATTTATTTTCATGGAAACTACAACAGACGCCAAGAGCACTGTTAAAGGAAATTTGCAGCTACTGCATGACCATTAGCTATGCATTTTCACCAGCAATGAACAAGAAAATGTTTGTCATGCTTGTAAACTTTGACACCAGTAGAAGTGTCACTGTTTCACACCTCCCATCACAGCACCGTTGCAAGGAAAATGTTGCCCACACAGTTCATTGGCCCGAATTGATGGAAATCAGAAGATGTCAAATACAGATTGTATGACGGGTTCAGTGGGACAGCCCACCCAAGACTGGCAATGTGCTCCACAGTCCTGGTTGAGATGTCCTACATTTCGTGGTATGACATCTGCACGTGGCCATCTGGGATGTGGTTTGTCTTTAACATCACTTGACACCACTGCTGAAATACACCACCCAGCATCTCAGGTGTGCTCACATCCTCTGTTTGCTCACTATAAAGGTTCAGCAAGCATCAGCGAGTGCCAATGGGAGCCACTTTTTCTGCATGGAATAATTAAATTCCATGCCTTTGTCAGACTGCCCCTCTACTGCCATCTGCCACACAGCAACAAAATGTAATGGAATACAGTTGGGAAGGTTCAACCTCTCCACCAACATCCGCCTCTGACATTGTGGGCAAACATCAGAAAGTAGGAGACATTACTTTTGGAGCAGCCCTTTTACTTCTACAAAAAAAAAAGAGAAAAGATAGTAAAGTAACAGAGCAATGATTATCCATTCCTTTCAGTACTCTGAATAGGATCTTGAAACACTCTAACCATGCCCAGACTACTCTAATAGTGTTATTTTCACCTATGTACGCTAAGAAATTTCTGAAAAAAGGAAGTGGATACCTTCATGGACAATTAAATCTTATTGCAGGGAAAACATCTGTTTAAACAAAGGCCTTATAGAATGAAAAGGTGCGGACTCTGACCCATGAATGATTCTTGTTTATTCTAAATGATGGGCTTGAAATACCTCATTAAAATAATAACAGGTTAACAGATAACAGAAAGATACTGTAATACAAATTCCAGTTACTTCTCCATAGAACATGAATATCTCATTAAAATAAAAGAGCATCAGATTTTAGTTTGGACCAAAACAAACGTCTTTCCAATCAAGACATCTAGTGGACTGAATGCCTCTTGTAAGCAGGTGCCACTGTGTTATATTTTCATCCCAACTGCTGAGAATAAGCTAGAAGAAAATGACAAAGTAAATTGAACAAGAAAGTGTCTGATCTTGATGAATAATTCAATGAAGCAATGCAACAAATACTGATCTTTTCTGGTCAAGGCAGTTTACAACTGTCCTTTGCTTAGAAAAATGACCTTCCCATTGTAATTACGCTTTTGACTTTAGGTACTGAATCACAGCCTCAGTAATACTTAAATTCCGGCTTCCAGTTCTGATGCTGATCTCAGAGCACTCTAATCCTACCACAGATCTCATCTTTCTTCAACAGAATAATACATAGGTTGCTCCAAAAGTAATGCCTCCTATTATTTCCACGGAAACTACAGCGGTTGCAAAGAGCACAATTATACTGTTCAACAGAGCAAACACTCAGCTACTAAACACTGTTTTTCAACACAGGCACTACCAGTAGGCATGCACCTCTGCACTAGATGAACAAGAGCCTGCGTGCCACACTCGTAACAACCTACACCAGCAGAGGTGACCCACTGTCAGTTTCACTTCTGTCAGAGCTTGAAAACTAAGGATTTTATGATCCACACTGAGGATTATCTGAAGTCTAACAAAAGTACATTTCACCTACTTTTCTGTCTGTTAAAATGTTCTCTACAGTGAGAAAGCAGGATTCAGGGCTGTTGTGCTGTATTTTTGCCTTACACCATCACTGACATCTTGCACTGCATTGGGCAACCTCTCTTCTCCCATCTGGGTATATAAACAAGCATATGAACACTAAATCTAGTGGAAATAGGATTTTTAAAAGTACCTGCATATCAGCAGACTATCGATACAGTCACATAACAGAATTTACTTGGAAAAGGGCTGAGCTGGCTGCTGGTCTATTTCAAGAAGTAAATCTTTTATTCCTGACAATTAAAAAAAACAACACAAGATTTCACCTGTCAGGGACAGAATACTCCATCAGTGTAGAGGAGGGAACAGAATAATACCTGGAAGTATGGTACAATATAGCGTGTATATATAAGAAGAAATCCAGTTTACAACAGATTACTGATCCTGATGGAACAACAATGAATAAAGAAAAAAGAAACCAACAAATGAAGCCTACTAAATTCTGTAATATGAGATGCAGTGAGTTGGACTGGCTTAAATGCAAGTAAGGGCACAGGCACACAGGTGCACACTTTCTGTCCTCTGCAATATATCAGTATCTGCTGCTCATGAGCACTCAGATTACATTTGGCCAGTTGGCAGCACTTCTTAACACCCAACAATCTAATAAAAATATATTTTTTCTCTGTGCTAGACAAATCTGCCCACCTTCAACCTCTGCTACCCATAAAACACACAATTTATTCAAGTACCTTTACTCAGAGTATAATTAACCTTTTCAATGTACAAAAGCTTCTGTGCCTCTTAAATGAACAAAGAGCTATTAATGAACAAAAATACTTTCCTGATCAAACGTTTAATACTGGTTCTGGGAATACGGAGGATATTACCACACATACACTGTATTTTATACAGCATACAGTTCACGTATCTTCCTCCAAAAGGGTTCTGTTTCCTAAATATAACCACATTACACTGATTTTTATACACCATAAGGATACTTTAGTCAGGTCACTGTAGATTTACACTGATAATAAAAAAAAAACTGCACAACACAATCATGAAAGAGAAAAACCCTATTTGCCCTAGTTTTAAGCCAAAGGATGGCTTGTAAGAGGAGAGCAAGATGAATTTGATTTTATTAATTTCAAGGGTAAATTGCAAGGAACCTTAGCATCACACACATGGACATAAGTTTTCAGCACACGGTCTGTGAGCCCTTGGCAGCCCACAAGGTAAGAAAAACAGGTCTGTTGTCTAGGAGACTTGAATTTTCCACATAAGAGGACCAATCCTATACTGAAAAATTTATGGAACCCGCAAATGTTGAGTCTGAAGAGCAGTGACCAAGAGGAAAGAAGGTATGCGAGTTGTTCTCATCTTCCTTTTCCCAGTGCTAATTTCTTACAGTGATGAAAGATCAGAATCAGACTGGAAGGGTCCAATTCCCCAGTGCCCCACATCTTGTTCACGTTGTGCACTTTCCATCAAGGCAAATGCTAGCTTTAGTTCTGTAATTTTAGCTGTATTTCAAATGAAAAGATGCGCTGAATTTTGCAGTAGTACAACTGTTGATCACACTCTGTTTGGTAACATAAGTCCTGTCAGATATTTAGGCTTAGTTACCAAAAACCACCTTCAGGGAGTACAAACATTTCCCCTCTGGCATCCTGTCAGTCACAGCAAATCTGTAAATAAACTGTCAAACTCCATTCCAATCATTCCTGAATCTGCAAGGGAAAAAGTAGTAAAATTGGTGCAGCTGGTTGTAGTCCCTGTAGAGCAGGGCTGATTTCACAGCTTTAATATGGTTCAGTACTTCACAGCAAGTCCGATCTGATATACAGCATGCAGAAATGAGTGACACCTTTGCTAATCATTTTCTTAAACTTATCACATGTGGAGGTAATAATGGATGCAATGACTTTTCAAGGGCACGGACTGGTTAATTTTTCAACAGCAAACTGACTCGAGTTCTGCAAAATTAAAAATCCACTAAGACACATTGTAAAGGTATCTAAATTATGGAGAATTGCAAGAAAAAGGAAAACCAAAGCTCCAGTCATGGGGAAGAGCATTAGACTCTCTTCTTATATCAGCATATGGAAAGTAGGAATACAACAGCTGCAAAAAAAAAAACAAGGATCTAACTAGAAATGCTGGCCATAGCAAAGACTAATTAAATAAAATGGGAAACTCTATGTATTATTACCTAGAACATATCGACACCCTTGTTTTATAATTCATAGCTCATGAAGCAGTTCTGAGAGAGCTGGTCAAGACTTTTTCTGCAAGGTTTTTTGTTGTTGTTGGATCATGACAGCTAATCAAAGTATTTTTCAGGGCCAGAACAGAAAACAAGGAGCAGGATAAAGATCAGGAAAAGAATGGGTAAATATTATCACCCCACTGCCCATGGACTCACCTAAGATATACAATCACCTAGGGTAGAGCTGGAAAAGAACCTGAAGCAGGGTCTGCTTTATTCTACATATTTTCTTTCCCCATCAAGTTGTACAAAGTCATACAGTCTCTCTGGACCTGTGAATATTTCATAAGAAGTAGAATAGCCCCAAGCAGAAGACAGACTGACTCTAACCCCAATAGCAAAGGCACTGGCTTGATTTATGTCAAATCCAGGTTCAAGACTCAGTCCTGTATCAGTCAGAAAATGGATTTCAGTTGCCATCTCCAGAAGGAGACACACCTTTCATGATTCTTCGCAAAAACTCCCTGAAGTATAATTTTAATTACAAGGAAGTTTGAAAACAAATTTTGAAAGCACATGATTTCTTGTGAAACAAAAATACGGGTATTTGATTGTACATACTTCCTCATTCTCCCTGTTCCTGGGACAGGCAAGCAAAACTTCTCATGGCAACAGCTGAATTACAACAGGGGAAAGGATTAGGGTGAGCTGCTGAGGTCAGTATGAATGCAATTAGTATGAAGATGAAAAAATACGACCACCCCCTTAAATAGGGCTCATGTACATTCAGATTTCAGCTGAGAAGTTGACTGGCTGGAAGGAGAGGAGCATATAATGCATCATGATTTATCATACATGCCCTGGCTTCCCATGCACTACGTGTGTCAGATCTAGCATATCACAGACATGCCCACCAGGCCTATCTGCTACTACTTCCTTCCACTGTTTCCCATAAGAAACAATGGAAATGCAAACCTGCATCTTCTACCACACTAAAGCCGAAACAATCCCTGTCCTCAGGGTTGGATATTAGGAAAAATTTCTTCTCTAAAACAGTGGTCAGGTGCTGGAATGGGCTGCCCAGGGAGTTAGTGGAGTCACTGTCCCTGGAGATGCTCAAGAAATGTTTTGATGTTGTACTAAGGGACACGGTTTAGTGGGGAGATGCTGGTGGCAGGTGGATGGTTGGACTAGATGATCCCAGAGGTCATTTCCAATGTCGGTGATTCTAAGAACCTTCAGACTAGTTTTTTCTCTCTTCACATACCCAAGCATTTCACCTAATGCACAAATAAACCATCAAAACCTGAAAACATCGGCAACTCTGGACTAAAAACTTTAACTTGTTGGTGCACAGAGTCCTTAGCAAGTTTTCATCAGAGAATTACCTAAAAAAAAAAAAAAAAAGAAGAAATCTCAAGGTATTAATCTTATTTCTTCTATAGCAACCAAACTAGTTTATAATCCCAACCTGACAATAACCAATTCGTCCTCAGAGCACCCTTAACAGACAGGAATTAACATACTCTGTATTTCAGCAGTGAGAGTCTGAGACAGAATAAAGCTGTTCACCTAGATGAATTAGGACTGTATGCCAAGTCTCCAGAGCATGAAAGCATCTCCTAAATCACATCACCTTTTCATTGCGAACCATAGTCAATGCTTCGCTTTAAAATCAATGAGACATCAAAATCCAGCCCGTACACTTCTTTCCATCCAAAAAAAGCAACACTGTTTCACCTTCCAATAAGAAACAAAATGGTTTATTGGATTGTCCTTCCAGTATGAAAAAAAATTACTTTGCGTACAGCGATTTCAGCCCTAAAAATCTGCAGTGAAATACAACGCCCTGGCAGTAAGCACAGCAAAGCACAACTCGTGACATGACATGAACCCAAAGATAACAGCTGACAGAAAGGGGACACAGGTAAAATAATGCAATTATCCCAATGGGAGTTGCTCCGGGGCACCTGTGTTAACTCCCCTGCCAAAAACATTTTCAACTCTCTAATGGCTTCAAATGATAAGAAAATCTATGATGAAAGAAAGTCCACAAGGCTACACCTGCAAAGTGAAGTATTTTTAAGGAAAATACTCCAGATATAGGGACGGAAGCAATTAAAAACAGAAGAAAAATGTGTACTGCTGTCTTTGTTTTCACCCAAGCTGAACTTCCCCTGCTATTGAATTGCTGGCTCACTGGGCAGCTGGCTGATATCCCGAGCCATGAACAGGAAGAGCTTGTCTGGGAAATCAGCACAAACCTCAGGCTTGTTTGTTTGGAAATGAGCCCACGCAAACACTTGCCCACACATACAGACCAAGGTCTACAGCATATTGTGACCATATCAGGACCTGGCGATGAAAGACTGAAGCTCTGCATGCCTTCTTCATCCCAGTCTTGGAAATATGGTGGAGCAAAGCCTCCTGGAAACCACTTTCCAACATGATGGATAAGAAGGTTAGTGGGTTAGTAAGAACAGCCTTCTATGACGAGGTGAAAGCAATGAATGTTGTTTATCTCAGCTTTAGCAAGGCTTTCAGAGCTGCCTTCCACCATATCCTCAGTGACATACTGACGTAGTAAACGTTAGGTAAGTGGTCAGTGAGGTGGGCTGAAAAGTGGTTTGACCTGCTGGCCTCGAAGGCTGTGATGATCAGCACGAAGCACAGCCAGAAGTGACTCACCAGCACTGTGTCCCTGGGATCAATACTGGGAGACTGATAATGTTTGATACAACCCAAGGTGGCAAGACAGAGTGCATCCTCAGCAAGTTTGCACACCATACAAACCTGGAAGTGGTTGATATGCAGGAAGATTGTGCTTCTGTCAGAGGGACCTCAACAGGCTGAAGCAATGGGTCAACAGGAACCTCGTGTGGTTCAACAAATAGAAACACAAAGTTCAGAACTCAGGGAGGAACAATCTCATGCACCAGTACAGGCTGAGTCAGCTGACCAGAGGCCACCAACTGGAAAGCTGCTTGGCTGAAGAAGACCTGAGGATAGAGGAATCCAAGACGTGAAATACATGGACATATTGAGCAAGTTCAACAAAGGTCCATGAATATGACTAAGGGTGTGGAACATCTGATGCATAAGGAAAGGCTGAGAGGGTTGAGAGCATTCAACCTGGAGAAGAGAAGGCTCTTGGGGGATCTTGTCCATTGCACCAATACTTCTGGAGGATGGGGGACGGAGCATGTGAAGACAACAAAGCCAGATTCTTTTTCCCGGTGCTTACCAATGATGGGACAAATGTAAATGGCCACAGACTGAAATACAAGAAATTCCTTTTAAAAATATGAAGTGTTTTTATGACTGGTAAATAAATTCTTAAGAACACGACAATTACACTGTAGAGTAGAAGCTTGTGAAGATAGCCATCTCACTTCGTAGGAGCCTGGCTCCAAGAAAGACTTCAGATTTCAGTGGTAATTGTATGAGACTAATGTATCTTTGCAACTTGTAAAAATCTTGTCATAAGGATTTAAACAAACAACTGACCTGATTAAAGCTTCAGATCCGAATATTGGCTATTTTTTAATTACAGAATTTAAATAGTTTTCTGTTCCCTACTAGACTGCCCGTCCTTTTCAAGTTTCCCAAATAACATTTCATCAGAAAATGGCACAACCTAGCAAGCATAATAGCGTGTTTCTTCACAGAGGCAAAGAAGGACAGAATATACAGCCAGGACGTGACTAAATTAATTTTGAAAATCTCCTGAATTTAAAGTGCCTGGTATTTAACACTGTGATAACTGCAGGGAGGAGAATTGTCCATGGCCTTGTAAGGAGGAAAGAAAAGAAGCACTCGACTACTGCTGAGAAGCAGACAGACGGACAGATTTACTTGACATGCTCTCTGGAAGCCCTGCAGGCTTCACCAGCGGTGCTTGTAAGGCCTTTGAAGTGTAGCTGTTGCACAGCTTGTAAGTCCCTTCCTCTGGAGCTACCAACGTTGTGGTGTTATAAGCTACTTAAGCTCCTTACTCCAGATCTAAGCAAACAGCTTGACGCACTTACAAGCTTCACTCCCTCTTATTCTGAAGATTTTAAGCTGCTTAGCTTACCGTCTTCAACTTTCAAATTCCTACAACCAAATCCTACCCAGGCACCACGCATCCACCCTTATTAGCCGAGTTCTCTTTGCTCAGGATTCTGACTCTCTTACGCCAAGTAAACATTAGAGCAAAATGTACTTTTGTAAACTTTGCCCTTACAAAGTCGCAGCCAATACAGGAATGCCTATTGTTCAGCAACTGTCACTTTGCATTTCCAGAATCCACAGTTTTACTGTAAAGCAGTCAGGTTTTCTATCCTGACAAAGCCTTCTGTCAAGGAAGTTTATTACATATTTTTGTTACGATTTTCAAAGAATCTGCACAGGCATAACTTTGTTCTCATAAACGCAAGCTTTTACTGTTAATTTTAGATTCAGTAGGATCTGCAGAAACTGTGGAAGAAAGGCTGCCTATAAAGCAAAGATGAGTTTCATCTAAATCAAGCTGGTAGCAGACTACTGGCATTTACAGTTAATAATGTTACAGGAGAACCTTTAAACTAAGAAGTGCAGCAAGGCTGGCACGAATGGACATGACACATTTTCTAAGCCTGAAATCATTATAACTTTGTATCCATAAATAAAAGATAGGACAGATATTAATAAATCTGAATAAGAAACCACAAAAAGTAATTCCATTTTAAGTGCTGCTACGCCGATACTAGAAACATGAAAAATAAAATAGAAAACCTTTAAGTATCTAGTTTTCAATGAGGATATTGACAGAAGCAGCATAGTAGTGAAAGGCATACAATCATTACAATGCTATAAAATAAAAAATTATACCACAATTCATATTGGAAAGATATAGAAAATCACAGAAGTGGGAGTGGTGCTGCACATTAATGAAAATTTGAAGTCAGAGCAGACAAACAAGCCAGTTGTACTAAGTTGTAACATAATCATACTGAGACTACAGTTATACCTGTATGAGTTAGCACTATACTATTTCAATGAAGTAGAGTAACATAAGAAGGGAAAAGCAAATTGAAAATAAAAGACAGTAGCCAAAACTCTCACAAAGCAACACATACTATTTAAGAACAACATATGAGGAAGCTCTTACTTCGAGATGCTGGAGGACCCAGCCCAGATTGAGATGTCAACCAAGGAGGCATAAGCAAAAACCAAATAAAGGAATACGGAGCTGATGTTAGCCATGCAAAAGTTGCATAGGAATGAAGTGTAAAAATGTAAAGATGCTACCTGCAGAAAATAAGAGTCTATTACTTAAACCCTAGCACCTTAGTAACAAAGGCATTTGTTGATGGAAAACATTATGCCAATTATGAAAAACTTCTCCAGGTTGGACACTATTCGCTTTCAATTATGGAAATCTATACTAAATCCAAATCATTAGATACTTAAAATGAATGTGATGTAAAGGAGAAGATTCAGGCTCTGCAATAGAAAGCCCTGACAAACTCATTTCAGGAACACCCAACAGGCTATTTAATACTACCTTTGAGGAAAGAGTGGCAAATTGTCACTCGTGGTTTGTGTCAGTCATGAAAAGATTAGACCAATACTCTATAAATTTAAAAAGGAAGACTGAAATTTTTATAAAAGGAATAAAACCCACAGAAAACAGTATTATGCCTTCTCTTAAATGCAAGATCAGCCTTTGTTTGAGTAATCAGTGCAACTGCTGGTCCTAATGTCTCAAAAAGAACATAACAAAAACAGAAACTACAGGGAGAGGGACAACAGGGTAGACTGAAGGCATGGGGCAGCTTCCAAAAAGACAGGAGTAGCTTTGGTTACAACTCTTTAGTCAAGAAAAGAGATGGTTAAAAGGGAAACCAGAGGGACGCCAAAAAAGCAAAGCATTATAGGAAATAAATAGAGAATAACTGTTCGTTGTTTCTCATGGTCGAAATTTATGGAGAAACAAATGAAATTATCAGGTGAACTGCTGAACACAAACAAAAAATTGGGACTTCTCACACAATATGCAGCTCAACTGAAGTGCTCAGCGCTACAGGATACCATGGCTGCCAGAAATCTACATGCTTTTAAAAAGCAATTAGAGAAGTTCATGGGAAAAAGTATGTCAACAACCGTTAAATGAAAAACCTCAGGCTCAGGAAGCTGCTGAACTGAAGAGCAGTGGAAGCTGGGAGGATACAATAGCTCTTGAAGCCTTCCTCACGTGTTAGAGACTGCCACTGCCAAAGGAGTCCAGCCTTGCTGTTCTTTTGGCCTGACCCACGATAGCCTTTCTTAACCTTCACCAACAGCAGCAAAACCATTTCAGTGCTGAGCACTTGAGCCTCCCCTCAGACTTCTGCCACCTTGGAATGAAAGTCTGAAAATCACTTCAAATCAGAACCGGTCTAAACTCACTCTGAATAGGGAAAACAATCCCGGCATGCTTTTTCCTTTCACCATCACAGAACACATGGAAGTACTTTACATTGGGTGCTTAAAAACTCCACCATCAAGCCAACAACTAAGGCTGACTCAAATCTTGCAAAAGATATTTGATTGCACCACGTCTAAATTTCCAAGTATAGATGTTTTCCTCCTGAATATTTTTGTTTTAAAAGTTATGAGAAAGCAAGCCTTACAGCCTCTATTATATTTATCATAATTTTGGAGATGGCAACAATCTTGACCTTTATTTTTTTTCCACATCCTAATGCAATTTCAGGCTAATCTTCTCTGACTAACTAGAGTTATCAAATGCCACACTGCATGTGAACTATATTTTGATCGCTGAGAAAACATCTCTTCACAAAACATTATTTAGGCATGCATTTAGGTGTCATTGATCTCACAGGTACTGAAGCACTTCCTTGCATTAGGCATTTCTAACCCAAGAGTCAGTGCGAGCTGAAAGCCGTTACTTTAGCCCCGAGACTTTCAGTCCATAATATCCTACTCAAAGGGCAGCTGGTCAAGATGCAGCTTTGCCTTTTTCCACTATCATGAAGGACATAACACAATAAAGCTAAAAGAGAAAGCATTCTCTATTTGTCAGAAGTAA
This sequence comes from Callipepla californica brunnescens, assembly GCA_023055505.1. Classification (NCBI taxonomy): domain Eukaryota; kingdom Metazoa; phylum Chordata; class Aves; order Galliformes; family Odontophoridae; genus Callipepla; species Callipepla californica. The sequence goes on from JALIRH010000006.1 coordinate 4,820,125, forward strand.
TTAAGCATGTCACTGACTTTCTGTAAAACTCAGGAGCCATCTGGGAAAAGAGCAGTATGTTTCCTCATCCATCTGAGTGACAAGGTCAGCGCATCCCTCACTTTCTTGGTTGCATCTCCATCACTGACTCTGTTCATCATGCTGTAAATTAATCTGTAAAAATTTGGATAGAGTACCTACAGTAATTAGCTCTATCTGTCCAAATGAGGCAAAATGAGATGGGGTGGCAGCTGAGGGCTCCAATTGGCTCATGGATACTGAATGACAGAACTAGGTCAATATACCAACTTGATTCAGAAAGAGAACAACATAAAATTAGCCTTGTCTCTAGCTACGTTTCTAAGACAAGATTTCAAGACCTTCAGTTACCAGGAGGCCAGTATTAAAATGCCTTATACTTTTATTCCTCTTTGTGAAAATCTAGGTTTGTATATCCAACTAGAAATGCTCACTGGGTATCTAGCTGACTTCCATTCTCCTGTCATGCAGCTCAGCAAAGAATATCTCAGAAGTCTGCTATGAGTTCTCTGTTTGGTTAGATGTTAGGAAGAAATTCTTCACTCAGAGGGTGGTGAAGCAGCAGAAGGAGGTTGATTAGAAAAGTTGTGGGTGCCCCACCCCTGGAGGCATTCAAGGCCATGTTGGATGCAACCGTGGGCAGCCTGAGTGAATGTGTGGCAATCCTGCCCAAAGTAGGGGGCTGGAACCAGATGGGCTTTAAAGTCTCTTCTAACATAAGCCACTCCATGACTTCTTGATGCCTCCTCTCCTTCAGGCTAACCAACCTCAGCTTCACCATCTCCTCTGCTCAGGGATGCTCCCTCTAGCTCTCAACCACTTCAGTAGTCCTATGCTGCACTTGCTACAGTTTACCAACGCTCTTCTTGGATTAAGCAGCTCCAAATGTGATCTAACACATGCTAAATGAGAAAGACGTGGATCATCTCCTTCAATAGGCTGGCTGTGATGTTGTTTATGTACCATAAGCTACCACATTTCACTGCTACAAAGACACACTGCTGGCTCATTTTCGTCTAGGCTGTCCAGGTTTCTTTCAGCAGTTTCCCTCAGTCGCTTTTCAATGCAGGGAGTTCACACATCCCAGGTGCAAGACCTCTCATTTTCCTTTGTTGAATTTGATCAGGCTTTTGACAGACCCTTCCTCTGTTTAACATGCAACTTGTGTAATTTATTCAAGTCACAAGCATGAGCTTCTCATCATCATATCAGAAGATAATCCTGGAGATAGAGCTGAATGTGTAAAACAGGATTAAGTGCAGATAGGATGAAGTAGCGCGATGCACAGCTCGCCTCTTTGGTCTTTTCTCATTACACCGTTAAGACCTTTCTCAATGTTTATATTCCTAGGGACTAGCACACCAGAGCTCTCTACACCACTAGTTCTCAATTCTGAGCTACAAGCCTCTGTTTAAGGGATTCAGGCAAGGAATTGTAAAGCAGGCATTGGGTCAAAAATGACATGACTCAGTTTTCTTGGTGTGATTTTTGTTGTTTTCATTTGTATTTTTCTTTTGTTTTTGAGCCTAGAAGTCATACAGTAGTAAGTGCAAGGAATGAGTTGCAACTAATCTGAGAGTGCTTGTATTTATATTGATATATGGATACAAACTATGTATGGCCCAAGGTAATATAATTTCTGCTTCCAGAATCAGAATGGCAAGACAGTGATGCAACGTGGAAAACAATCTCAGAAGCTTTAAAAATAGACTTTTCACTGGAAAAAAAAAAATGTTCCTACACAACCCCCCCAGGGTTATTTATTAAAATTATTACTACCACTCATAAACGTTCACATTTTCCTTTGAGTCTCTGTCGCACCTATATATTAGATGAAAGCATGGCACTTGTCTAGAACCACTTGTGCTTTCCATGCATGAGTGGCACTACAAGGTCAGGAAGAGGTTAATGTGTAATCAAACAAAATGGACTGGGCAAGAAAGAAGAGGAGGAAACACTTAATTCCAGCTAAAGAATATGACTTTCAGCACATGACCATGCTAGAACATCAGCTATTTTTTTCTAGGCAATGAGGGAAGTACACAACTAGATGCTCCTCTTCTTGGCAAATTAAGCATTATAATTTTCAGAGAACAGAAGGGAATAAGGGTATCATTTCTCAGTGCAGAGTGGGATTTGGTAAAGGATGAGTTGGTGTGCTCTACGGGTCTGGACATGCCTTTTTTTTCCCCTCTCAGTCACAAAAGAATTTTAAACATACTGGGAAGGAAACAGTTAATCCATCCTGCTCTGTAGCTGAACCATGAATCAAGATCTGAGGTATAAATTTACCCTCAGGAATCTTTTGTGGAACAAGTTAATTTACCTTTCCTCCTATGTAAACCTGGTGTCATCTTACTGTTTAATATTGAAAGTTATTGACAAAGGAAACGCTGATTCATGAAATAAAGATTTTGTCCTAATGTATTCATGTGAAAACAAATGAGCCTGTGCCATTGCATGGTTCTTCCTCTTGCTCACATTTCATTTCAGCCCTGTCAGAATTTCCAATGGGGTGAGTGAATCCTGAACCAATTCTGCAGTAAGTTCTCAGTCATGGGCCAATGAATTGGATTTTAAAGAAAAGCTTCATCCTTAGTGCATTAAGAACTGTCCTTGGAGTGTAAAAGGACACTAACACTTACAGACTGCAGCAAAGCTCTCTCTGAAATTGGGGAATCAGAGGGCAATGGGCACGGAACAGGCTGCCCAGGGCAGCAGGAATGGTCCTGAGCTGCTGGAGCTCACAGAGCATTGGGACACCACTCTCAGACATACGGGCTGATTTTTGGGTGCTCCTGTGTGAAACCAGGGCTTTAATACAGCCTTACTTATCTGCACTATTCTTACATCTGTAGCGGCTTGATTGCCCAGGCTGCCCCCTGAAACCAGCCAGCTCCTGCAATATGGTGCTATGCAGGCAGAGGATTATTCTGGAAGTCTAGACATCCCCTGATGGCAAGAAGACTCAAGTTTTCAGATACTTCTTCCAAACATCTGTGTAAAAGCACATTCAAAAATCTCTCACAAGGGAAGGCCTAGCAGTGTCGGCCTCAAAACCACAGCACATCTCCCACCAGGCAAAGATCATTATAGCCTTCCCCAGAAACTGCTCATCCGCTGCAACCAGGCACTCAGCATCACCCTCTCCAAGGATCCCACCACAATATATTCAGTGTTACAGGCACAGCTCTGCAATGCAGCACTGCCATGTGTACTTGGCTTACCCAGCCCTGCAGCAAGGCCTACTCTTGCTCATAGCATCCCACGAGGGACAGCCACAGAGCACACAGAACAGCATGGGGAACAACCTGGAATAATCCAGTTCTGGTACTGGAAGATGCACTTCAATTATTTCAGACGTTTTGATCCTACGGGGAGATAAATCATCTGAAACTGGCATTCTCCTTACTAGCTATTAGTATTTTAAGTTAGCATAGCAGAAGCCACTGAGCATTTATTCAGGTGAACTCATGTATGTAATGGAGTTGCCTTTAGCAACTCTTCCCTGCTTCTGGGCCTCCTGTGACTACGCTGCCTAAAGTTCACCTTTATCCTTGTCTGATGATCACAGCTGGGCAAGAGTTGTAAAACTTCAGACTAGAAGGCCTTGCAGCCTCCACCAAATAGTTCAGGCAGGACAAACAAAGAGGAAAAGCAGCAAGAGGTTTATTGTAGGACTGGTATTTTCCTAGCTCTTATTGAGCAAAGCATTTAATCTGATGTATTACATTTAATGAAGAGTCAGGAACTTGCACTGCAAGTAACAGATCAGATATAATTGGAATTTGTTCCACACCACTGGCCTCCATATATCAATAAAAACAATAACCACATTGGATTTTGGGCTCACTTCATTTGCATTTCTTAATTTAGTGTTTAACTAATTTAACAGTAGTAATGATTTAATTCAAATTAAAACCTAAGGAAAATAAAACAATTTTTAAAAGCCATTAAAGATTTCATTAAGTTTCCATCTAAATTAATATTAACTTTCTTAGCATTTTCTGTAAATGATTATTTTCTTCTCGCCACTGAAACAAACATGAAGTTTCCTATGTGCAGTCAAGCTTTAGACAAACCTTGTTAGATTTATTGGTATTATTTTAAGCAATTAATTAATATACATTAGAGTTATTCAGAGGAAAAGCACAAAAATGGCAGGAAAATGGATGAAGTTGTTTTTTAAAACACAACATTCAGGTTAGATAATTGTTCTTTGAGCCTTTTAGGTGGAGCTCTTAGGTATACACCATCCATTAGATCACATTTCCCACACATTTGTGGTATTGCTGCTAAGCACCAGATGCATAGGAGTGAGCCAAGCCACGCTGGTTTTACAAGACATTTTTCAGCATCTCCACATGCAGCAGTCATTTGCATGAGTGGCTTTTCAGACAAAAGAACTCACTTCTTTCTAAAAGGTAAGTTCCTTAGGTCTCCAATCCTACCTCCTTGCCTCTAGGAGATACAGAAGAGTTATTTATAAAATACAGGTACTACGACTATAGATAAATATAGCACATAAATAGAAACTTTCCTGTTTTAACCAGTAGAATACAGTCATCTTCTTCAGTCCTCAACATATTTTTGCTCTTGCAGTCTCTAGGAACCTGCATTCTACTGGGCACGTGCCAATGGGCCACCAGGTAGGACATATGGAGGAGGTAGCTACAAGAACTTAAACTGAGGTCTCTTTAAACTGGAGCTGCTCACTACATTAGATCAGTCCAACCCCACACAGTCAAATATTCAGGCCTCCAAGGAGCTAACCAGCTCATTTCCAAAGATATAGAGGGGTTGGAAGTCAGGGTCCTGTCCATTCTTATTTCCCATGAGTAACCCTTATGTGGGCAAACAACAATGATGAAATCAACAGGAATGCTCCTGCAGAGACATTCACATAGCAGCTTAGCTAAGCTTTAAAATTTGCATTGAACTATCACAGCTTATAGAAACAACTGTAGTTGAAAGGATTTATTCATATCTTTAAGCCATGAATAAAGAAGGTAAAAACAAAAACAAAAAGCCATTGGGTCCTCAGCACTTCCAATTTGCTTAAAAACAGAATTCCTCCTTTCTAAATAAATATTCCAGCAATTTTTCATTCTAATGTGCCAAACTTCAAAAACAATGCCTTCAGATGCCTAGCTGCTTTTCAGTGGGTACCAGGCTTTTGCATTCAAAGACAAAATTGTGTTTGAAATACAAAGCTTTTTACCGTTTACTCAGAGGCCCAAGTGTTCACTTGCAGGTAAACTTAAGTCATCTAACTGCAAGTGCACTTAATTTGAAGAGATTACTCAAGTAGCTCTCCACTTGTACACTCGTATTACCGTTATAATTAGAACTACTTCAAAACAACAAAAAGTTCAATTTTGACCACAATAAACACAGAGGGAAAAGATCAAGAGCGCCTCAACTGAAGAGGGTGAATGCTTCTGAAAAACGACATCCTTTAAAACCCTTCTAGCTCTGTGACCAATGACCACCTTCATTCCAGCACTACTTACAGGGCTGGAAATACACAGGCTAATGTATGATTTTATTTTCTGCTATTTTAAATGTTTTAAGTAGCCATTGAGAAGAGTGAAATACATCGCTGATTTGTAACAACGCTGAGTGCCCTCCAGCTTTCCATAATTATCACTTCCTTAGATGCAAGCATGAAAATTGCTACGTACGGATAAATATTGACATTTACCTGTTAGCTAACATGCTAATACTGGAGAGGGAAGGAACTGAGTAACCCTGTGCTGGAAAAAATACGGAGGAGAGCAGAGATGTGCTAGAAGAGAGCCTTCAGAGGCCTTCCTCCAGCACACAGATGCCTCTTTGTAGCAGCCCTGAAAAGCAGACCATCAGGTACACAGTGATTAATGCGTAAAGACCAAGTCTTAGAACTACAGGCTTCATGCAAAGTGAAACCACCTCCTCAACCTGCCTAGAAGCCAAACTGCATGCTGTTTTCAGCCACACTCTCTCTCTGCTCACTGATCAAAAGTCTAGGCTTCAGTACACTAACTTTAGCTTGTGTTTTACTCAATCAACCACAGACCATTTTTTTGGCATGAAGTAAACTGAACACAGTGCCTAGGATGGGCAAAATATGATCCTCAACCTTCTACCAACAAACCCTGGACCCGAACTGAAACAAACACCTAGTGAAGTTCTCCAGGTTCAGCTCAGTTCAATTCCTATGCTGCTGCTCCTTCCACTTTGTGCTACTGCAAAAACAGATGTATAAAAGCATGTGGATTTACATTTTAGTAAGATGCTAGCTGATTCCTACAATCAGGAGGTAGCTGAATTTTCACCCACCAAAACTTCTGGAAATTACGCATTTCAAAAGATTCAACAACATCTCAAAGGAATCGGAGATAAGCACACCCAGAGATAAAACATCAAGACTTAAGTCATACTTCACTAACATTTCAGTTAAAGGTTAAGAGGTGTATTTACACACCACAGTTATCCTCTAAAAAACTACTTCATTGCCAGACACTATCAAATACAAAACTGTCACAAATCCATCCCCTCTTTACATGTATATGCATGCTTCTATCTTTCATTTCAAATTTCTAGATCGTATCAATAAATTCCTGAGAGCTTATTAAAGCTCAAGTATTGTCAGATGGAAAAAATGCTTTAAAACCAACAGCAGTGGTTGAGAAGTGGTCATTTTTAAACTCAGTCTCTCCAGTATATATGATATGTGGGATATATTGATGTATAATGCTCAGAAGGTTCTCCTGAGTTTAGTATTAAATCTGCTTAATGTTATACAATCACCATAAGTGCAACAGGATAGAGAATTTCAGGTTCAAGCAATTTTATGTTATTTCACCTATTCTTTAGATTTTCTAGGTAGGAAAAGCATAGCACTGATGAGCTGAAGGACACTGTAAAAGGCACCAAGTTTGGCCTTACATCATAAAGAGAAATGATATCACTGTCCAGAAGCTGGGATCAGGAATTTTAAGTAACCTAGCATATCATTAATGGACTCAATGCTACGGATGCTCTCATCTCACCCTTCCACACATCCAGTCTTTCCACTCTGAGTCAGTCCAGTTACTGATCCCAAATTTCAGTCTCTGAGCATAAAGCTAAAAATGTTTCCGCTGTTACTTTTAAAAGTTTCTCTTCTGACATGAAGAAGTGCTACACTGGAATCCTATTTTAATGAACTTCCCATCCTTTGCCATCTTTACAGTTGAACTAAGCTGACACAGTGAAAGCCTTGGGGCTGAGATGTGTCATTTTATGTGTGCTATGCATACCTTTGCCAGTGCATAGATTAGACATAACACATACAGGCTAAAAGCATTATAATTTAATGGTGAAAAAAAGAATACCCTTCAAATGCATTCTTAGGAAGCACAGGCCAAAAGCAAGGAAAAAAAGCTGCCCAAATTAACAGCTTCGTGTCTAAAGAGAATTAATTACCCAGTAGGCTACAAAATTCCGCCTGTCCAAAGAAATATGAACTTCTATTTGTCTTTACTTACACAAGAAATGTGAAGGATTACGTTTCTTCTTTCTCAAAATCCTTTCAATCATCACTGAGTAACTGGCATCTAGAAATGAAAGTCTGGATGGAACCAAAGCTTTAGGCAGCTAAAACAGTTTTTAAAACTTAGGCTATGCTCTATTTGAAAGCAGGTTAAACCCGTCTTACCTAATCTCATACAACAAACAATCACAGCTTAAAATCACAGTATGTGCAGGCAAATAGAGCAGGTAGGGAAAGAATGATCTGCCTAGTAGAACCCCTGTCAACACTGAAACACTCAAGTGTGGGTTGATGCAGCTGAAAGCACTGAGACACTTTGTGTTCAGATGCATAACGTGAGCTGCTCAAGAGAAGTCCAATCACCTTAAACCAGAAAAATAAAATGAGAGACAGCTGGAGGGTCTATGGAATCTTGGGAGAGCTGATCAGAGTTCACTAACAGGCCTGGCACATTTGAGCATGAAAAACAACAATCCAGAAATGCAGAGAGATTTAAAGAGGAAGAGTACTAAGTGTTAACTAAGGTAGGATTCTACAAGCAGAATCGTCATCATAACAGAAGATCACTACTGGTATAAATGCATATTAAACTATGTATATGTATGAATCAGATGAACTTCCTAACAATGGCATCTTCTACAGATTTACGTTCCTGAGACATAATCCTTCAATTTAACTCTTAATAACATTTACTAAGAACAAAACATTTTTGGAGGGAAAAGACAACAATAGAAAAATAAAATGTTATCTTGTTCTTAGAACTGTCAGCACTAAAGAATCCACTACACCTCTGTCAAATGCTGCATTGCTTGATTTCATTCCCTGTTAACAATCTGCACCTTGCTTGTCATTTGAGGTTTGTCTACCTTCAGTTTCTAGTTATTGAACCACAATATTTCTGCCTCTAAGACTCTAGAGAGTCCTATATTGTCAAGTTTATTTTCCCTAAGAAGGTACTCACAGACTGCAATCATGTCATTCCTTTGCTAATCTAAACAGATTCAGAACTATGGATCAGTCTCAAAAAATAGCAATAGAAGGAGATTTATCAGATAACCCAACTGCTGGCTAAATCCCTGGCTTCCAGAGATCTGTGAGCTCTAACAAAACCTGTCAACTGACAGCTAGCCTACTTCTCTGAATACTGCTTGAATAGCACATCTACTGAAACAGTTATAAACAGTCTCTCCTAACGTCAGGGCACAGGAATTGAACCATTTAAATACTCGGTCTTTTGCTGACCAAACGTTAAAAGCGATTGTTCAAACAATGACAACGTTTTATCATTCTGTCAAGAAAGAAAGACAGATAGCACCCCTTCCAACCTTTTTATTAACTCTTGAGATTTTCTATCTTCACTGCGTTTCCTGTATATGTATAACGACGATAAAACAAAACAAAAGCAAGACAATAGCCACTGCATGAAAAAGCTCAGAGCACGTAAGCAGCTTCCTTATAGCACATTAGGTAATTTCCTTCGGAGACATTTTATCTAACCCTTTTAAAAATCAGTTATACTAATACTGTACTCTCCTGAGCCAAGTAAAAATAAAAAGCCCCCTCTTGTAAAATACTTGGTCAGGGAATTGGTAATGAGCTAACCAACCTTCCACTCCAGACCAATGGCTTAAAAGCAAGCCTTGCTTGATCGTGCCTAAAAGGCTCTGCTACGTGATACAAGTCTGATCTGTGGGAAATACGAGGGGCTGTAAGGAAGTTCTTGGCAAGGTCATGCCCATCTCACCCTGGCACTCTTATCAGCCTAAGTTTCATCAGAAAATACAAATATCCTCTACAGCAGAATCGCTAACTTATCTGGGAGGAAGATCCTGTCTTTGATGAATTTGAAAGCATTTCTTGAGACAACACTCCTCCCTCAGAACATACAGGCTAAAGATGCAGCGGCGTGGGTATTTGTGTTCTGTTTGTCCCACATACTTAGCAGTTCTTCTGCATGTTCCAATCCAAGCCTCTCCACCATTCACTCTTAGTTTAAACTTACCCTCCTGCCAAGGGCGGCATCTTATTATTTTTCAACTGTTTTCACTTTCTGAAGCAAAAAAGCACTAACAACACCATCACCCTTATGCTGCTGAAACACCACCAGCACTCTTAGCAGCAAACAGCAAGAGACAAGCATAAAGCCAACACAACATTTTAGTATTGATTTCTCTAAGAAATTTAAATCCCGCAGGGCATAAACATCAATTTAATCTGTATGCAACTACAAAATGGCTTCACTCGCAGTGTTCCTCATTTCAGCCAAAACACCGCTACAGCTCGAGTAGAAACATACTCAGACAGACTGAACAAGTACCCCAAAGCTGCCGATAATCAGCAACAGAGTTGGAGGCTGGACTTGTAGAACCCAGGCAGTGGCAGCCACCAGCCTAACACAAAGCCATCACCGAGTGCCTCAGCCATCAGTGGCATCTCACCTTGGCAAACTGGAGAGCCGCCTACCGTCAAGAGGACCACTGTTGTGCTGCAGAGCAACAGTGTCACACCTCACCTTCAGGCTTCCATGCCCCCACATGACAACGTGAACAATGAAGTACAACAGTGAAATAATGGCTGTTTTCTGAGCTCCCCTCACTCCACCAGGCTGCTCTCCATGCAAAGAGCCACAAGTTCTCTCTATCCTCAACCCACTGCAGTGAGCGCCAGATGAAAACACCACCTGATGAAAAAAGAAATCTGGCACTGTGGAGTCGGCCTTCGTGTAATCTTAAGCTGAGTTCCTTAAAGTGAGAACATCTATTTTCTAATTACTGGAAAGTCAGGCCCAGCATGTTCTGAGATTTTCCTCATTTTCCTAGCACTCTAACTGCTGTTTTGTTTGAGGATGCATCCTGTTGTATATTCAGTGAGAAAGATGCATTTTCACACTTGACACACCAGTAACATATGGCACTTAAGGAAGAAAAAAAAAAAGAGGCTCATTCTTAGTACAGTGCCAAAACACAGACATGTCTGTGTCACACCAGCCAATGCACAAGCACCAAGTAGCGTCAGCAGAATTCAGGGCACCAATATTATTTGCAAGTGATGGATTTATGAACGTAACAAACTGTATATTACTTAATAAACACAGATGCAGGATTTTACGGACAATGCTTTTGCCTGTAAAACTTGGCACCTCTATCCATCTCCCCCTGCTGATGACAGGTAGGTAGCAGAATCAGATTGCTAAAGGTATAAAAATGTGATACAATCAGCACAGTGGGCAGTTGCAGTGTTATGAAGCCACTAACAGGTAAAGCAACATGAAGACTGAGCCCTGGACTAAAGCTAACAGCTTCAAGACAACCCCCCTACCCCAGATAATTATCCTACCTACAAGGCAGGGTTCATTAATTGCTGCTGCAACTCCACAGCTCCAGCACATCTGACCTCGTACGTAGATATACACTGCTCAGGCTGCCAACAACACAAAAGGTTTTTACACTACCATCACGTAAATATCTGTTGGTTGCACATGCAAACAACCACAGAACCCCAACTTGCGTATTGTTCTCCTTCAGCACACATCACATACACCTTTGCAGTATTTACCTCACTGACTGGTGACCAGGGGAGTACATTTTCCCTCAAGAATAATTAGATTTGTAGGTGTTCACCAGAACAGCTTCACTGGATGCAAGTGAGGACCATCGTCATGTTCTCCAGCCCACAGTCAATATGAATTTGAGGACTGCACGGTCAGGAGTAAAATCAACACTGAAGCAATCATCAAGATTATTAAGGTATACACTGGCAGATCACTCTGAGCCACTGACAGTTTTATAGCTGCTGTGATCACCTGTGTCACTGTGCTGCAGACACTGTCATTTCTCTATCAAGTTGCCATGGTTTTGACCAAAGAAACATGTACGTTCCTTATGACAAAAGGTTCCCAAAGCAGGCAGCAAGCACAGCTACATGATCAGCACCTGAACTCAAGTTGTGAGCTTGGCTTTCAAAAGGGGATGGCTGCGAGCAGAAAAAGGATGTGACAAAACAGAAGGTGTTTATGATACAGTCAAAATCCAGGAAAATAAAGGCATAACAGCAAACCTTCAGCTTATCTGCATGGATCTCTGAATGAGAGGATGTAAACAACAGCCACAGACCAAGCTTCGCTTGTTTGTTTCCAGATCACAACATTCTATCCAACCCTTAAGCAAAACAGGATACAGGGTGTTACTGAATGATTTCCCCCAAAATCTGATTGAGAAAGATTAGAGCAATTAGAACAAAGTGACACACAGTTGTAAAACCCTCAAATCACAACTAATGTAAGGTCTACTTTTCTCTCAAGGATCATCTGGTGACTCTGAGCCATTTTCAGAACAAGGCAGAGACACGCATCCTTCTCAAAGGAAAAAAATCATGAGAATCCCCCGCCCTCTACTGGCACACAGGCTGCACTGAAGCCTGCATGCACGCACAGCAGCTGAAGAGCTGTTCTAGGGTTTATCACACTATTATTTATAATTTGCAAAAGATCTATAACGTATTGGACACGTCAGACACTTCAGCATCACTTCTTCCTGCAGAAATAGATAGAATGAGGAGCTTTAAAGTACTCCTGCTTGCAAGACAATACATTCATTAACTGAAAATAAACTCTAAGAGATGATCTAACATTTGTTATGTTCACAGCATTTACCCAAGAACTCTGAAAGACAGAAGAATTTTTTTTTACAAAACTCCCTTCCACAAAAAATGCTTTTTGGCATGCCTGCAGCTTTCAAGATTACAGTCAGCCAAAGTGCACTTGGCCCAGGAAATGAGAGGCAGGTTCACGACTCTGCAAAAATGATTCTGCAACACCTTGCTGCCAGAGCTGCAGAAATCCTCAGCCAGGTTTCTGGCTCATTTACACCACTGAGATGTTGAGATGGTGCCACGTAAACCTCAGGACATCATGGGAAGGTGCTTCTTGTGACCAACCATATCCTTTCCATCTTGGGGTGCAAATAGATTTACAAGTGGCATTGCTTAACCTTCTGGATTTTGTGAGTAGTTATTACTGTGTTATCCTACCAATATCAACAACAAACTGTTTCACATGGCTGTAATTGCATTTGTGAATGCAATTCTTTATTCCAGGAAAAAATGAAAATAAATTCGCCATGTAGAAAAGGCCTAAAAAGAACTGAATAAACACAAGGATCCTGACTGTATCTTTCATACAAGTAAACGAGATCTAAATCACATTAAAGCCAAAAAAAGCAGCCTGAAAAGCAGCAGCTAAAGCTGTGAAACAGGAGAAAGTCTGATAGTATCAGAGTAATTCCCACAAAGCTCATCCATACCCTGAAACACGTTCAGAACACACCCTGTTTTCAGAGCTGTCACACAACAAATGCAGATGCAAGCTTGCCATCACCACACAAACAACAGAAGATGACATTTAAATAATACCACTAAGGAAAAGTGGGAGATGCACACAGCCTACACTATGTACAGCAGCTCTTTCTCAAAGAAACTCGTCTGTTAGTTACCAAATAGCTAGACTCTTGGGATGAAACAAAGCAAAAGCATACAAGGATCCAAGGAACCTACAGGAAAACAATGCAGTCACACTCATCTCCTTTTTGCTGTAGATCTGACAACACTAAAATTTTAAATTAAAAAAAATGTGTGGTTCTAAATCTTATAATATCCTACAACTACTGAGGTTTTCAGTCCTACTTAGCCTAAGCATATTTAGAGATAATTTCTACCCACTCATTTCTGTGTCAGAGTTGTCTGACATCTTAAATAGTTCTTCCCCCACTCTGTGTTTGTCTAAACCCTGACATTTACAAAGTACAAATGTATCCTCTTCAACTATGAGCTTTCTAGATGTATAAACCCATCTTTTGGTACAGCTGAATCTAGGAATGGAGGCAAAATAGTTATTTTACACACAATCCATTTGAATCTCTGTCTCTATAAATAACCTCCACAATTAAAAACTGCTTCAAGTACATAAGGAAAACAAACTAAAACACTGTTCCTCATGATTGTAGATACAAGCATAGAGGTTGGAGAAAGTAAAAGGCTTGTAAAGAAGTCAGGATTTGCTTTGAAGTGCATAAACAATGTTTTATTTTGCAAAATTGTTATTTTAGAAAACCCTCACAAAGAGTTAATTCAGCGTTTTTAAAATGCTATTGGCTGATGTGCTGGCAGAAAAGAAAAAAAACAGCTTGTCAAATTTCCTATATTTTTCTCCCTGAATTACACAGGTAGTAGGGATCTTCTCCCACCTATGTAAGTAAAATACTGGCTGATTTTGCTATGCCAAAACTTCTGGAGTGCAAGATCTTTCTAAATCACAAGACAGGAAAAGGGCTTCAACAGAAACCTTTGTAGGTAAGTGAGCACCTTATGGCAGGTCCAGGAACTGAACATAGACTTCAGATTTTCTGAGGTACAGCCTTATGCCTTAGGCAGAAGCCTAGTCTTTTTTTCACTTAACAAGCTATCAAAGTCCAAGCTCTTATTTAAAAATTGACAGTGCAGCTCAGTAACAAATAGCAAGAATACTTGAAAAGAAGTAATCGAAGTTAAATCATTGCTGCTTCTAAAGTTAACATCTGCAAAAACTTGTCCCCAGCACACTGTCAAATACTCTTCCAGCAGGCTCGTTCAGAAGTCATACCAGTTTCTGTGTCTTTTAGGACACGATTCACAATACTGATGTTACTGTCAGAGCTCCCATCTTTGTGTTTGAAGTGTATAGCCGTTAGTTCTGCAGCTCTTTCAACATACTTACTGACTTTATATCCCAGCTTTTCAGCATGAATCCTCTTAGCCATGAACTGCCCTTCAATCAAGGCTCTTATTTCCACCTCCTTTGGAAAGTTCGAAACCTGTATCAAAAGAATGAATGCATTAAGTTAACCAGCATCTTACACAGTACACAATGCCAAGCTGGAGACAGGTTAAAAGCACAAGACAGATTTACAGTTCATTATCCTTGTCTTCACCCTGAAGTCAGCTTTCAACTAGGCCCAGTTCTCTATTTGTGTGAAGAAGACACGTGTAAAGACTCAAAAATGCAACCCATAACCTTGGAACTGCTGGCAAATCTGTCAGTCCTGAAATCAATGCAGAATGGGAAGAGGTACTACTGTGAGTTGTGAACTATTAGTATTTCTCACCACCAAAAGCTGCTTAAGGATCAATACCTCAAAAATGTAAAACTTAAAGCAAATATACAACATTCAAAGCAATGACAGAGAGCTTAAAATCTATGTATATCTGTCTACACAGAAGTGAAACCACCTTTTCATTAGCTGTTATAAGTGACATCTTTCAGTCCTCTGTCAACCAGATGAAAGCTAGCAGAAGCAGGAAAACGTTGAACTACAAAAACAAAGAACATCCCACAAAAAGTTAAGTTTTTCCACAGACAACAGCTACTGCCTACAAACTTGTGTAACAGCAAGAACCAATTAAGCATTCATTTAAACAGTAAGCATTTAGAAGACTAGTGCTACACTGCAAACAAGATAGTATCAATCTCTGTTCACCTAAGTGAGGTGTAATCAACTGGGAGTCATGATTAATTAAAGATGCCTGTTGAGTTTCAATACCACCCAGAAAGCCAAACACTTAAACAACATCCATTCCCCAAAAGAGAAAAGAAAAAATAATACAAACATTAAAAGAACATGTCTTCCCATAACATCATTTCCATTTTAATTCCAGGTGTACTTGAACTTCTGTTCACTTACCACCACTTAGCATGCACATTTAGAGCAAGACAAAAGACAGAATATGATAGTCCAATGTTTCAACACATTCTTTTCTGTTTCCAAAATTTAGAAGGCAGGGACTGTGCCATGCAAGCTTACCAAGTTCTCAATAAGCTTAAAGTTAATCCTTTTCCAAAAATTGTGCTTCACTAAATCCACATTTTAAAGTAACAAATTATTTCCTTCTAAAAAAAATACCATTTAGGTTCTAGTTCAGACATCAACATAGATGTTCTCAAGCTACAGATCCTCCTTCTGCAAATCATCCCATGGACTTTCATCAATAAATGAAACTTGAAAGCAAGCATCTCATACAAGAAAAAAGATAACAGCACAGATTTCAAGCTTCGTCAGTACACCTTGAAGGTTTTAGGCAATAAGATTATCACTACCTTTTGGTTGTCACTGTTGAATCTGTGAATCCCAACTGCTTCAGGAGTGATTTCCATCACATCAAAGTAGAAACCTGCATCAGTTAACATTGAAGACTGTCATGTTTTCTCCTAGCTCAAAGTGGCAATCTTACTTCAGCACATAATAATAATAAATATATATCATATGTTTGGAAAGACATTTGATACACCACAGAGTTCGTTTCTTAACTAATTTCAGTCCAGATATTTAATAAGTTTAATTACTTTTGGCTTTGTACTCTAACACTTCAGTAGAAATCCAAACAATATAACAAAACACAAGTCTACTAAAAAGCTCTCATCCACCAAATCATGTACACACACAAGTAATGCAGTGCTAAGATAATATATAATTGAAATAGTTTCAGTAAATTATATACAGAGTTGAAAGAAAATAAAATGAGAGAGGTTTGTAAGAAGCGTGCAGGAACAGCAGAGCACTTTGTGCACTGGATTAGATTTCATGAATTTATTAGAGAGCATCAGATATTTTAAGTCCCAAAGCAGAGCCAGCCTCTGCACAGTTTTTGAGATCTGAGGAAATACGGTAAGGCAATGCAGGCACTTAAATAAAAAGAGTGAAAAACATTTTCTTTGTGTTCACGACAAGCTGGTTACAACAGACACACAAGGAAAGGACCACGAAAGAGGAAAATGAGAACTGGAAAATTGAACAGATTAGCTAGGAAACTAACAACAGCCTGTAAGGCACAGGTCTTCAGAATATGCTGCCCTAGAAGACCAACAAGCATTACAACCAATGGGATCCCGGCGTGCATTAAAAAGAGCATGGCCAGCAGGTCAAGGAACGTGATCCTCCCCCTCTACTCCGCCCTGGTGAGGCCTCAATTGGAGTACTGTGTCCAGTTCTGGGCTTCCCAGTACAAAAAAGACAGGGATCTCCTGGAAAGAGTCCAGTAGAGGGCCACAAAGATGATAAAGGACATGGAACACCTCCCTTATGAGGAAAGACTGAGAGAGCTGGGGCTGTTCAACCTTGAGAAAAGAAGACTCAGAGGGGATCTGATCCATGTCTATAAATATCTAAGGAGTGGGAGGCAAAGGGATGAGGCTGGACTCTTCTCAGCAGCGTGTGGTGATGGGACAAGGGGAAATGGCCACAAAGTGAAGCACAGGAAGTTCTGCACAAATGTGTGTGGGAACTTCTTCACAGTGCAGTGACGGAGCACTGGAGCTGCACAGAGAGGTGGTGGAGCCTCCTCTGCAGACATTCAGGACCCACCTGGATGCCTACCTGTGCAACCTGGGCTGGGAGCTGCTTTGGCAGGGGGTTGGACTCGATCTCTAGAGGTCCCTTTCAATCCCTACAATTCTGTGACTGTGAAAACTTCACCCTATAGCAGTTGGCTCTGCTCATCTCCACACCTCCAAAGCCTCCAGGGCATCATCCTGCTCATCAGAATGGCACAGGGAAAAAGTGATACAAGTGAAGAAGCCAAATCAGTTTCTCCTTCACCCTGCTTTGCTCAGGAACTCAAGATATTCCTGTATTTTTGTACGTATACAGTATCTCCAAATAGCCCAGAAGTTATGCAAGGATACCAGTTATCCATGAAATACCCATTTTTATAGGGGACTGAGTTATCCAAGTGAATACATCATAACACAAGTTCTAAAACTTTATGACAGGGTCCAGGCATCCCTGATATCAGTAACAAGGTTTTCATCAAGTTCCATTTTTTCTTTAATAATGTCTGACTTTTGGAATAACCTCTTCCTATTTTCTGAAACAAGTGACTCATCCTCTTGTGAAAAGAAATCCCTGACCATTTTAATACCTCCCATGGACTGGATTTGACAAAATACAACAGACTCTAAACATGAAACCTTCTTACAGTAACCTTAAATTCACTTTTCTAAAAAGAGAATTTTCCTATAGTGTTTTTTAAAACTAATTTTACTCATATTAATTCAGACCTAATATGACTGCAGTGATTTCAAATACAACTCCGCAACAGTTAAATGTTTATCTTGATTACATATCATTATCTTTCAATAACTTAGAAAGTGTTCAGTTTTCAGGAAGAAAACAATGTAAAACTAAAAATATAAATAAACTCATGTATTTGAGAAGCATTTCAATTTTTAATTTAATTCACTTATCCTAATGTGAGGCAAAACCAGGGATGGTTTTGTGACACACGTAGGGGAAAATGCGGGATGTTTAGGTACAATTGGATATTACTGCTTTATTCACACATCCAGAGCAAGACTTCAGAGTAATGTTAAGAGATCAGAACCACTGATCTTTAAGAAAGAAAAAACATGGAGCTTTTTAAACCACAGTCCTTGGCAAAAATAAAAAAATAAAAATAATAATAAAAAACCTCCTTAAAAAAATCACTCATTTTAAATATTCTGCAGTTCAGATCCCACTACACCTTTTCAATAACCAAATGAGATCCATAAATACCACTTTCTTATTTAGTCAGTATTGAAGAAGAATACCATAATGGCACTCAGCCTGCCAGCAGAGTATTTCTAAGCACACAACAGAAAGTTCCCTTCCTCAGCTTAACTTAGTTTTTGGTCATTTTCACGACTCAAGCAAACTTAGTAGGATTTGTACCTACATTTATGTCTTCAATCAAATTCAGGAAATCCCAGCCCTGCTAAGGCTCATACCCAAGTTTCCGTTGTTTCCAGCAACAGTAGATGATAAGGCATTGGAGAATTCATCCCAGGAGCCTGCAGCACACTCATCTCGGATCCTCTCTCTCATCAGAGAGCCATTCTTAAAACTGAAACACATAAACACACCATATGCATTTTCCAAACCATTTGGCTCTTAGATTTTTAAAGCAAATTGCTGTTTTATGTAATATTGCTATTTATCACACCAACTGAAAACAGCTGGGCAAGCGAAGATATCATCATGTCTTCTTTATAAAAAGAGACGGAGAAGAAGGAAACTAGGTAGGAGAGAAAACTATTACCAGACATGTTGATGAACAGTGCAGAGGTGCTCTTCTACATCTCTCCAAGGAGTTGGCTTAGATTTAGGCTAGCAGGTGATGCTATACTCAGTCCAGCTCTGAACAGCTACCACATCTGAGTGACAAGCACAGAGTTGCAACCCAGCACCTGGCTTATCACTGTTTCCTGGAGCACAAAGCACTGAGGAACACACATCAGCTCTGCCCATGCTGGCCCTGAAGCAGGACTCGTGGAGCTCTGTTTCTGCAGTGAAAAATGGTCTGAGCTATGGGTACAGAGGCAGCACTGCTGTCAGAAGTACTCTGACATAACAATAAAAGGCTTGCTGTGACATAACTCAGGAGGAATGAGAGCATCTCTTCACTGTATTATATCATTTATGATTTCAGGAGTGTTGTACTGATTTGAAGCCAGCTTGGATCCACTAAGACTTATGAGGCTTAGCTCCACACCAGTATTGGCAAAGGAAGCCAAAACACAAAAAAAAAAAAAAAAATAAGAAAAACAGAAACCTGAGTGCAAAGCTTCAAAAATAGCCAACTATTGGGAATTACGAAATTGCAATCAACAACATCCTATTCCTGTACAAAGACAACGTCACAATTAAAAGGCAGATGCGAGCTCTGCTGAAGCACCTACAGTTTCATCTCTTGTGATGTTAGAAAAAAAGAGGTAATCTCAAGATCCACAGGGAACAGGTTGCTTTATCAGGAAGGCCATCAGATCTCTACCACAGAAAATGCTATCTATACCTCTGCTAATTTGTAATAACTGAATCAATGTTAATACTACTACATATAAGAAGCAGTCCAGACAGGTGGAAAAAGAAATTAAGGCTTTAAGAAGATTGTATCTGTACACTCGTAACTAATGGATCCGTTATACCCTTCTGAAGGTCTTCCCAACCAACAGCCTCATCCACTCCTACCAATAAATTCTGGGCTTTGCAGTCTTTAGGATTTAGACTAAACGTATCTGTAAATATTTGCCTAAATACTCTGATTTGTAAGTTTTCTCCCTGAGCACGGGGACAATGCAGCTTCAGGCCCTCTTTCCAGCTCCTTGGCTGGCCAGCAACCAAACCATTCCCAAATCACAGCAGCCAAAAGCCACCATGAGGATCATTCTCTCAGCTCAGTTTTTGAGATCTCGGTATTTTCTACATGCACAGCCTAATATGTCCCTGAACAGCACTGATTATACTCCTCCATGAAAAGAGAACCTTCACCTGTCCCATTATGTCCCCTCTGGACCACTAGAATAGCACAGAAGTTATACAGCCTGGTCAAGCTTCTGACATTCCAGATCATTACATTTCAGAAGACTGTTATTTCTCTACATTAAATATACTATCTTAGATTCATAGTGAACTGGCTCTATGAATATATAAAAATAATTTGGTCTTTTTATTGCCTTGAGAATTTATCCTTCACAACTCTGCGGTCGCAGTTACCCGCACTGAACAGTGAGAAAGCTCTGACACTGCTGCAAATGTTGCAGCAATAGCTTGCCATACACCATACAGAACACTCCATGTTCTATTCATTATCATTTTGCAAAAGAAATAAAACACTAACACACAGAAATACGCTATTGATCCCAAACGTACAAAACAATAAATGATATTACCATAAAAGTGCCATGTACGTTTGAGAATCAACGGGATTGCAGAGGATATGACCTTCTAAGGCCGGAGTTGGCTCCTGGATCCACAGAAACAATGTGTCACTTGTGCCAAGGCTAATCTGGAGGGGGAAAAGAAGTAATTGAAGCGTTATCACAACACGCATGGAAAGCAATACAGAAATTAAATTAAAACCATTTGTTATCACCACTAATTGTTTTTAAATTACACATTAAGTCAATTGGATTCATATTGAAGCTAGCTCTGACTTTCAGGTTGTCACATCAGTGAAATACATACTAGACAGAGACTTGGGCCTTAGTGACTGGAGCGTTAGTTAAAAATAGTTACAGAGTTTACTTAAAATCTTTCAGACAGCTTGCAGATTGATAGAAATAAAACAAGCACAAAGCCAATAAACAGAAAATCAACACTAGCAGATTAATTTAGCTGATAACCTACAGCTATTGTCCTTGTTACTATTTCACATTTCATACTCCCTATTTATCCAGGGATATGAACAGTTTTCAGAAATACGTTTTGACTTACTGCAATATCTCCCTCTTGAAGCCTCATCCCTGCCAACGATGCTGAAAGCAAAAGCCAGGATAGCAGATAAAAGTTACTCGTGTGACTCAATTATAGCATACAGCATGAGACGTCACAGTACATTGAATTCACCATCTCAAAGTGGAATATAAATGGCAAGTATACTTGTGACAGTCTTGACCTATACACCGTAAAAGAGTTTGGGTGAGGGAGTTATTTCTGACACTGAATACAAAAACATTCAAGACAAAGAATTACAGAGCTGCAGGACTCTTTAAAGCGTTATATGTTCAAGTTTTAAATACTGTGGACCTGTATTTAGAGCACAAAGACTCCCACTTACATCAGATTACTCATGTATTCATTGGACTAAACTGAACTTAAATCTCCGGAAGATTCAATTCTAATTTACAGAAATTTATCTCCCATATTGTTCATGGGAAGCATTCCAAGATGAAACCTGTATCTCAATCCAACCCTGGATACACTTCTGTAACATGGTAAGCACCTTCCCAGTCTTGAGAAGCAGATGGCTTTGCTCTGCATTGAAACACCCTTGAGGGCTATAAAAACTGACCCTAAAATAACACCTTCCCTTATTTTGGGATCTAATAGTCAGACAAAAGGACAGCTCTAATTCTTCAGGAACAGCTATGACATTTCTCCTCAACTTTTTGATTCAAAAGGTACAACAGCAGGCTTTGAATTCACATTTCCGACGTTAAAAATCGAAGCAATTCATATTAAGAATGGATTTGTACATGGAGACAAACCAAAACTGTGGTTATCAAAAGGCAATTGAAGACGCCTCCAATTACTAGGCTAAGTGGAAGTCATTTGCAGTATCCTGCTTATCCAAGATGTCTTGGAAGAATCAGTGACGGATGGCTGTCAGGAAAAGCTATTAACACTGATAAACGTGTTATTCTTTCACTATATAAAGCAGCATCTGAGATTTAATTACATGATCTAGGACTTTAGTACATGCATAAACATATTCACTGATTCTTACACACTTAATCATCTCACCTGGATTGTCTCCTGTGAAGGCTACTATTTTACAGTCTGGGCTAAACTCATAACGCTGAATATAATATGGAGAAATAGATCCCTAAGGAAAGAAAGAAATAGAGTGAGAAAAAAAAGGCTCAAAACTGGAAAATAATCTTGCGGTGTATGACACAATGTTGTAATATAGTCCTGAAAAACCCTAGAGCAGCTGCAAAAATAATTTGTGTATTTAAGTAGAAATATTTTACAGATTTTGAACCCAATTTTTTTGTCTGAGAATCTCAGAAATACACGCAGATTAGACTTCAAAACAGATCAAGTAAACAGCAGCATTTTAGCCGTGGGTCACTCTCAAGTTGTTCCCATCAAATAACACAAACATATCCACCTATCCTGCCCACATGCGTGAATATAAATACATAGAAATTAAACATTCATTGCAAACACAACATTAATATACATCACAACCTTAAACATTGGAAGATGAGGGGTCTGGAGCACAAGCCTTATGAGGAGCAGCTGAGGGAGCTGGGACTGTTCAGACTGGAGGAGGCTCAGGAGAGATGTTATTGCTCTCCACAACTGCCTGAAGGTTGTGGCAGGGTGGGGGGTGGCCACTTCTCCCATGTAACTAGTGACAGGAATAGAGGGAATGGCCTCAAGTTGCACCAGGGACATTCAGGTTGGACGTTAGGAGGTGCTGAAGAAATGTTCAGATGTACTGAGGGACGTGGTTTGGTGGGAAATACTGATGACAGGTGGAAGGTTGGACTGGATGATCTTGAAGGTGTCTTCCAACCTCAGTGGTTCTATGATTCTAATATGACACCTGTTATTTTAGGGGCCAAGAACTGTATTTTTTAAGCCACATCTGACAGCCACAGAGAAGAAAATAGGAGAAGACAATGACTGTCCTTAAAAAAAAATTACAAGGACATTTGTAAGGACTTGTTATATGTTTCTCTCCATTAGAGAAGATCAGCACTAGAATCACAAGTCAGGTACACTAATATCACTAATATCAAAGGGATTAGGTGACAGATACATACACAGTTTTGCATGTGCACCACCTAAAGCAATAGCTCTGTGTTAGATGCTAAGACTAAATTCATTTACTCTAAGAGATGCAAGCCTTGATTTGATTTTGTCATGCTACATGAACTGAGGAACTTTAAACATCCCAAATTATTCACAAAGATTAACTCATTAACTCTACAACTTAAAACAAGGCTCCTGTTAAGTAGTGAAAACATTGAGTTCTGTTTCTGCAGCAATAAAACCCACATAGTCCTGCAGTAGCCAGCTGCCTGGGGGCATATGAGGAGTGGGAAGGGAGAACCCCAATAATTCTTATCACTGGAGCATCTGCCAGATGTTTGGTTTTCATAGCACAAAGCATGCTAGAATCCAAGGTGAGCCATGATGAAAGCTATGACACCCACTACCAGTTCCCAAAAACACCCATTTCTGCTCTGACAAGCATATGCACAACATACCTGAAAGTATTAAATCAACCAACATAGCTCTGAGGATAATTGTGCACACACTCTCCAAGAAAGTGCCATCAGCAGAACTCTCAGCACAGAGCTCTACTTCTTCCAGTGAGAAATACCTTGTGGTTCTTTGGATGTTTTTATTTCTTTGTTCATTTTAAACTCTTCTAGACAGGCACATACCAGAACTGAATAGGATGGTACAGGGTTTCCCAGTTTCTCCACTAATCCTGGTGCACAAGCATCAAGGCAGGACGCTGACCACACCTTTTCCCAGATTTGAAGCAGATTCATACCAGAGCCTGCAAGATACAGATTAAAACAAGCAGCATACATCATTAAACAAAAAACAAGGGTAAAGAAAATAGATGGTATTACATCAGAAAACTCTACCTTGTTACAGGCAGAGAGTTTACAGAAATATATTTTACATTCAAATGTATTGATCTCAGCACTTCTAAGTATAAATGATACTGATGATTCAACCTGCCTTTCATCTGTAAGGTAGCAGAAAATACTTCTCTGATGCACAATGCAACAGACAAATGAGTTATTTAGAATTAAAATTAAAATAAAATAAAATAAACAAAGAAAACTTCCCCACTGACTCCTCCTCAAAATACCAGCTTAAAATCATCAAGGTTGGAAAAGACCACTAAGATCATCACATCCCACCATCAGCTCATCACCACCATGTCCACTATGTCACCACAGAACTGTAGGGGTTGGATGGGACCTCTAGAGAGCATCGAGTCCAACCCCCTGCCCAAGCAGCTCCCAGCCCAGGTTGCACAGGTAGGCATCCAGGTGGGTCCTGAACATCTCCAGAGAAGGAGACTCCATCACCTCTCTGTGCAGCTCCAGTGCTCCGTCACTGCACTGTGAAGTTCCCACACACATTTGTGCAGAACTTCCTATGCTTCACTTTGTGGCCATTTCCCCTCGTTCTATCACCACACACTGCTGAGAAGAGTCCGGCCTCATCCCTTTCCCTCCTGCTCCTTAGATATTTATAGACGTGGATCAGATCCCTCTGAGTCTTAGCCCCTCATCTACACATGTCTTGAAAACCTTCAGAGATGGTGATTCTACCACTTCCCTGGGCAGCCTACACCCACATCAGAGCTATCACTAGGTGGTTCTGTGTTCTCTGTTTCACCACTGGTTGCTTTTTTCTATCACTATTTTATTTGCATCGTCCTGGTTTATGAAGTTGGTTAGTGATCAAATCTAAGCAACCTACTAAGCACTCTACATTCCCCGCTTATATTCCTAGGATGACTTTAATTGCACATTTCATTAGACTTGAAAAATCTGTAAGCACTACTGGTTAGTGCTGTTCAGGGACATATTAGTCTTACACCAGATTAACAACATTTTCATTTCAAAGGCTGTTTAGCCTGTGACTTATTTATCTCAGGAACACAGCCACATTCTCAGCCGAGCACTGTGGAATACCTGAAGTTTACTTCAATTCAATGCATCTTGAAACTGAAAAACATGACTACAGTGAAAGTGACCCAACAGGCACTCTGTGGAATAAGGTGATGCTCTCAAGGCTCAGACACAGAGGAAGAGAAGGTTTGTAACCACATCTCAGCCAGCACATCACAAGGCTCTTATTCTGAACAAACACACAAGCCTGCTGTACCCTCTGCTGCTTAATCATGCACAAATAAGCTGACATTATCAATTCCCAGCAGCCTTTTTCACAGATTAAAAACATTTGTTTATAAAATATCTATCACACATTTCAGTCCTAAGCATCACCAGCAAGTTCTGGACTTAGTGCTCTGCACAGCGCAGACACCTGAATAAACCATGGCAAACAGCAGGAAATTTGAACTATATTTAGTAGCATTTAAAATAGAATTAAAGTTTGTTAAATTCAATCCGTCTCATTTCACGCAAATTAAACACACTTAAATTATGCACCAGTTAGTTCCCTTCTCCACTGTTAAAGTCACTACCACCAAGAGAAGGAAAGATGATGACTCAACCCAGCTTCTCTCAGTTCTCTTACACGTAGCCATCCCTCCTGCCTAGAAAACCTGAGTCCAGCACCACCCTCTGTACTTCCAAGAGATGGAATGAGTGAGCAGGCTCTTCCCAAGCCTCCAGGGCATAACAAGGCTGTCTAGGAAAAAGTAAGCAAAGTTATGAAGCTTCCTTAAAAAACTCCTCATCAGGAAGCAAGGAAGTCCTTAAATAAATAGGAACTTTTTTAGAGAATGTTTAGCTGTTGCTTCCTCAGGGTTTAAATCCTTCACCCCCCTACCCTGCAAGGATAGGGAAATATTTAATCAGCATCTTTCAACGCAGTTCTGAATAGCATAAGGAGTACGTCCAATCATTCCTCCATAAAATAGGGAAAACACTAACATTTATGACTGAAAAGGTTTAAGTTATATATAACTGAAACAGGGCTTCACTTTTATTGACTGGTAAACACAGTTGCACAGAGACTCTGTTACACCCTGATGAAAGAAAGATGATCTAATTTACCTCACTCTCAAAAACTCATTTGGAAGATGTGAAACAATTATTGTACAAGAATGATTAGCCTATTGGCCCTGATTCACCCTACCTAACCACAGACACTTGAAAGAGAAACCAGAGAGCTGGATGCTCCCTGGAACTGCTTCCTCCTTCAATTACACAGGGATCGATGCCATCAACTCTTAACTCGAGCACCTCTGGTTACATTCTATGCCACTTTGTAAAAAAAAAAAAAAAAAAAAAAAAAAAAAAAAAAGTTAGTAAAAATGGTTTAAGCACATTGCTGTGAGTTTAATATAAAAATGAGTAATAACATCAAAAATACGGAAGATAAACAGCAAGCAACCCTTTGACTTGTCACTCCAAATGTCACCCCATCAGCAGTGAGGAAGGTCAAAGCTAAGTCCACAGTCTGGTTAGAAGGAAGGAAAGGGTCAACATGTGAGCAGAATTCAGTATCCCACAAGTATCACTGATTTCACATGAAGTGGCCAGGAGCACAACTGGGACTCACTAACATTTATTGTTTATACAAAAAGACAAGGCTGGAAAAAATTCATCACAAAGACCAAAAGAAACCACCTAACTGGCTTCATTAATCAACAACCCAAAGATCAGTAATTGCACACATTTATAAACAGGTATGTGTATTTGTATTACAGCACTCCAGATTGCCATTTCATGAGCTCAAATCATAAGCAGCATACCTCTGCTGACACCAACAACCCACACTGAGAGTAAATTCAGCACACCGTGCTTCCTTCTGATCAGGCCTCAGCTCAAAACATCCTAATTTGATTGAACAACAGAAGCAAGTATGCTAAGCTATGATTTGCCTAAGGCACTTATAAAAGCATTTCAAAAGATGAAGCTTCTCTAGGTCAAGAGCTGAGTAGCTGTTCTTTAAGGTGTCTTCTAAAAGAAACAATGCCTCAAGCATTCAAATTATTGAGGTCCCAAATGTACCTCACTATTACCTTCCGCACAATATAAATGAAAATCATTCTTCGTTCCACCAGAAAGCAAATTGATTTCTTTTAAATCAACCACACGAGGTGCTCAGCCATTCCTAAGAAGCTCATAAGGTTCATTTGGACCTCTTGAGATCGGATCTCTAAGAAGAGAAATTCCTAAAACTGAGCAGCACATTCCCTACAATAACGTGAAAATTGGAAGAGAGGTTATTGTGCAGAGCTAAACAGTCTGACAAGGTGATACAACCTGGAGTTAAACGTACAGAAATGAAGAATAGGACTATTATAGGAACATTATTTTGAGAGATGCATCCTGAACTACAACACACAGATGCAATGTAAAAGATCAAGTGAATTGCAAGAAATCATTCACGACAAGCAAACAACTTTTTCAGATGGATCCAAAAAACTGCTGCATACATTATAATTATATTTTATCACTGAAATTAGAATTCTCTCTCATTATGTTAAGGGAAGAAAAGAACGTACGAGACAAAATAAAGCTTACAACACCAAAAAGTCTTCTGCGTTGTAAGAACTGCAACATCCTGCTTAGATCTCTTACCTTTTTTTTCACAGGAAGATTTAATAATCTTACATGTTCTGAACAGTAGATAACATTGACTCGAGTTATGTAAATATCCAGAGGTACAATAGATAGAGTCTCCTTAGAGCTAAGGATTTCAACTCTAATATTTTAATGCCTGTATTTTTAAGCAACACTTGAATCGAAAAGAACACTTGCAGAAGAAAAACATCAAAAAAATCAACCCATTCTTTTGTCAGAAAAAGCATCCTGAAGCTCTCACTGTGTGCTTGAAACACAGGACACAGAGCTAGCTTTGTGGAGGTTGGTGAGGCTGAAATGCTCAGTACCTGGGCCTACTGAGGAGCAAAAGTAGAGATACTACGGGCAATAACACACAAATTCAGCTGTGAAAACACATGGCTAACAGAACGAGACGAGATGACAGATGTAGTAATCACACAATCGCTTCAAAATAAGAATGGATTGTCTTGCAATTTTTAAGGTCTCAAATATAAATGGAAGATACAGCACTGAATAAGTTGACCGTTAGCTAAAATTGAGTTGTCTCGCTTTTTTCTGTGAGCTTTGATGGAAGAACAGCGGAGATAAAATGAGTCGGTCTTCACACATGGGTGTCACCTCCGGCTCTATAATGCAAAATTTCTTTAGAGAATCTTTTTATCTAACCTTTCAGCTCTGAAGTACATCTTCCCTTATTTTCAGAAAAGGAATCAAAAATGCTATTTAGAAATAATAGCTCAGCTCCCAGGAAGAAGGCATTGCTTGTAACTGCCATTTAAAATTGCCATTTAAAAGCTGGATAACTGAGATAACACGCAACAGAAAGGAGAGACACTGGCCTAGTCACTTTTCTCTTTGTTATGATGAATAGAGCAGTACAGAAGGTTAGGTTATATTTTTCCCTAATTGAGTTTTTTCTTTTTAGGGAGGCATGGGCTTGGTTTTGTTTTTCCTCTGGTTTATACCAAAACAATATTCCTGCTAGATCCAGTTAGATGGTGGGGACAGAGAGAGGGGAATAATCACAGCATATGTCTTGTTCTCATGCTGTGCAACTCGGAGCTAAACCAGCAAAAACAACACAGTAGTATCAGAAGCTGAGTTGACAATGTCATCAAGAGTAGCAACAAACTGAAAGGATAACGGGCAGAAACTGAAACACAGGAAGGTCCACACTAACGTGAGGAAGAATTCCTTCAATGGCAGTGACAGAACACTGGAACAGGCTGCCCAGAGAGGTTGTAGAGTCCCCTTCTCTGCAAGACCTGCTTGGCTGTCTATCTTTGTGACATGTAGGGAACCTGCTATAGCAGGGAGATTGGACACAGTTACCTCTAGAGTACCCTTCCAACCCCTACAGTTCTTTGATTCTGCAAGTAGTTTAGCTTCAAAACTAACATACTTGCCATTAAAGTTTAAAGAATGAAAACAAATGGCAGAAATCCCATCCCACTTTTATATAAGGCGGGAAAAAGGAGAGGAAAGTTGCCTTGCTAAATTGTCACTACCAGAAAACCCCATACATACTTACCATCACTATAATCAATGGGTGCATAAGCTCCTAGGAAAAGGGAAGCTGCAAAACTACTAACCAAAGAGATCCTCTGAAAGAAAAAAAAAAATTGCATAAGATAGTGATTCCCATTAGTACTTACTTTGAAGAAGGAAAATAAGTAATTGGAAGCAGCAAATGTTAACGGATGCTTAATGTTAGGCAGAGTACACATAGAAGTACACCTTGAAGGACTATTCAGTTCTATATTCCTGCTGAAGCAGTAAGGCAGATATCAGTTCAAAGGTAACCCTATGATAAAAACTGTTAATGGCTTTGCATTCTGAAACATGCAAAATACACCTAGTATATTAGAACACTCTTTGTTACCATGAATTAATCCACAACTGTGGTATATTCCAAGATCTCATTTCAAGGGAAAGCACACAAAAGGAAAAACAAGGATGTCTGGATGACCAGGGAAACAGCCACACACGCTGGTCAACCCGGAGTTCAGGGCTGCAAGGCAAGGCTCTGACAGCACCTTCATCCAAACTCTTACCATCCTTCTGCCAGCTGAGACAGCAGACCTCCCAGGACTTACTTCCAGGAACTGGTAATCTGAACTAAACCAATATCTGTTGCTCTCCTTCAGGAGATGTTCCAACAATGCATCAAATGCTGCAGGGCTCCTACCACCGGCCCTAAAATGCCATGGTCATGCCATAACACGAAGCACTGATCCAACATGAACTCACCTCCATTTCAAGCATGCCAGAGAAACTACAGAGTTAATCAGCTACTGCTGAGCTTTCTGCAGGATCAGGTATTATCTGCCCACAGAAGCTGGCATAAAAGCTGACAAATTCCTTATTGTGCACTCTAATCCAAGAGTTACAATTGTCACCCAACAACTAATCAGAATCAAATCTCTACCAGTGGAATGAGCCAGCAGTGACAGGAGTTCTGTTATTAATGACCATGAGCCACTGCTTCACACAGCACTCAGAGATGTACTACAGCCAGAGCTCTAAAAGGTAGTTAAAATGGCCAGGAAACTAAATGATGCACTTGCTCTTCACGTATCTCACCCCAAGAATATATCACATTGTGCTTAGATAACAAAGGCCTACCTTCTGTGGTGCCCCAATGGGCACAAGCTGCCTGAAATGGAAGGAAAAGGATGAAGTTAAACTGTGAATCAGCCAGTTTATCGAGCTGACCTAGAGGAAGAAAGGTATCCACCTTCCACATGCTACTGAAACTACCAAGCTGCTAAGCATTTCTTGGGGGTTCCCAAGAGCAACTCCAGCACAGAGACATCTGTGCTAGAACACAGATTCTTGCACATCCATTATTGCCAAAAAGGTGGCACCAGTGCCACCAGCCCTCAGTCTTAGCTCAGTCTGAGCATTCTCAGTTCCCAGGGACTCACCCCCCACCCTGCCCCTACCATTAATGCATCTTTCTCTAAACTTATTC
Organism: Callipepla californica brunnescens; assembly: GCA_023055505.1. NCBI lineage: Eukaryota > Metazoa > Chordata > Aves > Galliformes > Odontophoridae > Callipepla > Callipepla californica. Next base: position 4,850,437 of record JALIRH010000006.1, read on the forward strand.
TCAAGCTTACAAATTGTATTAGTTTTGTTTCATTCCAGACTTTACTAGCATAAAAGATAATACAATGAAACAAAAAGAAAAAATTTGCAGCTTACTTCCCCACAAAAGTGAATATTTCATGCAGGAATTAGACTTTTTTTTTTTAATATGATCAATACTAACAAGAACTGCAGTAATGTAGAAGTACAAGCAGTCTGACTTCATAGGTAGAGATGTGTGGCATATTCAACTCACAGGACAGGAGCCTCTCCCTTGCTTATATCCTATTTGCATGGAGGTTTCACCTTGTTTCAAACTATTTTAGTGACAGCTAGATGCAGACTTGACAAACGGAGATAACTGAATTCTACAACAATTTCTAAAAATTAAAAAATCAGGAGGAAACTGAACAATGTGATTCATTCGTAGTAACAGCTGAAGTAGCTCCACAAGGGAAAAATTTAGGGAGAAAAATTTAGAATTGCTTACAGCTTTTTCCTATGCACACGTGCATGGATGCCAGCTCTGTATGGCAGAACAACCACATTTACGTATGCATATAGCTAATTCTCACTATTCAAATTTCATCTGTGTGCTTACTTACCCACTCAAACTGTTGCACGTACAGCCTATTGCTGCCCAAATGAAAGCCTGTTACAAAACTTACTTCACAAAGGCAAGATCCAATGGGACCCACTCTGTTACACACACATTCAGAGTGGAATTGATGCCTGATTTTTATCTGTCTAATGACTAAACATTTAACAAAAAGTAAAACAAAAATCACAGAATTTTAATCTTAAAGCAAACACAAAAGTAAATATATATTTTGGGAAAATAAAAAAAAAAAAGTCTGACACCTCCACAAAATCCCACTTAAAAGATTGTCAACTGTGATTTCCAATAAGTATATTGAAGTTGAGCCAACCTCCGTTTGTGCGTAGACCTCAGGATTCTGGTTGTAAATCTTTGCTATCTGGTTTCCTGTAAAACGCTGAGAAAGAAATGCAAATGCTTAGAAACACAAACCTTAAATGGAGTCAATAATCATTAACTCTGTGTAATGAGTTCAGTACATTGCACTTTGGATATTTAATTCGTCTGAAGCATGATGAAAGTCAGAGCACAGCAGGCAATCTGCACTAAACAGGCTATAACACAAAGTCTCATTATATGAATTTTGCTCACCTTTAAAAAAAAAAAAGCCTGAGAAAAAAACATTACTATTCATAATTTACATTTCAGAAATGACAGTTCTGTGGAATGAATCACTCTTATTACATGCCAGGGACCTAATGCTATTCAAACACTGCCTTCAACTTCTTAGAAAGGTATATGCTATCCAACCTATGTGCCACTCTGTGAGGAAGGTGAATGGGAGCAGGCAGGAAGTTTCATACTCAAAGAAGCAATGCCAGTACAAGACAATAACAGCTATGAGAAGAATTATTTTTTCCTCCATATATTATATCAAATAAAAAAAAAAAACCTCCTAACGCTGATCTTCCAAAGCCTCAACTTTTAGTAAGTTAAAAATAAACTGTTAGTATAAAAAGTCTGATTTCAAACACTGGCTATAAACCTTGCATGATTCAAAACCAGAATCAGCAATCTGCAATGCTAGAGCCTTACTTCACTGAACTAACAGTGAGAGCAGACAGGTGCCAAGATGCCTGCAGGGCAACCCCACTCCCACTCCATAACTCACTGTCATGGTTACGAGAGAGGGCAGTGCTGGGAAAGATGAGATGAAGATAGAGTCCCAAACTTCTGAAGCTCGCTTTTCTTAGGTTAACAGCTCCTTGTTAGCCTTCACGGGACATTAAAAAGGCCGATCTAAATTACAGAAGTAACCTAGAGCAGTGATCCCAAAATACTGGGTCATAACCCCAAGCAAGTCTGTAACACAAACTGAAGTGTAATCCCAATGGAAACTTGGCTGCACAGCAGCTCCCAACAGAGAGCTGGGCCCTGAGGCTGTAAGTGCAGACACTGAACGCCACATCTGGAAACCACTGACCAAGAGCTACAGCTTAATCCAGCCTATCCCTGCACTGCTTCTTGCAGTAAAATTTCCAGTGTTTTGCCTAATTTCACTTGAGAATTTCCACAGAATTGGATTTCCACATCTCTCTTTGCGAGCTTAGCACAAAGTATGATATTGTTGGAGTTTCTTCAGAAACACTGAATAGAAGTGCCTCTTTTGGAGCTGATGGCTGGTTGTTATCCTCTGTGACACGACAGAATTGTTTTTGTCATGAGACACTGCTGAGGACCTTCTTGTCATTGTTTCTTACCTCATAGGCTCGAGAACCAGTGATATTTGCTAAATGCTGTGCACCTCCCACGGCGTTCTCCAGAGCACTGCACTGGGAAGCAGTGCTAGAATCCATCCAGATGGGGCTGTTACTGACAGCAAAACAAGCCTGGAACAAACAGCGATCTTTAAGAATAACACCTGATCTCTAAGTCCCTGCTGAAACAATAACAATACAACAGACAGAGGTGTCAGCTCACAGGTCAGTTCCCTGATGTCCTCTCAGTAGCTACAGGAAAACCAGTATCGGACAGTACATTGGCCAGGGGTGGAAAGCCTAACACAAACTTTACACCTGAGGGAAGCAGCAGGCTTTATCTGCCAGTACGTCACAAGTACCCTGCAGCTGAATGTGCTGTGGCAATGTATCAGTACATTCCTGCGGTGGCCAAAGCCCCAGGATGTCTTACACAAGTTTAGGCTCACTTTGTTGAGCTTCTCCCTGAACAGCTAGATGATCTTTCTAGAGCTTTCTCTTCAGTGATTTTTAAGCAATGCAAGCGAGGCATAGTGCCATCACCAGACAGCATTTCAACTCCCTTTCCAAGAGTTTTCCATAGATGAGGTATCTCCAAAATTAATAATTTAATAGATCAGCTTACATGAATACCTGTCTTTCAATACACAACCGTTGTTTCTCATCTGAGATGCACAGAATATTGCAAGTAGGAAAGAACCCACAAGGGTCAGAGTCCCCCTCCTGGCTCCACACAGACCAATCAAAATCCAAACTCTATGTCCAAGAGCAATGTCCAAAGGTTCCTTGAGCACTGGCAGCTCAGGGTTATGCCCACTGCCCTTTGTGATGAACTTTTTCCTAACACAAGCCCCCTCCTCTCCCAGCTGGCAGTGCTGGGCCTGACGCACCCCAGGACATGCCTAGGTATTGATCCTGAACTAAGGTTTCACTTTTAAAGCTGTTTTCTCACTATTTTTCAAATACAAATTTGACAAGTCCATGTTCAAAACATACAAGACCCCTCCTCCAAAAGCGTACTGGGGTTCAACAAGGTATTTGCTAGGAGATTCTGTCCTTGAGACATTATACTCCTTTCATTTCAGAGGTAAGTGTAAGTTAATTTTTTTTTTTTTATATATTTTCTAATGAAAGCTCAAGCACTGCAAGGAAACTCTGGTACAGTAATATTCTTCACCATTTTTTTCTTTTAATACAGATTAGAAAAAACCTACAATATTTACAGGTTGTTTACAAAAATGTTATGTTTCCTTAAAGAACAAACAGCCTGTAACTCTGACATAAAAAGATCCTGGGATGCCTACTGGCATCTGGAAGCTTTTAAAACAGTATGTGCTTTCACTCAAGAGAAGAGGAAATGTCAGAAGCCCAGGAGCTGAAGGAATAACCTGGACATTTCACTTTATGCTGCAACCAGAGGAAAGGTTTGCAGGGAAAAAACAGCAGTGCATAAAGATTTGGAAAAGGATGGTGCAGCTCCTTTCAGAGCTCTTCCATCAACATTACCTTCAGTGACTGATGTAAAGGCAGTTCAGGTGATGCATTCTTCAAGATTTGAATGCTTCCTTTCTTCCAATATACACTTCCATGTTGCTGTAAGAAGTGCAAAAACATAAGTTGGAGACATCCTCCCAAGCTGCAAAGTTCATGTCCTGATCTGAATCTGAAGCTCCTAAGGACAGAGAATTCTCTACAAACTAGGAGAAAGAAACAGTACCATTTCAAATCAAGTGCCTCATATTAAAGGACTACTTGAGACTGAGCAAACCAGAAAACATAAGACTTGAAGCAAATATGACCTTAAACTACAGCAACCTTTACTGGGAGCTGTTATTACACTCCTAATCCATGCCATTAGCTACTTCTTTGAGAGCTCTGTCTGCTGTAGCCAGAGCTCCACAGACTGGCTGTTTCTGCACAGCTCTCAGATTCTTCAGTCACATGCCCATCCCAGTTACTACTAACCAACTGTGTAACACTGAAGAAGTTGTTTAACCTCTAACTCTCAAAAGCCTTTCTAATGTCAGGCACCTCACCCTAAGCAACCTGTAAAGCACCATTCAGTGACCCGCTAATGAAGAACCTCCCAGGCCCACAATTCTTGACCCACAATGTGATCTGGATTGTATCAACATTTCTGCTTCAATCCTGCTCACAATAGAGACCAGAACTGACACGTCAGTACCCCTCTGCTATCTGACTGGCAACACAGAGACAAGATTCTTAAGAGAAAAGGGAGAAAGACAACATGGGTTGGAAGGTGTTCTACGTGAAAGAAACTGCATGTAGCAATCCCAGGTTATAAAACCATAGAAAAGTTCTAAGTTGAAGCAAAGGGAATGCTGGCAGTTTGGAAAGCCAATTCTAACTTCCACTTAAATAAGCTGTGCTTGTCTTTCAGTCCCTAACTTAGGGAGGCTGTGGTGAGGAGGGGGTCGGCCTCTTCTCTCAGGTAACTAATGACAGGACAAGAGGGAATGGCCACAAGTTGCGCCGGGGAAGATTTAGATTAGATTTGAGGAAAAATTTTTTCTCTGAGAGAGTGGTCAGGCACTGGAATGGCCTGCCTAGGGAGGTGGTTGAGGCACCGTCCCTAGCGCTGTTCAAGAAGCGTTTAGATGGGGTGCTAAGGGATTTGATTTAGTAGCTTGGTGGGTAGGGATGGTGGTGTGAGGATGGTTGGACTAGATGATCTTGTAGGTCCCTTCCAACCTTATGAATCTATGAATCTATAACTTCTGTTTCACAGAGGAGCTCATAAAGCCTCATTGATGCAGGTTATTATTCTCAGACTCTTTGTTCCAGCAAACAATACATGGAGATCAAAGCAACAATTTAGATTAATTAGCCCCAGATCTTCTTAATGAATAACCTAGACCCCACATGTCAGAATTAGCTATGATTTTGGTGGTGTCCTCCCTTTGAATTTTAAAATCCTTGAAAAGTGTAAGAGCTCTTTGTTTCACCACCAGAGTATTAGGAGACAAGTGAATTAACTAATTATCAGGATGGGTTTTGTACATTTGAAAAAAAAAATTAAAACAGGCAGAATAAATCATGGCAAAGGCAGAATATTTGTCCTCATTGCATCAATGATTACAGTAATTTCTCCTTTGTTCCTAGGCAAATCTCTGTCCTAATCAATAACAACTGTGCTCAATGAGACTTCACTGTGCCTTAAGCAACCTCAGCTAATCACAATTTTTCTACTCTGTTTCTATGATCACCTAGATATGCTTAAATTCAAAATTACCCCAGTTATTTCAGAACTACATGGATAAAGAATTTAAACAATAGGAAGCCAACTATTTATGCACTATACTGATCTAAACAACTGCACTGTAAGTCTCATTCTCCACTCTCATTAGCTTCTACAGGTTGTTCCATACGCTTCAGGTTTTAGGTTCCTTTGAGTAACACTTGTCTTTTAATGACTGCTTATATGAACGCTCCTTAAGATCCTCTACAATATAACTATTTAAAAGAAATTCATGACTATATAGTGTGCCTTCAGTAGAGTATATGGTAAACGTGATTTATCTCTTTATGAACTAACCTGGCCAGCACCAGACAAAGCTCTGACTTGAGAGAAGTTAAAGCCTGAAGACTTCATCTTTTCCAAAATCATATCCAGAGCCTACAAGAACAAACAGAATCAAGGATGACTGTAACAAGATATCAAATTATGCATACTCACAGTCCTTGGAATTAAAGAGTAAATTCATGTAATCAGTTGTAGGAGTTCATTGGCAGGTGATGAAAAATTAGCTAACGACTATGGACTTTTCTCAAGAAGCCACATGAATTAATTTACTAAGTAAGAGTACATAAAAGAAAAGTTGAATCACAAAGAAGGAAAAAAAAAATCCTTAAACAAGCTGAATCACAAAGAACCATTCTTTGAAATCTAAATAAGAGGCAAGATTTTAAAAATTCCAATTCATTAAAAAGGAACTATTAATAGTGCCAGAGATAGAACATGATTAACTTTTCCTGTTCTTACTTCTGGACATCTATGAAACCTACAGGCCATCCGACAAGATGCTAATTCCTCAACACCACCAACCCCAGTGTCTGCTAAAGTACATTTTTGCACCTAAGTACCTAGGTTACTTCTGTCGTGTTCTGTTCTACTAACGTTTAAAAACCAGAAATAAATCTGCCTTTATTTAGCCTAATTCAGATCAGCATTTCTCAGACTTTCTTGACAGATGGACCACTATAACGCTTCAAAATTTCACAAGAAACTATACATTATCATCATATACCTGTATCATCATATTACTGATTTAATAAATAAATCTGCTCCTGTTTATTATGGTTCTATAGACCACCTGCAACCCATTTAGCAAATCTTCATGTATTATCAGATAGAACTAATGCAGATCACCAACTGGGGATTCTGTGACCTTTTAAATGCCTTTAACTATTCAAATCACAATAGTACCATGCAAGAGCAAGAGTTGCAGAAACTGCTTTTAAAACAGCAGAGAATGTTATCTGTATTTCAAAACAAATGCCAGTCAAGGTGACTGGGAATTACTAAATAAATTGCTCTTCAACCACTTGCCATTTGAGACATGAATTTGTTAGCAAAGTTGATTCTAAGAAGACAGTGCGAGCAACAAAACCACAGTTAAGCTAGGCAAAGTTTTCTGTAACAGAAAGGAAAAAGCTGAACCACATACTACCAATATTTCCAGAAGGCTGACACTATAGCTTGTTCATACCTTGACCCACATTAGCACGGGAGAAGTGACTGTCAGTCGGTCACTGTGAACATGGGCTCCTCCTTGAGTCCTACAGAAAAACAGTATTTTCTTTGTCAATTCAGTACATTTTTCCCCACCAAGCAATGTTCTTCAAGTTTATTAATGACCAAAGGGAACTTGCAATATTATTTGTTTGGGGCTTTTTTTTTTGTTAGGAGAAAAGAAAAGATCAGAGTTTGAAACGTGAAAAAGTAAAGGCCAGCTCTTAGGAAACAGCATTAGAGGAGAGTGACCCAACGGCAAAGAAAATAAATTGCAAGGAAGGAATCTAGTCCTGATGTAAGATCTGTGATGGACTCTACTGCTGACGCTGCTCATTGGCTCCATGTAAGCCACAGTTATCTCAAAGTTTCTTAACTGTCACCATTAGTGACTTAAATCAAGAAGATGAAACAATTTTTGCTGTTATAAAACTATCAAGTAAATAAATGTACTTTCCTGACACTTGTGACCATAGTGGATGGAATTTTTATATTCTCATCTATAAATCAGAGTTTATACATTCTGAAGTGCCATTTTGAGCCACTGAATTTCTCTTCGAAAGCCCTTTAGAAGTTCCCCTCGTGCAGTTTATTTGCTGATATCTCACCATTCCATTCTGATGCAAAGGTGATGCTTGCTTCTCATTCAAAAGTTTGAAGTCCCAAAAGAAACTATACATATACATTGGTTAGTTTAAACATAATCCCTTAGTGTGAGAGGCTCTTTTCATTTCCTTTTCCTCCTCTTGGGAATTCTTGCCATACTTGCATACCTAGCAAGATAAGAGCACTTTGCTCTTGTGAGGTACAAAACATGAACACAGCATGAACTGCTTCATGCCTCCACACACACCAGTGAGAGCAAAGTGGGCAGCAGACCCCTGTCTCAAGACTCAGAGTTCTAAACAAGATTATCCAAGTAAAATACAAAAAAAAAAAAAAAAAAAACTTACTTAAATTCTGGAAGGTCTTTGTCAAAATTAACATTATCCTCATAAATGACTCTCAGATGTTCATCAATAGCAATGACTTTCAGCTAGAAAAAATAAAACAGGATGTTAACAAAAACCATCTAGCATCATAAATGAATTATCAGTACTATCTAATTTTAGTAATTCAATTCTCATAGATGAAAAGGGAAAGAAGATCACCCCAATCCATACAAATGACTATAAGCATGGACACAATATTACAAGAAACAAGTCACTGTGTGAAATTACAGCACGTCAGTTAACCAGCAACATGTAAGTATTTGCTTGGATTTTCCCCTATGCTTTCTCCTTCTTTCTCCTTAATTATACTGGAATAAGATGCAAGCTAAAAGAAAGAGCAAAACAGTAAACGAGTTACACCGTTTCCAGCTTGCACACGTTAACCAATGTGCCCAAGCAATATGGTATCTTAGGTTTAAAATATTGTATTTTCTGGTGTTTTGGGTTTTTTTTTAAACCTTCACCTTACCCAAAAAACATCACAGACATTTAGGATAACTTGAGCACCTCCCCTCACCTATAAACAGGGAGTAAGTTGAACTCATCTGGAAAAGCTCAAGAGGGCATTACACAGCTGCATGCTTAGCTTCTACAGCCTATGGAATGCAACATCCCAATCTCGAATCCATCGAGCTGAGCTTTCTTGCAAGCACTGGCTAGAAGGTACCACAAACCTTCCCATTCTAGCTTTTCTCAGGTTCATCTAGCTCTAAAGAGAAACATTAACAGCCTCAAATAAAAAGCAAGAACGTAGTTCACATTCTGCATACATCTTAATGAAGGAGAGAACACAGGTTGATGCTAAATGAACGGCCTAGAAAAAAAAACAAAAAAACTACAAAGACCAAAACATCTCAAAGAGCTGTACTGAGGTAACAAAGCCATCCACATTTGGGGGTGGGTTATTTAATTTTAGCCATACTAATGCAGGGCCTCATTTATGCACTAGCACATCTCATTACCAAGTTGGTGCACTATGCTAGCTTAAACATGGCTCTGACCAACTGCAGCTTAATTGGCTTTCTGCTTGCTATGTACTCGCCTAAAAATACTCTGTCAGCTTAATGTGAGTAACCTGCATATGGCTTTTCATCACAGCCATAATGAAGTGACTTGTATACCTAATGGTTAAACAAATTTGGCCTCATATGCAGCTTGGGAGATGTTTCTCCTTGCAGTGTGGTTGATATCAGACTATGCTGACAGTTCCAAAATTACACCCTGGGCATTCAGATGCATGGTTTACCAATAGCGATTCACATCAGAACACTGGGAAAGTTGGGTTTGGGCACAGACCCCAGGCTGCCTAGCGGTACAGGCTGAAGGACTTCATGTTGCTCTTGTGTGCAAGCACCAGCAGCACTCGGCTCCTTTTACAGTACTGACATTCAAATAAGAGGTGGAAGGACAGAGATATCCTGGAGAGGGGTGCTGTAGCCCTTTTGTACAAAATGGAATTACTAAAGCTGAAAAAGACCTCTAAGATCACAAAGTTCAACCTCAACCCATCCCCACCGTGCTCACTGACCACGTCTCTCAGTGCCACATCTCCAGGGTTCTGGAATATCTCCAGGGTCAGTGACCCCACCACCTCCCTGGGCGGCAGCCCGTGCCACTGCATCACTGCTCTTTCTGAGAAGCTTTTCCCAGAATCCAGCATGAACCTCCCCCAGCACATCTTAAGGCCATCACCTCTCATCCTATTGCTGTCACCCAGGAGCAGAGGCTGACTCCCACCTCACCACAACCCCTCTCAGGCACTCAGAGAGAGCCATGAGGTTGTCCCTGAACCTCCTCTCCTCCACACTGAACAGCTCCCTCAGCTGCTCCCCATCACACGGTGTTCCAGACCCCTCTCAGCTCTCTTGCCCTTCTCTGTACACCTCCAGGGCCTCAATGCCTTCATGCAACAAGGGGCCCAACACTGAGCACAGCACTCAGTGTGCTGATACAGCGAACTGTCACCTGCTACGCGCTGACTTTGGCCACCTGGGCACGCTGCTGGTTCCCACTCAGCCGGCTGCCAGCTAACACCCCCAGGTCCTTTTTCAGAAGGGAGCGTGCAAACAGATGGAACCAGGCGCTTTCACCAGGCTGAGAGGCAGCAGGCACAGACTGGAGGACAAGAGGTTCCACCGAGCAGCACGCAGCGCCGTTACAGAGCCCAGAGTGGTACCAGAAAGCCCGTGGAGCGTCCTGGGAGATCTCCAAAAGCCTCCTGGCCACGGGGCAGGGCACTCTGCTGGGTGGGAGCTGCTGCCAGGAGCCGGGCTGAGGAAAGCAGTTCAGATGCTCAGCCAGCAGCAGCGCGTCGCTAGAAGAGATGGTCCAAGGGCGTGCTCACGCAGGCGGGTGGAGGCACGCAGAATGCTCTACAGCAGCCACCAAGAGGCGATGTTCCCAGCTCGGCGAGAGGAAGCGCGGAGCGGCGGCGGGCACGCTGCAGCCGGCCCCAGCCCGTGCATCTGTGCCCGGCAAGCAGCAGGACAGCCGCCTGAGGGAGGAGGGAGGGACAGAATGAACAGGGGAAGCGGCCGCGGTACCTGCTGCGTGCTGAAATCCCATCCCAAGAAGCACGGGGCGGCCATTTCGAGCCCCGGCGGGCCGGGAAGGGGCGGCCTCAGCCCCGGCCTTCCCCCGGAACGGAACGGAGCACCGCAGCGGCCGCTTAAAGGTGAACCCGAGTTAATAAGTGCCCGGCTGCGGCTGCGAGCCCGCCGTCAGGAGAGGCCCAGCTGAAGCGTCTGAAAGCGAAGGCGTGTCGAATGCTCGGCCACTTTGTATTCAACGCTTCTTTAAATCACTGGGATTGCTGTAGCTGGTGCTGTTCCCCTGTCCGCCAGGAGCTCGAGCTTGCTGCACCTTGCCTATAAATAAGGAACAGATACGGAGTTGGAAGGCTTGGAAGGTTGCAGCGACTCGCAAAAAAAGAAATGAAACTGGAGGCCTAAAGAAAGCCACGGGAATGATAAATCACTTCTGAAGGAGACGGCTTTTAAAAGGAGAGAAGGCGGTAGTTCTGAAAAAGGAAACGGTAGTTAATAAAGAGAATGTACGAATCAGTTACAGCACTGAAGAGCTATAAGGATAACAACCCCGGCGTCACCAGAGCTTAAATTTGGGACAGCAGCACAGGACAGTGGTATGGAGGAATCCATAAGGATTCCACAAGGACAGAAAGGGAAAGTTAATGATGTTACTTTTACCATTTCAGGTATTTGTGATGAAAATTGGGATGCTCTCAGAACCTCACTCTGTTGCACATCATTCCATCAGGTCAGTGTTCCCCCAGATTTAGTTGTTTGTGTGTGGAAAATTGGCACTGCTGCCATTCTTTCTGCATAACAGCTTATGCTGGCAGTTAGTGCCATAACCTCTGAAGTTATTTCTTGAAAGCAAACAAGGATTAGAGCCGTGCAGTTATCAGTGAGGTTACGTTCATGTACCATTGGTGTTCTGGTACTGACGAGTCCAAAACCTCCAGAGGGGCACAGCCAGAATGTCACCATCACAGATTAACAGTCTGAGGCAAAAGACTGATCACTCAAGGCACATGTACTAGAGCAAAGGGCAAAGAAGGCTTCTTCCCCTTTCCCACTACCCAGTTTCTGTAGTTATGCACAACCCTGGCATGACAAAGGAGCATATTTCTATGCTTCACTAGGCTGTTAGCTGTTTTGGTAAATTTTAACTATGAAGCTAACTAATAATATTGATTTTCTTTTCTCCCCAATAGTCAACTTCATCCCACTTTCATTTCAATCTGTCGTAAAATAAACAATTTTAAATGTATTCCACATACAGAGATATTTCACGTTTTGTTCTTTGGGTTTCTAAATTCATCTGATCTCAGTTCTGCCCTGATACAAATTTAGACCTAAGTGCATTCTTCAGCCTTACAAAGACGTGCAGATAACACAGAAAGCACACTAATCAGAACAGGTAAATGCTTTCAAAACCAGTGCCAGCCTAACTACTGTGCTTCAGTATCATCCCATCATCTGAGATGTGCCAAACAACTAGGGAACAGCTAGACCAGAGCTTTGTTCGATACTAATCAGCATTACCATACTGACTGTTGTCCAGTCCTGATCTATGTGGGTTACATAACTAAATGCTAGGTGAAAATATTCACTCACCCATAGAAGTCCACGAGCAGCTTCAAAGCTACCCATCCTTTTGCTTCCAGCAGGTTTGGGGCCTGTAGCTACGTAAGTAGCTGGACAGCCAAATATTCTCCATCCCAAACAACTACCTCATATTTGTACAGCAGCAGAGGTTGGCACAGTACAAACAATGAGACAGCACTGCACGGAGTGCACGTACACAGGTGATGCCTCCTCAACCAAGGCAGCCCATGTTAGACCTAGTGCTGTTAGGCTTGGTGACACAGCTGTCCTTTTCCCCATAAGAAATCTTGCGGGTCTTTAATTAGCCTCAGAAACATCAAAGTGTAATAAGTTGGGTCAGATACATTTCTGCCTGTTTGGCAACTAGTCTGACAGTCACATGCAATGCTGCTAATTAAGTGGGAGAGCGTTCACAATGTTAAGCTCCATGTAGCACAACAATAAGACAGAACCTTAAGAAAAAAACCTCAGTGTGAGCACTGGAGCTACCTTCTGGATACCTGAATAACAACAATTCTCCAAAGGTCATCCCTTTTCTTCTTAGCACCGCTGCTATTCTGTTATCACAATTCTCAGCAACGTTCAGCCAAGCACTGATAATTCCAAATACCACAGTGCCATAAATTAAAATACAAAGCTGCTGTTCTTTGTAATGAAAAGATACTACGACATCAGTTTTTTTTTTCCTGTAAGTATGCACTTATCCATCAACATTACTTTTGCACTTTAACAATTGTGTTTGTTCATACCTGCAAAACACTCTGCAATAATAAATATTGCTCAAAACTAATACATCAAAATTGTTGTTATCCACTAATTTTACTGATTGCACTGTGACTAAGTTGATAAGACAGAGATGCAGCAGAAGCCCTTTGCATGAGTTCCACTACAGGAAGCCCAAACCACAGTTGTTATACTGACACTGAAGACATACTTTTTTAAGGTGTAGAAATTATTCCACAGTCTTATTGGTGGATTTAGTTCTTGGCATGTGTGTACTCAAACTCCCAGGTGCTGGCTGCATTAACTAATTAAGGCCCATTAAGAGGCCACCCCTCATGGAGAGTTGGCACAGGATTTCATATCATGGTCTGTGAATGCACAGGAGTAACAGAAACATGCAAAGAATTGAAATGATGGCTTAGCTGCACAATCTGTTGGTTCTGCTGCCAATTTAATGCGTGTTGGTCAGGTCGGAGCCTGTATTAAATCACATAGATAAAATCCTCCAACTTCATTTCCACCGATTTCAACAGAAATCCATTGAAACCTGACAACTCCAGTAGGCGCTGAATCGGGCACCATGGAATTGTTCCTGGTTTTACATACTCTAGTTTTACAGATGTCATTACACTGACTTCAGTTAGGTTACCAGTGATTATGAAGTGCAGAACAAGTTCCTCATGAGATCTCTGCATGGAAGTGAAGGATGTTTCTGAATAGCAAATTATTTTTAGGACACTTTCCTCCTCTGTACAGATTTCAAGTCTAAATTCACTCCACAATAGTGGTAATATTTAGTCCTTCAAGGAGGATAGTTATCTTAACCAGTCATTTGAAAGGCTTTAAAACTTACCCACCTGGCAGATTTCCTTCAAGAGGAATACTGCAGTGGTTTGTGTCCTAAAGCCCAAAAGCAAGATGTTGTCATCCTGATAAAATTTTTCATTAACAACAGATTAACCAGTTCTTTCGTGCTGTATCTGATTCTTATCACACTCCACTTACAGATAAGTACATTTTATTGATTAAAAACAATCAAGGGTAAATTAATTCCTACTCAAACAATGCCTTACATGGGGAAAAAAAAATAAGAGCCAAGCTTTGCACTTTTTAGCACTACCCAGCAAGAATGAATAATTATTTTACAATCAAGAATAAATCAAAATAATGTAGTTTATGAGTGGGGAAAAAAAAATCAAGACAGAAAATGTACATAGCTTATCCAATTATTTTTAGACTTTATTTGAAATTGGAACTTCTCCTGGAGTTCCTCTTTGTAAATGTATTTTGTCTGTAGCAAGAACAAATAAGCGGCTGTCACTCAGAGGGCTGTAGCCATTGTAACTCCATGGACAGGAAACACTGAGAAACAGCTTGTATAGGAAACATACTTACAGAGCAGTACCACACATATGAACGCTGCTTATCAGTGTCTGGAATTTAAGACATCCATAGAATCAGGGAAACTTCAGTGAATTTCCAAAATCCTCTCCAGGCCTATTCATGAAGGCAATTCACTTCCATCTCATCCTCTTCTCATGGACAGTTTTATAATGTTAAAACCATCAAATCATTTGAGTTGGAAGGGACCCTTAAAGGCCAACTGGTCCAAGTCCTCTGCATTGAACAGGGACACCCACAGCTCCATCAGGTGCTCAGAACCCCATCCAGCCTGACCTTGGGTGTCTGCAGACTAAAACTGACCATTTTGTTTCTCAAACAAACTAAGAAGCAAGGAAAACAGGAAGGAAAAATGTCACGGATCATTTGTTTAACATGTCTAAAATGTAAATAACTTCACTTTCTGCTTTCACTTGCCTCTGCACATTGTTACTCACAGAAGGGCATCTGAGGAGCTCTCAGTGGGCGACCAAAGCAAAACCACAAAATGAACAACAAATCCTGAGCCTAACTTTTAGATGCTGATTGTTCAAACAGAAAAAGATTCCAGTCCTACTCCGGCAGACAACCAACAGAATAAAGACAACTAACAGAGCAAAGCTTGGCATTTTAAATTGCCTTCCAAAGCAGTTAACATTCCAAAGGAAAGTTAATTAATCCTCAGCAGCAACAGAGTCAAGACAGAAGAACTGAGGTTTTTAAATGATGCTTACACCAGGCTCAAAAAACAATACCCCACATTCAGGGCATCTGCTGCGTTTAACCCCTCACCATCAGCACTGTTTAACTGAGGTGCATCAGGCTGGGCCAGGCTGTGATTCACTTGTTGGAGCTGCAGGAGTCCCTGTTCATTGCAGGGGAGTCGGAGCAGACAACCTTTAAAAGCCTCTCTGAACTCAAACGATTCTCTGAATGCAAGGATTTTGGTCTGACTGCATTTATCATGCAAAAAAAAAAAAAAAAAAGAAACCAAAAACCAAAACCCACAGCGATTCTGCAAAGGAATTGCATAGCACCAGGTTTTCAACACGTGCAAAGCCAGACATGAAAAACTAAAGGTCAGCAGATCAAAAGAAACATCTCAAGATCACTGTGAGAACTTGCACCATGGGCTCCATCCCACTGTCACGGATGTGCAGAGAACACCACCAAATGATCTTAAATCATTAGACAGTCCTGTGCTCTGACTCCTTCACCAGTCCCTAACAGCAGTGTGCTTGAAAGCTGTGCTTTTGAATAACAAAGATACGCGCTCTTATCAAAAAACTCATTAAAAAGTAAATAATTACTATTGATTCTGCTGGTATTGTCTGGAACACAAATAAGTGCAGCCACCCCGTTTCTATGTTTCTTTTTCTTACTACATTTTTTTAACAATGCAATAGTTTCCAACAGTTCAAGACTACATGTAAGTAATAGATGTATATGTTTATAGAAAGCTACAGAACAGGGATTACCATAGGCACTTTGGTTTTCCTTCTCAGTACCAGTTCAGTCTAGATACTTGCTTCCATTGTGCGACGGACAAACAGACTTAAGAGAAAATACAGCACTTCAGACTTCAGTGGATACTGAAATTAAAATAACTCATAGCCAACATCTTTAAGAGTTTGTTAAATTAAAGACAAGGCTTTTTCTTGTTGGTCTTTTTTCTTTTCCAGAATCCTAATCATGGCAATACGTTTTCAGAACCTACAGGACTGTTAGGAAATGCACGTACCAAGTAGCTTCGCTGCTTATGTTCCTCACAAGCACACAAAGCAAATCTGGGCCTCTCATGTTTTAGGACTAATGTGAGCCACAGTCATATCACTCCAATAGTGCCATCTGCTGCATATTTTCAAGGCACACGGTGCTCTGCAGATCCAAGTACCTTTGTTTAAAGAGTGAATGACGACTGAATTAAACATAAATCACCATTACAATTCTGTGTGTGTCAGAGAAAATATTTTTTTTTCCTTTTACCTAAACAGGCTGGAGTACAAAAGAAGGTGTTACGCTGCAGTATAAGATCAGAAGCCTCAGGTAAGCAATTTGTAAGCTTATGTCAGTGGCGTAACAAGAATTAGTTGTGTTAGCTCACTATACATCAAAACCACAAGCCCATTTTCTCTGTGATCCCCTGTGTGTCAGATCTGCACCTCATTTTATGAATCATATCCTGGCTATGACTTATTCACAAACCACACGTATGTATGTGTATATACACACCTCCATAGCAAGCAAAGTATGCAGTGCCAGATACCTGCACACACACAAACACACTCCTCCTGAGGCAGAATCAGGATCACAACCGTTCCCTGTAAAGGAAACAAACCACAATGTGAAAGGGACAGGCTGAGCAACACAAAAGCTAATCCTCTTCCTGGTTCTCCTGACCTGCTGTACCACCTGCACTCACTCCATTTCACTGGGCAGCTCTTTTCCTTGATTCTGTTTTTTGTTATTCACCCATGCAACTGTCTGTTGTATGCCTTGTATAGTGCACGTGTACCTAAGCGTGATGGCTTTCCACGAGCCTGAGGCGCTGCTACAGTACATGTGATAAAAAATCATAATACTTTCTGATTAGATAAAAAATCCTACTTTCAATGCCCTTCTAATGAGAAGAGAGGTGGACATCTTTTAAGACAGAGCGTCCGTTCACGTTGAAGGATGGTATCACAGTGATTCTGTCTGCAGCATATGCTTGGGTTGTACAAGTCACTTTCTCAGGAGGTGAAAGAGTCACACAGTGTGACTGGAATTTTAAGAAGGCTGTGGAACTTTTATGGCTATTAATAATGTTTGTATTGAATACGAGCTCAAACTGCAATGAGATTAATTAAATCTCCTGCCCCAATGCAGAAACCCACTGCCTGAAGGTCCACGGGAGGACTCCGTGTGCCAACAACCCAGAACACCAGAAATACAAAGCAGCCTTCTACAGAGTTTGTCACTACTGAAGGCAGAATATCAAAGCAGATACTGCAAAGCCATAGCACATCAGAACAACTCTTAACACAACACATGCTTTTTCAGGGCTCAGGAGGGAGAAGCTGACTTGACAAGTACTCAGTGTCTGACAAAGTGCTGTGCTTACTCTTCTTTCTGGTGGGGCAGAACAGGACTGCTGCTGAGCAGACACATGCATAATAGGAAGGCAAAAGCAATTAAGTGAATAAGTGAATTAAAGCAGATTTACACCCGTGAGCCAACTGAGCCTTACCAGAACTGTATGCACATAACTCTGTAGCAAGGCTTTTGTCACCTGTGTACACACAACTTCCAAACAGATTCCTAAGACCTGCATGTTTTGAACCTGATTCAGTAAATCATTTAGAATGCAAATGAGAGCATAATTTCTCCCAGGAACTGGAACAATACAGCATGCAGGCATTCCTTCAACACACTGCCCTTTCATGCTGTTTCTGTGCAGTGCTTCTCACTGCAAGGAACCCAGCAGATGAACCATTACACTGACACCGTGGCTTAACAGCATTTCTCCCATGGGACTCCCTTGGATCCTTGTAATAGCATCAAGCGGACCTATTTCAGGGACAGAAACTTGCAGCTCATCATTCAGACAGTCTCATACTTTAACTCACAGAAGAAAAAGAGATGTATCTTCATTCTTTTTAATCTTTGCCTTGGTGCTACATAAAGTTCTGCTTTGACTCTGCACCCAAGAATATTTTCAGCAAGGTTACGAAGGTTGTCAGACCAGTCCCCACCCTACAGCCCCAAGATGCTGCAACAGGAATGCCACTGGATGAAATTTAAGGGAGGAGAACAGAGAGGAAAAGACAAAAAAATACTTGAAAAGAAACCTGGAAGATTTCCCTGATGGAATTACTGTCTTGGTCAAGTCTCCATGACAGCATCCCTTTAAGAGCTAGCATTGCTACATAAGCCAGTATTAGCCAGCCCTTTGTGCACCTGACCGTGTTCAGTGAGGTTTTGAATTTCACTGTTTTTTTTGGCAAAGCCTCATGCGTTCACAACCTTAAGTCAACATGAAATCCAATCATAAATCCTGCTATCACCATGAAATCTGTATGCAGGAGCTCAAGGTGTGCTGCAGGAGAACAAGCTGCTTGAAATCTACAACTTCAGAACAGACAACACCATTTCTGAAGGACGTTGCCCAACTTCGAAAAGATAATTATTTCATCATTTAGGAAGATTTCAGATGCTTTGATGTGCTTTTTTTGCCAACACAATGAAGGAAGCGTCCTGCTTCTGCATGACCTTTTCTTCCTTGTGGGAACAGATGGTAAAGGCTTACAAATACACGACTGGTATTTTTTCAGTGACTCATACCTCAGAGCTACGAGATTCAGATCACCATAAGCAGCCAACCAAGATGGACGTAAGCTTACTTGAGGAGCAGTATGACCACATAAAACAGAAGCAAAAGCTGCAATCACACATTATTGTATTTAAAACAGGTATGCTTGGATTTATAGGAAACAATGTAAATGTAGATGTAAAACCTTTAAATATCAAATAACTTCTATCTTTGTTCTTCTAATGCTCGGCTTCAAGAGAGGTACGCAGTATCTTCTTTTCTGTCTCTTTAGGTTTTTTATTCATTTCACTAGCAGGCAGTCTTATGGCTCTATCAATCAGTTTCACAGCAGAAAAACACTAACATCAATTTGAAAGAGATGAATGTATTTGATTAAAGGTCGTACAGGTTTTAAGTCAAGAAAGTAAAATGCTTAACGTTGGTGTTTGTTCTTACAAGAGCCATGTGCTTCACATCTATCAGCAGTCTATTTGTGAAATGTACTTTCTCCAATTCTTCCATCAGGACAACCAGTCCTGGGCCTTCTGTCTCTTTTTCTCTTCTTTATCTATGTGAATAAGTCCTGCAAGACTATAGGAGCTACGCAAGATATATAGCAGAAGCTGGGCATTTGCTTAAAAAATGACTTCTACTAAGTAACAGTGGGTAACTAAGACAATCCTGGAACAAAAGGTCCTTTTTTGAAAGCATTTTCTGTCTTCCAAACATCGTGCAATGGAAAAGAAGTGACAGTGTATCAATCATCTTTCTGCTATGCCAGACAGTCCTTATAAAACAAACAACTGTTTTGAAGTTTTCGGTTAAGCTACTGCTTACAATATTGCACCAACGTATTTCCATTTACTTTCTAAGTTAAAGTGATAGTGAGAATACCAAGTCAATTAATGAAATTGTCTGTGAACGCAATAGCAATGTGCAAAACGTGCTTAATTCATCTTTGGTGTTAACATTTAGCTGAACAAAAAGAGAACTTAAGCTATTTCATTCTTTATGTTTTCCATTACGTTTTTCAGCAGTTCTGGATTTTGGCTGTATGTGACTACGAATGTCATCATAACAAAAGAAAAAACACATACTTATGAACCATAGAACATATTAGCTTCCTCAGTATCATTTCATCCAAATGGCTAGAAATCCTGATGTTAAAAAAAAAAAAAGCCTATTTAAGGAAGAAAGAGATGTGAATGTGCAAGTTTATTTTATCAGGTATGAAAAGGCAGCTAACTTGAAGGCAAAGCAACAGTATTAACCAATTAAAGAAAGGAAGCAGAGGTCTGTATTCCAATGAAATTCCATATACATGCACATAGTCTGAAATATTAACAAAAACACAGAACCTGTGGCACTGAACTTGTACCTTTAATCAGCTTGTGTGGTAAGGGTTAATGTTGCTGTGAGGAACAGTTGAGTTCTCAGTGTTATTAAAGTTAACTTTAAACATTCCTGTGGTTTAGAAGCTGGAAAAACCTATTGCATAACTCAACAATTTGAAGCTGTTACCTGCATCAGTTTTCAAGAGGATGTCAGGATGCAATGAACACCACTATAATGAGATAGCATACTGCCCAACATTGTGATTCCTTAAGTTACAAGCCTGAGATATCCCCAATTTCCAGCTCGTACCACAGAGCACTCCATACGTGCATCACTTTTTTGTACTGACAGTAATCATTTCCTTGTACTGCTACCATACATAGAGGGTAAAACTGTTGCTGAAGGATAATGACAACAGTAAGACTCTATACATGCACACACATCTCAGAGGCCTGAGATCTTAGAATCCATGGTAAAGGATGCCTTCATTCCTTCATAATCCCAAAAATCCCTGCATAAAGACTCTATTCTAAGCAGCAAAACCCTGAATTGCTTCCTGTAGATAGGCCACCTGTCCTTCCATGATGTCACAGTGTTTTTGAGCATTTCAGCTTTATGGCACTGCAGTTGGAACAGTAACTTCAAGATTTCATAAGGACTTCCAGCTCTGCATCTCATTATCTGCCTTGTTTGCCAAAGTCATGGTATTGTGAACGTTTAATGGAACTTTTCTGGGTTTTTCCACTGGCGAACCAGAAACTGATAAGTCACCTTAAAACAACTTTCCTCTGGTTCTTCCCCAGTACACACAGCCACGTTTATATTTCTGCAAATTCCCAGCTCTTTGAGAAAAAGGATGACAGATTTGAAAATCACCAGGTAGGGGATAATACAACAGTGTATTCATTATTCATTGGCTAAGAAGAAAAAAAGCAGTATTTACTTTAGGAATTAAAACAGCATTCAGAGCATGCAGTAACAATGGGGTAAACACTGGGCCTCTGACTGCAGAAATCTCTTCCAAGAATTTGCCAAGCCAAACTGAAGATCAACCTCTGTTACATCAGAATCTATGACGGCAGCATATTAAAAAAAGCCAAATGGTTGACAACCTTACTGCGAGGCTATTACGTGCAATTAAAAGATCTGTCTTTTTAGAAAAGACCACAGATCCTCATCAAGCTTTCTTCAGATGTTAGGGGAGTGCTGAATGTGCACAGCTCAGGGCTCCAACATTTCTATTACAGCTCATTGCTCAACTTTGTGTGCTCCATCTGTAGCCAAGCAATCAAATCAAACCTGAACCGAAAACCAGTTCAGACTATTTGACTTGGACTGATGCATTACATTGAACTCTCTGATCAGCTCAAACCGGACTGTAATTCTTCCAATGACTAGTTCTGATGATTCAAGATAAAAACTGATGTTGCCTATCAACATGAGTTCATCTAAAAGTGCAGTGATATCCTCAAGAATGTGCAAAGCTGCTCCCCCATAGTCTCTTAATCCCTCTTTTCTCTTGCCTTTTCTCTCTCACGTGAGGAACAAATCTCCTTTGTAGCCTGGTGCTGTACTGTGCTGTTCTGCAGACCTCCACATTACAGGTGGGCTTTTTGCAGCACTGTAAGCTGAGCTTTATCGCATGGAAAAAGTCTGGCCGTAAGTCCAGCTTTGATTCTCACTGTTCCATGATACAAAACTGTGTGTTCTTATCTCTGAGAATGGCTTCACTCTCATAGCATATTTCACTGTACATGCATACATACGTGCTCTAAGCTTAGCATGTGCTCATCTCCTCTCTCTCCTGGTAACACTGCACAAGAGCAGAAGATGCACACGACTCTTACTCCCCAGCTCTCATCAGATCAACCTCATTTGGCCAACTGAGGGGCAGAGAAAATTCTGCGATACTGTACAGGAGTTGTTGCTTTAGTAGTGAGAACCAAAGACAGCAGCAAAAGCCTCTCCTTAATGGAAGCCCTGTTGTACAGGTTCATTTACTGCCGGTAAACCAGCTTCATCTGACACCTTCAGATAGTTTCTTGTAAAAATGTTATGAAATACTGTTATGAGGAGTTTTGCGTTCGCTTCTTTTTTATGGCAACATCCTATTCCAATTAGTTTCATTTCAATTTCAAGGTTAGAATTGTTTTAAGTGGCTGTTCAGATTTCAAAATATAATCAGCTCTCTATGTTTATTTTTTTCCCCACATCAGTATACTTCATAATTCGCACTGCAAAAAAATTCAGTTCCTTTAAGTCAACCCCATAAATAAAGGTCAGCATTCTGCACAACCTCCACTTTAAGCTGTATTTATAGCAACTAAAGTGCATTTAATTATTGCTTACAATGTCAACAGCACTGTTTGTTTATCCTTAGTACAATGGTTCAGATTCTATTCATTTTCAAGGCACAGAAGGCCAGTCATGTTCAGTAATTTAATAGCTGCTGCATCTAATTAAAGTAGCATTAGCATCTCTATTTCTAATAACCTATGCATTTTCAACAATAACTTCCATATTGCATTAGAAATTAAGCCACAGAGATGGGGAAAAAATGTAATTAAATAATAAATATAAGCCTATATTTATACCATATATGTTAATGATTCTGTGTTAAGAAAAAGAGGAAAGAAACCCAGAATATTTTTTGGTTGTGAATACAAGCTTCAAACAGTATCAACTGAAATATTTGTGTCTTTCAATTCATAGAATCACCAAGGTTGGAAAAGACCTACAAGATTACCCAGTCCAACCGTCCACCTATCACCAATTCTTCCCACTAAACCATGTTCCTCAACACAATGTCTAAATGTTCCTTAATTACCTCCAGGGTCGGTGACTCCACCACCTCCCTGTGCAGCCCATTCCAGCTCCTGATCACTCTTTCAGGGAAGCAGCATTTCCTAACATCCAGTCCGAATTTCCCCTGGCACAACTTGAAGCCATTCCCTCTCATCCTACCACTAGTTACACAAGAGAAGAGGCCAAGACCCAGCTCACTACAACCTCCCTTCAGGTAGTTAGAGAGCAATGAGGTCTCCCCTGAGCCTCCTCTTCTCCAGACTGAACAATCCCAGCTCCCTCAGCCATTCCTCATAAGGGCTGTGCTCCATACCCCTCACAGCCCCAATCAACCCTGTTCACCTTAAGAATTTTTGCTTACAAGCAGTTAATTACTGAAAGTCAATTCTCAATCTGTGTTGTTAATGAGTCTTAGAGTAGCGCTTAGATCAATATTGACTCGATAAATTTCCATTATCATTTAACTGACTCCGTGGTAGCATTTATGTCTTCAAACTGCAAAACTGAGCAAGAAACACTTCTACTCTGTAATCTGGGACCAAAAGAATTTGCGCTACTCTTGGTCACAGATGGAAGGAGTACAGACACCACTCATCTGTTAATGTTCCTCAGAGTTTACACTACAGAAGCTTAATTTCTGCCACAATAATAAAGTGCACATATGCGTTTCCCTTGCAGGTGAACATGAATCTGTTCTCCCAGAATCGATGGTTAATGCTGTTTTAATAAACAAAAAAGTTAGAAATTCAAAGTCATTTACAGAACGTGTCCCCATCAGAAAGGTCAGGCTGGAGGTGACCAGCAATGGCATGGCCCATGACAACTCACCCTGGCGTACTCACCTGGGAATTCACCGCCTGGCACAAGCTCCTTGTAAGAAGGCTCCTTGGGATCTTTCCAACTCCAGGAATGAACCGTGCAGTTTTGACAATCAGAGACTGATTTCAAATGAAAATGGCACACTGCAACACAAGGAATTAGAAGAAGCAAGTGAGCTATCCGTGCTCAGTTCAAGCACATCGAACGGTTTCAGCAAAGAGAATGGCAGCATCACCTCAGGAACTTGCCAAACGCCTGCTCTGAAGTCAGACACTTCGGCAGTTTGGGTCCATCACCGCATTTCCTCTACAAAATACATGCCAGCTTGCCACAAGTTAGACTATTATCCTTTCCCTAATAAAAAAGGGCCCAGAATTTCAGAAGCAGCAAGGAGGCTTGGATTATATGTCTCACCGTGAAGATGCTCAGGAATAAATAAAATTCAGTCAAACATTTGAGTAAAACTTAAGACAACAAAATAGCATTCCTAGTTACTGTGATCCACCTGCTGAAGGTCTCCTATTAGCCAAGGAAGATTTTCACCAAAGTGAGTTGCTGGAGGGAAGATGCTGGACTGCCACAGAAGCTCACTTCTGTTATTCCAGATATTGGAGCAATTTTTCTGGGCTGTTTCCCCTCTATTTTCAGGTTAATTATTTAGAAACAAAGACCGTATCACAACAACGTTTGAAATATCTGAGAGCTATAGCAAACATTAGCAAAACTGCTGATGAAGCAACAAGGCTGAATTTCTGTGTGGTATGATTTGACTAGACCATAAACAAATGAGCAATGAATCAGTACTGAAGGTGATTTGTACACTTAAGATGATTTCATAATTTCTTTTATCAAAAAAAAAGGATATTCATTATAGTTTTTAATGTATGTATTTTTAAAAGCAATTAATAAAATCTTTGCTCACATCTACTGCTGTTTTAATGGGGCACAGTAAATGGCACATTTTTCTTATATATAAATCCCATAAAAATACATTGTTGGCTCCCTTCTACACCCCATCTTTCATTAAAGAAATGAACTCAAATTATTATTTAGCTTCCTGATACCTTTTATCAACATACCTTCCTTGCCAGAAGTACAGTGTACCCTTCTCCTACTACAACTGTATGAACTCAAAAGGAATATAACCACTTCATCTACACAAATGTAACTGTAGTAGCTGATGCTTTTATAGATATGGCTTAACCTCACACAAATGGCCTCAGCCCATCGAGCCAGCCTGTCCAGATCCCTCTGTAGGGTCTTCCTACTCTCAGGCAATGCAACAATACCTCCCAACTAGGTGTCATCTGGGAACTTACCGAACATGCACTCAATTACCCTGTCTGGATCATCAGTAAAGATATTAAACAGGGCCAGCCCCAGAACACCACTCCTGACCACTCCAGTCACCACCAGTCTCTGCACCTGACCAGAAGAGCCAACGCACCCTTCACACAAGATTCACAGTTGTAAGTGTTGAATCACAAAAAGGTCTGGGTTGGAAGGGACCTTAAAGCCCACCTGAGACCCCTACCATGGGCAGGGACAGCTCTCACCAGACCAGGTGCCCAAAGCCCCATCCAGCCCTGCAGGGATGGGGCATCCACAGCTTCCACGGGTGGCCCATGACAGTGTGTCACCACTCTCTGTGACAAGAACACCTTCTCTGTCTTATCCAAATTTAGTTTAAAACCATTACCTGCCCTTGTCCTGTCACAGTACAACCTAGTAAAGAGTCCATAGCCAATTTTCTTGTCAGTCTCCTTAGAAAGGCTACAATAATGTCTTCCCAGAGCCTTCTCCAGACTGAATAGCCTCAACTCCCCTAGGTTTTTTTCATTAACAGAGGTCCTCTGTCCCTCTGATCATCTTCGTGGTCTTCTCTCCACCAGCTCCACATCTTTTTTGTTCTGGGTGCTCCAGAGCTGAATGCAGTACTCCAGGTGGGAGTACCACAGAAAAGAAAAACCATCATGGAATACAATGCCATTCTACCCCTCCTTACCAATTGTCATTTCCTCTGTGCCACTTAAAGCAGTTCCAGACCTGAATTCCATACTGCCACGCAGTGATCCAGCCAGCACCAGTAGACTGCCAGACACCTCTCTCCTGTAAGTATCCACCCATAAGACAAAGGCAGAACAATGTCTATGTGCTTTAACTCTTGAACAAAATTCTCTGAAAACGTACTTGACGGAGGTGTATGTTCTGATTTTCCAGTGTTTTCAATTTTTTTGATGTTTTTAATTAATTGATTCCTATTTCTGGGTAGGCATGCAACATTAATAAGCAATCACAACTAATTTGTAAAAACAAACCAAATTAAAAAAAAATGAAAACCAAGAACACAGTACTAACAGCATTTAAAGAAAGAATTGAAAGAAGATAAAACACAATTATGGGTAATAAGTAAAGGTGTAACAGGGATAAAATAGCAAATAACAACCAGCTACATGAAACAAGAAAGTACCTGGAGAGAAATATCAAAGGACAATGAGTTTTTCTGAACTCTGTGGTGCACATTAGCTTTCTATTTTCCTGTCTCACTGATTACAGAGTTTATTGATTTGTACTTCAGCCTTTCATTATACTGGAGTGTTGTTTTTGTTGTATCTACAAGTCTGGAGACCGTACGAGAATCACATGAAGATAAAGGAATAACAAAAAAAAAATCACATTGGCAAGGAGCCATTATAAAAACTACTCAAAATTAAATTCATTAAATATCTGTTAGACAGTTGCAATGAAGCACATGAAAACATTTCAGTGAATGCAATATAAATTCTGAAATCAGTATCACAGAAATTCTAAAACCTTATCTAGCTACTTACCTACTCTATGCACCCATTTGATTAAATTAGTGATATAATTTTCTGCAAATGCTTTTAAATTGATTTTAAAGTGCTTTGAATCAGTTATCTTAACCAAACACAGACTTTAATACCTTGATTTAAGTTGGTGAAAGTTTATACTCGGACTAAATAAATCCTTTGCAGGCACTTTGTCCTTTCCTGAGGCTCCTCGAGCATACTGGTGTGCTTTGTACTGACGAGCTTAATTGGGAAGGGCATTTTGCCTTTGGAATAATCTTTCAGTTTAACTCCCCAGGACATAACAGAAGGAAGATTTCAGTACATTTTCATTTGCTAGTTATGAGAAAAGTGGCTACACTTGTGTTTCAAGAGTCTAAAATATTACACAGGTGCATTGCCTGAAAATTATTATTTTTTCCCTAAAGCAGCCTTGGTTAAAAAAAAAACAAAAAAAAACAATTTAATGAGAAAAAAAATGGAAAACTTCAAATATTGTCAAGTCACAGTTCTCAGACTTACCTGATTTTCATAGCCCTTTGCTTTTCCATGTTTGGAAATCATGGGGAGTAACTATCATCACCGTGTTTCTACCAATTTGGCCAAGTTTCAAGCAATGAATTCAGGAGTATCAGAAAAGCAAGTTGAGTAACAATAACCTTATTTTAATAGTGGCCAAATGTAACTGATTTATGCACATAGGGGAGCTTGGAATCCTGAAATTCCAGTTCAGAGTTAGTGAGCAAGACATACAATACCTGTGGGGCCACAAAACTGCCTATAGAATATACTTTAAATAAAGACTGACCTGGTGGGCCATCTCGTCCAAAATAAACCACAGCCTTGGACAGTGCTTTCCCTACAGTATCAGAGCAATTTGTAGTTTATTCAGGCACTGTGACAGGCCGGAGTCACTGATCTTGGAGACGTTCAAGAACTCTGGAAACACAGCACTGAGGGACACAGTTCAGTGGGCACAGTAGAGATGAGCTGAAGATTAGATGATCTCAGAAGTCTTTTCCAACCTTAATGATTCTATGGAGATCCTCAGCTGCTGTAGGGTGATTAACCCAAAAGAACAGTGTTCAAAGAAAACAGTAAGGATGATATTTTGCTGGGCTTATCTGGATGGTGAACAGACAAACAGTAAATAAAGAGAGGCTCACCTTTTCCAGATGGTTGAGGTCCACCAATAACTCCACAGGGAAAGGATTTCCAACAAGAGATCCTTCCCTAGTGGTGGTCAGCCCTTAAATGGGGTCTGGGAGAGGTGGAGTGACTCCACTCCTTCCCATCACACAGGTGCATTGCCTTCACCTGTGCTCCTGCAGCTGACTCAGTGCTCACCTCAGGTGATCCATCAGTGGTTCAGGCCGTGATTCAACAGTTCCCATACAGCTGCTAAGACAGGTTGTCACAGAAGAAAATTAAACCCTAGGTTAGTTATTTCTGGTGTCACGCATTAAAAAAAACACAGTCTTTCACATGCCCCAGAAAGGTTCTGCAAGCAAGCCTCCCCTCTGAGGGTCCCACATACAAATATCAAGTGCCTACTGTGTACAGCCTAACTGGACTCACACCACACCCAGCACTGGGCCGTGACAGGGGCTACAGCAGAAGGTACAATGCGTATCATAAGGAAAACGGGGCCAAACGTCTTCCTGAGTCCGGAAGTCTCTACAGTGCCCTGTATGAACAGTGAAAGTCAGCCTCTTCTCCCCGGTAAGAGCAATAAGACAAGAGGTGACAGGATGCATGGAGGGGGGGGGGGGGAGATCCGCACACAAACACACGCCCTCCAAGTGAGGGCAAGGAGCTCAAATGGCGGGCGGGGCTCGGCTTCAATCACGTGACTCCCTACTTCCGGCCTCAGCCTTCCGACGTCGGAAGGGAGCGTTGCGAGCCCCGCCCCGCTCAGCCACCCTCCCTCAGGGGCTCAGGTAAGCGCGGGCCGTGGGGGCGGGCCCCGAGCCTTGCCCCTCCCCCTCCTCCTCCTCCAGGCCGCCGCCGTCGCCGCCGCCCGCGGGTGAGCTGCCGCCCTGCTGCCCCTCAGAGCGGGCACGGGTCCGTGTAGGGCTGTGGGAGCGGTTGCTAGGACCCGCCGCTCCCTCAGCCTGGGCCCTGAGCCGCGGGGCTCGGGTGGGTGCTTCCCTTCGCGCTGAGGTACGGTGCGGCCTCCGCGGGCCTCGCCCTGCTGTCAGCGTGGTGCTGTGGAGGCAGCCGGCAGTGATGGTGCTGGAAATGCCCCACAGCGGGTCAGGGGTGTCTGTGCTGTCCGGGCAGGGCGTGTGCTGACTGCGGCCGTGCTGGGTGCTCGGCATCTCTGTTGCCCCTGGAGCCCTGAGGGCTCGTAGTGTTTTGCTCTAGGGAACCTTTGGGTGCCATACGCCTTTGTCTGATCTCTCTTATTACTCGGCTGCTCAGACTCCTCCGTTCCTTACTCTAAGCGATTTGGCTTTCAGACCTTATTTCTGAATCCAGCGTAGGGCCACAAAGATGGTGAAGGGCCTGGAGGATCTCCCCTATGAAGAAAGGCTGAGTGAACTGGGTCTGTTTAGCCTTGAGAAAAGAAGACCTGAGAGGGGATCTGCTCCAGGTTTATAAATATCTGAGGTGTGGGGGACAAAGTGGCGAGGCCAGACTCTTCAGCAGTGTGTGGAGACAGGACAAGGGGGAATGGACAGAAACTGCAGCACAGGAGGTTCCACACGAATGTGTGCAAGAACTTCTTTATAGTGAGGGTGACAGAGCACTGGCACAGGCTGCCCAGGGGGGTTGTGGAGTCTCCTTCTCTGGAGATATTCAAGACCTGCCTGGATGCCTACCTGTGTGACCTGGTGTAGGGAGCCTGCTTTGGCAGTGGGTTGGACTTGATGATCTCTTGAGGTCCCTTCCAACCCCTACGATTCTGTGTTTGTTTTCTTTCTGAGCCCAGCTGGTGGTGACAGAAGCTCAGGGTGGTGTTCAGAGCAGCCCTTTGTAAGTCCTCATTGGCTGTGTTGAGCCAAAGGAGTTTTGAGAAGGCCCCTTTAAACTCAGTGAAAGTGAAACCATCTCGCGGACACTTTTGTTGCTTGGTGGGAATAAATGCCAACAACTTACATGCCTTTCTCTAGAAGTTAAAAAGACATCTCCTGAATGATTCCCGGTGTACAAGAGCTAAGTCATAAGACATTTTCTTTGTCGTGGTTTGTTTTCTTTTTGTCAAGATCACCTCGCCATCCTTTCCTTATCCTCTCCTTGCCTTCTCCATCCCTTGTTACAGAATCATGGGGTTACCAAGGTTGGAAAAGACCTCTCAGGCCACCCAGTCCAATCATCCACATACCACCAGTATTTCCCCCCAGACCACATCCCTCAGTGCGGCACTGAAACATTTCTTGAACACCATTTATTTTTTTTATAATGAATTCTTTTTTTCCAGGAAGTGCTGAAATGCTCAGAGGTTACTGCTTTTTCTCAACTGAATGTAACTTCTGGTGGTGAATTCTGCCTAAACGTTCACCTGTGAGCCAGGGGATTGTTGTGTTCAGCTCACTACCCTCTTTTCCATAGTGATGGGTACTTCACTGCCTGCTGCAGATTTACAGTGCACATCACGTTTAATCTCAGCCCCTGCACTTTATGTTGTGCTCTGTGTGCCTTTTTTTTTTGCACTGGGAGTGGGAAGAGCCTATTGTGGACTATGCGAAGTGACAAGCTGCTATTTCAGCAGTGTGATAGCAGAACTTTACAATCTGTTTCGTGATAGTATTAAATATGGCTTCTTGCCTAATGGTTGAGATCTGAGAGGGGAGGCATAGATCTCAGCACAGATTTCACTTTGCCAGAGGGATGAGAATGTTACGTTATGGTCTTCTCATGGGGAAGATTGTGGTATTGAGATGTTTCTTCTTGACACCTCTTCTGTCTTTCCAAAAGGAGTCATAATATGTGTTCAGTCAGCTGCTGGTGGAGAAGGGCAGTTAAGGTTAAGCAGGAGATGGAGGCAGAGGCATAATGCATGCACATTTTAGAGAGGGATTGGAATGAGCAGCACTTTCCAGGGCAGGAATGAATAATTTTATCACAGATTTTGAGGAATCAATGTGTTCTGCATTTCTAGCCTATATGAGAGGTTAGAAAGAGTTTTCTTGTCACTCAAAATGCCAAGGCAGGGGCTCCTGGATTACCTGTGTTCCAGTTCCTAATTGCAGTTTTGTTGTTAGGTTCCCTTCCCCACCAAAATGTGTTTCATGCTCAGTGGTATTTTTTTCTTTGCTTTTGTTTTAACAGAATGGCACAAAAAAAGTATTTAATAGCAAAGCTGACAAGTTGCTTAAGAGAGGACAAAATTCAGCTATGGAAACCACCATACACCAATGATAAAAAAGAAGCTGGTGAAGAGATGAAGGTAAATACTCCATCTGAGCTGGCATCATGAGTCCTCCAGTCACGTTACTGGTGCATTTTGACAGGTTTTTCTTACTGTTTTTCGTAGGAGCTTGTACAGAAATATTCATCCAAGCTGAAAATAAACGAGAATGAAGCAGAGAATATGCTGGAAGAAATACGGTGTAAAGCCATTGAGCGTGGAACAGGAAATGAAAATTACAAAGTGACTGGGATTGCAAGGCTTGATATACATCTGCCTCGTAGAAAAGTAAGTGATATTGCAGAATAGTTGGGATAAGTGAGTTTCCTTTCTGGCCTTTTGAGTTCTAGTTACATATCTGGTGCAAATGTTTTCACTTCCTCACCTTCTTTGGTTTTTTTTGCATGGTGATTCTGTGTTTGGTGTAAAAAAAGGTGATAATGCTGGGGGTGGGGAGGGAGAAGAAGTTATGTAGATGTAGCTGTAGTTCCCCAGATGAAGAAGGGTTATAACGTTGGGAGCCTCATAATTGTGTTCCCCTTAGGATTTAATGAGAAATGATCTTTTGATTAAGAAAAGTAAATTAGATTTGAGTGTCTGTCTAGTTCAATTTGATTTCTTCTGACTTAACCGTTCATGTTAGTAATAAAGAGCAGGTTTCTTTTTTCCATAGAATACCTAAAGATGTATTAGCAAATGAACAGCACTTTATTACCACAGCTCTTGTTTAAATGACAGCTTTAATTTTTTAAAAAGTCCCCTTTCTTTTTATTGCAGGGAGCAAATTGAGTGCCGTGTCATCTGAAGTGGTGCATGGCCAATGATATAAAATAGTCCTCCTTTAGCTTTTAACCGTGGCACGTGGCAGTGCTTTTATGGTGATTTATATTGCAACTATTCTAGCCCAGGCAGCTAACTGAACCTCCAGCGTTTGAACTTGGAAAGCTGAGGGAGGCTTTCTATTATGATGGCACTCATCTATCTAAGTGAGGCTCCATCAGCTTGCCCCTTAAAGCCAGGCTTCAGCTTTCAGTTTCCTGCATAAACCGTACCAGACTAATGAAATCAGTGTCATAGTGGTCACTGTGCTGGATTCTGGGGCTGCATCTACCTTGCTCAGCTAACCCCCAGCAGCTGTTCTGCTGTCACAGTTGTTAGCATCCTCTCTGATGCAGCTCTGCCCAGGCTGCCTGCTGTTCTGACAGGCAGTGCTCAGGCACAGTGTGAGGCACTGATCTCCATCAGTGGTTTGGGTACAGCTGTGCTGTTTTGAAGGCTGAGAGGATTCAGCTGTATGGATGTGGACTTCTCTACAGGACAGAGAGCAGCTCTTGGTACGGACAGAGTGAGTCTTGGTCAAACACAGTTGCCATCTTCAGTCTAGTTTAGATGCTGCTGTGTGGGAACAGCATCTTCCCCAAAGCTGTATATCTTCACCTGCTCAGATAACAGCAGAACTTCTTTGCTTAGGGGCAATTAGAGGTTGCATTCAGCTTTTCAGCAACAGCAGTGAAAGGTGACTCTGGAAAAGAGCTGTGTTTTTCCATTGAAGAAGATCCCTGATCTCCGGTGATAACCTTCAGAAGGTTTCTATCCCCACTGAATATTTGAAGAAACAGAGCCATAGTTGTTCTCTCTCCTGTAGTGAAAATTAATTAGCAGGGAATGTGACAGGCTGAAGGCAGTGGTTGTTATTTGCCATGCAGTTAAGACAAACAAATAGTCAGATAATTTCTTTTTTCTATGCCACTGGGCATGAGGGGAATGAATTCACTTAAAATTCTGGTTTGTCTAATCTGGGACCAGAAACACTGATAGGAATTATAACTTCACCAGTCACAAGTGAGTGGCATAATTACAAAGAGGAGTTAAGATTGGAAGTGTGTAATTAAATTAGTTTCAAATGTTTGTTTCTGAATTTGGATTTATCTGACTTTCAGTCTTGTGCTGTTGTAGTGCTGATTTTTAGCAGTGTATAGCAAATGGAATACTCCCTGCCTGGAAATTAAGAATATGTATGCTGAACAGTAACCCTGTTAACACGATTGTTATTTGAAAAAGAAATTGTAGTTGTTAGAAAACGGTTAATTAAGAAAATGCCCAAAGTACTGTGATATATTCTTTTCTTTTCCTCCTCCATTCCCCCATCCTATATAATTACTACAGAGCAGAAAAGTCCCTCTGGAAACTAGCCTGTTCATCACGGGCAAGGAGCTCAGATCACAGTAAGTGTCATCACCTTTGGTTCTTGTTTCAGTACTGTATGGCAGTGTGCTACTTCACAGAAATGCAAGCAGTGCACTGTTGTTGGATTATCTTAAGCTTTTTCTTAACATTTGGTAGATCTGAACAGGCTGTCCAGCGTTCCTGCATAGGGCAATTCTTCATTTAAAAAGT
This sequence comes from Callipepla californica brunnescens, assembly GCA_023055505.1. Lineage (NCBI taxonomy): Eukaryota > Metazoa > Chordata > Aves > Galliformes > Odontophoridae > Callipepla > Callipepla californica. Next base: position 4,883,499 of record JALIRH010000006.1, read on the forward strand.
GGCAGCTTAACGCAGGAAAAAGGAAAGTTACAATTGTGGAACTGACTCCTTTGTAAATCATCAGCAGTACCAGAGAAGGCAGCAGTGATTGACACTCTTAGTTTGTAGTGTAGGTACTCTGCATAGTAAACACCAGCTTCTCTTTTGGTATTTTTAACCCAGTAACATCAGAATCTTTTCTGCCTGCTTTGCTTTTCCCGTTCTGTATCCCATCTTTTGCCTATATGGCATAGAAAGCTTTTTGATGATGTTATTTTGACTTCTAGCAGCCTTTTAACCAAAGGTTAAGTCTGTTATGAACATACTCGTTCTCAAGTTTTATCACTATTCTATTAGAAATACTACTTGCATTTATAAGTTTATATTCACAGATGCAATGATTTATTTCACAGGATAGCACAAGAACATGCATTACAAGAAAATGCTATCAAAATAATCATAAATAAGAAGCAGCTCGACCTGGGTATGTATCTCTGAGTATTCTATGTTTGTTTTCCAGTTTATTGCTTCTCAGAAGCAAACTTTTGTGTGATTTTGTTAATTTGAAAAATCTCCCAAGGAATGGCAGTTGTATTTGCCAGGCTCTGCTCTAAGGTAAACATAATAACTCATAATGATCAAAGGACTCAGAACTATTGATCATGTGAATCCCTTAATAAATGTTGAAAATCCATTTTCTGAAGTGTTGGAATACCCAGAATAGATGTTTAAGAAAAAAAAACCCATGAATTTCCCCAGTCCATTTTATATAGCTGCACATTCAAAAACTTGTTTGTAGTGTCTTACACGTGTTAGTTCCCACGATGTGTCTAAAGCACTGAACAGCAGCTACTTTCTTTTGTTATTGATTGCCTAGGCAGCTGACAAATTTGTTCCCCTGGAAGAAGTCAGAACTAGTTAGAGCCATAAAATTGGTAATGAGAACTTGGATTTAATTTCTGCTTCCTCTGTCCTGGTTCTGTTGTGGTGTGTGATTCTGGACGTGTTGTTTAACCCCACATTATTCCGCTTCTTCCCTGGAGATCAATTAATTGAAATGGAAACACTTATATGCATTGGGGGGAAAGAAAAGTGCAAGCAAAGAAACATACCATTCATTTTAAAAGCATTTCTTTAATTCAAATCTACTTCTGATTTGAGTTTCTGTGGAAGATATCAGTGATTCACAGCGATCGTGACTGAACACTTGGATCTAGTAATGCAAATAAGGGGCTGTTGAGGTTGGGGTTTTTTCCATCATTACTACAATGTAAAATGGTTTCTTCACAAATAGAGTATGAGGAATGTGATCCAAGTGCTGTATTTTGCAGGAAAAACCCTTGAAGATCAAGGTGTAACACACAATGCAAAAGTGATGGTGCTTCAACTGGAACAGAGTGATGAGGAAACTAGAAGAAAAGTTCAGGAAGAAGAACTTCAACGCAAGAAAGAAAAAGATATCAGTGACAAGATGCAGAGAACTAAGAAGGGTCTGGAAATCCTTGCAGAGAGAGGTAAGGAAGGGTTGGTGTGGGAGTGGGGAGCTGGGCATCTTGCAGATCAGCTCGGTGACATTTCAGCACAGAAAAGTACCTGCACTGTCAACTTCAGTTTATACTTTTGTAGTTTTCTGCCAACTTGAGTTGATTAAAACTTCCTCTTCTAATTACTGCACAATTGGAATGCTAGAAAATATTTTACACTTGGTGAAGGATATAAAATGAATCAATTATTATGTAATTGGCACTTGACAGTGAAGGGACTGACAACTCTGAGAGCAGGCTTTAAATTTATTGTACACATAAGCACAGTGGAATAATGTATGATAAGTCTTACACGTTTTTTTTTGTAGTTTACCTCAGATGTGACTGTGTGTAACCATGGTTACGCTGTGCAGAGCAGCTCACTTGTCATTCTGATCTGTAATGTGGCTGTTCTTATTGTGTTTGATGTTGATTGCTAGCAACTGTGGATTAAGTCAAAGGGATATAGGCAATTTAACAGTAATAATTCTTCAAAATGAGATCAAGTGTGTCTGTGAATTGTGCTGCTAGATGGTGAGCTTAAACCATTTCTCTATTTTATTGTTTCAAAAATCCACAAACAAGAAACTGAAATTGAGTATGTAATGAATTCCTGCCAAATGCATCAAAAGTATGTGAGCAAAGCTTCTGTTAACCTACTGTAATGTCAGATTTTGAACAAATGAAGGAAGTGAGCCTTTTTATTGACTTAAGGGGTAATCTAGACCCCAGCCCTTGAATCCTGTGTAGGGCCTTTTTAAGATGCTTACTGCTAGCTGTCATTTATAGCAAAGTGTCAGAGTGTGACAGGGTCTGTGTGTAGTGCCCTCAGTGTCCTCAGAGGCTCAAGGCTCTCTGTGAAGCAATGTGAAATATAAAAATAATCTAACAAACCTTTTGTTTCACCTGAGGAAAATAGTAGGGCCGAAGCTTTTAATCTCTGCAAACTCCTTCTTAATTTTATCTTTTGTTTGTAAAGAGAAGCATGCTTTTTCATTTTAAATCAAAGTGAAAACAAAATTAATAGTGCAGTCAAACATTAAAGACACTGGGAAAGGATAGAATCATAGAATCAACCTCCAAGATCATCTTGTCCAACCGTGCAGTTATCACCAATATTTCCCCACTAAACCATGTTTCTTGAACACCTCCAGGGACAGTGACTCCACCACCTCCCTGGGCAGCCTCTTCTTCTCCAGTCTGACCATCCCCAGCCCCCTCAGCTGCCCCTCATAAGTCCTGTGCTCCAGGCCACTCAGGGCTTTGTTGCCCTTCTTTGAACACACTCCAGGGCCTCAGTGTCTTTCTTCTATTGAGGGGCCCAAAACTGAACACAGCATTTGAGGAGCAGCCTCACCAGTGCTGAGTACAAAGCAATGATTGCTTCCCTGCTCCTGTCCCCTACTGGCAGTGCTATTTCTGAAACAACCCAGGCTGCCATTGGCCTTCTTGGCTACCTGGGCGTGCTGCTGGCTCACGTTCAGCTGAGGGTGGATCAGCATACCCAGGTCCATTTCTTCCACACAGCTTTGGGTTGTTGTGGCCAAAGTGCAGGACCATGCACTTGGATCTTGTTGAACTTCGTCCTGCTGGCCTCACCCCAGCAACCCAAGCAGCCTGTCCACATCCCTGTGTAGGGCCTTCCTGCCTTCAGGCAGAACAGTGCTTCCTCCCAGCTTGGTGTCAGCTGCAAACTTACTGAGGGTGCACTCAATGCCCTCATCCAGGTCATCAATAAAGATACTGAACAGGACAGGCCCCAATACTGACCCCTGGGGATTACCACTCGTGACCACTTGCCAGGTAAATGTGACTCCATTCACCACCATTCTCTGGGCTTGGCCCTCCAGCCAGTTCTTTACCCAGTAAAGAGTGTACCTGTCCAAGCCATGGCCTGCAGCTTCTTCAGGAGAGTACTGTGGGAGGCAGTGTCAGAGGTTTTGCTGACAGCATTTTCCTCATCCTCACCAAGTGGGTCACTCGATCACAGAAGGAGATCAGGTTGGTGAGGCAGAACCTGCCTTTCGTGAACCCGTACTGGCTGGATCTGATCCCCTGGTTGTCCTGCACGTGCTGTCTGATCTCCTTCAAGATTATCTGCTCTGTAACCTTTTCTGGTGGTGAGGTCAGCCTCTGTAATTCCCACATCTTCCTTATGACCCTTCTTGTAGATAGAAGACATGTTGGCAAGCCTCCAGTCCTCTGGGACCTCTCTGGTTGATCAGGAAGGCTGATAGATGGTGGATCCCATGTGGCCCCATGGGTTTATGACAGTCTAGATGGTCTCTGTTTCCTTCTGAATCATGGGGGGGTTCATTCTGCTCCCCATCCCAGATTTCCTGGTCAGGGACTAGAGTACCCTGAGGATAATTGGTCTGTCTTTAAGATGGATGTAAAGAAGGTATTAAACCTCAGCCTTTTCCTTATCCTCAGTAGTCACATTCTCCACCACATCCAGTAAAGGATGGAGATTCTCCTTAGCCCTCCTCTTCCTGTTAATATAGTTGTAAAAAAAATATTTTTGTTCTTTTTTACTCCAGTGGATGCGTTGAGTTGGAGCTGGGCTTTTACCTTTCTAATTTTCTCCTTGCATGTCCTAGCAATTTCTTTGTTCTCTCCCCGAGTTGCCTGTAGGGGTAGGTTCTCTTTTACTCCTGAAGCCACAGGAAAAGCTTCCTGGTTGTCCATGCTGGTCTTCTTCCCACTGGCTCATCTTGTGGCACAGGGGAACATCCTACTCTTGCAACTTCAAGACTTCCTTCTAGAGTGATCCATCTTCCAACTTGATGATCTCCAGAGATCCCTTCCAACCTCTACAATTCCGTGTGACTGTGCTCAGTGTTTGCTTTTGGGTGTGTGTTCTTTAGGCTTTATTTGATAAATATTTCAAGTGTCCCATCATGTAAAATGCAGGTATTTTGTAAAGAACCTTTTACAGAAGACAGTTTGCATAAGTTAAGTTGGGTCTACGTTTCTGCACAAAGAAGTAGGCTCTCTGCTTTAGTGAGATGTCTCAATGCTTCATGCTTGTCCAACCATGTACTTCATGACATAACCTTATAGCAACGATGTTATTCTTTTGGAAGGTGGTACTTGCAACTAAGACTGCTTTTTTCTTATGTTTCAGAGGAGTACTTGGATCCGGATACTACTCCATATCTAGATATAGCTAATCAGACTGGGAGGTCAATCGAGATTCCTCCTCAAGCTAAAAAAGTAGGTGAAATTTATCTTACTGAGGTTATGTGACTCTTGATGAATTCCAGCTTTAAAAAGCTATTTCAAATATAGTGTTGAAATAGAGTTGGACTTTCTGGGGATGTACACTGAGTCCAGGAGATATTTGCTTAATAAAAGTAGTTTTGAAATAGAAATGAAGTAGAACTCTGCAATTGGAGATATTTCAGTCATCTGAGGACAGCCCCCTCACTGCTGATCTAATTGCAGGTTTAGTCTTGCACAGGCTCCTGTGTTGTCTGTGTCTTTTTTGTTTGTTTGCTTATTCTTTTAAAGATGGCTTTTAACTTGGTTGTTTCCTGGCACCTGCTCTAAATTTTGATTGCCCTGGCACCACATGGCAATAGCTTGTTCATTAGGCTCAGTTACCTTCAGTTGAAGCCAAAATGAGTCTCACTATCAGGCTTTTTAAAGTTTTGAGATGTTCTGCTCTGTGACCACTTTCAGATTTCAATTTGTTCACTGTTTAAATCCCACACTCTCCACTGACAGTCTTTGGCCAGGTGCATGCAGTCCTTACAGTAGGAGTGCCACACCTGATGCTGGCTGCTAAGGCAGAAGAATGGCAGTAACGCTGTCTGTTGAGATGTTGGTTTTCTCTGAATCTAAGTAAGAAATCTTTACAAATGTAACAAAAGGAAAATGAAAAACAGAAAGGGGAGGCAGAACAACAATGAGCAGGCCCCAACATGTGTTAACTGCTGTTCTGCCATCTGCTGAGGCACATTTTGTTGGCTGATTCATCTGGAGTTTCTGGATGATTGGAAAAAAATAACTGTCCGTTCTTACAAAGCATGTTGTTCTGATGAGGTGCTAACGAGCTCGCCCTAAAAGTTCAAGCATCAAATGCATTGAACTTGGGTGAGAAGAACTCTTGCAGGTTGTGTCTGTCAAGAAATATTTTTAAGTTGTCATCCTGCAGAATCTAGAGAGCTTTCCTGCCACAGCTGAGATATAATTATCAGTTCTGAGGTTTTATAGGAAGTGAATCACTGGAGTTATACAAGATAGTTCTAATATTAAAGCAAAACAAGCTTGGTACTGGTAGAATGTGTGGGACTTGCAAAATGCTTAGCTTGTTATTGAGAATCTATCTAGGGTTTTAGTTTTAAAATAAATGTGGTGCTTCACTTCATGTGTTAGTAGCATTTGTTGCTTTTTTTTTTTTTTTGCCAATATATGAATATTATTAGATGGGAGAAAAATATGAAGCAGTTTGAAATAATATGGCTCTTACCAAACTGATTCAACAGTATTTTTATAGGAAGAACAAGGAACCTAATGGATTACCTAGCTAATTATTTTTAGTTATAAAAGAGAGATGAGGGGAGTACAGAAATGACTCGGTATATTTTTTTTTCTAGGCACTTGTGCTGGCAATGGGTTATCATGAAAAGGGCAGAGCATTAATGAAGAAGAAAGAATATGAAATGGCACTGCCCTATTTGTTGGATGCTGATAAACACTTCTGGTAAGAACCTTTTGGAGTATTTATATCTGTCTTTCCTGTACTGTCAGCCAAATATAGGAACACTGTTAGTCCTGGCTGTGATGTAAATCAGGGCCTGTTTTGCCCAGGATTACTTCTCACCCTCTCTGCAGTTGGGAAATAGCAGTCAAAGCCTCTGACTTGTGGTGGCAGGTGGCTTTGTGTAGAACAGCTGAAACAGATACAGCCACTGAGCAATTTAGCCTGTCACATTAACATAAACAGAAACTGTCATTATTAATGGACTAGGCTATAAATTGCTGTAGCTTGAGAGGCAGATCCACATATTCTTTTGCAATCTTAATAATCTGAAAAAGATGGAGCAGATTACAGAGGTCAGTAACTGTATCAGGGTTTCTGCTGGTAATTGAGTTTGCTGTCAGCACTCAGAACCCTGACTTGCTGTTTTTGAGAGCCCCCAAGGTGATGTCCTCTTCTGCTTCCCATCTGCACGCACTCACAGGGAGACTCACACAACTCCCAGTGTGTCCACTTGCAGTAAAGCAGACAATTGGTCTCTGTCCTCTTTAAAGTTGTAGTGTTTAAGTCTATCCTGCTTTTAAATGGATGCTGTCTTAAATAGTAAACAACAAAATAAAAAAAACAAAGAATTGTGGCTATTGTAATTCTTTGAGGAGTAGTGTTATCATGAGTGTCCTATGTATTAGTGACAGTGATGGGATGTCAGTGCTTTGTCAAAGTTCCACTGGCTTCAGTTAGCTACCTCAAATATGAAGCACATGCTTCCTCAAATACTTGGGTATATACATGCATTAATGAGTATATATATGAGCATACGTACTCCTAGCGTGTTGTTTTGTTAGTGCTAAAAAGTAAACGACCACCCCCTTAAAAATGTTTGTATTTTCCCAGCGAGTGCAGCATGGAGCTGCTGAACACAGTTGATAACTATGCAGTACTGCAGCTGGATATTGTGTGGTGCTACTTCCGCCTGGAGCAGCTGGACTGCCTGGATGATGCAGAGAAAAAGCTGGCCACAGCCCACAGATGCTTCCAGAGGTGCTATGGGGAGAACCATGAAAGACTTATTGATATCAAGGTACACTGGTTTTATTTAACTAGGGTGGCTTTGTTGTTTTGTTTTTTTTCCCTGGTGCATTTGTTTGCTTACTGTTCAAATATTCCAAGGCTCTCTTCTAGAAGTTTAAAGCTCTCTCCTGCTTCCTTAGCTGGTTATGTAGTTGTGTCACTGTCAGCGTGGACGTGACAACAGAGTCACAGCAAACATGTTTATATGCACAGACTGCACTGTGGTGCTGTATTCACGTACTGAGCTTTGCATATTGGTGACTGTGGTTTCATTAAATATGTGCTGTGCTCTATTGATAATGAATGGATGTTCTAAGGCATGTTCCTCTCCTTCTCCCCTTTGTTTAACAATTCTTTAGGGAAGCTATGGCCGTGAGAAGGTTTTGTTTCTACGGCTTTACCTCCTTCAAGGAATAGGACATTATCACAGTGGCAGAGAAAAGGAGGCTGCTGAGTACATCCAGAAGGTAAGGCACCGTTAGGGAGAGCTTTCAAGCTAGTTGCTTGAAAGAAACTTACTGAAGGAAACAAATTCCTGTGTCTGGGCTCTGCATTGCACCTTCTACCTGTTCTTCCCTTACTCAGAAGAATGGGGAGATTTCTTTTTCCATCTGTATGTCAGCAACAGTGTCAGTAACGTCACGTTGTTCTTTTCACACACAGGCATCTCGTTTGTATGAGGAGCTGTACATAGATCCAGAGAAAGTTTATCGCCTGTCACTGCTGGGCTTTTCTGAGCAGGAAGCTCGCCTTGCCCTGCGAGCGTGCCATGGGAATGTGGAGCATGCTGCCAACCTTATTACCAACAGGAGAGAGGTACGGGCCAGTAAATGTATCAAACCGAGGATTATATTTGTTGGGGTGTCCCTAAGATCGTGTTCTGCATAACTGGTGCACTGTAGTGCTAAATTAAGGTCTTTAATTATCCTGCTTTGGCACTGTTAGTGTGACTGACGGCTTGACGTCTGCTGCCACAAGATTGAAACCAAAACTTAATAGAAGAGAAGCTCTGTCCCAAATACATGGGATGATGTTTTGTGCTCGAGTACAAGTAGCTGACAGTAGTGTCCATACTCAAAGTGCCTGTAGTTACACTGGGTAAGTAGAGGTGACACTTTGGGACTTCAGACAGTGAAATGTGGATAGAAAAGTCAAAGGGTTGTGAGAACTTGATGGCTACGTGCCCAGCACTGGCTGTGTGTCAGTCTTGTCTACATGCCATCTTCCAAGCTGGTTTATCACTTACTACATAGGGCTAGTAATAGCTGTGGTAGCACAGGATTAGATCTGCTGAGACTTCAGAACAGAAGCATGGCTGCAGTGCTTGCTCATGGGAATACAAATCATTTTAGTGATCACTGTCTGGCAGCAAAATCTGTATTTAATATAACAAGTTCTTTTTCCTCATGAAATTCAAGCTCAAAAGAAGTAAATCCAAGAAACCCCATACGCACAGGGGAAGGTGGAAGCAATCTCATGCACAGTTAGCTTTGTAATGGCTATGTTCTTGCAGGAAAAGGCACAGATAAGGAGGGAGGAGAGAGCTAAAAGAAGGCAGCGACTGGAAGATATAAACACCTTGAAAAGTATGGGCTACTCGGAGAGAGCTGCTCAAGTAGCCCTTCATCACGTACAAGGAAATCTGGACCAAGCTTTTAAGGTAGGATTTTCAGGAGTACTGCTTTTGTACAAAGAAAGTATTCATTTTGAATTGCTTAGCAGACTCTTATTTTCTGCCTTCTGTATTGGTGAGTTCAGACCCCTTTTTTGAACTGCAGTGACCAAACTTCTACTTCCTGACCCAATGAATCAGACACCATCTAAGATGGTTGAGGTTCTGATTGTATCAACTACATTTCTCTATATTGAGGACTATTGTAAGTGTATTGCTCCACTGTAAACCCTCTCTGTTTTACTCTAGTATATTCTGGACAATCCAGAGTTATTGTTGGAAAACGATGACGACGATTCTGTGTGCACAGAGCAGTTTCAGGTTTCCCAAGAAAGCATTGACCAAGTAAGTCAGATCTTTTTCTTTCTGAGGAGTCGTTGGTCTTGGTTCTGAGTTACACTTTCAACCACACTAGATCTTTCTTTAGTAAAGCTGTAGAAATAGTCTTTGTCCCATGTTCCTCATATGCTCTCACACTTCATTGTCATTCCATTGAGCATCCACTCTTCGCAGCAGAGTCACACTTGGGCTGAAGTGTAATTCCTGTTTACTTCTGCCCTTCACACCAATGTGCTGTGCACAGGGGCTGAGGGAAATACGGGCATTGTAATCCTCTAACTCTTAAAAAGAAATCAGAGAAATGTATTCACGTATTTAAACATATTGCAGTGCCCTTGGGAAAGAGTTGGCATCTGTCTTTCTCATCATGGGCCATCTGAAAAGCTCTTCAGTAGCTAGTGTGACTTTATAGTCAGTGTCAGGTAGGAAAACTATATTGCACAGAAAGGATAAATAATAAATACACATTCCTGGAATGCTGGAGTGCTTTGAAGTTCCTTCTGGAAACTGAAGAGCTGGCCTGATGTTTAACAAGAGGCTCTTGATTTTGCTCAGCGTTCCCATTCCTCTAATGGGTCACTGCCCTGTTGTTAGCTATTCCAGTAAACCAGAGTCAGTGTGCTGGAATTCCTGGTATGCAATGCTTTCCTCTGTGCGAGGGGAAGGACTGTCAGATTCCTGTCAGTCACTGATACTGACTGAGCTTGGATTTCTGTGTCTTTATTTCTCCCCTTTGTAGCTGATGTATATGGGATTCAGCCACGAGTCAGCAAAGCAAGCTTTAAAGGTCTTTAAAGGCAACATCCACTTAGCTTCCCAGACACTGGCTCATTACGGGGGAGTGCTGCCGGATTCACTTCAGCTGTCTCCAGAGGGGTCCAGTCTGTCAGAGGAGTCGACTTCATCTAAGGACTCACCCACCGAGTCTGCAAGTAAGAACTGCTGCATGCAACAACTAGAGAGAGCAGGAGGCTACTCTGCTTTTTGTCTGAGCTGATGATGTGATTTCTGCTTATGTTACTTATAGAGGCCTTTGATTTAGGCTTCAGGCTGATTTCCTGACGTTCCTAACACTGTCTTGCCTCCTGGGCTTACCGCTGACGAATGATAGTATTTTTGCCTTGCTAATGCCTGATTTTTTTGATTGCTCTGGAGTTTTATTCCAAGCCTGTGTGATACAGAAGCTGATTTGACCACATGCCCCTTCTCTCGATAGAGTTGTAACTGATACTTGCATTAGCAAAGAGGAAACGCATACTTTGTGTTGTATTAGCTATCAGAGCTCTCTAGCAGTCCCTGTTGTACAACTAAGGGCTTTCCTGCAGTTAAATAGAGGGAAAATTGGCCATCCTGCAATAACTGGTAGAGCAATTTTAAATAAGAGGTAGTTTATAGTAATTGGCTCTTGCAGAGCAGTCATGCTGGTGAAAGAGGGAAAGTATCAACTTCTTTCAGCAATGAAACCACTGCTGATTTTCTTTTTTAATTGAAGGTTCTTCCAGTTCGCCAACGGATGAAGACATGGAGACTGATGCAGTCAGTGAAATCCTAGAGGATATTCCTGAACACGAGGAGGATTATCTGGATTTAACTCTGGAGGAGGAGGAACAGATCATTCATGAATACTTATCCTACATAGAAGTACCACAGCATTAAATCTCATTACCTTGACTTCAGTTACACGCTTCTCCCTTGACAAATTGAGTTTGGATTATAAATGCATCTTCAGCTTATTTCTTACTAAACGCCTTGAAGTCACTTAAGCTGTAGGTGAAACGTGTAATTCCTGCTTATTTATAAATCTGCTTAAAGCCTACATCTGTGCTACACTGTAATTTATTGCCGTAGCAAAAAGATAGAAACGTTTATTTTCAGAAGAAAATTTAAGAGAACTTAACTATATTTTTATTGTGAGATAAGCTGATTCACTTAGTATACAGGCAAATAGGCATTTCTACACCATTTTAAAATACCAGCTTTGAGGCAATGTTTGTAAAGGAGAGACCTGGCTAATGAGGTGGTGGAGGTATCCACCTACAACCTGATTCTTTCATCTGGAAGATTTCTGGGAGTCCTTTATGTGTCTGTAGTGCATGGATTTATACTGCATTCTGCTTGTCTCTTCGTGCAGGTGTTACACAGGCAATAAAGATAACTACGTGCTGCTTCAGCTTCTAGTAAGTCTTCTGTCCTTTGCTCTTAAAAAGCAGTAGGAGCTGCCACATCTCATAGCACCTGTGCGAGCTGGGCATTAGTTTATAACCACCAGCAGCATCCCCAAGCGGCTGTCACTCCAACTGCAGCTATGAGTCTTGCTTCAGAGGAGTAGAGCTGTTTAATCTCACGGGTACCCAGCTTCAGCGTTCCGGAGAAATCTCTGTCTGGAAGTGCCCACTTTTCTGCAACGTAAGCACTCCTCTCTGCCTTGCACGTGAGTTCCCCTGCGTTTTCCTTTTTCCGTTTGCATTCACTACCTTCAGGCTCACGGTAGAGGGAGCTCAAGCCCCACGTGCTGCAGGGCGGGTGGGGAAGGCAGCAAGGAGAGGGGGAGCTTAGCTGCAGGTGGCCCTGATGGGAGCTGTTGAAGGTGAACCGTGTGCGTGGTGACCGTTTCTTCTTAGCAGCATTTATTGGGGAAAACGAAGGCTTGCAAACGCGATACTGGAAGAAGTGCAACGGCATTACCTTGGCGTGGCCTATGGGCACACACCTGAGGCAGCAGCTCTCAGCTTTGCACAGCTTGTATAGCAAAGTGGCAGTGACAAAGTCAAAAAGTGAACGTTTCTCCTTGGGGGGGGGGCTGTAAAATTAGCACTGTAACGTGCAGAGCTTGCTGGAGAAGCTGTTCCACGGTGTTGTAATTCTGCCAGCACTGCCCCCAAGAAGTATGTGTGCAGGGGGGGGCAGGAGGCATTAGCTAAAGGACTCAGTTCTGAACATGCATTTGAAGGCACTCATATCTTTAGCAACAGGCAGAAATGGTAACAACTCATTAATTCTACTCTTGATGAGCTCTACAGCTATGAAATCCATTTGCAAACCTTATGTGCAGCTGCTCTGCGATGAGCTCTCACCTCTAACACACTGTGGGCAGTTAGTTTAAAGCTCTAACCGAGAAGTGTAGCCCTCCACCATCTGTACCAACCCCATCCACCTCTGCTAGTGGCTTCCTCTGAGCATTGCCTTCATAAGTAAAAACACAGCAGGAGAGGCGAGGAGCACACAGAGCCAACAGCAGCGATGCTACAGGCAGGGGGCAGCCCCAGCAGCAAGGAAAAGGAAAAATGTTGTTTTTCTGCCTGTCCTTTGATGCTGTGCAGCCACAGACAGACAAATTCCCTCCACCTGAGAAGTAAATGAAAGCAAGACAGACAGCTGCAGATGCCACATGTTTATTGGTCCCTCCTATGGAAGAATTACAGCGCTTGTATCTTGCTGCAGTACAGAATAAATAAAGCCATAAAAATAAAAACATGTGGTTAGATATTTTTTGTCCTGGTTCTACGAAGGGTTATATCTGCAAATAGAAAAATAGAAGAACCTTTGTTTATTCACGGCTCAGTGGTTATCAGAAAGGGATGAACCTGGAAAAAGATGGGGAGAAGTACCCTTGGATTTGACTGCTTATCCAGTGCTGCTAAGATAACCCCAGGAGGAGGAAGGACCACATTTCCACCAACTCATGCCTCCTGTGAAGCACAACTGGAAAACCCCGATGGACACAAGGACCATGCAGAACTGAGCCACACTGCACGAAGGTGTTGCCCCAAGGGTGTTGCATAGCTGTCATCCAAGATGTGGTGCCACAATCTCCTGGCTCCTGCCCTGCTGAGACATTCAGCTGAACAGAGGACATGTGAGAGAGCAGCAGGTGGAAGCATTCCTGAGCAGACAGCAGCCAGGTGGAAGCAGGCAACGCCTCAGTGCTGGGGAGAACTGAAAAAAAGCAGCTGTAAATGAAGTTCTTAATGACACAGCTACACTGCTGATACATCACCCAAACCACACTCAGTCCCTCCTGACCCCAGTATGGCTCAGCTGAGAGTCATCCCACGCAGCAACGTGACTGGCCTCTGTCTGACAGCCACAGCGAACTTCGGCTCTAACAGAGCTTCGAGCGAAGCCGTTTCCCATCTCTTTCCAAGTTCTGGCTTGCATGGACACAGTGGTGCAGAAAACAGAAGGTTCAGCTTTGGTCGCTCACAGGAAGCCTGCTCTCACGTTAGCTCGACAGTCTCGTGCTCCCCATTTTCTTGCTGTACCATACAGCCGACCTTGTTGTTGAAAAGACGAGACAAACTTCCCTTCTGAGAGCTCCTGCCCTGGGCACACCTCTCCTTCTTCAGACGCTTCTTATTTCTCTTGCATATCCCCCGGATGTCCCAAATCCTCAATGTGCCATCGTGGGAGGCTGTGTACAGCAGCTCGTTGTGGATCTGGAACGACAGGGTCACACAGTGCAAAGCTCAGAGTGTGCATCATCAAACTCCAACAGCAGAGCAAACGCAGCTTGAACCAACATTTGGGATCTGAGAGCTCATTCCAAGAGCTGATATAAATTACCACAAAATCTGCTCGAGTGCAGTGAGACATTACCAAGTCAGGCCTCATTTCTTAGCCACTTCACGGAGCCATAAAATACACACAGTGAGCGATTTATAACCTACAGCCACCAGAAAAGCAACGGGGAACGAACTCAGTGTCACAGCAGGCTGGAGCTGGGCGTTTCTGAGCTCTTCACTGTTTGTGAAGGGATACCACGTCTGGGGGGCAATGGGATGAATGCTGCATTTGTTCTATTCGGATAAGGAAGAAACTTGCATTCTGCGAATCCTCACCACCATGCAGCCTCCAAGTGGGAAGCAGAATCCAAACCCTGCCCCTACACAGCTCTGTCGCTGCATTTCTTATGGATGCTTGTCTAACCTGACCCAAAAAGCCTCTCACTGCCAACACAGGACTGCCTCTGGGGGTTCATTCTGCGGCTTTATCCTTCCTGGAGTTTTTCCTAACATCACAGTGGCAATATTTGCATCCGTTCCATTTCATCTTATCCCTCAACTGCCACATGGCTCCCAACAAACACAAGTGGCAAATCCCCCACCTGGATGCAGTTGATGATGAACTTGTGCCCTCGGAAGATCTTCTGCAGGACGCCGCTCCTGGAATTGAAGGCTCGTGCACAGGCATCCCCGCTCCCAGTGAACACTGCAACGCAACCACACAGCTCAGCACGCAGCCGCACACAACAGGACAGCTCACACCAATCCAGGAACGCATCAAGAAGCGCTTCCCAGAGGAGCACGGCCGTTCTTAGGCTCAGCTCTCAGAGCAGGCTCAGATCATTTTGATTCCACCGACCCCAGCGTGCTGTTTTCATTTTCATTCTGATGACACAGATTTGGCCCTTAGGACACACCGTGCTCTCTCCTTTGGGGTCACTGCAAGCAGTGCAGCCTTGAAGTGTTGGCTATTTAGCTTAGCAGTGATCCCCCAAAAGGGAACACCTGTGTATTTTAAGGGTTACAAACTGCCTCCAGGAACATCCACTTTCTTTCACCTGCCCCAAATATCTCAAGTTTATCCACAGATGAAAGTGTCAGAACAGCACTTGTCCCACTCTGCAGGCTAATACCAACAACACAAAGCACAGCACAAGGTATTTTCTTCCCACCTATTACACACACACACAGAATAAGAAGAAATTAAGAGCTGCTTTCATCGTGCTGCTGTCACTTTATTCCAGCTATCAGGATTTTGCTCTTGACAGACATCTTCCCCACTTTTTGAACTGTCACTCCAGATTTAGGAAGCACAGCCCTGAGCTGTAAGGGAGAGCTGCTGACATAACCCAGATTCAGCATTTAAATGTGTTTATACAGACACCTCCGTGAAACAAACAAGCAAATATAAATATATATCAGCAATTCTTTTTTTTTTTTTTTTTTAATACTTAAATTTCACAGCATCTTGGGAGTGTGGGCAGGTCTGGAACATTCCCTTGGAGATATGGGACAGGAAAAAAGAAATACAAAGCGAATTAAATTTTAAATGACCACGTATGTAACCCGTAGGAGAGAGATAACCACAATAAGATCACCAGGTAAACAGAACTGAGAACAGCTGTAATATTCCCATGCTTGTCAGTACACGCGTGTACTGAGGAAAGCCAACAGAAACACATTCTGATCATCTGAGACTCAGTTAGAATTAGAATATATCTAAATTATGTTCAGCCACCACCCTAACGTTCTTCCATGACACGTATCCTACTCTTTAAGCGGAATAAATTCTCCTCAGCTGCCACACTTAGTATTTTTGCTTCAGATTGAGAAGTGAGATCTTAAATAACACTTTTGAGCACTGCTGTCACACTATCAGGATGTTCTTCGCAGGTCTGACTAAATGCAGCAATACCAACTGCATTTTAAGAGAGTTATGGAAAGTAATGTATCTGCCTGGCAGGGATGCTGCAGAGGGATGAAGGGGAGGGAAACGCCATCAAAGAATGAAACTTCTCTTTGAGCCTAACCTTTCTTGCAACGATTTTAGAGACTCTGGTCAAGCCTGTACCAGTGGCATGAAAAGCAGCTCTAGACATCTCATTAATGAAGGAGACAATCTGCTGTCTGCTCAGCACAGATTCCTCACTGGATCAGGCCAGCATTCACGTAGCTCAGTCGTAGTGTTGATGACAACATTTGGTTTTGTCTCTTCCTAATGCCTACCATGCATTTGTCAGCCATTTGTCACCATTATACCCATCACCCACCTGAAGGGATATTAAGGCCCTCATTGCAACCATTCGTTTGGTTCTGGCTGACTGAAACAGAGATGCAGTCTTGCAACTCAAACGTGGAAGAGCAGAGACTGAGGTGCAGAAGGGAAGCCCAGCCAGGAGAGGGATTTAAAGAGCAATTTCTTGGCTGGAATACGTTACGTCCACAAGAGAGAGCTATGCAGAGATACCTCTATTGACAGGAATACTGAAAGCAGTGAAGCTGAGGCCCAAGCATTTGTAAGCAACACTCATCTGCAGTAGAAAAATGGTTTCAGGAACAGCTAGGTACAGAAGGACAGAGAAAGGAAAAAGAATTTGTGGAAAATGAGTCTTGGAGATAGTCAGAATCCAAACAGAAACTCCGTTAGAAGGAGCAGTGAGGATCTGAGAAGTGATTCTGCTTTGGGGCAGTCCATTAACAGCACTGAGGAGGCAGCAGAGGACAGGGCAGTGTGTCCAGCAGCAGCACTTGCTGTCAGCAAGCAAGCAGCAGCAGGCTGACAGGCAATACACTGGTGAGGCTCAACCATGGCTATGCAAACAACCCACAGACAGTTCTGGACTCAAGCAGCTTCCCTTCATAACATAAATAAAGCAAGTACTTCTTCATGTGCTAGAAGAAGGAGGTCAAAATGGAGGAAGATCTAAGCTTCTCACACAGAGCAGCGCAGCCAATTTGATACTGGACACAAAACATACTGGAGCTGAAAAACGCGACACGTTTTCAAGCCTTGAAATTATAGCATTCTCTACGAACAGTCTTTGATCAGAGACAAACGTCCAAACAAGGGATTGCTGAACATAGGAAAAGCAACTTACAGATCCCAGCGTGGTATTTCAAAGTGCTAACGCTGTGTTTGTGAGCCTTGTACGTTTGGATTCGCTCCCCAGTGTCTACTAACCAGCACTTCACTGTCCTGTCCGCGCTTCCTGAATACAAGTGCCGATTCACTAGCTGAAGGGAAGAGGAAAAAAGAACAAACGTTAGCAATAGTCTCTTAGGCACGCTGGTGAGAGCACTGCACTCAGCTGATCCATCTGAAGTCATGGTTCCCGTCTCAGTGGCCTCAAAAAACAGCTCCTGCAAAGCACAGGCTGCCTTAACTAGTGGTTGGCAACCCTACCTGTGGCAGGGAGATGGAAGCTGATGGTCTTTGAGGTCCCTTCCAACCCAAGTCATCCACCCCGCTGTGTAAACTCACCGATGGTAGAGGTGGATTTTCCCTTTCCACAAAGACACAGCCGAGAATGGCAAAGGGAATGATCACAGAAGGGAAAGAGAGACAGGGAGAACGTAACAGACCTGTGTAGTACTACAAAACTTGCCAGGATACAGCGGTAGACAACTCAGAGTGCACAAAGCCTGGCAGCTTGGCAGGGAAACCCTCCACGGTGCAAAGAGAAATCCTGCATTCATCTTCATTTAGGGCAAGCAAAGTAAAGCTCTGAGCAGCCACCATTCTGCACAGCCCTGCACACTGCTCCAAGCAGAGAGCTGGCCTGGCAGATGCCATTTGGAGGCAGAATAAATCAGCCAGTTAAGCACACACTGTCACAGCAATCACGAGTCAGCTGGACCTGGGTGTTGCTCCTGGGTCACTTTCAGGGGACACCCTGCATTGTAAACCATCAGCCCCTCCTCCTGGCACGCTGTTTCTGTAAGCTTTAAATGTTTTTTCCATTCTTTCCCATCCCCACTCCACTTTGGGAAGGTGTCATTTGTGAAAGGCATCATAAACGAGCAGAACTTGGCCCATGGGGCAGTTTTCACAGCTAAACGTCAAGAGGTTGTAAAACACATCAGCTGCTAAAAGTCAGCAGTACTTTGAAATGTCACATCCCATTACTTTTAAGCTGCGTTAGCAGTGGCATTAATACTACATCTCTTTGAGGAAAGAGAAGGAATGGCCAGCAGCACTAACGAAAAGCGAGAGCTGTAACAGTCAGCCCCAGGAAGGCAACCTGACCTTTCGTTTCTGGGCTCAACTTGAGTGGGCATGACAAACACTGTCACACGGCCCCTGCTCAATGAAAGAGTTGTTTTGAGTTGAGATCCTGCTGGGCTACTCCTGGCCAAGTCATCACATTTCTGTTTCAGACATGTCGACCCACGGAGCAAAGAAGGGAAAACACGGAGTTATAACCTCCTGCAGGTATGTGCCACTCAGCATTACCGGAACGTTAGGTTACGCTGCTTGATTTCCACATCCAAGTGGGTGTGCAAATGCTGAAATCAAACAGAGCAGCAGCACTTGCCTAAGATTTTCTTCCTTGCTAGATATAAAAATACGTTAGGTGACCTGGGCTTACTTGGATAATTTATGCCACTGGGAGCATAAGAACCACAAAAGCTTCCGATGCATGGAAACCTGCGGAGTTGGCAGCACAGCAACCCTCCTCGTTTAGCCCCAAGCCCCTGTGCCACCCAGGCTGTGGCAATATACCCATTTATTCCCCTTCCTCTCACTCCCCAGTTTAAGCAAGGGAGCAAAGGATTCTCAGCAATGTTTGGAAACAGAAACATGAAGAGGTTAAACCACCTATTGGATGTCACAGACTTCGGCTGCAGCAAAGCCACCAGCAAAGCCTGCTACGTGCTTGGACTGTCACAGGGCCTCTCATTTCCATGGGATTTTAGAACACAGAATAGCTGTTAGCAGGAAAACCCAACGAGAGTCATCAGTTCAAGTCAAAGCTGCAGATCAGATCTACCACTGGTGGAACGATTCAGGCATCGCTCAACTGCAGTGCTGTAGGTATCCACAGCTAAAACAGCCCCTTACAGCCACTGAGGTCTGGTCCCCAAAGCAGATCACACTTCTAAAGTGGCTCTCTGCCCCCAGACAAGGACGGCCTTCTCAGCTGTAGCCATCTCTATCAGTTCTGGTGAATTATTTCCTACTTTGCTTGATTAGATCTCGACAGATCTAGTTTACAGCTGCAACCTGAGCTACAGCACTTCAGACATCTATTATTTAGTCAGCATCAGCATCATCACAGACAGTGCTCCCAAGCACCTGACAAGTAGGCACTCACATCATGTAAAATAAAATAAAATATAAAATAAATCTCTCTACTTCACAGGTGGGGAACTGTGATACAGTGCATCTCAAGTCCCTGCCCCCAAAAAATGTCTTGAAATTTGCAGCACTGTAACTCCTGACTGCCAGAATCCCAGAGCACGGGATGCATTTCACGCCTCAGGGCAACTGTGATGAGCACCAGTGCACATGAAACTGCCCAGGAGGGCATATAAAACCAGCTGGGATTCACTCTGGAAAGAGAAAGACAGAAGAGCCAATCCAATCCAGGAGGCCTCACTGCCCTCATCGTGAAGAATATCTTCCTAATATCCAACCCAAACTTCCCTTTCCTTAGCTTAAAGCCATCACGCCTTGTCCTATCACGAGGAAGCATCCACAGTTACCATTCCTTGACTAAAATACCCCTGCTAATACATGAGGCTCAGCAGATCAATTCCCAGGATGACTTCTTCACCAGAATGCAAGACCATGGTGTACTTTTGGTGGGAGCAAGGCCTCCCCAGTGCTAAGACCAGCACCCATTTTTGTGTATGGGCACACAGGTGCAGTTATTTTCAGCAAATACTCATGAGCTTACAAACCCTCCATCCCTAACTACCAGGCTTTTTTTCCCCACTTCTATCTCCAAGACTCCAAAACCCATATTCAGTTCTCTAACCCCAGTCTGACTCTTCTTAAAGAATTCAACTTTCTTATAATTTCGAATAGTAAAATTTCACCAGATAGATTTTCCAAATAGACCCAAGCCTGTCAAATCTTGGTTTAAAAACCATCAGTAGAAACAGTTACATATTCTAATCTGCAAATGCCTGGAGAACTGGAGGTATTTTCAGAGCTGTGTTTTCCTTGGCTGGCTCCTGAGTGCTTTGTTCCCTTTGGATCACTGCCCAACAAAGTTCCTGACAAGGAAAAGCATGGCAAGGCAGGGACACCTGCAGCACAACACACAACAGATCTGCAGCTTGGATACTAACGAGCTGTGCGGACACTTCAAACCCAAGCAGCTTCAAAAGAACGAAGAAAACCTGGTGACAATCTGATGATCAGTTTTAAAGCCTCAACCAGATGGAGGAAAAAGAAGAAGAAATCACCACCTCGATAGCTTTAATTCTGGACTATTCACTTTTCTCACTGTGCTGAGGGACTTTGCTTTTTATCAGATGAAACTCCGAGACAAATATGCTTCATTCTTGTGTCTCAGTCCTCGAGCAATGTCCTGGAGATGTACTATTTCACAACAAAATTGGGTCAGACTGGTTTTGAACAGCCAAGTTACAGCACTGGCAAAACAAAGGTTGCAAATGCTGAAGTAGTTACAGGTTTCACCATCAAAAATTGCCTACTTCATTTAATTCTGCTGCTGGTCAGAGCCTCTAGACACGCCACAGTTCAAATAAATGAGCACAGCTAGGGCTGCTCTCTCTGGACAGTCACAGCCCTACTGCTCCTCCAGCCTGGCTGAGCTCAACACGTGCAGCAGCTTAAGACAATTTTCACCCGCACGAATGCCAAAAAATCTCAGCAAAAGAGCTGTGTAGCAGGTTTTTCAACCTACAGCTCGTAGGAATGGACTTTGCTCTCCCAGTTAACCTTTGCAATAAGACAGTTTCATCCAAGGAGAGGCCGCTAGCTCACCAATCGCATCAGGGCACGTCGCCTTGCCGCAGATCACCGTGCTCAGGCTGGCTCCCAGGAAAGCAAGGTCCCATCAGCACTCTTCCCACTCTTCTCTACAGGGGATCAGTGCTCCTGCAACCTGTCAGCTGGGTCTTCTGTTCGCAGCTGCTCCCAAGCTAGAAATCACCAACTTGGAGCAGCCTCAAGTTACAGCCATGTGAGCCTTCCGCTGAGCTAGACTTCCAGGATCCCATTCAAACCACATTCATTTTAGCGAGCTACATAACTCCCCGTGGGCAAGAAATTGTTTTGTTTTGTTGGTTGTTGTTGTTTTTTTTAAACTGAGAATCCCATCTAGAGTGAGCTCTGGCTGCTAGAGGACGTTCTTCAGCTTCTTCGCTGCAGTGTAACGGCCCTAAAACACTCTCCTTTTCTGAGCACGTTCAGACTCCTCTCATTCACCGAGTGACGAGCCATGCAACAAACAGAAATCACACAAACGTGCACACAGCTGGTGCAGTGAGAAAGAAAAACATCCATCCCACGACCACAATACAGAGTTCAGGCAATGGGTTTGCTCAGAGCATTCTTCTCTTCCAGTCAGCTTTAAAAGACAACAAAGGGGAACGCTCCCAACAAAGGAAAACCAGAAGTCCTTGCCCATTCATGTTCATTTAAAACTCCTTTTGCAGTTCTCATCCTCGTAAGAATGTTTGCTATAGGATCCAAGCTAAATACCAGGCTGGATCATTTCTTTCTGCCAGCTTTTGGCAGCACAACTTCGATAAATACTCGGTCTGAACAATCAGCAAAGGACAAAGCAATCGTTGTAAACAGTTTGCAAAACCACTTTAGAGACATTTAGAATAACACACACAAGTAAATATTTAGGCCAGGGTTATTCAGCCTGTTGCAGACAGTGGTGTTAAAGAGAAATGTGCGTCTGATTATGAATTACAAACCCTGGTCTCTGCCTGGCCTGAAATGTTTTAGTGCAAGAAACAGAGCGAGCTGTGTGATTACGCCCAGCCCACCCTTGCTTTTTCCCCATTGCTTCCTGTAAAATCCCATCATTGGCTCTTACACGAAGAGAGAGCACTCGGAGCAGCTGCTGTCCCCCGCCTGCCAAGCTAGCAACACAGCCCAGGAGAAGCACGAGCAAAGAGTTCTGGCTGCTGCGCTGCTGGTTACCTCTCCTGACGACGTGAGGGAAGGAGTCAAGACTGCCAAGGCACCTCGCATGCAGAAAGTCTACTGGCAAAGCTTCTGTCAGCTGGACTGAGACGGTGGAAGGAAGAATGGCGTTGCAAAAAGCTGGTACCTGCAGCTGTGCTGAGGGCAGGCCACACGCCGTGAGTCACAGAACTGTAGGGTTGGGAGGGACCTCCAGAGATCATCCCGTCCAGCCCCCCTGCCAAAGCAGCTCCCCAGCCCAGGCTGCACAGGCAGGCATCCAGGCAAGTCTAGAATGTCTCCAGAGAAGGAGACGCCACAATCTCTCAGCCCTGGGACGACAGGGTAAGTCACACAGAAGATCAGAACAGCTCACGCTCCTCCCTCTGTTATGATCAGCAAGGAGAGGGGAAAAAGGAAACCCAAAAGCCAACCAGTGCTGTCTGGGCTTCCATGCCAGATTAGAATATTCAGGCTCCTCTAATGCGTGCTGGATGGCAACGGTACCCAGAGGACCTCAGAGCAATTGAGGAGCACTCAAAATCAAAACGGGACTGTGCCATTGTCTCTCTGCTCTTCATTCACCAGCCATGCAGGAAGGGAAAACATGGGTGTATCTAGGGATACCTACCTGGAAAGGCTCTCCTAGGAAACTCCATTCACTGCTACAGAAATGCTATTGGTATTTACTGGAAAGTAATGGGAGCTGAGCAGTCCAACCCAGATTTACCTGCAGCAGTTCAGAACATTGAGGCACTCCTGCTAATAATACAGTGCATTTTAAAGTTGGGAAAAATACAGTCTCAATATTCACACTTTTCCTGCTCTGTCTGGGACAAGATACCACACCAATCTCCATTTCTAAACATTCTGAAAGGCAAGCCTCCCTTAGGAACCTTTCTTTGCCTAAATACATTGAAAATAAGAACTTTTTTTTTACCCCTTTAATCTCTCCATCTAAGCAACACAGCATCTAGTGAATGGTAACTGCCACATTTAAATAACAGTACCAGTTCAGCTCCTCCGGGACAAGGGAGTAAAACTCTGGTGTAATTAGTAGCTCACTTTCATGCTCGAAAGAAACTGAACTCCTGCCAACAATTAAAGCTGTCCGCTGGCTACTATGAGTGACTCACAACTACCTTGAGCCCTTCCGGACACAGGGTTTGAAAAATACTACACTAACTCACTGACACAGATTGCAACGCTGCCACAGAGGAGCCCTGGGCAAAGAAGGCTCCAAAGGTTCCTGGAGAACAACAACAAAAAATATTAAAAATAAAGAAATATAGAAATATAAAGCAGAGAAAAAGAAACCGATCAACCAAACAAAAACCAAAACAAAACTCACACACCTCTCTTCAGGAAGCCTCCCTTCTGTTGTAACATCTTTGTATGGATTCTTGTGATTGACCCCTTTCTAAAGAACAAAAATACCATGTGGGCCGTGCTGAGAGGCAGCCAAGTGGAACAGAAGGGCTGGTGTTGAACCCAATAAGGAAGAGTGAGGAATTAGGAAAGATTGACAGGCTGAAGCTATTCAACAGCATTACGGCGAGGGATTAAGCTGGGGTAAGTTTTAGGGCAGCCTGTACCCAGCTGGACTCCTCCAGCTCCAGCCATCAACTGATGACTGGAGAAGCAAGGGGCCACCAGTAACTCACAGCCACAGGCTGAGGGTTTGGCCAGGATCGCAGCCTTGGCAGCAGCAGCCTTGCCTACTTTGAATTGTTCAGGTTTTCCAAAGAGACACGTTGGTTTTGCTTCTCTTCTCTCCTACAAGTTCTGTTTGTTTAAAACCATTGTTTGAATGCTGTGCTCACAAGTAGGGAAGCATTGCTCATTCTGGAGCGTTCAAAGAGTGTAATTGAATTTCCCAGGCTTCTGGGAGAGGGTCAAGCCAGTTTTGTGTAACAGTTTTAGCAAGAACCCAGTTAAATTAAAGCAAGCTCTGTTGTTGCCAATCTGTGTCTTGAAGAAAGGTTGCAATTAAACGGTAAAACCTAGCGTGACACTAAGAACAACATATTTACTTGAGCATCCCCAAAATGCATTACCACAATATCATAAAAACAAGCTTTAATGCTGAGAATGTGCCCAAGCAAGACAAACATTCCTCCAGGGCAACACAACTTAGTTCTTTTTCCTCTCTAAAACCAAAGGAAAACAGAATTCCTTCAGTACTATCGGGACTTCAGTCTGCTACTGTCAGCTGCGACTATCTTCTTTAGAAACAGAGGCACCATTTACTAAGCAGCTCTTAAAAATACACACTATAGCCTCTGCAAAGGAAAAGAGGTTACATAAACAAGAAGAGTAGTGAGGAAAAAAAAAAAAGACTTGTGTAAGTTAATACAATGCGTCTAATTAAAAACACTTAGGTTTACTGACCTGAAATTAACTCACAGGCCATCATACACCTTTAAATACTCCATTAATATTTGCTGGTGAACGGACAAGTACTTAAGCTGTAATTCCCTTTTGTCTTCTTCGCCTCCCTAAATCCCTTCCCTTCATAAACCTGGCAATGTTCACCAGAAAAATACCACAAACAGAAAAATAAGGTACAGATCTTCAAGTCGCATTAAATTGTTTCCCCTCTCCTCCACTATTTCCCAACTCGATCCCCCAAGGCTCTGCTTCTCTTTTCCATTTTCCTTGCCCATTCTCTCATTTGGCCATCTCCTCCCTTTCTTTCCTCGTCTCTTGTCTGTGTGTGTGGTTTTAACAGCAGGATTTCTTTCAGCTTTATGCCTTCCTATTAGCTCTTCTTCACAACTGTGGATTGGATATCTCATTTACTCTGATTTTTACTCCCCTCTTTTTAAGTTACCATCCCTGTGTCGGCTTCAGTGCACCACCAACTCAGGTTATTGAGTTTGAGGTCTGGCAGTGCAATGTATACAACCCTACTCAGAAGAAGAGTGCTCCAAAACACCCCACATGAGAACTTTGAGACCAATGGGTACCTAAATAAACACTGAGCTAGAAGTTAGACCAGGTCAGCCACTGGAAGCCAGTGGAAGAGGACACCAGGACATATATTAGAGATCACAGGGCACAATTACTCTGTTAAGAGATGTTGAAGAATATCAGAAGAGCTTGAATGAAAAGACAACTGAGATCCACACAAACAGGAGACAGATCCCTCCTCAGAACAGCTCTTGGAGACGCCTCCATTCTTACCTCTAGGCAAATTATCGATCCTTGATGCTCTTTGAACACTTTCAGTTGCTCACCAGTGACAATATTCCAAGTTCGAATGGTATAGTCCGTGCTGCCAGAAAACAGCTCCCTGTTTGGTGCGTCAAGTATAAGGCATAAGACAGCCCCAGTGTGTCCCAGCAGAGTCTGGTAGCAGCGCCCGCTGGACACCCACCAGACCTTTACAGTGCAGTCCGTGCTACCTGTCACCAGGAGATCTCTGCTTACTCTCTCCTCCTCCTCCTCTTCCTCCTCCTCCTCTTCAAGGACGTCCTTGGAGGAATAGTGAGCTAGAGTCAGGACACAGTTCCGATGGCCCCGGAACTCCTGGATTTGTTTCTCCTTGTCCACGCTCCAGCAGCGGGCGGTCCTGTCGTAGGAGCCACTAAAGAGATAGTCTTTGGCAACCAGGATCCTGCAAATATATATATAAATATATATATATTTATATATATACACGTTTTGAGAACCTGAAAGGTAATGGTGCAGAACAGTACACACCTTTCCATCATCAAATAGAGAGGGCACGCAAAATTGTACTCACTTCACTCTGTGCAGGATCTTAACGTCAGAGCGATAGCACCCCACTTTTACACAACTAAAGAGCAAAGCAGAGATCACGGCCCAAGAATTCAGATTACTGGGCCCCCACAATAACGAAGCATAGCTGCACAAACACTTAACAGATAACAGCACAATCTCTGCAGTCTGCGTTTCTAAACTGGGAACGGGGAACATCGTAACCTATCTTCTTTGTAAGCTGAGCTTGGTCCTCTGGAACCTTTCAAACTGGCAACAAACACAGATGAATAGGGAACACATTTTCCACTTGCTGATTCAAGCAAAATCAGGCCAGTGCCAGAACACAGGCAGAGCCAGCCTTCCTAACTACAGGATCTAGCTGCACATCGTTTGCATTCCGAGTCTGCTAATGAACAACAAAAAAATATTAAAGTAAATCTTGGACTGATTGCTCCATTTGTGATTAAATGAAACCATCCCAGCTATTAAGAGGCACTTTAAAACCAACAAGCTACACACAATCGGTTTAATACTGAACTCCGTTTGCACAAGCAGGAATAGTGATTTCAGAAACAGCCCTGACTTTATCCCCCTCAGTGACTCAAAGGTTTGACGTGCTGTTTTTACAACTATTTATCAAAAGCATCTGTTATCAATTGAATAATTTCTTCTGGAATTTCATTGCTCGTGCTGGATCCAATTCCCCTGCCGTGTGCCGTTCAGCTCTCTCCTATCTGCTGCCTATGGATGTGTCAGCACTGTTGCTAGGAAAACGAACCATTACAGCACGGAACAGCTCTGCACCCAAAGGTTTACACAACCTGTTTTGTTAGCACAGCCATGGAAAACTGCAGACAATTTGAGTGGTAAGAGATGACAGGGACACGACGGAAGAGTCGCACGGAGCCAACCTGTTAACAATGGACGTGTGCCCTCGGTAGATGGCCAGGCACTGGCCTGTCACCACGTCCCACTTCCGAATGGTATGATCCGCGCTGCACGTGAAGGCAGCCTCGTTTTCCAAGTGGCAAAAGGTGATGTAACTTTCGTGTCCTAGGGATAAGAGCAGAAACGAGGAGTTCAAACGCAACACGTGCAGGCAGGGAGCACCAGGTGAGCTCTTCAGCTTGAGTGAGAGCACAGAAAGCAAAGGGACTGCAGCTCTAGTTTTACATGCACAATCACATTCTTTGCATTTAAGGATGTGTGTCCAACAGCACTCTTAGTTAACAGGAGAAAATTCCACTTCACTGACACACGGATCAAGTGGAAGAGGAAAATAGTACAGATTTTCTGACCAGGCAGCTCAGCTGTATCAAAGCGATGAGCTGTTTGCCCATTCTGTGTAAAAAAAAAAAAAATGCTTTTGCTTCCTTCTAAAGTCAGGAGAAAAAAAAAAGGCCACATTTCGACACAGCCCTCTGACTGTCAGGACACAAAGAGTCCTGAGCTGGAGCATGAAACTACAGAACAAGGAGGAGACGTGAGCCTCACCAGCAAGCTCCGTTCCATTGTCCAAGCAGAACACAATGCAAACAAAAAAGCGTAACTGGTCAAAACTCAGCCAGCGTTTCCCCCGTTATGACTAATCACACGAGTGGAAACAGTTTGTGAAATATCAGTACACCTTAAGGAAACGGCACAGAAAGAAAGAGTAAGAGCACTCAGAGAAAGCCAGCGTTTCACAGTCCCAATAGACACAACTGCTACACTCACGTTTCAAGCTGGAAAATGTGGTGATGCCAGCGGGGAGGAATCTGTACCACAGCTTTTGTTGCTACTTAGCAAAACGTGACATTGTTTTATCGTGCTATGGAACGTGCTGCACTCCAAACCACCCTACAGCGTGAGTCCCAGCTTTATCCAGGATAAAACATCATCACCTATCAAGGTAACAGATGAGACAGAACGTTCTGACACTCCTTTGGATTTAGGTATCTAGGCTGGAAGATGTCAAGACCAGAACTGATCCTTCTGAAGTGTCCCAAGACTTTGGCTGCAGCCAGTAGGCATCACTGTGATTTAAGTGATAGATAGACAGACAGACAGACAGATAAGGACAGGTGATGGCCTGGTTACGGTATCAGCTGGTGGTACAAGCTGCAAACTGTGCTCCCAATTCGGGTTTATCAGCGATTACAGCTTTTCAACGTGGATTTACACAAGAAGAACGTGAAGGAAATATGCATAGAGCTGTCTGATGTGGCTGACCGTTCACAAAGCATGCAGCCGACCTGCTTTAGAGCTCACCCCAAACGCCAGCAGTTCACAGCCACACACCAACGCGTGTTGGACCCATCCAACGCAACGCTAGCTCAGTTAGAAGTTAATTACCGCTATAAGTGGCTTTGCAATCCCTAAGCAAACGCAGCGAGCCTTCCAGGAGACGCAGGATGTGGGGGCAAAGACAATACTCGACCGTTAAAGGGAAGGAAAAGAAAAGCAGATGAACAAACAGAAAGAAATCCCAACCACGCTCGTTTGGGGAGGGAAAAAAAAAATGGATGAAAAATTGCACACGTGAGAGCTGGGCGCGCCGAGAGGTTCTACACCAAGCTCACCTGGAAAACGAGATGAGAGGGTGAGAGGGGCTGTGAGGAGGAGGTTAGGCTGCCCACCTTGGAAGTGGCCGCGGCATTGGCTGTCGGCCGTGCTCCAGAGCCGCGCCGTGCCGTCCTCGCTGCCCGTCAGCAGGCGCTGCCCGTCGGGGCTGAGGCTCAGCCAGTTGATGCCTCCCTGGTGATCGGCGCACACCTTCACGGCCGAGCCGCCGTTCCCCATGGCCCGCCCAGGTCAGCAGGTCTCCCGGCAGCCCCCCGGCCGCGGCCTCATCTCCCACCGACCGCCTTCAGCCGCGTGGGAAAGCCGGCTGCGGGACACGGGCACGCCTTCAGCCCTCGTTATCCCCTCCTCGGGTACACCGCTCTTCCTCGCTCCCTCACCGAGCACCGGGACCACCTCTCTTCCCCCGCACAAAGCCCTACGGCGGAAGACCGCGGGGCCTCCAGTGGCCTCCCATCCCTCCTCCAGCACGCCCGGACGGCACCGACCCCCCCTTCCCCCCCCCCCCCTCCCACAGCCGCCATCCCTCCCCTCCCACCCGGCCCTCGGCATCCCCGCCCTCTCCGCTCGCTCACCGGCCCGGACGCGGCCCCGCGCTGCATTGGGCCGTGGAGCCGCCCCCAGCAGGCAGGGCCGAGGCGGCGGCCACCCCGGGGTGGGTCCCCGACGCCGGCTCTCCTCCCTCCACGTTACAGCCACCCCCCTCCCCCTTATCCTCCGAAGGCTCCGGCGTTCGGCTGCCTCAGCCCCGTGCTCCCCGGGAGAGGAGGGAGCCGGGGGCTGGCTTTGAGGGAAGCCATCGCCTTTTGTTCCTCCTGTCGCCCTCGTGTCCCCGAGGATGAGCTGTGGCTGAGCTGCTCCACGGGAGGACCTCAAAAGTTCAGCTTGCTGCCAAGACGTTGGGGGTTGCTGCTGCTGCTCGTTAGTCAGTCCTCAGTCGCTCGATCCCGTGGGCAGGCCAGGCTGGCAGCAGGGCCCCTGCCTGCAGTGTTGGAAAAGGCCACTGAGATCACCAGGTCCAATCCGTCCCACCGTGCCCACTGACCGCATCTCCACGGTTCTGGGACACCCCCAGGAACGGTGACCCCACCACGTCCCTGGGCAGCTGTGCACTCGTTCTGAGGAGCAGCTTTTCCAAATATCCAACGTGAACCTCCCCCAGCACGTCCTAAGGCCACCAGCTCTCATGCTATGGCTGTTACCAGGAGCAGAGGCGACCTCAGTGCCTTCCTGTAGCGAGGGGCCCAACACCAAAAGCTGCATTCAGGATGCACTGAGGGACAATGACTCCCTGCTCCTGCTGACTACGCTTTGTCCGGCCCCAGTCATGCAAAGCCTGGACTGTGGGGTGATGGCATGCTGCTGCTCCAGGGCTCTGCTCTCCTGTGAAACACAGCATAATTCAACGTACAAAAGATAAACCTGACAGAGAGCCCACAGCAAGCCCACGGAGGGGCCTGATGCAGATCCCATTGCCTTCAGGTGACAGCTAACGAATGGGCAGCACCTGTGCTGCCAAAAAGCACACCTGCTGAGTAGGGTATGGAGCAAAACCCACTTTTTTCCAGGCTCCCACTCTCTTTAATCAGAGCAGCTCCTTTTGGTGTCAAACTTCATCCAAATTATTGGTGCGTGGGGTCCCCCTCAACAATATTGTATCGGCTCCATCCTTACGGGGATCCTTACCTGGCGTAGGGAGCTGCTTTGGCAGGGGGGTTGGGCTCCATGATCTCCTGAGGTCCCTTCCAACCCCTACGATTCTGTGATTGTGTGTGTGGCTGCACAGTGAAAACGCTGAAGAACTTTTCCCTGGGTAAGATTTGAGTAATGATGCCAACGATTTCAGAATGTTACTGATGCAATCTGTGGGGGAGGAAGCGCGGGCAGCTCTTCCATCTCCCCCTCCTCGGGTTTTGGTTACGTGGATGGAATCGCAATGGCTTCGAGAGGACCACAGAGGCACTTTGTTCTGTCAGAGAAGCAGGGCCCGCCATGCCCCCAAAGAAGCCTGCCCCACAGCTCCGCTCACCCCCAAAACAAAAGAATAAAGTGTGCAACAGTGCAGATGATCTTTCTTAGAGAATTAACTCCTCCCACCATCCAAACCCCTCCACGTTCCCACAGAAGCACCGTCATGGCTGCCAGCCTGCTTTCCCCGAACCCCATACAGCTCTGCTTCGGGCTATCAACCCCAATCACCGTCAGATTTGCTGATAATTAAGTAGTGCTTCCTCTTTCTTTCCCTCAGAAAATCACAAAAGCCGACTGACTCTCCTGGAACTACTGTCAGAGTCCTGGAAAATTGATACTGGCATATCCTGCACTGCTTTTATATATATATATATATATATTAATATCAACCACATCATTATAGCGAACGAGAACTGTTAACCTCAAAGGGCTGTGTGGTATCTCCAGTAGCACACTTCCCCACAGAGGAAACCTAATCTGTGCTAAGAATATTTCTCTAGCAGGGTTAAATCTGATTTAAAAGTTGATCCAGTTACACCGGTACAGTGTAAATAAAATTTAACCTTAAGGAGATTCCAGTGCAGCCTCTGCTGGGCTGACCGACTTCAAAACGGTCTCAATAGCTTCGCCTGCACGAAGAGTTGGCGTTGGTGAAGGCAGATCGATTCTTACATGGATTTTATTATCAAAGCTTGAGCAGATGTAGCTTTATTCTGATGTGAGGATGGGGGAGTCGGTCAGCACGGCTTCTTCATTAGTACGAGGCCGCGTACTGCTCCGCAGGCCCACACAGCACTGACGTTTGAAGGGAAGGGTGAACTACACTCTCCTTCTCTGCCCTTCATCCTTTAGAAGGTCCAAGAACAGCAACGTTCAACTCTTCCCGGCAGAGCTACTCTTCAGCTTAAAGATGGGCACGGAGCTGAGTGTTAAAATGCAACAGCATAGCACCGGAGGATAAAATGTCTTCGTTTCCCAGCCCGATGCCACAAGTATGAGGGCAAGTCAGTGGAAGCTGGATAACTCACAGCTCTGAAAGGAAATACCTTTTAGGCAACATGTAATCAGTCTGTGGAACTCATTGCCACAGGATGCTGCTGCGGCCAAGAGTTTCACAAAGAAATTCTCAAACAATCCGTGGCAGCAGGACCCTGCCAGGCCTCAGAGTTCATCGCAGACCACCACGTAGGATCCATGGGGGGCCTTGTGCCCGGGTCATGGCACAGAGGAAGGCCGTGACCATGCATTACATCGGAGCTGAGTGTGATATTTCTTGGGGCCTCTTGGAAAGGAAGGGTTGGTTCCATCCCCAGACCGTCTGCAGTCTTCTCGCCACGGCGATGCCCACACGTGGGACTCCGTGGAGCACTCCCCTTTCTGCTCGGTGTGGAAGACCTGTTGGAGCGGGCTCTCTTCCCACGTAAGCAGCACATGAGTGATGCTGTGTGCCCGCAACTCTCACCACGACGGGTAGTGGTTTGTAGCTGGAGGCCTGGCTTTACACCGCTAAGCACCAGTGCTGCGTGAGGTACGGTGTGGGACCGGGGGGGTGAAGAAACTCACGCGGAGGTACGCAGATAAAACTGCAGTATTGGCAACAAGAAACACCAAAAAATATTTCGGAAAGTACACTGACCCTCCCCATTCGCCTGCTCTGGAATTTCTTGCATTTTCCCAGGGTCATCCAAAGGCCTTTGGAGGCTCCGGGCACAGAACTTGTACGCGCAGCTCCGCACACAGTCTGAAGTTACCCTTCCAGACATCAGACTCAGCGCTCACTTCCTTCTGAACCCTCTGCAGACGGCCTCTGTTACAGGCAACGCTGCACGTGCCACTGGAAGTGCTCCCTTTCCTCATCAAACTGTGGGTCCCTTGCAATTAAAAATGTCCCGGAGTGCTCAGAAGTTTCGCACGGGTGTGAAGACCGAGCAAGTTCTCCCCACAGAATAAAAGATGGTTTGAAGCTGTCACGTAGCCCAGGATTTCCTGTAAACATCTGCGAAGTTCTTTCGCTTTTTGATCAGATCTGAAGGAGTGGTTGGTTTCAGAGCAGTTCTTTCAAAAAACTGCTCGGTTTTCTAGGTTTTCTATCACTGCTGTCACCAAACTCGGCACATCTCTGCTACTTTACCCTCATCAGCGTCAGGAATGTGAAAACCTGAGAGCTGGAAAATGAACAGTGAGCAGTTGGGTGATGGTAACACTGCTGCCTGATACGGGTGGGTCCTTGGTAGCTAACCCTGCGGGCAATGGGAGTTTGGCCATGAACTCTGAAGGGGCTCGAATTAACTTTTCACTGCGATGAACTGATAGCTTAAAAACCACTGCTGTGAAGGAATCTTATCTCCCTGGCTAGGAAAGCAGATGTCATTTCCTAGACGTTTTTAAGACACTGCATGCCAGGATATGTAAGATCTTTACTGTAAACAGCCCCACTGTAAGCAGCTTTCCCCTCACAGTCTTTAGATGGCGAGGCCCTTCCATCGCGTCACTGTATAGTGGGAATGGTACAAATATTTACAGAATTACAGAATAATAGCAAAAAGCTCGTTTTCCCCTGCTCCCCACTTCGATGGGAGCCCTGCTGTTCCTTCCAGACGGTGAGCTGGCCTCCTGCCCAGACCGTATATCTCTTATGACAGGCTCCTTAAGGACCACATCTAACTGGAAGCCAAAAGAAATATATCTTACTAAGTGACACAAGAGTAACTTTCTGAGCCTTATTCTGAGGCCGTTTTAACTGATTTTGCACCGGCGCAGCTCTGCTGGCTTGGACTGTGTTAATCCCGTCTTGTACTAATGCAGGCAGCGACCCAGTGCCCTTGACACTGGGGCAAAAACAAATCCATAAAAATGCAGAAGTTACAACCGGTGACCTAGGCGGGATTACAGCGATTGCATTCGCATCTGGACTCTCAGAGATGTCTCGGTGGTTTCTCAGCCTGGTTGTGAGCAGAGCCAAATCGCTCCGCTGCCTTAGGTGAGGATCATTCAGTTTCACACACCTCACTGCTGCTAAATGGTTTGTACCAGCAGCTGATACCGAACACACTGATCGAAGCCACGGTGCCTCCCACAGCTGTGAGGAAGCTTTGGACCACATCTCCACGGCCAGACCGCCCCTGATCCTGACACCAGTACAGCAGGAACTGCAAGCTTGTTCCAGGAGGCTCAAGAGGGGCAGGAAAGGGCTTAGCTGGATGCTGCTGTCGCTGGGAGGAAACAGTACCATCCCAGGGGATGCCAAAGCTTCACGGAATGCGTGAGGTTGGTCTGGTCCCAGCCTTGCTCCTTGCTCCACGAGCCCGTGCCCACATGGATTCAGATCTCCAAAGAGGAGATTCCACAGCCTCTCTGGGCACGTGCCAGCGCTCTGTTCTGTGTCTCTGCCAGTGCTTGTTTATGGCCAACGCTGCTTTTCGTCATCTCTTCTCACCAAATAACCCCCAGTGATCCTTGGCAAAGAGAAGGATACCGGGGTAACGATGGTAATCCTACCACGAGGGCTGCCAGCACAAATGGAGCGTGAGCTGCTTGGACGCAGCATCTCGAGGTGGTTGTGTAGAGCATCTCCCTTACGAGGAAGGGCTGAGAGAGCTGGGGTTGTTCAGCCTGGAGAAGGGAAGACTGAGGGGGGGATCTTATCAGAGAAGGACTAGACAGGGACTGATGTTCTGCTGGGGAGACACAAAACGGCAGCTGGAGAGTAGGGCAAGGAAGCTCGGTGCCGAGCACTGACAGCAGTATGACAGACAGGGTAGTGGCATGATCAGTCTGCTTTCACTTCCCGCACATACCCCACGGTTTGTTTGGTGAATAAGTCTTTCCTCATCGCTGTTCCCCTTCTTCCCTCCCCCACCAAGTCTGCACGAGGCCTCGCTCCAGCCTTCTTTTAAGAAGGCACCCTGCTGGAGTCCACTTCTGTCAGCAGGAGAGAGTGCAATTTAGCTGGTCTGCGACCGTCTGTTTCCATTCATTCCTGAGGTTTTCCAGCTGCCCACGAAAACAATGCACTGATACACTCTGTGCGGACTTGAACCACGTCCAGCACAAAGGGTTAGGTGGGGCTGGGAGATCTGGGGAGAGTTCTTTGTCCTGTAAAACAGAGCGCGTAGCGGCACGACATGGTCAGAAAGAGATGGCGGAGCTGCATCCCGCGTGGCCCACACCCCGGGTCAGATATCCAGCGTCTCGCCAGGCAAATGTCAGCAGTCCCGAACTCCAGCATCTAATGGCTGCGAGGAAGAAAGAAACTGGATTTCAAGGGTGGCTGGTGCTGCTTGCACTTCCACGGATGCAAGGTAGACAGACTGCATCAGAAAGGATGTAATATTCGTCCATTTATTTCTGCCGAGTCCCCTCTCTCCCCTTTTCTCATCCCCCTTTCGCACGGAGAGGCACAAAGGGCGTGATAAAAACAAACGCTCCCAGCACAACTTCTTGATTTCCACCGCCAGCAGAGCTCAGGCAGAGCTCCCTGTTGAGTCTGAGGGAACAGCCTGATTAAAAATTGATGCCGCAATATGGTCTGTCTTAGCAACAACACTCACAAGTGAAAATTCATCTCGGATGTAAACCGTGACATTTAAAATGCCAGCTGGGTGAAAACAGATAAATAAATAAATAAGAATGGCAGTCGCTTCATTCCACCTCGTGAAACATCACGTGTGACTCCTTGAAGCCATTGGGTCTTCTGCTGCCCCATTCCCTGTCCCCGTGGGGGTAACACCTTCTTGGAGCCATACACTGGGGTGGGAAGTTAAAACAGAGTGCGTGTGCATGACTGGGTACTGGGGTGAACAGGGCTTCGTGTTGGTTGCCTGAGAGGTCCCATGGAGGGAATAATAAAGGGGTTGAAGAGGGGAATGTCCTTCCTGCCAGGAGGGGTCGTTTAACCTGGCTTTCGCTTATTTGTTGGGGGAAGATTACTCACAGGGGTCACCTGGCAAAAAAAATGCCTGGAAGTTATGAAAGAAAAGGCCTCCTGCCAACTGCTCAAGAGAAAGAGGGAGAGAAGTGGAGAAGAAACAGGAGAAAGAGCAGTGAGTTGGCTGCGGGGCGAGGGACATTTTGTGATTTAGAGGAGAAGCCAAGAACCAAAGCTATAAAGGGAGGGAGAGGACCCCAGGCTCCTTAGGAGGCTCTGTGCTATGTTCTGGTGTCATTCAAGCACAAATGGAGAGCTGAGGCAAAGGAAAAAGGCACAGCACTTACAGATGCCTCGAGGAGCCCCTGTGGGAGCTCTGCACGCACCAAAGGTGGAGCTCTTGGAAGGGCTGAGCCCAAGACCGTGGGGTGACCTGGGGCTGGGTGCTGGTTCTCTCCATCACACAGCCATTGAACCACAGAACGGCTTGGCTTGAAATGGACCTCAAAGATCAACCAATTCCAACCCCGGGCTGCAGGCTGGGTTGGCAGACACTAAGTCAGGTTGCACAGGACCCCATTCATCATCCTGCTCCATGAGTGGGCCACAAAACAAGGGCTGCAAGGCACAACTGGGTCGTGCTTGCATTACCCCTCATCACTGTGCCCCAAGAGCTGCTTTGGAGGGTGCTGCTGTTCTCGTAGCTCTCAGCCCATGCTGTTGCCAATCCAGCAGGAATCAAGGCAGGGCTGGCAGCTGGAGAACCCAGCCGTGGGCATCACAAGGATTGCTGTCGCAAGGCAGCAGCTATGCACCCTGTGCCGTCCAAGGACAATGGAAACTCGTGGGCTCAGCAAAGTCTCCCTGCAGCTTGCACCACACTGATGCAACATCTGCTCGTCTGTAACAAAATCCCTCCCTGATTCTTAGCAGATTCAGCTTCCCCTGCAAGCAATAGGAGCTGCTGCATCTGCTCACACCACGGCCAGGCTCCGGCCCCAGGAGGGCGAGGCCTTAGCTAAATCAGAGCTGCCTGCTCTAGCTGAATCTCCCCCGTGAATAACTTTTCTTATGACACCTCTCAGCTCAGGCGCCAAACCCCAAACAGGCAGGAAAGCCATCCAAAATTCAGAAGAATTATGACAGAGGCTCAAGCATCACGGGGCTCTGGAAAGGTTATTCATTTAGCAAAAAAAAAAAAAAGCAAATGTGCAAATCAAGCTCTCTGGCAGCGTTTGTGTGATGATAATCGTGCTGATTAAGTGTTTGAGCCTCAGGATTTGCTGGGAACGGCGCTAGGACCTAGGAAATAAACCGCTCCACGCTTTTGGAAGACAGCTGCAGGCTCTTCCTGTTCTGCTCTGTAAGTGATCCATCTCCCCTCACAGATCTGTTCATTTTGGATGCAATTGCTCGAAATATGCATTGCTTATGGCCATACGGACAAATACAAAGGAGATCAGCAGCCGTGCTGTTAACCCTTTGGATCCCTGTTAGTCCCGGACATACAATGAGGGAGCCCAGTTCTACCTACAGCGGGCTCTGATAAAGCCAAACCAGTTACATTAGCCAACCTTGGGAACATACCCTTGCTCTCTCATCTCTAAATTTGGCTATGGTTTCCGTGACCCTTTGTTAATGGGGAAGGTGCTTGTGTTCCAGATTTCCATGGCGGTGAAGGAAAGCTGAACACACCACTGTCCTTGACTCACTTTCAACCTTAAAGCTGAGGTAGCACCTACATCAAATCAGAACTCTGCATAGCTGTGAGTGGACGGCTGATGTCTGCACCCAGAGCTGGGATCCCTGGCATAGAAGTGGCAGAAGGATGAAGACGGAGGAGATGCTGGTCGGCACGGCACAGTTACCTTGGTTGGCTGCTCCGGGTCTTTCCTTCCCCCTCCTCAAGCATGGATTTCACAACCTAACCACTGAAATAAAAGAAACAATAGCTACTTTTCAGTGGCACTGCAGAGCTATGCAGCCTTGGAGCTCTGGCACAGGAATGGAAATGTGAAGAATGATCTTTAACCGTATAGGAACAGATACGGAGTGCTGGCCAGCTCTTTGGCAGCAGTAAATCAGTGCAGTCGGGCTGAACAAACTCAGCTGAGCTACGTGGCTCGCACACAATGAGCAGCTCTGCACCAGAACCCTGTGCCAGCCCGTGTCTCTCTGGGACCAGCACACAGCTCCAGGGCAGCCCCAACTCAAGTTCATCAGCACTGCCGGCCTTCAGCGTTGGGTGATCGCACTTTGTGAGTGGGAAAGGAGAGCTTCCCCACCATCCCCACACCCAGCAGAAGTCAAGAACGGCAAAGGGACTCGGGCTGAAATCTCATGAGTCAGTTTGGGCCCTATTCCATACAACTAAAGGATCGGCTGCTTCTTTCCCAGGGTGATTTGGTTCCTACTGGAAGAAATTCTGATTTGACTTATGATTAAGTATTATTCATGCTGTTACAATTCTGTCCAGCTAGGTGCTGGGACACCTTCTGTAAGAAGTCAGTGCAGGCTTTAGGAATCTGGCAACCTATGCCCTCCCCTCCATCTTCCATCATCTCGACAGCAAGTTGGTCCATAAAGAGTCAAATGCCAATTTAAAAGAGAAAAAAAAAAAAAAAGGAGGAAAATAATAACAGTCCAAGAGCTGAACAAGGAAAACTCTGTCTGGTACTTCGTTCCAGCCAAAGAGATCTTTAATAGCAAACTATTAGACAAATCCCAGGCCTGGGGGTCTGTTACAGAGGTTTTGGATTCCTACCAGAATTTTTTTGTTTCCAAACCCGAATTGTCTGAATGCAGCTGAAATGAAGAATCACTCCATGAAGGTTTTCCAGCGTCGTGGAAGTCTCTGTTTCTGATGAGGAGGGAGATCTTCTATTGTCAAGGGAGCTGACTGTTACATATCATTTATTAATAAATGATCAGGAAAGAGGTCCAAAGCCCTTGAAACGCAGACTGTCAGCTCTGTAAGAAGATCCAAACTGAAATGATAAACTCCAGAAGTCGGGATGGTTTCTGCCTGCTTTTATTTTCTCTCTCTCTCTTTTAAATAGGTGGATGATAAATGAAGCTGACCCCAGCCCCCAGCTGAAGGAAGAAGCTCTGTTATTCCCAGAAAAATAATTTCAAAGGGCAAGTCAATAATAGCAGGATACACACAAAATAAAACCTTTGGAATCCTGTTATTATTATTATTACTATTGTAGGTTCAGATGACTCAAGTGTTATTATTTTCTTCTCGCATTACCAGCCAAGAAAACCAATGACAACCGCACGAAGCTCTGCAAATCTCAGCAGTTTTGGTTCCCACTTACACGGCTGGAACAGCTGCTGCTCTCTCGAAGCTGAGCAGGTCAGTCCTGAGTGCAGGACCGACCACACGGTGCTTTCTCATCGTGGAAGCCTGAGAGTGATTTACGAACAGGACTCGTGCACATCCTACCCTGCAAAGTGGAGCTAAGCCCACAGCATTAGGCTTGCTACTGTGCGTTAGCACTTCATGGCATACAGAGCTCGTAGCACCGGTTCTCGTGAGGAGAAATGTTTTGGTGGTGGCTCCACCAGCTGCTCTCTCCAAGCTGCTGCTATTCAGCAGCACAAAGCCAGCAAGCGGACAGCCAGCTGAAACCACAGAGTCTTGCCCATCTTTGAGTCAGGATCGTTCACCAGGCTTCCCAGCACCCTGACCACGGGGCAGCAACGCCAAAGCTTGGGAGCACCTCTCCTCAGACAGGAACGAACCTGTGCTGACCACGGATGATTGCTTCGCCTGGGTTGGCTCTTGGGAAGGAGCTGCGCTGCCCTCACGCCCCATCACAGCCCGTGAGCAACGCTGGTGACCACCAGCAGAAAGCAGTTACCCTCGTGTCTATCAGCAGGCCAAACGAAGCACGTAGCAGCGTCCCGCGATGGCCGCAAGGAGTTAAACAACGTGGAAAAAAAAAAATGCAGCGTTTCCATGAGACAGCAGAGACTGATCCTCCACTAAGCCGGCCCCCGTGCTCCCCGAGCATGAAGCTGTTCCTCCTGCCCGAGAGGAAGCTCTCAGTGCATTCTGGACCGTGTGAGTGCAGGTGTGATTGCCTACACAAAGCTCAGGCTTCCCGCAACCCACTGGAGGCCGTCGTATGTAGAGAAGGAATTCACATTAACAACTTCAATGTGATTTCACGTTTGCTTCCTGCACAGTTTGACTGCAAACGCTGGTACGTTCCTCTGAGCTGGAGCTTGGACAGCCTGATTGGATTGCAGGGGGACACAGACCACGTGAAGATGGTCAGCTGTCCCCAGAAAGCACCGCGTGCCCATCTGCTCCTCAGTGCTTCTGTTGCTCCATGGGAAATTAAAACAACTCCGTCCTTTCCCACTTTCTTCCATGCAGGTGTCTTTGATTTCCTTCACGGTCACCAGTAAGCATGGGAAGAGCTCACAGCACGTGATGTGTTTGTTACTGCACCTCCTTTGCTGCTCGAATGGTTACTTTTTGGAACAGGAGACAGACAACAAACCCTACATGAGTCCCTATCACTGGACAGGAGCCACCTGATTTAACCTCTCCAATAGGTTGGATGGCTTAATCAAGGCAAACTGCCATTTGTGCTGCTGAGGACGCTGACCATATAGGGCAGATAGATGTCCTCTGATTCAAGGACTGCACCATCCCTGGGGTGTTCCAGAACCGGTCAGTGGGCACAGTGGGGTGGGATGGGGTTGGACCTGGTGATCTGAGATGTTTTCTGACCTAAATGATTCTACGAGTCCTCCATTTGGGTTGGACAATCAGCTCAAAGACCAATCAGCCAGCTCCACACATAGAGGAAAGTATTCTCTGTTACCTGGTCCAGATAGAAAGCACAGGAGTGTCTCTGCATGTACTAAGTAATCCTCAGTAATCATAGCTGCACAGACGTCTTCCAAAGGTCCATTTGCAAGACATATTCCATCAGATTCCCACACTATCCGTCCAGAGAGAAAGGACATTTGTGTGTGCAGCCATTCTGGCAGGAGCTATTTGTTTTGGGGCCAGAGGTAATTCAGAGTTATTCTGAATATTACACTCCAGCAGCCTGGCCAAGCCCAGTGATGCTGATTATCAGGGCTTTCCTGGCTTTCCAGATGGAGCTGACTTCATTCAGTTCTCCCCCCTGTAATTAACAGCTCTCCCCTTTTGTTCATTTTTTGTAATTATTATTTTGGCTCTTCGCTTTATCTCCAGCATTTTGTGGAATAGTTTCCAATTTACTCAAGCCTCTGCTCACCGCCGCAGGGTGCACAAAGCAGAGCTCGTTCAGCCATACAGCTTAATGTCACACAGCTCACGTCATTCAGCAGTGTCAGTGCTCCCCTCTAAGGGCTGCCCTGCACGGGACGGGGTGTAAACCTCCCAAATGTGGGGCTGACACATCACAATACTGCACAGCTTCCCAGCTGCGAGTGGGGAAGCCAGGCGTGGGGTTTCTGGTCTTACACGGCTCCTCCTGCTCTTTCTTTTCCTTTTTGTCCTCCATTTGAGATTCCAGATCGGGTTTATTTTAAGCCCTTTGTTTCTCTATCCGTACTGCATCACGACATGAAAAGTGTTTCAAGAGACTCCTCCTCTAAAGCCACTCACAGCTCAGTGCCCGTGTTTCTTTGGGACTACGTTTGTGCTTATCCGTAACGGGGAACTCACAGCCCCTCCTGAACTCACGCGACGAACGAAAACGAACGTGCTTCGAGCCAAGATTTGATGGTGAACAGTTTATTCCACGGGCCGAAGAGTTGAAGGGGTAACGCCCAGCCCAGCAGCCCAGCACCAGGGGGATGCTCGTG
Organism: Callipepla californica brunnescens; assembly: GCA_023055505.1. Lineage (NCBI taxonomy): Eukaryota > Metazoa > Chordata > Aves > Galliformes > Odontophoridae > Callipepla > Callipepla californica. The sequence continues at coordinate 4,924,346 of JALIRH010000006.1, forward strand.
GTTAGAAGTAGTTGATGACTCTCCGGACGGACTGCACCTTGGCACTGAACCCCTGCCACGCTCGGAAGTTGCCGAACTCGCCCCGCTCCACCACGTACATGCGGCCTCGGTAGTTGGGCTCCTCGTAGAGCACCCACCTTAGCAGAAAGGAAGGATTAATGGAGTCTCCCCCGGCCCCAAAGCCCAGACCGGTGGCTTCCCCCTTCGCATCACGTTTACACTGGGATCACCAATCTTCACAACGCTCAACAGAAAGTAATTCACAGCACTGGAAAAGCCTGCCCAGGAAAGCTGTGCAGTCTCTGTCTCTGAGGATTGTCAGGACCTGCCTGGATGCTTTCCTGAGTGACCTGCTGGAGGGAACCTGCTGTGGCAGGGAATCGGACTGGATGACCTCCAGAGGTCCCTTCCAACCCCTACGATTCTGTGATACTGTGACTCTATGATGTGGCAGTGCTGAAGAGGGATGTGAGTCCCCTCAGCCCTGTTTTGGACTACAAGCAGAAACGCCCTCGCTGCAACACTCGATATGCATCTTACCTCCTGGAAGCATGACTCCTATGAGTCTTAAGCCACGAAGGGAACCATACCTTCAGCTCTACTTGCTCTGTTTTATTCCTTACCTCAGCAGCTTGTATTGTTGTTCTTCTCTCTCTTCAGACCCTTAATACGCTCTGAGCCATGGTCCTAATGCAGCAGAGTCCCCTGTTCACACTCCCACACTTGCTCACCAGGCTTTGCTGTTACCCTGACACCTTCACATTCGCATATCCCCATGCACACTCTTGGAGAGGTTGCTCAGCTCCTCACATTAATGCAGAGCTGCATGTAACGTTGTTATCCTCCTCTGAACACACCCCAGCCTTGTGCGTAACGCACACGTGGATTTCTTCCTTCTCCACCCCATCCCATTGGCTTATTTCTCTGCATATCACGGGCTACCCCAGGTTGGATGGGACACACCAGGATCACTGAGCCCAACTCCTGGCTGCGCACGGGACCCTCTTAAAACAAAACCGTAAGTCTCAGTGCACTGCTCAATGCTCTCTGAACTCCAGCTAAACTCATCTCAAAGGAACCAGTCAGCAGCTGATGGACACCAGTGAGCAGTGCAGAGGTAGAGCAGCCCAATATGGCCCCAAACCATCCGCATTTCTCCCCAGACCACACAGCAGCACGGAGGGAATTCTGGGGGTGGGTGGAAGTGGGGCCTGGTCTGGTGGTAAGGGCCCATTGGTTTGTTTCGCTGCTTGGGGGAAGGCAGTGAAAATAAGGAGCCCAAAGAACACCAGAAGGATGGGACTGAAGGATGGGATTGAGGCACATCGGCCACACGAGGTGATGAATGAGGAATGCGTGCCTTACTCAGCACCTCCTTTATTTCATAGCACTGCAGAATCTTTTGAGTTGGAAGGGACCTTTGAAGGCCATCTGCTCCAACTCCCCTGCAATGAACAAGGACAGCACCAGTTCCTCTGCTGCAGAAGGGCCGTCATCGTGGTGGGTTGTGCTGCGCTGGGTCTGGATCCTGAGGAAAGCCAGATGGCCAAAGCCACTTCTCACTGAGCTGGTGCAGCTCCAGAGGGAAAAAGATACCTCAAAACTGCCCCACAGCAGCACTCCCATTTCCAGCATAGCTTCCACAGCTGCATCAGCACCATCTCTGTTTGTCCTCAACCCAAAAGAAGAGCCCTATGGCATGCAAAGCTAAAGGCAGGCATTACTCTGTTCCCTTGTTTCTCTTTCCCTTTCCTTCCTCCCTTCCTTCCCTTCATTTTTTCCTTCCTTTCTCTCTCTTTCCTATTTGTTTTCTTACAGCTACTTGAAGCCGTTGGAACATAAGCAGGAGCACATCTAGACTCACAAGGGAAAGAAAGCTTTGTGTCCCTTATTATACATACTGAGAGAAGGGACAAATCGATCTGAGAAATTCAAGTGCTTGAAAGTTTCCGAGCAGCATCCTGATTTCTCACACTCCAGTCTCTGCTACAGGGACACGTGTAGTGAACCACTGACCCCAGAGCTCTCATGGGATCTCAGCTTTGTGGTGCTGGTCCTCCCCATGGTGCCCCCTTCCCCTGGGGGCTCCACGATGGTTATAAATGAATGCTGCTGATCCATGAGTGGGCAGTGAAGACACTGTGTGTTCCAGGGCCACGTGGCACTGGGGGACGTGGTTAATGGACATGGTGGGATGGGCTGGGGATGGACTTGGTGATCTCAGTGGTCTTTTCCAGCTGTAATGATTCTGTAATTCTACGTTTCTAAGTCTGGTGTTTGTTTTTTTCTTAATGGAACGGTCTTCAGTTGAATCAGAAAGAGCTGTGCAGGACACCCACAGCCAGGATGTCACAGCCTTGGAGTGCAACAAAATCCTTCCCGTGCTTGGATGCCCAGCATCACATGAGATGGACAAATCCAGCCTAGGACAGGGAAAATGTAACAGCAGGGGAGAACTTTGTCACCCAGCAGCTGGAACAAGGCAGAGCTGCTGTCCTGCAGAAGTGTTTGGGAGCTCTGTGGGGCAGAAGGATGAGGGGTAACGCATCCAGAAAGCAGTTTCACAAGGCACCAGTGCTGAAAAAAGCCCCCACAGGGGGGATCCCAGCGTCCCACCTCCATGCCACAGCAGCTGCTGTGCTGTTTAAGGAAAAGGATTTAAGTTGAAGGTGAGTTGCTGCTGCCTCACGTTTCTGTGCAAGGTGGAGGTCTGCGGTGTCTCAGGAAGCCCTGGAGAAGCCGCTTAAGAAGCGAAAGCCCTGATTGCAGTGCCCAGTGGGTTTCATGTGGCTTTTCAAGATGTGTTTGGAAAAACATGAGGGAATACGAGAGGAAAAAAGGGAACAGCCTAGAGTTAGGCTGAATGCCCCTTGAACGTGTCTCAGAGCTCGTGCTTAGCTGCCACCCTCCTGAAATCACGCCCCGCTGCAGCTGCTCTCATACCACACTCAGTATGGGAAGCACCAAAGTCCCCCGTGTAGCCACAGCCTGGCCAAGCCTGCAGGCTCCCCCAGCCCCCAGAGGCTGTGGGACGTGGTACTCACGCGCCGTCCCCGTACACCCTGACAGCGTTGACGTGGGGCTGCTCCCAGCCCTGGCCCCGCAGACAGGAGCAGTCCTCAGTGAGCTCCACGCTGCGGCCGCTGAAGCGGCTTCCCTCAAACAGCTCGATCCGGTAGTGCTGCCCGTGCTGGGGACAACGGGGCTGAGTCAGTAACACCACCACAAGTAAAACACACGGAGAATTACACCCCCCCAGAGCACTGGGCTGACGTCCCCTGGGGAAACGAGGGGCTGTGGGAAGCAGTGCTGAGCAGTCGGGGTGCATCCCATAGCGGGGGCACCAGGGGACCTGAGCTCCCATCTCTGTGCTGCAACGCAGCTGAACGGACCCCAGCCCAACCCCACTGACACAAACCCTCCCGCTCCCCCACGGGCATCTCTCTCCACCTCTCCCCAAGCCCACCACGAGAGCCCTGTTCCCATGAAGGCCATGTGCGCCCAGAATCACATCTCCATCCCCTCGGGGACTCGGAGCTGCTCACCATGCCCACGGGGCGGCAGGAGCCCATGCGGTCACCGCGGCCGTTCCAGCGCTGCCAGTGCGGGTAATCGCCGTGCTCCAGCACGAACTGCTGCCCCTGCAGCTCGGGGTGGTCGAAGCAGACCCAGGCCCCGCTCTGCACGCGGATGGAGTTGACGCGGTGGGGGAAGCCTCGCTGCTGGAAGCTGCTGCAGGTGCCACACACCTCCAGCTTCCTGCCCGAGAAGCACTTCCCTTCGTAGAAGGTGATCTGGGGTGGGGAGGAGAACGGGGCGGCAGTGAGGATCTCAGTTGAAAGCCAGTGGGAGTCTCTCCCAGGTGTCTCGTTTTGGGGTCAGCTTGGTTTCTGGCCTCTTTCCCATCAGAGCACACAACCATCCCCTTACAGAGACTGTGGTGAAGCACTGGTGCAGGCTGCCTGGAGACGTGGTGGGTGTCCCATCCCTGGAGGCACCCAAGGTCAGGCTGGACGGGGCTCTGAGCACCTGCCAGAGCTGTGGGTGTCCCTGCTCATCACAGGGGGGGTGGACTAAATGACCTTTAAAGGTCCCCTCCAACTCAAAACGATTCTCTCATTCTACAGCTTCCAGCATACAAAGCCCTACCCCCAGACGCACTCCCATCCCTGCACCCCCCAATCCCTGCACCCGAGTGGGACACCCCCCAGCCCTCACCCCACGGCAGCCCGTCCCGGTGTGAGGCTGTACTTACTTTTCCTGAGCACTGAGACATTTCCTGATGGCTGCTCTCCAGGACCGTGCATCAGAAGCTGACCCAACCCTGCAGCACGCGAGGCTGCCCCGCTATATATGGGCCGGGCAGCGGGGCTGCTGCTGTAGGGTTTTTGGGACAAAGCAGTGCGAGCCGGGGCTTTGCACAGCCGTGCTTAGTTGGCAGAACGGGGCTGGGGGCTGCTGAGCACGGGGTTTTGAGTGGGGACGGGCAGTGAGACAATAGATTTGCTTGGCAGGGCTTTGGTGATCAGCGGTGCGTTGTTTGCCGCTCCTTTTGGAAGCATTTCTGGCTGCCCCACAGCTGAGCACCCACAGGGAATTTCACTCACTCCACTCATTTCCTCCTCAGAGGATGTTTGCATGTTCGTGGTCACCAGTGGGCATCTCTTGAGAACAAGGCAGGCCCCCCACGAGGCACGGTCTAGCACAGACAACTCATTTCCTTCCTGATTTCCCTGCCAACAGCCCTCAGAAACCCTTGGCAGGATCAGGGCAGCTGCCACAGATGATGCTCTGTGAACTCCAGGCAAGCCACACAGAGTTCTTGCTTCTATATACCTAACATCGGGCTTCCAAAAGCCCCACCCCCTTCAGGGCCCTCGTGGTGAAGAGCCAACCCCACAGCAGCCCTCAGTCAGCAGGAAGGAGCGAGGCTGCCCAGGATCCTCACTGCTGGAAGGTGCCTTCCACACACAGACTGCGCTCAGGTTCCACTGAAGGTTATGTTCTGTATCCTGAAAGTGAAGTTTTCCTATAAATGCCAATTGTTCGGACAGCTAGCAGCCTGAGGAGAACACACAGAGGAGAGACTCAGCTCTCACCTGCATCGTTTAGCACAGACTGAAAAGCAAAAGCTAAAGCTGGCTGCAGAAACACTCCAAGTTCCCCTTCTGTTTTATTCCTGCCAGGAATGAAAACTGTTCAACGGGACCCAGAAATGCATGAGAAAGCACTTCATTTAATACACCTTGCCCTAAATCAGCATCTTCTACACAAAGTAGATAGACACACAAAGGTCAACTGCACGTTTTTTCTCTCGCGTAGGAAGCTGGAGTAGTTTGCTTCCAGACTCGAGGAGCTGCACTGGGAGCAGGCCTTGCTGAAAGGCCAGGTGCAGGGAGCCACACCAGCTGGAAGCAACGAGGACAGAACCGCACCATAAGCAACCTGCATCTATTTGTTCAACGTGCCATTTATTTTCCAACGACAGGTTTGTTTTCTGAGCAAGTTTAACTTGGCTAAACCCATCCCCACCTGAGAGCAGCCAGCTGCGTGCCTGGAACAGATGCGTGCCCTTCAGCTCTCGTGGTCACACAGAGCAACGAGCAGCCAGCTCCTCCCCCCAGACCTTTCCCTGGCAGCTTTACAAAGGAGCCCCTTGCATTCCCCTTCCAGGAACTAGCACAAAATCAGGCTGACCTATCTGGGCACCTCGCAGCTCCAGCAGAACAGGTGGTGGCATTTCCTCCTAAGCTGTGGGTGATCCTCGGGCTCCGGGCATCCATGCTCCTCTGAAGGCCAACAGGTGAACACTGGGCACGGGAAGCAAGCTGGCACGGGGCAACCAGCAGAAAGTTATAAAGGAGAACATGAAGGTTTGCAGCTATTTTATTTACAAGTATACATTTAACACAAAGAAACACTGATATCCAAGCCTAGTTAATAGTAGTGTAACAATATGCATCATTTTGATGATTATTCTAACCAACAAACTACACTGAAAAATTAATGCCAGTAAAATTCTTGGTCATAATATTAAGAAATACAATATATAAATTGAAAATATGATTGCTTAAAATTTGAAAATGGAAGTGAAGCCATTTGCACAGGAGTCAGAGTTTAACATAATCTGAAGGGAAAGGCTCCAAACCAACTGTTTATCTCTCAGGTTAACAGAAGGAAAAAAAAATAACCACCAAATTAAAAAATTAAAAAAAAAAAAAAACAAACAACGAAAAAAAAAAAAAGAAGCATAGTTTATCCTCGGAGATAAAGGGCAGTTCTGCTTCTTCAGGTAGAATGTATTCCCATCGTTCTCAGGCTCTGCAGTGGAATTACATTACTGAGCATGAAGACTTCCCTTGTGAAGCTGCCCCATCGATTTTTTCTGCCTCCAAAATTATCCTCTTAAAAACATCAACGGCAGTCTGCAAAGAGAGAGCGGAGGGTGAGCAGCAGTGGGATAGAGAAACGTCCCTCAGCACGTCCACCAACAGCTGTTTTAAAAAGGGAACGAGAGATGGGGGGAGAAGGGAGCCTGGGACAACACCTCACACGTGGCACTCTCAGGTTCAGGGAGAACCATCAACCTGCAGAAGCCAGCTCCCTGTTCATGTGAGGAACAGCACCCCGTGATTTAGGGCTGTTTTGGCCTGACAGATGTCTTCCTGCCTCCACAAGGCAGGACTCTTAACTGGCTCATCTGCAAATTAATCCCATTGACTAACAGAGCTCTGCAACAAGCCTGGAGCATTCCCAAAGAGATCGGGTTGAATTTTAACGCTCCCCACGTTAATACCACTTGAGCACAGTACTGTAACTATTAAAACAGCCTGATCAGCTGAAACTGTGTGCTCCTCCTAATAAATAAGTTTCCCTACAAGCCAAAGAGGATCTGACCCACGTGGCTCCTTAGCCCTGTACAACACAACGCACTCCTCGGGCACGTGAGACGGACAGGACTTGCAGCAGCCATCAAACTGCATTAACAAAGAGCTCCCCGTGGCCAAAAGTAGGTGATGCACTGCTCTACAAATACACCATGCACGCATTTCATGACTTCCAGCTGACATTTGAATGCACCAGTTCTTCATATTCCTGTTTGAAAGCACCTACTATCACAACCCACGCCTGATTCCCACAACAAGCAGCTATGCGTTCTGTGGAAGCACCGCGACGCAGGAGCTCACGGGGCTGTTCATTCACTTCACAGAGAACATCTATTCACTGCAAAGCCTCAATCAGTGCCCCGCAGTTAACCCGCAGGAACTTGTAACTCAGCCCAAATGTGCTGAAGGATTTCAGAATGAGCTCTGAAGCAAAGGCAGGAAACTGTTTTGCAACAAGGAATAGAGAACGCAGCCAGGCCTTCTCCATGCATCTGTCTCCATATGGTGCAGTCACAGGATGTGGGTCACGGCGAGCCTACAGAAAGCCATCTGCTCTCCCCTACCGCCTTCCCTTGAGGAAGTGAGAGATGCCAGGCCGGGTGTGTGCCAGGCACCAGGAGGCTCACACAGTCCCTGGGTGGGACAGAGCTCAGGGAAGGTCTGAAGCCCTAAACCCAGCCCACAGCTGCTACCTTCAGCTCTGCTCTCCAAGCACACCACTGCTCGGTGATTGTGGAGAGGAAATTCTCCTCTGTTCTCGGCACAGAAGTGGGCAAAGGAACTTGAACAATGCTCAGGTAAGGATGAGCACTCCCCTCCCACCAAATGCTCCCCCCAGAGAAGCACTCCCAATCCCTGGGGGAGGGGGGCAAGATCCCCTCTGAGCATCCTCACACTGCACCTTCTGAGCTTGGATATGAAAGCAGCATCCCCAAACTGATTTTTAGGAGTTATTTTGGTGAGAAGTGGATTTTGTTTTCTGGCTACTTCCTTCCACCTTTCTAAAATAAGCCCATCAATGAATTTTGTGTAGCCGGATGGACACATGAATACCCATTACTCTCTGATCTCCCCCAGGAAAAACTGGCTACCAGCTTCAAGTGCACTTAGGGACCTGAATTCTGTTTGTATTTCAAACCATTAGCAATTTATTGTGCTGGGATTAAGACAAAGCACTACATTATGGCTTAGGGGGAACAAAGTCAGGAATTCCCCAAGAAAAGCCTGATTGAAGCTCCTGAAGTCAGCCCAGCAGATACACTGCACTTCAGCACACCCAGTAACAATTGAGCAGCTTGAGAAAATACTACGAGCGCATCTAGGGACAAGAGAAGGGATTTCATACCTGAATTCAGCTTCAGGTCACAGCTCAACAAGACTCCACGTGCCTCATACTTCGCTTACATGATGCCCTTAAATACTTTCAATGTGAAGTTTACTTTTAGAATGAACCAGAAACAAAAATACCCCAAATTCTTCTTGTAAGAGGCGTTCACCCAATCTGGTTGATCATCTCCAACCAAAACTTAATTTTAACTGGCATCTTTTCCTGGGCATCCAGTCCCAGAACTGCCCTCTCAAAGCCTAGGGACCTCCCCAGGTGCCCAATGTGCTCCAAAGTCTTAGGGCCTAGAGGAGGGGACACAGAGCTGAGGAAGTCGTGCCAGCCCCCACCACTTACCCTCACGTCAGCTTAGATCTCTGAATAGATGGGAAGTGGGAGAGACAAAGCCATGGCATTTCATCTGTGTGGTATCTTCTGACAGCTCCCAGCAGAACAGGCCTGGCTGCATTAAGCTCATCTTGCAGCCATTTCAGCTGCCTGCTGCAGGAGGGATTTGTTCCTAGGACTCCCACAGATGCTCCAAATAGTTTTGGGGGATTTTTTTGGGGCAAAGCAGGAAGGGAGATGAGTCAATGCTTTCCCACCTCCCTTCGTAGAGAGAGAAGCCTTTGCCAGAACTTGTAACAGGGAATGCCTTCTCTCCTTTCAGAGTTCCCTGCTAATAGAGCTGCTATAAAGGACAGACCATGCAGGTCAAACTGGAATCAGCCCACAGTCTCTCCGTAGGCTGCCTGCACATACCAAACTAATTTCAGTCCAGCACACCAGAGACTGTCATTCTCCTGCTCCACATCCACCAAATATGGATAGATTTCAGAGAGATGGGTTTAGCACTTCCTCCCTATCCAGGAAAGTTTGAGCTTTGGAAGGGTTTTAGTCTTCATAGGCAAGCCACAACTGTCATCCCATAACAGGACAGGGGAGATGTGGATGAACCTCCAAGAAGAAATTGCTGACAAAACTACTTCTTCCCCTAGAACCTCACAACTCCAGGCCTTATACTTTGCTTTCCAAGCTCAGTCACCCACCTCCTTCAGCAATAAGCATTCCTCAGCAACTGTTTGCAGGAACGTGAGGAGAGCTGCCCCACTCTGGGCTCCATCACACTTTCTTGCAGATGCCCCAAGAATCCAGAGGGAGCCCATCAGGCAGCCCAAAAGATGACTGTGTGTTGTGAGCACAGAAAGCAATGCACCATCTCCCAAACATCTCGGGTCAGCAAGTCCCCAGGAGTACTATACCAAGCACCAGCTCCCAAGGACCTGCTTCCAACTCCAGTGGGCCAGAATCTAGTTCTAACAACCTGCACTACCCAGTGCTCTGTATCCTGACAGCCCACCCTGACAGGACAGCTTGGGAAGAACAACCCAAGAAACAACAGAACTTGTGATTCCTCACAATCTGTATGGGACTGAATATCTGACAACTGCTGCTCTAAATCTCCCGAAGCAGAGTGAGTTTGCTACATGAATTTCAGCTAGCAGCTAACTTAATGCAGATACTCTGAGACTAAGGGACAGACACAAATACATGGCAGTCAATGGGACTTTGTTAGCACAGCAATTTAATATGCAAGGCATGCCAAGCATCATATAAAGCTTGTAGCTTCTCTGCATAAATACACCCAGCTTTTTCCTTTTCTTTTTTTAACCAAGACAATGCACAATGCAAACTTCAGAAGAGTTATTAGTGAGATATTCTGTAAGATATGAATTACTGCACTGTTACACATTGTGAGCTACGTCCAAAAGAAGTACAAACAATAGCTCTGCCTATTCCAGAAGCACTAAGTTGCTTAAAAACAAATAAATCTCATTCTTTTAACTGCTTTACTCCTTAGACTGGCAATTTAGCTTCTGTAGGTATGCATCTGAGGCTCTCCAGAAGTAGAGAGGATATAAGAAATGGCATGCTTTCATCATGGCCAATTCTGACGTGGTTAGTGAAAGTCTTAGCCAGGAACAGAAGTACTCAGGAACTAATTCCAAGTACACCATACGTGGAGGAAAAAAAACAACAGAGTTTCCTGCCTGGGAAAACCCAACTTCACTCAAGTGTCTGCTTTCAGCAGAGCCACAAGTTATCAGTCAACAGCTGCTTGTTTTGCTGTTGAAGACAGGGGGAGAGGGAAAGAAAGGCTGCTCACACAGTGCTGCCATGCCCATGGGTCTGCCCTTCTGATTCTGCTGCTGAGAACACCTAAGGATGTGACTGTGCTAGGTTAAATAAGAGACAGTGTAAGCACTTCTGCACAAGGACCGATTTCTCTGAACAGGATTTTGACCCCACCACACATTCACATCTGCAAAAAGCAACAGCACTGACGTTGTCAAGACCAAGGGAAAAAAAAAAACATCATAAAACAAACTAGAAAGGCTAGCACCCTCAACCTGTAGCAGCCTTTCATCCCTTCAAGCTCAAACCAGTAGGTTCCTGCAGCTTAAATAACATTTTTCTCACTCGTTCTGTGCCCACAGAACTATTAACCCCCCATCAGACAGACCAAATCCTGCCTGGCACCTTAGAACATGAGTTTCATTCCATGACATCAACTCCTCTGCAGCAACGAGGAGCTCCTGATTCGAGGTCCCCGTAGCACAGCACAGACCCCTGCCCCACACACAACAGAGGTGTAGGTTTGGCTTTGCCACCAGCTGTTCCCTTTGGTTCAGTGAAGCTTAACTTTCAGTTCTCCATTTCCCCCTTTAGTTCACAGTTGCATCAAAAAGTGTACACACTTAAACCCACTCTGTTTCCAACCACGTACACAGGACGTGCAAGTATTTAGCTCCCTTTCTCAAGTGAAACTATGAGGCATTCCATAACACTGCTATTCGAATGAGCGAATCTTAAACCTGTTACCTGGTTTTCTTTAGCAGAAGACTCCAAGAAAGCTGCATTCCAGGATTCTGCTAAAGCTTTCCCTTCTTCATAGCTGATCACCCTGGCAAAAGAGAGGAAAGCACGATTCTTTGTAACTCACAGGTCTGAAACTTGAAAGTCCCCACCATAAGGAAGCACTTAAGGCACACGTAAGGTTTTGAGAGGTCTGCTCCCAAGCAATTGCTATTGTAAAACTCCTATGTGTCCCAGGAGAGAACAGCTGTCCCAAACACTCCCTTGCCTCCCTAAGCTGCAGCATCATCTCACATCTTAGAGCTGGAAAGAAGACACCTCCTCACTTGTCTTGAAAGGAGCGTTCAGCTACTTTCTTTGGAAGCTTTTAGCAAGAGTCAGCATTACAACAGAAGCTGCTAGCACACATTCTGGACACGATTCCCTTGCCAGGACCTCGTTGTAACCTACATTTTGCTTTTAGTCATGGAAAGCCAAGAACAAAAGCAGCCATGGCAGCCACAGGAATGCGGGCTGCTGCCCTGCGCTTCGCACGTACTGGAGCTCACATACCGTTCCATATGCAGGTCTTTTTTATTTCCAACCAGCATAATGGGTATTCTGTGAAAGAAAGTTCAGAACTTCAGAACAGTTATAGTATACTGAACAAAGCACTAGCAACATGCCTGCAGTGAAATGAGATGAAAGTGTCACTACTTACTGGACTTTTCCCACCATATCCAATAACTTGCCATGGATAACTTTTATCACTTCAAAACTGCAAAATAAAGGGATGAAGTCACACGTGCACTCCGATGCTTATCCTTAATACCCAATCAATACTCAAGCAATTAAATGCATATGTAGCTGCGTTAAGAAATTACATACAGTGGCAGAACTACAGAGATGCTGAAGCGTTACTGGTTTGTGTACAACAGACAAAATGGTCCCAGAGGCAGCAGACATCTTACAGCCCCCCCACTTCTGATACTTGCAGAAATAAACAACGTTCCCCAGGACAGGTGCATCTAACACACAGTGCTAAAGGCCCCCATGCCCCCTCCAATCTGATCTGTATTCACAGTAAGAAATAGAGCTATTAGAGTCCAGCACACCTGGATGAGCATGTCAAATTAAAGCAGAGTTTCAAAGGAACAGCGTTTAAGCACAATCCACCAAGAAGGAAGACACAACTTATATTAAATCTTAGCTCACGTAGAATCCTCTGAATTTCTCTTTGGCATACTGTGAAAGCCAAGAAAAAGCCTGAATTCCAATTTCCTATGGATAGTGAGGAACCTGATGGGCAAGACAGCAGCAACGTGTTGGTTGTCGAGGCACCTGACAGCTCACTTGCCACGCATGTGATGTTTGCATGACTGGAGATAAGGAACAGCACTGAGCAGCACTGTGAGGGCCGAAACCCCACGTCTGACACTTAATGCTTTGGAGAGCCAGCTGTCAGCTGGGTGAAAGAGCAGATGCTGTGCTCTTCTGATTACACTGCAGAAGAAAGATGTTGGGGCATGAAGTGCACACCTGAGCCTTAAGAGAGGCACGTGTTCACAGATCTGACGTGCAGCTACATAACAAGAAAGGGGCAGCATCTTCACTGTACAGCGTGCTTAAACTAGAATCAAAACTCCTACAGATAGGGCAGCACTCCAACGTACCTCCAGCTCTGGGTTCTCAAAGATCTGGTGCCTGAAGGCACTGCTCAGGCTGTTGGAATCCTTAAAGCTTCCCACTTCTGAACAATAAATGCTACCACAGTTAAGAAGGATTCTGTGTCGAGGAGGTGCTGCATCACTTCAGCAATGGTTTTACAGGCTGAGCGTTCAACACTGAGCTAGTAGTTGTAATGCATCCACTCAGAAATGAATTGTGTACAAAAAAGTGACTCAGTCCAGCACGTCTTGCTGTTACTGTCTCAAATACAACACTCCAGAATCAATGGAAGCAATCAAGAGTTATGAAGAGCTAATGCTGTAAAGGTGTAAGGGAAATTCTTGGACTCCCAGCATAGCATTTCATTTAAAGTTAAACAGTGCTGTGCCCAAGTGCTGAGGCATCACTACAGAGAGAATCATCCTGAAAACTGAAGGAGAAATCATCCAAATGATTTCTGATACAGACCACAGAACTGTTTCTCAAACTGAAGCAAAGAGAGGTACATAGGATGACTAAGTCATAGTAACAATCACTTTCTACTACTAGGTAAGCTGTAGCCAGAAAAACATCATGCCACAGCACAGCTGTGAGCCCTCACCTGCAGTTCCAACTTGTGCTGCTCAGTTCTGTGTCTCTGCACATCCAGAGCTCAGTATTTAGCAAAACAGACCACGGATTAAAAGTTGATCTTCATTACTAGATCAAGGTGAAATCCGAAAGGGAAGAGCTATTTAAATTTGAACATGATTCTGGCACAGAAAACAAGCTGCAATGAACTACCCTGAATGAAACTCAATTGACCTGATCAATTTAATTAATTTGGAAAGCTTTCTCAAACATAAGGCTAAAAAGAGCAAGGGCACAATTTAAAACCCTCATCAACCAATCCCATCCCCTCCCCCGACACCCCTCCAAATAAAAACAACCCAATATCACATCAAGTTGTGAAACACAAGAGGTCTGCAGACCAGAAGAGGTCCTTTCCAGTTCTGTTAAGCAAACTGTGTGTGAAATACAACCCGGAGGACTCCTAGCTGTGCTGTACAAGATCATGGAACGTAGCATGATACAAATTTGGAACTTAATTAAGCTGAACTAGAGCAAAAGCCTTCCAGTAACCTTGCAGCTCGGAGTCTGGGAATATTACAAATGTAGGGCATCAGCTTTCACTCAAGCCCCATTTTAAAACTTCCCAGTGGAGATCAGCAGGGAAGAAAATAATTTTAAGAGGACATTTCTATTTAGTTTGCTGTCAAAGCTCCCACGCAGTTGGATCAATACTCTGATCAATACACACACTTTGACAGAAATCAAGACAGATAGTGACTAATCTCATTGCCTGGGAAAGTCATCCAAGCTACCAGAGTACAGTGGAAGCTATTTTCTGTTGCCTCAACACCATCTTGATAATGAACACAGAAAAGAAATTGAAGAAGAAAGATCACTGATACTCGGAAATTTTAAGGAAACAAAATCAAGACCTGGGATTAAGTTGATCGAGAATCAAATGCTGAACAACGTGAATTTCTTCTTAGGACTGAGAACACAACAGAGGTTGCTCAACACCAACAGGAGATCTCTGATTAAGGGAGGGAGAAGAAAAAAATGCAGTTTCTCAAGACACACGAAAGCCTAACAACTGCTGCAATTCCTCCCAGACACAAATGCTCTCTGTTCACTACTCCAAAACTACAGATGAAAACCACGAATGAAGAACTGCTTAACACTAGAGAGCTTAGAAGTAACTGAAGTTGATGACCAGACCATGTCTGTTCTCTGAGAAGTAGGAGCCAACAAGAAAGCTGTCCCACATGCAGCTTATGAAGGTCTTACAAAAGGACACTGAAGATGACTCCTTCCTGCTATAGAGGAAGAGACGTGGAATGTCTCAGTGCTTGCAAAAAGCTGATCAGATCACGAGTCCAAGAGAAGCAGTGCTTTTCTTCTATCTAAAGTGAAAGGCTTCAGGTCTTAAAACCATGCTCAACGTATGGAAAAATAAAATGGAGGATTATTCTGTTAAAGATTCTGTGCAGTATTAGAAAGCTAAGAGTGACTCAAGGTTGAGCTGCACTTACATCAAGCAGACCAAAGGGAAAGGATAAAATAATAGGTGACAATACTTTAAAGAAGATGGAGACTTCCATAGCAAGAATGAGCCCACAGGCCAGGAGTGTCATACTGCTGCTTACATCGAAGTTCTGATGGTTAACCAGAACGAGTCAGGATGGGAAGCAAGAGGAATCTCAGTACTGCAAGAAGCTGCTAGGCTGAGGGACAGATCAACGCCCAGTTGGGTTCTTGACATGAAGGTGCAGTGCCCTCGTGGTTCATGCAGAACTCCACCTTTGCCTCTTAGAGCAAAAAGCTTGTTTGTTCCTGGGACCACCCTGTGCTCTTTCACTTACACACAATCTCTGGAGCTCAGAACTGCCCTACTTCTCACCCAGTACCTTCTGCATCAGTCTGCAAAGTGCTTGTGACATGTGGATCTGAGGGGAAAGCTCTGAAAAGCCATTCTTTTGTATTTCAATTACACTTCTAAGGCAAAGAGATTGAAGGAATTACACACATGTAAAGAAAATACAGCAGAGGCAGGAGCTGAGCTGATATGTACACATGGCTAACCCGTGAAGCTCAAGAACACAACAGACTTTGTTACCTTTTTATTGACGTGACTGAATAAACAAGAATGTAGCCATTGATGTCTATGGAGTATGTCTGAGGAAATATGGAGTATTCATCCTGCAGAAGGAATATTGCAATCAATTACTTATTGCCAACGCTGAGATGCTAGCAGATCACCAGCAGCCATTGCTCACATTTGTAGAATATTTCTGTCCAATTTTGAGAATTAGGTAATGCCAGGTGTGGAATCTTTACCCAGTCAAGAGAAAGCAAGGCAAGCTTAGCTGGCCTGTTAGTGTACACCCTACAATTTAATCTACAGCTTTTTCACTTTATTCCCTCTAAGACCACAGATCAGCTAAAGCTATTCCCAATCCTCTTACACTGTGCAGTTATCAGTTTACACTAGTACAAAGCATCCACTCAGTCCTATCACTAATTAGCAGTTATGCCTCTTACCTTGCCAGTGATACGTCTCCATCAAATCCCAAATTTCAACTGCTGCAGACAGGATCTAGCAGTTCCAAACTTCAAGGGGCACTGACCCCAGCTAACTTACCTACGGGGTGTGACAGGCAGCGAGCAGTTGTGGCATACCCAACTAACTAATGCTCATCACAGATGCAAGAGCTGTAGTGATTAGCTGCTTCGTGGCAACTGGAAGTGTCCATTAAATGGCAATTGTTTAATGAGAAAGTGACCAAGGCAATACCACCACCAGCACCGAGCAATGAAAAAACAAACCCAGACAATAAAGCCCTACATGTACTACCCCTGTAAAACAGGAAACCAACAACTCAGTAACTGAAACCCTGACAGAATGCAGGAAGCACAGCTCTAATACGAAGAGTTTCACATTAAACACCAAAATAGAAACATTCTAACAGAAGTCCCCAGGTAACATTTGCATTTTGACAAGAGCCATACATCTTACTCTACGAGCTCTCTTGTTTTTTATAAGCTTGTGTTTCTTAAGATGTTAATTTTAGCTGAAGATCACATAACCTCCCCGTATATTGTCATGACTGAACAGATGGAGCTGTGCAATCCTGCAGCTTCAATCTAGACAGCTAACAGAAAGCAAACTTCCCTAATAGGCAAATGCCAAAAAATAAAAGAGAAAAACTTATAAATCAACTTCAGTTTCTGCCAAAAAAAAAAAAAAGTTTGAAAGAACAACACTTGCACACCATGCCCTCGTTTGCCTTTAATGCTACATGCTGAGGGCAGCCCTCCCCCAGCTCTGCTTAAATGCCAAGCTGCCCTCTCTGCTGCCTGCATAATCCCAGTGTCAACATGGAGGGATGTGAGCTGGCCTGCAAGTAAAACAGGTGAAAGTGCAGCTCTGCCTCTGTTTGCCTTTATCTGGAATCGCTCAGGATTGCCGCAGTTTGAATTCAGGCTGAGATAAGATTTGCTGTTACACCCTGCTCTGGGATCCTGCAGTGAGCCCCCTGCTCAGCTCAGCTGTGCAAACCTGAATACGTAACCGTGAGAGGTGAAGAGGCTCAAGACAGAAAAAAGGTACCAGGAAAACTTCAGCTTGTTAGGAATGGAAAACAAAAGGACCACTATGCTTCCTAGAACTTGGGGGTTCTGAACTTCCTAGAACTTGGGTGTTGTAACTTTAAGCTACAGCCAAGCTTTCAAGTGTATGACATAAATCTGCAATGTAATCTTTGCTCTACTGCATACATAAGGATGCTCTCTGGATCATTATGCAAAACTGAACTGAGAGAAATCTGTTCAAGCCACACCTTCCATATAAAGCAGCATTCTCTCCCCCTCTAACCCGTGAGCCACAACTCAAAGTTCAAGTCATTCACAGGACCACAGACTGCGAAACACGCTAGCTGTGCAATTTAATTTCAACTTCCCAAACAACACCTTTATTACCCCAGTTAGTGTGGTCAGTGCTGTGCTACCAAACCCTCTGACTGATCACCCGTGGATCTAGTGCTGCTGATTAGCACCACAGGCTGTCAGCGTATAATTATGGTACAGTTACTCTTACAGCACGCAGCTCCCTTCGAAGGCGATCAGACAGTGCCAGGAGGTCACAGCCCTGAATACTCTCCCAGCTACGAGCAAGTGTCCTGCAGCTTTCATGTCTACAGCACTGCCTGCTTAACACTAATGGCTTGGGAAAACCCAAAGGCACAATACCAGAAGTCACAGAAAGTACGAGCATGCAAACAGGAAGATGGCAAGGGATTTAGCAGCCCCTTTCTTAGGCACAGGCCTTCAGGAGAGCTCACACTCATCTGCAGGCTCTGCCAAGCAGCCCTGTGTAATTAGCACCTCTATCTGATGAAGCTACTGACCATGCATGCATGAACCTTCACTTACTTGCCATGTAAACAAAGTGCAGGAGTTTCTTTGCAGCAAGGTGAGTGCTACCAGTGCTGCTGCTGTCTGCTCTGCCTGCCTGTTTAATGGATACAAACTGAGGTGCTGGAGCACGCCGACAGCAGAAAGTCAAGAAAAACTTGTGTGTGGTTTATTGAATCGGTGTTTTCGAACTAAAGACCACTACCAGACCATAAATATTAAGTGGACTACTTCAGAACTTTCAGTATGCTGGAGTTAAGGCAGCTTTCTTCCCTTCCTTAGGCACACCTACCTTAAGGACTAGCTACTGTTTCAATAGGAAACAAAATTAACAAGAAACAGCCTTCACATGAACACTACACAAGCACTGCTTTTGGGGGACTAAATAAAGCAAAAATCATTTAAATTGAGCTTCACAACCAGCAGAGCTCTGATACCTGCTGCATGAACTCGAAAGATGTAAAAGAAGAAAGGCACTTACCTGGCCAGCAGTGTCAACCAGCTGAAGGTGATATTCCTGGCCATTTACTGTGATCAGTTTTGTAAAAGCTGGAAGGAAAAAAAGGCAGATAGGCATTTCAGAATGAAGAGCAAGGAAAGCAGCAGAAGTCGCTCATCTCTGCTGCTGCCAGCCAAAAGCTTAAGACAAAAAACATCAGTTCCAGGCTTCAAAGTAGAAATAGAAGGCTGCAGCAGGTTGCTGTGCTTTTACCAAGGGTACTGCAGGCACTGAAACTTAGAAATGGACTTCAAAATTCCAAATTTCAGAAGATTCTTACAATGTTTGTTGTTGGGTTTTTTTTTCCCCCTTGGAGTTATTTAAAAACAAAGCTCTACACATCACTTCAAAGAGACTTCCATGCATCTGTAAGCTGTGGTTAACACAAGACACAAACACAATCAACATTAAAGCTAACTTTGAACTTCACACAGGTTGCTCTCCCTGGTCTCCAAGCGGTTTAGCGAGATCCATTTCCTGGGTACAAACACCACGAGGTAAATGATCTGGGCTTACAAAAACCTCCTGGGAGTCTAAGAAACACACAGGCTGACTGCAGAATATGCTCAACTTAAGTGCTGAGAATTGAGCTGTGCTCCCCACAGTACTTGCACATTTGCTGCAGCTGCCAGTCTGTTCAGCCCGTAGTCAGGAAGTACATTCAGTCCCTCTGAGATGAGAACTGCTGCTCTTCCCAGGGTTTATGAAATGCCAACACGCTGCGAGCTGAGGAACCTCTCTCTGTGTCTGCATTATGCAACTGCAAAAGCAAACTGTGTCAGAGCTCGTGGAGCACAACGTGCTGCTGAGCACCACGCATAGCAACCTGAGTGTGCAAGTAGAGCTTCAGGGCTCCTGCTGCCCTCAGATTGAGATCACAGGCAGCACAGACACACAGGTAATGCGCTGTATACTGGTGAAGGCAGCTTTCCCACCTGTTAATGGTCATAGGAAGCAGTTTCCTCCCTCACAATGATTACTGGGGAAATGGCCAGCACTGTAGTTCTGTGCTGATCATGTCCCAGACTGCCCATCCCCAAGCTGCAGAGCTGGCTCCTCTCATCCAGCTGTGCACTGTCTTCCATCCAGCCACGGTAGCTTCTCCCCACACCTCCTGACTCTTGCACAGGGTCTCCCTGAAGCTGAACTCCACCAGCTTTCCTCCTGCCCAGTGCTTGCTGCTCTGTCACACCTCCACAACACGTTATCTCAAGTCACTGGGCTGGCTCCACACTGAAGGCAGCCAAAACTCTCAGATTCAGTGTGCCTAAGGCACACAGAGCGTGCTCATAAAGAGGAGCAACTGAAACAGAACTAAGCCAAGTTTTGCTGTTTGGAACAGGCTGCCCAGGGAGGTGGGGGAAGTCACCATCCCCAGAGGCGCTCCAAAGCCATGAGATGTGGCACTGTGGGCATGGGCCAGACTTGGTGAACTCAGTAGTCTTTTCCTTAATGATTTTAATGATTCTATCAGGCAAGCATCTACATGCACAGCACAGAACAGCCATGCAGTTTCCATTACAACAGCAACACATACAATCTGAATGAAGCCTCGCAGACAGCTCCTGCCATACCCAGTCTGTCCCAGCACTACAGCTGTGCTGGCACCTGTGCCTGCACGCTGTGGTCAGGGAGCTGCTGGCACCACTGCTCAACGCTGAAGGGTTACAAAGCAAGAATGCACAATAGCTTTTTGCCTGATAGAAATTCTTGTTTGTACAGATGTTAACATGCAGGGCTTCTGTACGCAGCGCCAGTGCTTCAGACATGAGGGAAAGCACTCATCAGGAGACACAGTGCATTACAGGTGCCTGAGCACAGCAGCCACCCTTCAGCCTCTTGAGAATTCCCATCCACATCAAAGTGCTCTGCAATCAAAGTGGGTTCACGAGCCTCGTGAAGTTAATATTTAAAAAAGGGACAGGGACAGATGGCAGCTCTATTAGAAGCCCAGAATAGACCAAGCAGAGACAACACCACCATCAGTACTGAGCGGTGTGTGGCGGAGCAGGAGAGGGAAACAGTGGAGCAGTCGCAGTGGGATGGGCAAGGAGCTGCCAGCTCAGAGCAGGGACTCCCAGCACCAGGAGAGCCTCCTCCAGCAGCACAAACCCTCTGATACAGTTGTAATTGCACAGCACAGCCCCAGCAGCTGCTACAGCCAAGAAGCAGTGTGACTTGCACAGCAACTCCATGGGCTGCTGACTACTGCTTCCCTAACATCAGGTGTATTTCAGTTCCACAAACGTGAATGAGAAGATTTGCAAATGCTGCTCAAGGGGCAGCTGTTGTGAAAACAAGTCACTGTGGTAAGGAATCAGAACCAGGCACACAAACACAGACCATCAGATCAGTAGAGTACTACTGAGCGGTGCATAACATTTCCCAGAGATACTGAACAGTAAATATAACCTCCTCGTAAGGGAGTTACCACCTTCCACATCCCCTTCCAATTATCATCAGTCCAAACCAATGCCCATCACCAGGACAGCTTGTGCAGCAGGTGTGTAACACAGCAGAGCTAAAGCCCCACGCCCAGCCCTGCAGAAGACAGCTCAGCAGCAGCTCCCAGGCAAAGTGCTGTCAGCCCTGCAGGACAGCTGACTTCACAATGAGGGAGAAGCTGAGCATCTGAACCTGCATGCATTGCCTCCACAACCACTACCACGCCTCCAGCCCCTTCCCCCTTTCTAATACCCTTCTAATGACAACTGTATAAAAAGAAGCCTGGAGCTGCGTGCACATCCTTACTGTCTACTCCTTCTGACTTAAGAGTTCCAAATTTAAGATTCATGGCTTCATCCCAGTTTAGAAGTTCAAAATTCCTCTGTTTTTCCACGAAGGGCTGAGCTGATCTGCCTCCATCCAGCTCAGCATCCACGCAGGCTCCTTCCACGCACCGCTGCCCTGCAGTGGCTTTGCTTCTCCTGCCACCACTTCCCAAGCGATTGTTCCACTGGTTTCTCCACCCAGCTGCCCCACGGGCAGCCACCCATCACAGCGTCACTCTTGCTGGGACATTAGGAAGAGGAAATTCTATTTTGTTAAGCAATTAACTCACCACCGCCGCTGCCACAGAGTGCCACAAGTTACCCTTCCTGATGCACAAGTTCACTGGAAGCAACTGAATTCAACGTGCTCATTAGCTTAGATAAACTAACTTTTCTGGTTCTAATGTAATAGAAGCAAAGCAAAACGCAGCACTGAAGTGCTGACTTTTCTGTACATTAAGTGAAACCTGATGCAGCTCATTTGCCCTGCGCCACTTCCAAAGAAGGTAGAGGTTTTTTCCACTGGAAAGCAAAGCTATTAGTATAATCAGTTGTATTCTTTTAGTTCAAGGCTTGTATTTTACTCTTGCTCCTAAGAAAAATCTTAGCTATAGCTTTCTATGCAATTTAATTTTAAACTCAATTTTTCAAACAAGTTACATTATTTGAAGACAAAAATGACTGAGTTTCCATCAGTACTGCAGTCTTCTAGCCATTCATCAGTGCTGAGAATACTTTGCTAATTGTCAGTTACAATTTTCTGGAGATAAAACAGATCTCAGCCAGGCCAGGCCATCCTTCAGCCTCGAGCTGTAACACTAGAGCAGGCCCAATTGCTATATGGAAGTCAGAACGTGGGACAGCCTGCTTTAAACCACTGCAAAAACACAACACTCCTCAGCACCATCCCTCCTACAGGAACCTGCATTCTTGAACCTCCTCTGGCACTGTTATCAAGATCCAAAATCACAAGTGAGTAGAGCACTAGAAGTTGGTTATACTGAGTGTGCCTTACAACTCTGCACAGGCTCGAGAGCGTACAGCTGGAGACTACTGAAAGACTTGACACATCAAGAATTTTATCTGTAAAAAGCACGTAAAAGAGGTGAAGAACTTGAATGAATAGTTTTATCCTAGGGTAGGCTTGCTGCTGTGGTCCCCAGGGCACATTTTTAGGTGTCACCCCAACCCCTCAGCAACACATTCTGATACAAGAAGGGCCCTTCCATTCTCTACCTTTGAGAAAGCAAGCTCCCCCAGCCATGCTGGGGATCACAAGGCTTCCAGAAAAAACAATGCTGTCTGCTTTCTGCACAAAGGAGTCACACTAAACGAAGACATTTTCAGGATGCCCCCTGCACAAGAGAGTTTGCACAGCCACAACACACTTAATATACATGAGGAGTGCCAACTAAGAGCCAAGTACACGCAGAATTCACCTGCAAATGAATTATCCGTGTGTGTATAACGAAGCCTGGTGGAAAAACAGACTCTAACAAGATCCAGGTAGAAAGTAAATCTGTACTGAGCCATTTTAAAATGAGTATATTTTTATGCAGTGAAATGCTACCAGTGATAGATGCACAGCTGGAGAGCAGCAGAGCTACAGCCAACATGTTTCTGTGGACAAGAGTTTGTAAAGGGCAAAACAAGCCAGTCATGTGCCAACGTGCCAAAATCCTAACCCAGGACATGCAGGCACACTCCACGCTTTGCAGACAACCTCTGACTCCTTGTCTCTCAAGTCACTCCCAAATACCTACAGAAATCTACAAGATTTCCTTAAATACTTTGCCCTTGTGTAGTGCAGACAATGAAAAGTTACCTGACCCGAGTGATCTTAAGACTTAAAATAACGAAGCCTAACGTATGATACCTTGTTTGGTGCACCTCAAGACAAGCCCTGCTTATAATTCTAATAAAATAGGACATCATGATGGTGTTAGGACACTCATACATTGACCTAAATGATCTGATAGTCTAAGGGCAAATTTACCAGCTTGATCTGCTAAAGCAAAGCAAGAGATGCTGCAAAAAATAGCATCTGAGATTTAGTTCCATCCAGCAAAACAATCCTAAGTAAAATGTGCTGATGGCCACTGACTGCTAATTATTATGACATAAATCACAAACCTCATTCTGCTGATTACTTTATTTCAGCTTCCAGACAGGGGCTCAACATCCAACGCATTTAATTGTTGAAGTAACAAGCTGCAATGTTACTATATATAAGTGCCTGTATAATAATACAAACAATGACTTTTGATACAGTTAGAAGAGCAACTTATCAGTTATGTACTTACTGTTCTCTATGGTTGGATCGTAGGAATCAACAAACTGTCCTTCCACAAACTGAATCGTCAGTGAAGATTTTCCTGCAAAGCAAAGAAAAGACGGTTGGTATTGGAACGAGTCTTCAGGCTGTCAGCCCGTACAGCTGGGAGCAGACTGTGCCTTGAGGTGTGGTACAAGTAACCTGCAGACAGGTGACCTATTTCACAATTACATCCCAAAATCTAGCAACAGGGTCCCCTGAACTTTTACCAGAACATTGCAGAAGCTACTCAGTGTGTTCTGCTTCTGCTGGTTTGGCTCTAATGCAGATCCTGTAGTGTTACTTCAATGCCTTTCAGTTTAAAACTAATCTACAAGCTTCAGCGTCCAACCCTCACAGAACGAAATACAGCGAGCTGCTCTGCTTCAAAGGTTTGTCCATCCAGAAGCAAGGAAAACTAGAAATCACTTTCAGTCACTGCACAGAAACCTAGGCCCTTGGACAGAACCAGATCAGCCCCAAAAGATTTTCTGAGATGGTAAATGAAAGCGTGTCCTGTGCATTGCCTGTGAGAAGCAACTTTAAAGCTCTGGAACGAAAGACTTCCCAAAGCATTGCCATAGGCTTAACACTATTTCCATTACAGCACATCTCCCACATTTGGGAATCTACTAGATCCTATTACGTGATGTTTACTGGATAAATATACCCTTATGAAGATTGCCAAGTGTGTTAGCTGCTTTTGGATGTGTACACACTCTGTGCTCCTTTACATTCCCATCAGCAACAAGCATAAACAAAGTATGACCTCAAGTTAGAACTCAGAATCATGACCACCCTACTCAGCAGAGTACTTCAGTGACATCATAAAAAGCAGATATTAGGGGCAGACTGGTTTAGACTGAAACTAGTTTCAAACATTTAAATGCTTTTGATGCAGCTGTGGCAGTGCTTTGACGGCGCTACGTTTATACTTTGCTGTGGGAAAAGGTCATCCAAAAAGCTGCACGTGACATAGTGAAAGCTGCTTTATTTAAAATCAGGTTCCTAGATATCTGGATATGTAGATACCTGAGATATCTAGAAGAACAGAAAAGCAGAGATGACTGCCCAACACTTCTCCCTAAGAGGGATCCCAAACTGAAAGCCGTCATCTGCTGCCGCCTGTGCTAAGTTTGGAAATGGAGCCCTAGGAAGGAGTCAGAGCCAACAGACAGTGCTGCATTTAACATCCAGCTGTATTAATTACTGCTTTCCTCCTAGCAGTGAAAAAGAAGGAAGCAAACAAACAAACACACAGGACTAAGTCAGTATTCCACCACTCTCCTCCTGCATCCCCCAAGCTTTGTACCAAGCCTCCCCGTAACACCATGCTCCCAAAAGGACACCTGTATTCCCCGAGAAGTCGTAGGGGATTGAGCTCTCCAGACTTGGGGTCAGCCAGGAATGCACGGGTAAGCACAGCAGCAGAATCCTGCTAAGCCAGGGCTCCCTAAGTGGGCAGCAGAAACGTGACACCCAGCCCAGTGCTGGTGCCATGTCAGCCCCTGCCCAAGAAACATATGGGCCAATGTCAGCAACAGCTTGGCTTGAACTTTGTCCCACAGGTTTTATTCCAAGCCTTTGAACTACGGACAGAGAGGAGAATTAAGGTCACTGCAGAGCTCCTCTTTCCCCAGAAAGATCAGGCAACGTTTTCAGAGAATTACAACACAAATACAAAGAAATGCACACAACTGTGCTCTTGCAGATGGCTGGCTGCATCTCCGAGCTGCTGTGCAGGGAGGGCACAGATGCTGCAACCCCACTGCACCAACACCATCAGTGTACTTCAGCCTAGGACGGGCATCTGTTGTCAGGCTGCTCACACGTGCAGCGACAGCTCCACAGCTCACAGGTCCATGCCTCAGAAAAGAGCCCCGCTCAAGTAATCCCCCATTTGGAATAGGCACCAAATACTTTTCAGCTTGCTAAGCTTTTCCTCATATTATCATCCACAATAGCATTTTTCCTGTCTTCAAGTTTTAGGGAAATAAACATCCGTTGAAAGCAAAAGAAGTGCACTGAGTAGGAGCAAGGCAACGTCTGCTGGGAGCAGCTCATCAAACTGATACAGAGCTGTGATTTCCAGGTGAAAAAGCACTTGTGTAAGTCTTACCAGAGGAAAGCGGTGGTTTAATCTTCTGAATCTCTCTTCAGGGCTTACGCTTACTATGAAGAAATAAACCACAGAATGGAAGAAACAAATCACAAAACTCCTAAGGTTGGAAAAGAACACTAAGAGCACCTAACCCAACAGCCAGCCCATCCCACCGTGCCCACAGACCTCAGTGCCATACATCCATGTTTCTGGAGCAGCTCCGGGAACTGTGACCCCAACGCCTCCCTGGGCAGCTGTGCCACTGCATAAACCATCTTTCCAAGGATTTTTTTTTTCCCTAATATCTAACCTGAACCTTCCCTGGAGCAACCAAAGACCATTACCTCTAACTCTATATTGAATCAAGCAAAGGCAACACTGAGGCAGGGCAATAGGATGAGTCCTCCAGCTGCACTTGGTTACTGTAACTCAAAGCCCTGGCTAGTTTGCAGCAAAGGAGGTGAAAGCAAAACCCTCCACAGTGCACTCATCCTACCCCTGGAGAAACAGAAGGGAAGAATTTGGAGTGACAGACTTACCTTACCTAGAATACAAGTCCCAGGGGCTCCTGGCTCAAGCAGTGTCACTGAGAAGCATGGGAAGGCCTACCTACATAGCTGGTTCGTTATCTACTATTTGCTGCCAGGGTGGGTAAAGGTGCTTTCTACCATCAAAAGAGAAATGAAGCAGTTTCCTGACAGCACACGACTTCAGAGAACAAGCTGTCCTATTTCTGTTTGTGCACCAGACCACTCACTGAATAAAGCAAAGCAGCCCATGAACACGCTGACCAGCGCTGTCAGAGCACATCAGCTACAAATGCCGTTGTAATTGTCAAGGCAAAACAACTGCCAAACAGTTTTTCCACTCATCCTCTTACTCCTTGGACAAGAACTGGGATGTTGGGCCCACCCACAAAACCTGAGCTTTCCAGCACCAGGCAGTTCACCCAGAACATGAGCAAATGAGCACACGTGGGCACTCAAAAGGGTGCCCCCACCTCTCGTGTGCCTGCCCTCCCCTCCCCGCATCCTCCTCCATGTGACAGAAGGAAAGCTGAGCTGAAATCCTCCCCAGCACCAACTTCCCCCAGGAGACAGATGATGCAAGCAGCCCACCAGCAAGGCAGGCAGCAGCCCCACAAGCAGAGCATTGTGCAAGCTGCAGCTGTCCCCAGCTCAGCATCTCCACGATGACGGCCACAGCGCGCTTCTGTCCCAGCAGGGTTTCTCCACGCAGGGCATTGGCCGCACAAGCAATCAGTAAACAGTCGCTAGGGTCAAGAGCAGCCACGTAGTGAGGAGATGCACTTCCCTGTCCGGTTGGAATTTCAGATGAGGATGGTTTCTTTAATCCATCTTTTTCACAGAAGTGCCTGCTTGCACACTTCACTTCATTGTGACAGACCAAGCAGCTGGCAGCACCTCATCCGTTTATGCCACAAACCCAGCAGACTTAACCTGAGTTCATCTCCACACAACTGCAACCAGTTGAGGTCTGATGAAAAAAAAGCATCAATGCATGTCACAATAAAACACTGCCAGCTCTATTTGATCAGATAAATCCTACTACACACCGTAATTTCAGGATCTCCTGCACATCTGCACCCAGCTGAGTATGAGAAAGTCTCTGAGAAGCACAGAGATGTTCAATTTAACTGTGAGTGTTGGGATCTTGATCCTTTTTCCAGTTCAGAACACCAGCACTTCATGCTGAGGTGCAGGAGAGCACAGGATGCCTCCTCAGAGCAGAGGGAGGCACAGCCAGGCAGCAGCAGGACCAGCACTCTCTTGGGCAGAAGGCAGGAAGGGTTGCAGAACTCACCACCAGCTTATCGCTCATCTCAGACTCCACCATCAGCAGCTTTCTACGTTAATTAACATCTCCCCCCCAGGTACTAATTATGTGCAGTTGTTATTTTGCTGACCATGTCCACATAGTTCAGTGAATCACTCCAATGACTGCTGGAGATGACTCCAATGGCCACAGGGATGAAACACCTGGGCCAATGAAGAAGACTAGTATAAACTTCTAGAGATGATACAGCAAGCTGTGTTTTACTGAGGCACGTCATCATTCTACTATTATTACCTTTAATCATGAGGGATTATCACTTAAACATAGCATATACATCTGCTTTGAGCCAGTTTTATTCACTTCATTGTTATTTTGTGATGGGATTTTAAAAGGACCATTTGATGCTTGCAGAGAAGGATCCTACTGGCACACTGCAAAGTATATCGAGAAGAATTCTGCTGTTTTGCTGCATAGTTTGGATGCCCATTTTGCCTCCACTGATGTCAGGAACCTCAGGAAACACACATCAGAAGATATGGTTAGGGTATTCTAGCGCACAGTCTGGTTATCTCTGTTTTATTACCTTTATTACCTTTGAGTGACAAATAAAGCCCAAACGTTTCAGTTTATGACGCCCTTAGAGGAAAAGGCTCAACTTCATACTGGTATTTTTTTCTTCCCCCATGAGGCAAAGTTTAACTCAGTGCTGGGTAGAAGCCAAGCCCTCCCCCTGTACACACAGTCCAGGCATGTAACTGGGAGGCTGAATTAAGCTGGCCTTTCCTTGGATCACTGGGTACGTATAACATGAAATGTCTTTGAAAGAGCCTTCTGGTACCTGCCACTGTTTCATCATTAAATCAGCTTTACAATTCCGTCACTAGAAATAAAACTCGTGCACGCTGCTGGGATGCATTCCACACATTCCTTTATCCCAGCTTCAAAGCTGCAGCTTCAACACAAAGGAACTCTCAGCTCCCGTTGGCTCTTCCTTGCAGCTGGAGGTCAGTGCACCACTTCAATCACCTCTCTGTAGGTCACAGCTATCAGGTTTAGCACTTCTTAAAGAGGAGGAGCTCTAAGTCATGGCACCAGAACCCTCAGAGCCCTGAGGTCAGCACTGTCACTACACACCAGTCTGCCCTAAGCATCTCAGGACCAGAGCCCAAAGCTGTGAGCACTGTACCCCACTGCCGCATCTCACTGCTGCCTACAGCTCCACAGAGCAGATGAACGCAGTGCAGCTTCAGCCTCAACCAGGCTGCACAGCTCTGAAGTATCAGCCAACACCATGGACTCTTCTGCCTTTGCTGTAACACACCTACCAGCCCTGCCAACGTGAAGACCTCAGCACAGAAGTGGTGGTGTTCAGGACTACAGACAAGGGCTGTGCTGCCTCTCCCTCCCGCCAGCAGATCAGCCCATGGGTCATCTCCATCACACCTCAGCAGCACGCCCTGGCTGCTCTGACTGCAGTCATCTCTGTCGACACACTCTCCCTCCTTCTAGGGTTATCCTTCACACCTGTACAATACACCCTGCCCCATAAAATCTACAGAGTTGATTGAGAAAGGACTCTGCCTACAAGGTCAAAGTAACAAAGCAGCCTCTGAATACGAAGGAAAATCTGTTAACAGGAAGGAACGGTCTAAGTAATATTATATGTTAATATCACAGCATGACAGGCACGTCGAGCACCAGGACAAAAGAGCTCCAGAGGTAGAAGGAATACAATGCAGAGCACCAGAAGGATCTTCAGAGTCCCCAGCCTTGGGACACACTGATGTAACATAAGCCAGAGACCTGTCAGACATGACACGATGCAGCTGACGCCGCCGCAGGGCAGAGAAGACAGAACAGGTAACCCCTATTTTCTGCAACGTAGAACACACTTCTTGCTGTCACGACAGCCAGCTGTCTCACCTTCTGAACCAGCACGGATCCATCTGCTGGCTCACGAGCTTCTTCAGGTCTGTTCTCAGTATTTATACTACTCCAGTACAAAAAGCTCACACAAGGAGCTTCGCAGGGAACAACAGGAAAAATAACTGCCCCCTACCCACTTGTGGGAAAAAAATACAACACACCTCCAGAGAAATAACTGCTGCTGACACTTGCAACCTGACATTAAGCTCCTGTTATGCTCGGATGGTCTCCCCACAAGCAAAATGCCTCTCATGAGCTCCAGCACAGCCACACAGGCCAGAGGGGTCAGCCCGCAGCACCCCAACATCAGAGCCACCTTCAGAGCACAGCAGCACACACATCTGCCACGCTCAGTCTTGCATCCCTACACAAATAACGTTCTCAAAGCTATTAGCCAGTTAAATCTTAAGTTAATCCAGTTAATCGTAAATTCAAGTCTATTTTAAACAGTATCTAAGGAGCTAAGTACATGACATCCACTTGGCAGAAAGGGGTAAAATTTGAACTGCTGCAGGCCAGCAGGTCAAGGGCCGAGATTTCCTGTAGGTACAGCAAAGCCCCTCTGAAGCAGCTTACTCCCTCAGCCTGTGCATTTGGAAAACAGCTCGTCTTCACTGCTGGATTCAACACTAACATGCTGAAAGAAGCTCCAAGTTCCCCCACAGCAAGCTGCCCTTAAAACCCAGCTCCACGCACCGCTCCTCATCCTGTGCTTTCCTCTACTCACCGCCCTCCAGCTCGTACAGCCCATGCCCCAGCGAGCAGCTGAACACCATAGCGGGATGCTCACGTCTTCAGATTTAACAGAGGTATATCCAACAGTACCATCACTGTCTATAAATTATAAATGAGATAATGGCTTTTTAAGATCACAGTCTTTTCGTCCGGAAATCCTAAGAGAGAAGGCCACATCTTTGTTTGCTACAGGAGCATTAAGTTGCTCTCGTTCAAAGCGGTTTGCACCGACTGAAGCAGAACCCAGCCCTGCGTGCAGGAGCACCAGCTGCACTGCCACTGCCCCACCACACATCTGCAGCTGAGGGAGAACAAGCAGGAAAAGGCTTCACCCAAGCAACAACAGATTTACCAACAGTTTTGACTAACTCCTTCCTCCAAACACAGAAGGTTAAAGCAACGTAACACCCCTCACCACGCCAAGCCATATGGGTGAGGCAAAGCACCATGAGAAGCACTCGAAGCCATACAGTGCTGAAAACAAAGAAGCAGTGCCTGCTGATGTGCAAGCTTCCAAGAAGGAGCTTCCAGGCCTCATTCAAAACAATAATTCTGAAACACACCTCAGAACACCAAAGAATTTGTTATTAACGGCAGACCAACCCTTAAAGCAAAACATTCCCCACTGCACCCATGTCAAGTGCCCCGCTGCTCTGCCCGTTTGCAGGACAGATCTCCAGGCACTCTCCTACACATTTTGCATCCCAGCTCTTTTGCATGTAGCAGGAGTACCTTTAAAGGAGGTCGGACATCTTGAAGGAAGTTCTGGCAATGCAATCTGACAAGCTGTTGAAGCCAGACAGATGTATCCCACTAACTCAGGAGACAATGTTGTCAGAGGAAGCATTAATAGCATGATTTTGTTCTGCACTGGCACACGATAGCACCCACACACTGCAGACCACTTACGCAGTCCCTCTTCTTCCAAATTAATTTAAGGAAGGTGATATAACCATTACAGAAATATTAACCCCTCACGTGTTAACTCTGTGCTGTTAAATTACAAGGACCTCACTGTTTGAAGCATAATCTAAACCGTGATGAGGATTAAGCACTTCTTTGGTTATCAGCTACTTAAGATAGGAGCACTGCAGCTTTCCTGGTCGAGGCCTCTGAGCATCACACAGTACTGTGCTTTGGTCCTTAAAAGGCCTTCAGAAATCATTTATCTAGTCTTACGCCTTAAAAAGATTAATCTTTGGCCCTTAGCCACAAATTCTTAAGGATTTCATCCAAATTAAACAACTACAGATTTCCTCATCGTGTTCTAATTCACGTAGGAATTCCCACAAGTCCCATCTTTCCCTGCTGCACGAGCTCCCATGGCCCACAGAAGCTGCTCTGAGCTCGTCCTGTCCTGGTCTGCTTGATAATCCACAACCTGCATGGAGGAGCTCACCACACCCATTTCTCTGCCCTTTTTCACCACCCTCACACTGTAACCTTCACGAGGCACCTACCACTTGCATGCACACAGACTGAATTCCGTATGGTAATCTGAGGAAGAACCTGTGCATCCAAACAGGTGAAGGACTTCTGAATCACTCCCACGCTGCAGGAGTGCTGCAGTGCTTGAGGCGTGGTCTCACCAGGGCTGAGTACAGAGGGATGCTCGCTTCTCTGCTCCTGCTAGCTGCACTGTTTCTGACACAAGCCAGGATGCCGTTGGCCTTCTTGGCCACCTGGGCACGCTGCTGGCTCGTGCTTAGTCAAGCATCAACCAACACCTCCAGGTCCATTTCTTCCACACAGTTGTCCAGCCACTCTGCCCCAAGCCTGCAGCACTGCCCGGGGTTGCTGTGGCCAAAGTGCAGGACACTGCACTCAGTCTCGCTGAACTTCACCCCACTGGCCTCAGCCCAACAACCCAGCCTGCCCAGAAAGCCTGTTCCACTGCTGTCACAAACCGCCTCAGTTTACCATGTTTTAAGTTCAACACAAGCATCCTTCCTTCAAACAACAATTAAGCACTCACTGTACTTCGTACTTCTGAAAATGAGAATTCAGTTTCAAACGTCCCTGTTAGCTTAAGAACCTGAAGTCCCATCCAGGTGATGCACAGTGTGGACATCCCCCACGTTCCCCCCTTTCTCCTCCCATTTGTGGGGCCGCTGCTATCACTGAGAGCACCGTAACCAAAAGCCAATTTCCTGACCAGGATTAGAAGAGCACAGCAGGAGCAGCCACCCTTCCTCCTCTCTGCCCCCAGCTCAGGACAGACCTTTCAGTTTCTCACGCTAGCACGCTCGCAACAAACTCGCTGCCCACTTCAATTACAGGCTCTGGAAAACAAAAAGTCCTTAAGCAGACAGATTTACAGCCAACAAGGGCAGCTCCGTGTTCCTACATACCGCACTGCACACTTGCAGCTTCTGATTCACAGTAATTTGGGCTGACAGCTGGACAGGTTCACTGGGACTCGTGCAGCACGCACAGCGTTGGATGAAGATCCTGCACAGAGCTGTAGAAATTTTGGACAGAGCACAGAGTTAAGTTGAACAGGTTCTGTAATACACCCTTCAGCAGCCGTGGGAGGTTGGCAGACACTCCAATTGCCCGGCAAAGCCTGCATTTGTCAGCACTAGGAGAGAGCAGAGCAGGGAAGCAAAGAGTTAAGGCCGGAGCAGCGTCCTCACATAACCCCACACTGCCACTGCCATCAGATCACCGCAGAGCACAGCGGCGCAATCTCACGCCCTGGAATGCAATGGGAGACTGCTGAGGCCGCTCCAGACAGCGATGCTGCTGCAGCCCTAAGGAGGGAAGCTCCAGGAAGGTGCTGTGGCTGCTGCACAGGGCTCAGCACAAATCGCTGCCACCGGCTGCATCCTGACTGCTCTGCTTTCCTGCTCAGCCTCACGATTCCCAGCATCGCAGATGCTGCTGACCCTGGAAGCTGAGCTGCATCACATCACAGCACCCATTTCTTCACTCCTCTCCTGACAGCTGCCAATCAGATCACCCCTTCTCTCTGCCCAGGGGCTGAGGGACCCCTCCCCAGGGCACTGTGCTAAGGGGCCATCTTCCACAAGAGACAGCGACGCTTCAGCCCCATTTTACAACACAAACCCAATGCTCAATAACTCTCGCTCTCAGAGCCAGGAATTATTACAAGTCTGCATTAGAGGTAACAGCTTTTTCTGCGTTTGCTGTCAGGCACGGCAGAGAAATATTCCTTACCCTGATACCACCACCTGGAAGCCGTTCTGCGTAACGGAGAACTCAGCAGGTGACTAACTCAGCTCCAGTTCCTTCACTACCCACCTGCCTACCGCCATCACAGACCACAACTATTCCTGTCTGAGAAGTGCAGCAAGGACTGTTCTCCACCCACACAACACAGGAAGCCAAAACTCACAAAGCTCTGTGTCACTGCAGAATGAGAAAAGGTAAAAGGTACATAGGTGAGCCACCAGGAACCCGACGCCAAACCGAGCAGGGAGCACTCCCAGCTCACCTGTCCACATGCACAAAAAACACAAATGATGCTGAGATAGCAGCCAGGAATCAAAGCACCCGATCCAAGCAGCACAACCCTGCTCACCTCACCTCACAGAGTGGCTGGGTTGGAAGGGATCTTATTCTCCCACCCGGCCCCAATGCCCACTGCGCTGCCCCCACCAGCTCAGGCTGCCCCAGCCTGGACCTGAGGCCTCCAGGATGGGGCACCCACACTGCAGTACGACACAGAATTCCAGCAATGAGCTCTTTCGCACGATGACCCAGGAAACCTCACTGATATCATCAGTTCTGCGTTCTGGACAACTCCGCAATGCTTTCAGAGCAGATGTTACTCAGACCATCCAGACATCAATAACTCAGTCTTGGCTTGATCGTTTCCACAGACCCCAAACATAAATGGAGATAATGAATTAGGAGCAGGACACAATGAGGGCAACGTGACAATTCCTTATAGCGAAGGCTTTGTTTTATAACTTTATGGAATCATGTGCTTCATCACACACAGGACAGCCTTCTTCTGGAATCAGATCTCAAGTAGCTGGTCCTCTCTGGTCACTTCACTGACAGCAGCACTCAGAGACAAATTCCTCCCATCAGCAAAGTACCAGATCTTAAACTAAAATCTGTCTGACTTGAATCAGAACCTTACTGAGGCAAGCACGCTTACATAATGCAACGTAACTTTCTTTTTAGATCCATTTAACCACAAGCAAAACCCAAAGACAACGCTCCTATGTGATTTCTGTCTAGCTTTATGCCACAACCAGCATGCCACGTGCAAACAGTTGGCCTTCCCCCACCAAAAAACAGGTTATGAAGTTCCTGGCAACGCTCCTCTGCATCTCCCTGCCCCAGGTCATAGGCTGCTGGGATCGCTCCCACAGCAGAACAGGCTGCTTTCACACAGGAAAGGCTGATGGTGGTGTTGAAAGATAAGAGGGAGTGGACTGGAACAAGCAAGCTCCTGAACCTTCGATACCAACAGCCAGCACTCCCAACCTGCACTCTGTTTGGCACTGCTGGGGTAAGAGTACAGTTACACACCAGGGAAAACCAGGGGCTCAGCACGAAGCCACCGCACACTCAGACTCGTGTCTCACACAGGCACGTGTCTGCCCGGTACCACACACACTCAGAGCCTGAGAGAGCAGCAAAGCTGTGGAATCATCAGCTGCGGGGAACAGCTCACTGAAACCTGTCAGCTTGGTTATTTCAGCACAGAACCGAAAGAGCTGGGAGAAAAGGTCGCCATTTTCTGATCGTTCTCACCTCGTGCTCTCTATGCAAATTACCAGATCACCCAACTCCACAGCCCAGGTCACCCCAGCATTCACTGGAGCAGCAGAGCTGGAAACGATTCACGGCCGCAGGGTCAAAGCTAAGGTTAAGGTTAATGGCACTTCCCTATTTATAAAAGGGAGCTCCAAAGCACTCAGGAGCCCTTCAGATCTTGGAATTATTCCCCACCCTGATGAACATTAGCTCTGTACAAACGGTGCACCTTCTCCAGAAGTAGATTCATAGATTCATTAGGTTGGAAAGGACCTACAAGATCATCTAGTCCAACCATCAAAGTAACATTCCTCGTTGTCTTTTCTAAGAGATGGGAGCCTCTTTTTCACCCACGGTTCAAGTGGAATTCCTGCCATCAAGGGACTTAGCTATTAGTCAAACTGAAGCCAAACCGTGTCATAATTCCTCTGGATTTACAAGGCATTTTTGGATGGACAAAGGTCCCAATCTTCATCTCACAGTCTATGCTTTTTGTTTTTCTGACAGCCCTACGTGATGGAACGGCTGACAACCCATGCCTACAGCTGGTACATTTACAGAAGTACCTGCCTAGAGATATAATGCTCCCATATTTAAGAGGAGCAACTCTGTGGCTTTAACATGCAAGGTTTGTACCTAAAAACAAGCAAGGCAACAGAGTCGTCAAGGTTAATGAAAGGCAAACTACTCCTCCGCTTTTCCTCTGTGTGTCTACAACGAGCAGCTGTCCTAACTGGAACAGACAAAGCCCAAAAATCACACCAGCCTCACAAAGCTGCAGGTGAAAGAGTGCAGCAGTACACCCTCACGGGCACACGGTAACCTCCTGCTCACCTCCTCCAGAACATTGCCTTCCACACGAGCTCCAGCACCCAAAGCACTCTGGGTCACACCACTGGCAGCACTAACAATGCCTACACGCTATCTGAGCTGTCACCCTCAATGGATCATCCACCCCAGGACCACCTGACTTCATGACAGACAGAAAAACCGAAGTGCTGAATTCCCAGCGCTCCCCGTTCCCACTCTTACTGCACAGTGCTCGTTCTCGTCAGGGCTCTAAGGAGAGGAAAACGCAATGAGACAAACTCTGAGGCTCACTGTGCCACGTCCGACGCTGTGTACAAACCACCAACCTCCTGCTGGCTGCTCCCAGCACCGCACAGGCACAGCACCTAAGAAACACCGCAACCTTCTCTGATCTTGGAGGGAGGGAGGAGAAAAAAATATAAATAAATAAGGCGTTGTTAGCGCAGCCAGATCACACGCTTCCAGCCCAAACCCTTCCGCAGCAGGGTCAGCGTTTCCCTACGGCATCTTATTCTCCAGCCACGCGTTAACGCCGACCCAAGCTTTCAAGCCCGATCGATGCCGAGAGCCGACCGCGGACAGCGCAGGAGGAGGAGGAGGAGGAGGAGGGCCCGGGCCGCGCCACGCAGCGCCGGAGAGTTCTCCCGAGCACCGCAGAGATCCGTCCGTCCGCTCATCGCACGGCGCCCACAGAGACGTGGAAGGGGCAGGAACCCGAGCGGGGCTTCACCCGGACCCGTGAGGGCCCCGAGCAGCGCCGGGCCGGCTCCCCACCCCCGCTCCCGAATCCCCCCCCCGGGCCCGGGCCGTCCCCTGCCCAATTAAGGGCAGAGCCGCGCGGCGGAGCGGCCCCGGGCCCGCAGAGCTCTGCGGCGCCGCCATGGCGCCTCACGGCCGCCCGCGCGGGGCCCGGCCCTGCACCTGCCGCCGCCGCCGCCGCCCGCTCCCCTCGTTGCCCCGCGCTCACCTACGCTCCGGTAGCCCAGGATCGCGATCTTGCGGGACTTGGACGGCGGCATCTTGTCCCCCGCCCGGCCCCGAACCACATCAAGGGCGGCGGCGGCGGATGAGGAGGAGGCGGCGGGCGGCGGGCGACTGTGGGAGCGCCGTCAGCCTCATGCGGCGCGGGGGAAGGGCGGCGGCGGCGGCGGCGGCAGCGGGCCGAGCGCGCGGGACCCGCGGCGCCTGGCGGCGGCGGTAACAGCGGCGGCAGCGCCCGCCCCACGTGACCGCCGGGCTCGCCGGCCCCTCACGTACCTGTGCGTCACGCGTCACAGGCCGGAGCGGCGACCTCGCCGCCACCGCGCCGAGAGCCGGCGCCAAGCGCCGCCAGCTAAAACTCGCTGCGTCATGCCTGCCTCCCGACGCCCCGCCCCCCGCGCCGGGCCGGACGCTGATTGGGCCGCTCCGCGCGGTTAGGAGGCGGCGATTGGCTGAGAGCGGCGTTCAAAGCGAGAGGGCGGGGCTGAGGAGCGGCGCGGGAGGGGATTGGCCGGACGGGGGCTCGAAAGCCGCGCGTGCGCGGTGGCGCTCTCTCAGAGCGCGCTTGGGAGCGGCGCGCGGCGTTTGGGCCGTTGGGCGCTGAGGCGACTAACCGTCAGCAGGGCCGGGTCCCTCCCTGTGAAGGTGTTCGTCCGAGCGCTCAATCTGAGCCTCTCCCGGTTGAGGTCTCAAGTTGAGGGCGTTTGGTTTGGGTTGGAAGGGGCCTCCCGCGTCACGGCGCTGACACAGCCAGCAGGCCGCGTTGTCCCCGCGATGATAAACGTGACGTGGCCTGTCAGCTTCGCATCTCCCCCTCACAGCTGTGTCATTGCCCAGTGCCGGGTCACATACCGAGCCAGAGGGCTGGAAGCACTGAGGTAGGAGTTACAGCAGAATGGGACAGGAGACGTGTGCTTTCCACTTCATTATCCTTTCACACTGCTCGTCTGCAGCGTTCAGGTATTCTGACGAGCACCGTTTTTTACTTCAAACCGTTTCTGATTGCTTCTGTTTCTTCCTTGGCACCCTACTTCTGTCGATGAGGCCTTTCCCGTTATTCTTTTCCCTTTTGGACCTCTGTCTCTTTGTCTCATTCCTGTTAACTTTGTTCACTCTCTATAAGCATACTGCCCCTGCTCCCAACCAGCTGCTTTACTTATTGCCTCTGTCTGCAGCGGAGGTGTTCTGACCTGGGACGGTTTCCATGCCTGCTCTGCAGGTGTGGCCGGAACCCACAGCTGATCCTTCCTGGTGTGTTTTGAAATTAGGGAAAACCTACAACTTTCTTTTCTTCTGCTGGTCCTTTGGAAGGAAGTGACTACTCCTTATGCCATCGGGGAAGTGCAGGCGTTTCGCTTCGTCTTGTCTGGGGCGCTTGAGGAACTCTCAGAGCAGCTCTGTCTTTTCTCCACGCACTAAGACAGCAATCTGGGATGCAGCAGCTTAAGCAGAGAAGATCTGGATCTGAGAAGGTATAGTTGCATTTCTCCTACTTGGGATAAGCTGAAACACTTCCTGCAGTGCTGTGGCTTCCCTGCAGCAAGCTGAAGCAGCAGCACTAGCAGTAGGGCCTTCCATTTGCCCTTCCCTAGCACTACTCCACTATCTTCATTCCTGGAGTGTTTGCAGGTTGTCCTGTGAGTTCAGAGAACACTGCAAGGAGTATCTTACACCAGGCACCCGTGCTCAGGGTGTTCCAAGCTGGCTTCATACCTCTCTTCACCAGATGCTCCTTCAAATCAAATGTACTCCCTGTATAACCAGTACAGCCAATAGTTGGTAAGTTATATTCGCTTTATTGTAAACGAGTTACTGACAGACACGGTCAATGAACACAACGCATCAGGTATGGTCTAGGTTCCAAAAAAAAGAAGTGCCAGCACAAACAGAGTGTGTATATGCAGTGAGATCAGGAGCAGATGTTGAGGCTGAGAAATGGGAAAGCATCTGTCTTTTGTTGCCTGTGTGCGCTTTGCTGTGAAGGAGGAAAAGCTGCACTGGATTTCCTCTAGGAAACATAACCCAGCAGTGAAGTATTTTTATAGCAACCCAGCACATACAAACCCACGAACACCGTGCTTCTCGGGTTCCAAATGTGAAACACATCTGACTTGTACATTCAGTTCCTCTAACAGCAATTACCAGTTTAATTACCTGCTCAATCCTCTGGCAAATCAGCACCTTCCTGAGGAGGTATTTGAACTGCACCCAATGTTAGCACTGTGTGTGCTCCTATGCACAGCATCCACTTTGCTGCCCACAGAGGTTAGAAACTACACTTAATTCCATCCCTTGTGGATTTTGACAGAGATCACGTTCTCCAATATTTGGTTAGAAACAATGGAAGGAGAAAGAAGGAAGTGATCCCTTATTGAATGATAGCTGCAGCTCTGGTCGCTGGGACTGCCGATGTTGTTCTGCCGCTCACTGCTCGGTGTGCAGCTGGCAGGGACACCCTAGGGATCAGCTTGATGTACGTGTACCTGCCACCTGTCTGCGTTCACCTCAGTGGGAATCAATGCAATCATCACGAAACAAATGAGAACCAATGAAGCGATGCTCAAAACTGCCTTTAGACGTAGACCTGAAATTAAGAGAAAATAGCAGCATCTGCACGTCTTTATTTTTCGCATGATGTGGACGCAGGGGTGCTACAAAACTATTCAGAACGGCGTTTTCTCCTGGAGATTAACCCTTAACGTGGGAGCACAGAAGGCTGGGAAGGTTTTAGAGGCAATCTGGTTGGAGAGCTGGGTATGGAGAGCGTGCTGTTCAGCAGGATTAGGCACGCGTGGTTTCACCTCTGCTTGGACTGAAGCAGAATGACTCCCGCTTCCCTGCGCTCTGCTGAAAGATGGCAAAGCGTGTTCTCAAAGCAGTTTTGGAACTGCTTCAGTCAGATTCCTCACCTGCTGCGAGGACAAGAGCTCGAGCCTTGGAAAGTGATGCTGGTTCCTTCTGCATTACCCAAACGTTCCCAGCAGAGCAGTATTCCGGAGGATCAGAGGTGGACAGGGCTCAGACTCAACAGCTGCAGTTCAGCTGCTAGCAAACAGCAAATACCACCTGCAAGGTCCCAGAGCTTTTAACTGAAAGGAGTCCAGAAGGAAAACAACGTGCGGAGTTTTCATCAGGCAGGCGATCAATATCAGCAAGGGACAGTTCTCCTAAGTAATGAGCTCACAGCACCTCCAGAAAGTGAAAAACACTGAGGGGCTAAGCTTAATTAAAAACATAATGGCAAACATAGTGCTAGGAAGACACTTTCTTGTGTAACACATTGGCACAGGTACTCGTGCCAGGGCAAGGAGTGTGGTAGGGGAAAGCGCTCCATCCCATTCCTCTGAGGGAAGGCTGTAATTCCAGTGCTGGAGCAGCACGCGGGCTTTCAAGTCACACCTGTGCAGCGTAGATGGCACTTACAGGTAGTGCCGACCACGTGCAATTCCACCCCTACCACCGACGATCCCTCTCCACACAGCTCAGGAAGCACAGGAGCTGCTGGTTCTGGTTTCTGTCGCTCCTCTCCCCAGCGAAGGTGAGCAGAGCTCTGCTGCGGGTGTCTGTGCTGGCAGCACCAGGTGGCTTTCTCAGCTCTGTGCCTCCCAAAAGCACAGGGAGCACCGCTGACAGGTCCACATTTCTCGCAGGAAGCGACTGCTCCCAAAAACCTGACGTGCTGTGAGCAAACTGCAAACACGGAACCTTTTGCTTCAGTTGTTGTACGTGGACAAATAAAGGGTGAGTGCACTGCAATGGCACGTTCCCACTGGAAACAGCAGTGCTGGGAGCAGCACTGCCTGCACAGTGCCCCCAGCATCAGCAGAATGGGAGTGCCTGTCTAGCTTATACCACCCCAGACACACCTACACTGCCACGTGCACAACTCAGCAAGAACCGCTACCACCGAACGGATGTTGGAGGGTTTAATTTCTTCCATCTACAGTTATAAAAATCTCCTCAAACATGACAGTACATTGACATCAGCAAAACCCCACGGCCTTCCTCACTCCTCGGCTTCTGTACACATCTATACAACGCGCAGTCCCAGTCCAGTCGTGCAGGCATCACTTTACTCTGGAGCTCCGGGGAAGCCTTGTTCTCTGCTCATCATTTCCCGCACGGTGCTGCAGCACAGAGCACTTCTGGAACCTTCATCTCCACCGACCAACAGGCCTCCAACTCCAGCTTTAAATAATGAGAACATCTGCCGCTCGTTTGTATAACAATCAACAGTTTATTAATGGATATGGTGAAATTTTAGCTATCCACCAAAGATGTGTAAAAAATTGTCATGAAAGTAAAAATAAATAAAGCTGTTTTTAAAATCAGTCTCGGTTTACATCTCGGTTCAGAATGCAACATTGAACACAAAACTGTCATCGAAGTTTTAAAGAAGTCTACTGATACTCAAATTACAGCTTTTATGACAAGTCTGATGAGAACTGAAGCTGATTTGGTTTAAAGACTTTCACATTCAAATACAGTGCCTCATTTAACACAATACTTCCTTTGACAGTGATGGGCAACAGTGATGACATATTGCTGTATTTCGACATAAGGCACTATGATATGAATATGCCATACACTTGCCTTATGTCACATATATCCATTGCTGACCAGTGACTTCTGTCAAATACAAAATGAAAAAGTTTCATAGTACAGTGCATTTTAATGAAGGACATCGTGTGAAGTCTTCCAGCAAATGTTCTGAAGACGTTTTGAAATACAAGCCTACATTGTAACATAAGCTTTTGTCATGCTGCTTTGTTTTTTTTTGCGACATCACTGGGGGGGAATAGACTCATCATCCATCACTAAGTCCCAAAGCACATTCGCAACCATCCCGCTCTGTTCTATTGCAGTCACTGTTCTTGAGACAAACTTGACCCAGAAACTTTGTTCAAGTTCTCCTACAAACGTTTATACATTCACAGCAGTCATTCACTTTCGTTCTCCTTTTGTTTGGCACCTGTTAACGGAAGAGGAAAGCACGTGTGATTTCCTGACGCACAGTCTGACTGCGTTACCAGGACCTCGGGACCGCACGCCATCACGAAGGGCACAGCTCAGGACTGCTAAACTCTGCCACAGGCTGAGGGAGGCCTGGAGGCCACTACTGCTTCTAACTCCATTGGCAGAGTAGCTCTCCAGTTCACTCTGCTGGGAAGTTCCTAACACTGCCTGTGGTCTCAATTCCTGCCTGTCAATCCTCATCCTTTATGGTCAATAAAGGGAAACGGGTGCTCAACAGGGCATGCTTTACCTGGTTATCCTCACACACCCACTTTAAGAGGTGAATCACACTCTGAGCTCCACAATAGACCTACGCTGCAAACATCCTTACTTTGCTATCCCACCTCTGCTGGCAGCACAGCCCTGCCCCTGCGTTGAGCCCAGCCCTAAGGAACAGGAGGTAGCACTTCTGTGGCAGCCTGGTGAACTCCACAGCTCTTTTGCTGGCAGTTCCCCGTTAAGTCAATGAGATAAAGCAGCTCGCAGACGGATCTCACGAGAGGGAGTGCTACACGCTAAGCGCCAGAAGCACATGTCCTAGAGAACAGGAGTGGGAACTCCCCTTGTAACTGCCCTGAAGGATATATTCAGCTCTGTCTCTTTAACCTGGTATTTTGAAGGCTAAACTGTAATCTTAAGGCATTTTCTGTTTTTCTCACAAAGCCAGAAGTGTGTCCACACTAGCAAGTTTGCCAGAGCACAGAAATTCAGGAAGAAGACACCCCACTGCATGCATCTATACACACTCTGAACAAAATACTGACAGTTAAGCACTCGGTTGGCTTTTACCTGCAGAAAAGCAAAACGTGTATTTGAAAAGTATAATCAAACTTACAAAACTTTGTATTATTAGTACCATGCCAGCCAAGAGCAGCAAGCTGTACACACTACTGAGTGACTTATGGCAAACATCAGAATGCAACATCCGTACCTGCTGGTGTGAGTACCAAAGCCTGCAGGATGTCAGAAAGGGAGATGATACCCACAATGCTATCTGCTTCATTCACTACCACCAAACGATGAACCTGCAAGCAGGGAAAACGTTTTGAGAGAGATTTTCCTGATGTGAAGGAAGAGCTAAAGGAAAGAAATGCCCAATGAATGCAGAAAGCAGACAAGTAGAAAAAAAATGTTTGAAAATATCAGCAATACCGAACTCACACAGCAATACAAACATGCTTACCCTTCAAAAATGAAAGCCACTGCTTGTCCTAAAAGGCACAGCAGTGTGACAATAAAATCAGGCTTGAAATGGCAGGTAAGCCAAGACCTACATCTTATAAATACTGCAGAATGGGAGAGAGCCCTCATCTCAGCACTGAACCCAGCTCAAATGGGCACCGAGCTGTGCAACTGAAGGGTCATAGCTGAGCCACCTCATAAAGAGGTCATCCTTGGAAGGATGGCTGTCCAAAGTTGAGAGCTCAGTACTGCTTTGCTTCTTATCTGACTGAACTTGGACTTACAGTCCAAATAACCAAACGCGATGGTGAAGTGAAAAGAA
Source organism: Callipepla californica brunnescens (assembly GCA_023055505.1). NCBI lineage: Eukaryota > Metazoa > Chordata > Aves > Galliformes > Odontophoridae > Callipepla > Callipepla californica. The sequence continues at coordinate 4,967,231 of JALIRH010000006.1, forward strand.
TTTCTCAACTTTCCATAGAGGCAGTAGCAAGAAATCTGCACTTTCCTGACTTCATACAGATGTGAATTTATTGTAGAGGTCAACCACTTTGTTGCCAGTCAGATGAAGGGAAAAAAAAAGAGGATCTCTAATCTATTTGCAGAGTCACGCTCAGCTGACACTGAGGAAACTAAAAAGAGTGGGAAAGCAGGAGAACATGTTTTGCATTTTCTTTCTGAGAAAACTATGTTGGTGATGTTTTCAATGTGCGTGTATGCACATACTCTCTTCTCTCAGTGTAATGAATTCGAGAAAAATGGACAATGTAGTCGATTCACATCCAGTAAGATCAAGCATTTGTCTGGTGGCTAAAAATAGCATCAATTACTGCCTCACAGTGGCTTTGACTCATTTTTACAGTCTCACTATGTTTAGACTGAACCGAAGGGTAGGAGTTGTTCTGAAAACCCAAACGTCTCAAGCTTCCGAAGATATTAACAAGATTAGCCACATTTGGAATCTGTGCATCAGCAATGCTGAAATTACTCAGTGCCAGGAAGCAGCTCGAGCTGATGCAGGAAGCTGCCGGGCAGAACCGCCTAGCAGAAGTCCTCAGGGGTCATTCACAACATGGAAACTGTACTCCCATTAAATGTATGTACAGTTACGGCCCTGAAGGTGAAAAAGTGCTGCAAAACCGAAGTCATTCACATCCATGTCTAAGAAGGTTCCCAGTACTAAAGTCAGAGGATAAACCACACAGAAAGAATGGGGAAAAAGCACTGCAGCCATTTACAAGTGTGACCGGTGAATGAGTTCTTGGTAAGACTTTATTCGCTGGCTTTGTTTCACAGTGTTTGTATCCTTTTAAGCATCTGTCAATCCAGAAATCAAACTGATCCCTCCATATTTAAACATGAATGAAACGGGCATCTTTGAGTAGCCAAAATAACTTCAGAAGGATAAATGTATCCTATTTATTAGTTTGGTCATACAGCTTTTACAACAAAGGGAAACAAAAAAGGGGCAAACTCACCTCAGCCTTCACTATCCTATCAACAATGGTCTCCAGTGTTTCCAGCATACTGCACTTTACAACACCTTCAAAATACTGAGAGCGGTGCTGTAGGGCTTGTGTCACTGTGATATCTAGGTTATTATAGGTTTTTTCAGCAGCAAGGTTCTGAAAAACAAGGCACACGACTCACCACCCAGTAATAAAGAACCCAACAAGGCAAATGCTTTGGCACCAAGTAGACACACATTTCAGGGGTAAACTGAGGCCGTTCCATGTCACATATTTAACAAAGCAGATGCTTTTCAGTTGCAGGTTTTGGGAACAGTCAAGCATGGAGCTACGTTACACACCGTGGATTAATCAGTAATAATAATTTGTGATTATGCATTAGGCCCATGAAAGTCTCCTTACTTTGTTTTCTAACATTTGGCTTGACACCACTCATCCCACTTCCGCCATGAGGAAAAAGGAAAGATGAAGTTCCATAGCTTTCAGGATCCACAGAATATACTTGAAGAAGAAACCACTTTTTGTTTTCCAAAGGCCAGGTGATGACACTGACTACTCTGAACCCATAAAGTAGAGCCTACTATAAAGATCCAAGCAGAAAAGAAATGCTACGTTTGCTTCAACCTCGAGCTCCCTCTCCTGGACCGTGCTGGAACTACCACTTGATTTAAGTTTTTGCATCTCTTTTAGTTAATACAAAAGAATAACAAAACAGAAAATCCATTATCACTAATAAAAGTAATAAAGAGTTTGAAAGCGAACATTCCCAGCTTCCATATTACAAGCAGGACCATGACTTGTTGCTAGAGGACTTTGTCCAGATCCGCAAAAGCTTTCTTTGTAGGAGGGATGCAAGGAAAATACGTTTTCTCTTACCCAAGGAGAAAATGAAGTTTACTGGTGAGACAACACCACTGGCATCACTGACACAAGATGCAGACAAAATGTATAGATATACATAGAGCTGATGACCCTGACAACAGAGGAAGCACTCACTGGGTGCACTTCAGGAGCACTGAGACCACATACCTGAGCTCTAAGAGACAGGAGCCTGATCTAACAGAAGAGAAAAGCTGAGATGCATTTGCCACACGGAGGATAACTGCCAACAATTACCTGTAGCCATGAGAGGCAAAAGTTATCCTACACTACCTGAAGATAGAGATGAGGCACGTAACACCAACATGCAAAAATCAATTAAACTTCACATGAAAAAGCATTTACTATCATGGTCACTCGTGTTCAAGAATTGGGCAAAATGAAACAAATGAAATAGAAGTGTCCTTCAGCAGAGCAGGTTGAAACGTTATGCAAGAAGAGGAACAAATACAACTATTCAGTATAAATGTATCGAGCAAAGAAGACGTGTTATTTAAGATTTTTTATGTCAGTGCAAGCAATTACAGAACTTGTCGCAGATAGCTTCAAAGACACTCAAACTTCAGTATTAAGGATCCAGCTTCACACCACGTGTGAACTGTCACGGTCTTCATTATGTCAGAAAGTCCCCACTTCTACAGCTGCTCCCTTTATGGCAGAGCAGGAGCTCACACAACAGATAATCCCCCAAACCACAACAGACATCTAGAGAAAAAAAGGGGCAACAACACTTGCATTGTGAAATCTTCAGAATTAAGAGTGTTTTCTGCAACCAGAGTAACTTATAAGCTTAAAACACTTCCATTTGGGACCATCCTCTGTATTTGAGAGTACTCTGCACAGTGTTTCAGACACCTGGACCCTTCATTAGCACTAGCAGGCTGCTGGAAGAAGCAACTTGTGCACGTGTACCTTTACAAATAAAGTAGCTCTGAGAAGTCCTGATCAGAAGGCAGAAGCATACAGCTTGGAAGGTGTGGGGATTAAAAAATAAAACAGATTTTTGACTTTCTGATGATCACAAGAACAGAAAAGCCCTTGCTTAGAAATCATGGCATGAATCTGACTGCTCTGTTACACTCCTGAGGAACAGTGGCCTGAACGAGAACTAAACCAGGAGTACACATGCAGTACCCTGCTATAAGGTGTGAGGTTAACAGAATGAATGGCATTATAGCCAAGATATTTCATAGATGGTACAGTTAGACAGATTATTATGATGGAAAAGAGACAATCAAAGGGAAAAACTGCTAACCTGTGCCCTAGGCTCATGCCAGGAAAATCCAAAGGAGTGATCTCCAACAAGAGATCCTTCCCCAGCAATGGTCAGCCCTTACATGGGGTCTGGGAGAGGTGGAGTGACTCCACCCCTTCCAATCACACAGTGCATTGCCTTCACCTGTGCTCCTGCAGCTGACTCAGATCACCTGAGGTGAGCACTATCAGTGGTTCAGGCCATGATTCAACAGTTCCCATACACATGGGCTCAGAGACTCACACAGAAGAACACGGTAAGTCATTTTAATCCACTGAAAAGATCAAGTCCTAAAAAGTGCCACAACTACATGAAGAAATCTGCATTCTCTCTCTGAAAACAGACCATGGTATGGAAGCAGTTGGGGAGAGAAACTTCAACGTCAGGAACAGAAATTAATACAAAATGCCCACGCCCTCTTTTTGCAATAGTACAACCACATCTTTTTTCAGGTAACATCCAGAGCCTTAGATGACTGTGCATAAATGTACTACTACTAAGGATAGTTTATGGGAAAAAAAGCAACAAAACCCAAACCCCACGCAGTGCACAGTGAATTTAATTCAGTTGGTTAACTAAAGCCTAAGGGACAAAATAACCCAAACTGACTCATTAGCAAATTAATTTCTAAATGCTCACTACGTGAAAAGCACTTAATAGAATTTAAAAGGTATACTTACTATTACATCAAATTTGGAATAAATATCTACAACTTTTCCTAGAAAGAAAAATACGTATTAATAAAGGGCTTCCAATACAAAGTTAAATCTTCTTGTGTCCGGCAGTCATTTGTTAATATAAAACGACAAAGAAAGAAGGTCAAGAAGGAAAGATGGAAACCAAACCAAACCCCACCACCCGTGATGAATCAATCCTCCCAGGCCCATCCAATCTCCTTGCATAAATAGTCTTCAACAAAATTGATCTTACCCCACTCTCGTATACAGAAGAACCAACACACACCTGACTCATCCACAACAGGTAATGCCGATATCCTTCTCTCTACAAATATATTCAAGGCTTTAATGATAGGAGTGTCTGGATGTATGAAGGCAATGTTGTGGTAAGTTCCTATTCCAAGTTCATCCAGATTCTTCTTCATAAAGGCAGGCTTTGGCATCTCTGACATCTGGGAAAGGCAGATTAATATGTTTACACAGTGCAGTTTTCTGCATGATAGATGACAGTTACCAGGGTTTTGTTTTTTTTAATATGTAATTAGGAAATATATATTCATTCATCCATCCAGAGACCTCAAACAATTGTTACAGATCATTAGAATAATCTGTTACTAGATTTACATCAAGCCAAATCAAGCCTATATCCAGAAGCATCAGCTCTGCTCAAAGGCGTTTTAAATTAAGATTACTCATCTAGGCTATTCTGCTTATCAGTTTATTTTTGTAGTGGCCCAGCACTAAAATCTCTGGATCCTGAACTGTGTCATTCCCACTGAACCTGAAAAGAGAAGGCATCAAAGATGCGACGTGCTGTGTGCTTATCTGGAAATCCTGTTGGCCTCCTGTCCATCCCTGTGACCAACACACAGTACAGCAAGTTATGATGATCCTGGCAGGGAACCAGAGGGCAATTGCCCTGTTTGCTTATTTGTTTTAAGATGATTAAAACCAACCACAGGTAACACGCAGGCTACGGTGTATCACAATGTACAATACAAAGAAACCATGAAGCTCTCAAAGGTGGAAGATCTCCATGAAGTTTCTGAACACGTTGCTTAATATCAGAGAGATCTAGTAGAAGGAGAAACCAGTTTCAGCAAAGCAAAACTTCAAGTACTTACAAAAAGCTGGAGGAACTTGAGGATTCTTTTATGGGTAAGTATATAAAGTGCATTTCCACTGACGGGATCTATAACTGGCAATCTGTGGATTTTGTTTTTGATCAATGAATATACAGCATCAAAAAGGCTGAGAAGAAAAGCAATTTTTAAATTAACATAAGCAAGAAAGAGGATCATCAAATGATGCATATACAGTTTTAAAACTTAAAGACAGGACACAGTTGATGGCATTATCTTTAAAAGTTACAGAAGTTAAGGCAGTTCAAACTATTGACAGTGATACACAGCTATCTAAAAGCAGTAAGAAAAAGCAACTTTCTGTGGTGAGGAAATATTTCTACTCTTTTCTATACCGCAGAAACTGTTTGCCACACACAACTGCGCTCACACAATTCCTCCACTCAGAAAGGATGTTTCAGTCAGTGCAAATCAAGTGTTCCATTTAATTCACCCTAACCCCAATCTTCCCTAACGTTCTCAAGGAAGCGTGTACGTGCAAACAAGCCAAAACAAATATCTAATGGTTGCACTGAAGTCACTCTCAGGAGGTGTAAGGCACTCCTCCTGGCACTGCAAACTCTGACTTCAAATGTTCCAACAAATCCAAGACTGTTCTACTTCATGCATGGCTGGTTTTGTCCTAGGAAAACTGTAGCAAAGACAGCTGACCACGAGTTACAGTAAATCAGTATGGAGTAAAGTCAGTAACATTTCTGTGTGCCCGCAGCCCCTCACAGGCAGTCTGTTTCAGAACAGAAGACCCTTCTGGGTCAGTCCTAAAGCTCACCTACTGGATCCTTTTATATCCATCCCACCACATCTTTGTTATTGTAACACATCTCTTGTTGTGCTTTTGACTGAAAGCAATCACACGATTTTGTTCTCATGAGAAATTCAGTGCAAGCAGTTCCATTCACACCCATTCCTTACGACTTTGTTGAATGACCTGTTCACAACTTAAGAGTGGCAGTTCTACTGAGGATACGACATACAATTACTCTGAGCTAATCACTGCAGTTCCCTTCACCAGTTTATTTTAGATGGTATAAGCAATCCTATTCCTTTTTTGTTTTCCTGAAGCAAGTATGGTAAGCAGGATAGGCTGAAAGATCATCACAGTGCCCAAAATTGCGCAAAAAGGGCAACAAATTCATCTGGTTGGCATGTTACACTGAAAAAAGTTAAAGCTGTTCTCTTGGGATAAGTAGGAAAGCCTCATTTGAGAGGAAAAGAATCAAGATGGTGTGGGATCTATTACAACAGAGCTCTACATAAATCATACTGTTTTACAATGGAAGCTGTTTCTCTATAAAAAGAAGCCTTACACACAGTGTTGGAACAGTTAGTTTCTTTCAAGTCAAACAAAATGGAAAGGAAAATCCTACCTTGCATCTGGGGAGATGTTCACTAAAGGTTTAAACGTCTCTTGTAAATAAAGTTCTGCGTATAGAAAAACAAATCATTATCACCTCTATGTGAAAGCATCAGCAGTTTATAACAACACTTCATGAACTTAGTACAAAATTAAATGAAGAGACCAACACATGCAATGACCTTAGATATTCTATGCTTAGCACAAGCATAGTAAATTGTGTTCATAGTAAATGAACATAAGTTGTTCATCTACGCCGACATGGAAGTGAAACTGAAATGTTAACAGGAGCTGACTACCACCAGGGGTCACTGCAACCACAGCAAAGAGGAAAGTGGTGAATAATTTGAGCAGGCTGGGTCGCACACTGACTGCTCTGTTATAACGGCCTAGAGTCAGTTCCATCATAAAGACTCCTTCCTGTGCTCAGTTCCTCTGCTCACATCCACCTATGTCCTGTGAACGTTCGAGTCATATCATGCAGCTCTCAGGCTTGCTACTCGACTCTCAGCTCACTCAACACCTAGAGCCACCTATTCCTTTTGCATCCTGGCTCAGTTACATCTCCATTCCAGGTGCAGTATCACCTCAGAGGGCAGATGTGCCTCCTGCTGTGGCTCCATTTCTTGTTAAGAAAAATCAATATGGTACCAATCGGGGAAAAACAGCGAAGCAATATATACCATAATCACTCTAGTTCACATATTGTTCCAGGCAGAAAAAGATAAGCACCAGGAAGAAGCAGACAAGCTTTAACTATTCCTGCTTTTATTAGAAAGTTATGTGGTGAAAGATGTTATGATTAATTAAAAACCCACTGTACCCGACTGTACTAGTAGACTTTAAACTAGCAACTGAGCAGAAAGTGATCTTACCCCTCCACGTTTCTATCTTGTGCTCCTCCAATTCATAGATCTGAACCTACAACAGACAGATGGAAAAGTATTTATTTTAAACCCTAAATAATTAACAATACTATTAAGCTCTGAATAATTCCTTTGTTTTTCATTGTGGGCAACTGAACATACAGAATCCCAACTAACTGCCCAGTCCAGAATAACATTTCTTGGCATTATCATGAGAAAAATGTGCAATCCTGCTCGGTGCAGAGCACCATACAGGACCTGTCACCTCAGGGGACAGGAATGATCTTTCACCTGCCCATGCTGTGGTCCAGATCTCTTCTAAACTCACAGTAACCATACCACGGAAAACCTTCTGATAACGCCTCATACACTTAAGCAAGAGCTTATCCTGATCACTTCTTATGCTAAAAAGCAATTAGTTTTACATTTGCTGGACTACAAGCACACAAAAGCACTCGGTTTAGCTCCTTCCACGCTGCTCACAGTGCTCTGCAATGTTTTAGATGTGGAAGCTGCCTTTCTCTTCAGGTACCAAGCTGCAAGCCAGACACTCCTAACAGCAGCTGTGCTTGCCATAGCCCAGGCCAAAGCAGCCTGCTGTCCTTTGCACAGCTCCTCTTTGCCAGGCACCTCTGTCAGCCCTGACGGAGCTGATGTGTGTGCAGGCGAAGAGTAGGAGCCTCCAAAAAACCTACTCCAATTCCGTGACCAACAGAGACCACTTTTGGACTACATCCTTCAAAGAGCATAAGGGAATGCTGAATTATCACACTATAATTGGGCTGCTCAATATACTTTCTGGGCGGTATAAAATACTGGATTTTCAGCACAATTGCACTTAGGAGGAGTAGAGCATTCCCCAACTGAGTATTTATTATTTCCATCTGCTTCTACAGGAGTGTGCATTGGTCATGCTCCAGTTGGATGGTGCCACTTGTCACTCATTCACCCTTCCCCTGCCCAGGGGCTGCGTTCAGCACAACCTCCTCCATGGACTTGTACACAATAGCACATTAGACAGCACACACAGCAACTGTTTGACTCTAAGTGACACTGTATGGGAAGATTGGTATTACTGAGTTGAGAACCACACCATTACAACATGAAAATCATAAGGATATGATCAGAGTGCAGCTGCTCTGTATTTCCCTCTGCCTTGTAAACCCCCAGAAGACAAAGTATAAATGAATAACAGTAAGGTTGATGCACTGACCTTTCTATTGGCATCTGACAAGATATTTCATTGCAAATTTCATGAACAGGCATTATCGACTGACTCTGAGAAGCCTGACATATCAGAAGTCTGTGTCACCCAACTGCTGATCCTTCAGCTAGTAAAACACAGCAGGTGTATTTTAACTCCAGGTGGGGAATTGGCATTGACAGGAACAAGAAAGGGACGCACATGTTTGTATGAACACACAAACAAGAGAACCTCATCAGCTGACTGCCAACGGGGATTTTCAAATGACAGTTCCCAGAAGTCAAGAGATTTCCAACTGATTGTGTAACTCAGCCACGCAACTAAAACCTCCGCATGTGTTTGATCGGTGTAACTCATTCATTCTACAGCATCACTTCAGAATCTGAGTGACCTCTGACTTCCCCCAAGGCTCTGTCAGCCAGCTGGCTGCTCAACTCCACACGCTCCTTTCAGGACAACTCTAACGCTTTGGAGACAGCACAGATTTATTTATGAAGGTATAAATTGATAAAAACACACGAGCTGCTGTGTAGCCACATATTTGATTTTTAGTTACAACTTTTTTTCTTGCAGTTTTAAACACTCCCCAGCCCTGAATACAACGTTGGCTGATACCGTTCGTTTACATGGAGCTCTGATTGATATCAGTCCACGTGCTTTGAAACAATTTGGACAAAACCACACACAGTGATCAATAACTGTGCATTTCAGCTCCGTGCTTTTTGTATAATGACTAATTTTTAATAAGTAGGTTATCGTAGGGCCTTCATTCCAAGAGCACTGGAGAATAGCTGCAATGCCAAATGGAGCTTGGCACCCAAATCCAAGGCTGTCATGGTGAAGCTCTACACAAAACCTAAGAAATGGCAGTGCTCACTAAGGAAATTCCTCATGCTTACACAAGAGAAGCAGACAAATTATTTTACCTGCTCGAGCTCATAGGACCTTAATGGTTACAGCCAGGAATTGAACAGAGGCATCCATATACTGCTCTACCACCTCGAGCACTGAACTGCATTTTCTCTCAAAAAACTCAATGAATGTACTCATGACAAGTCTAAGCTTCCCAAAACTCAAAACAATTACAATCCATCCTTCAAGCAGTTTGATATTTCACTTTCTGTACCGTATGACAACTGATAGAGGCTGAACATCATACTTACCATTGGAGATTTATAGTATCTATGCAGTATGTTAATGAAATCTGTAATTGTTAACATTCCTACAAAAAGCGATACAGAAAGAAAGTTCTTCAGACATGTACTTAAAATACAGAACTTCAGTTATTTTCCTCCATTCACAGTCACACTATACAATGTAATTAACAACAGATCTGTGCATCATATTGCTTATTTGCCATGCATGTAAATTTTCACGTCGATACAATACTACTGAATAAAAGTATGCAAGTGTGAATTAACATTCAAAGCCACAACCTATGTGCTTCTCCTCTTCTTTCAATCTCACCCGAAGAAAATCTATTTCTTCCACTGTGGGACATAATACCCATGGCATTCCACATTAGTTCTGGTACTTAATGATTTCACAGTGCACCTTACTGAGAACACGCAGAGAACCACGTGTATTTCAGCATTATACTTTTCATAGTTCCTGTTTTCACTTTATTTTTTTGTGACCGTGTATTTTTTAAATGCACAGGGAAAGACATGCACTAGGTAACAAGCTTCAGAAGCTCAAGACCTCGAAGAGTCACTGTGATACTCAAAGCACAGCAGAACTACTCAAGCTAACAACACTCTGTGCCTCAAGGGAAAACTAAGAAACCCACCAGCACCTCTTAAGACATCAGAGCACAGCTAAACCCAGACCACCTTTCACAACAGTGCAGCACGCTGAAAATTCAAGTACAACTCAATTATGTCAGAACAACTTACCTACAAAACTCTGTTTTTTACTCTCCCACAGTGGAGCTGCTCTCACACCATTTGCCACCAAGGCAAAAAAGGCCTTCTTCACCTGCAAAGAGAACCAACAGCTACATCAATCTCTGCTCTCAGTTTAGCACACCAGGCAGCAGCAGAAGGGTTTCCACAGTTACTAGGAAAAAAACGCAGTTATGAGGAGGTAGCTGCTATTCAGAACAGAACAAAACCCACACGCACCGCCCAACAAAAGCTTTACAGCCTTCCACTTCTGAAATGCTTCAAAAACTCAGCAAAACCAGATCTGTTTCGTTCTGTTATGTGAAAATGCCACGTGAGGGCCTCTGATGAATGAATCTCTATACCCATGGTATTGCTCTTTGGACCGAAGAGCACAGGAGTACCAACTGCAATCACACGATGACTGTGAGCTGAACAGACAATGCTTACATGATGACACCTCAAGATCCACAGACAGCTCCCTGCCAAGAGGCTGCTCCTCACTACAGTCAGGAATAAAAGGGCTTCTGTATTTCCATACAGAATTTCTATCCAAAAAACCCAGCAACAAATAAAAACAGAAGTAGGCAAAGAGTAAACCCAACGCTGTAAGGTATGGTCACCATGGAAAAAGTTTGAAAAGCCATCCATGTGAAACCCAGTGTAATCCAACGTTCAGCATAACCCCCATTCAGAGTTTACTTGGTGTTGTAATTTACCAGCTTCCATTTCTAGAAGTGACTCAGCCTCCGAGCCTGCTCCACAAAGCACCTTCCTGCAGCTCAGTAGTTCACACTCAGCATTTCCAATTGCTGGTGCTGCCCTACTGCATGCAAAGCTCAGACTTCTGAGAGCAATCTGTATTCCTCGCAGCCCCTCAACAGCCTGTCTGCCTCTCCCCTGCTCTCCCGACCTCAGCTCAGCTCTCAGTGCTGCCCTCTGAACTCCCTGCATGAACAGGAATAGTGATCTACATCCACTGCACTGAAATTGAAGGAAGAATGTGGAAAAAAAATAAGACTGCAGCGCATCCATCATGCACCAATTTTCTAGCAAGTGGTTAAACAGAAAGGTTCCAGAGGTATAAAGGCTCTACTGACATAGGGAGTAAAACAAACCTTAGGAAATGCACCATGGGAGCACACTAACTCAAGGGGAACACTGAAACCACAATGAAACCCTCCAGGCAGAGGCACCAAGTGCTCCCACACAGCAGCGTCATGCTGTTAGTGCAGCAAAAGCTACCAGCAGTATTCGAGGAGCAGGGAGGAGACAGAAGCAAGGTCACACAGACCAGCTCCACCTTGGGGCAAAGTAAGTAGGATTAGCTCCTGCCCTGGCTCTTTAATTTATTGGCAAGTGGTTTGTGCCAAAGAAATTCAAGGATCTCCTGTTAGATGTCACCTTGTCAGCTTTAAAACACTGCTTTTGGAAAAACTGAGGCATGCTGCACTGGTACAACCACTAGGAAAGTTGGGTTAAAACCTTAAAAGCCAGTGAGTTCAGCTTAGGAATGATCATACTAAACATTTAAACAACAGATCACCACAATTTAGGAGATGCTTATACTCTAGGTATTCCTCCTAAACCACAGCTTAAGTGATGGTCCTATTGTTTTTTCCACCATTACACAAGGTGATATAGTTACCTTCTAAATAATGCCAATGATTTAGGTTATATTCATACTTCTCTCTTATTTAAAAAAGGTCACAATGAAGCAAAAATTACTGTAATTCTTATTTGCTAAAACTGCTTGCAAGCACAAGCATCCAATCCCACACCCATACTCTGATTTCCCAGTTTCAGTTGCCCAAAGCACTGCTGGGTGTGCAGCCAAGGCACGGAGCTGTGCAGCTGGCCTTGGATCCAGCACACATAGACACTTCAGCGATGCTTGTGCAGAAAACATCCACAAGAACCTTTATTTCAGGTTACATGCAATCTGCAGCCTTTGAACATTCCCAGCACGTCCCATCATCAGACCTCCAGCAGCGCTAGTTAATTCTCAACCCCACCTGCACTGCTCCTGTGTGAGCCAGCTTTCCATTGTAGCTCCCTGATCTCAAGTGGAGTGCTGGACTGGCCCTTCCCAAAGCCACCATTCCACGTCCAGACCCCAAAGACTGCTGCTGTTCAGTGCCACATACAAACGTTCTGGGAACAAAGCACTTTTTTTTTCTTTATTAACCACACAGTGGCTCTGACGAGCACAGTGAACCATTCAAAGATGGTCCTCACCTGATCAGATTTCAAGGTTACCTGATGCATGCTGACCTTGATCACCTCAGTTCTTCATAGCCAGCAGGGAGAAGCAGTTCCTTCTGGACATAACTCACCAGCCTTAGACTGAGACAAGCTGCACCCCACAACCACCACCACCCCATGCCCAAGTACTGCAGCAAGCAGAACAGAAACAAGCTTTTCTTTACAAGAGGAACTCACTTTACCTGCTGTGAACATCCTGAATAAAGAAACAGACTCATTTAAGTTAGACAAGACTTCCAGCAGTCACTGCTTCTGCAGATCCAAATATTTTCACTTCAAGTCTTAAGCAGAACACAGCCTCCCTCCAATGAGGGTGACTGCTCAGATGGAGTTAGATCCCTACACAGAAGTCCCGTTGTTCCACACAGCAAATATTTGTAAAACATCATCCCTTGCAAGCTAGCAAGCTCCAGAATAGCTTAATTACAAGGAGCTACACCAGGAATAGCACAGCAGACAGAAGATGTCACCACGCTATGAAAAGTTATCTCACTGGTTTACTTAAGGAAGCATTTCTGCAAGGACACGTGTTCTTGAAGAAAGGAAGAAATGAAGGAAGAAAGTGTCTGAAAGGAAAACAGATGAATGAGCTTGCTTACAAAAAACTCACACATACACTCTTCCATGTTGTTTTACCTAACCATGTTATGCACGTACTCATAAGTGACCAATGGATTTCAAACTCGCCCACCAAGACTGTCCTGTAACAAGGGTGACAGCTAATGCAGCCATCGTTTGTTTTGCTTGCTTAGCAGGAAGGTTCTTGTCCTGGAGAAAGGCTGCAATGGGAACCTGGTGGTGAAGGGGGAATGCAGAGCACAAAGCTGTGCTGAAGGAGACATCTCAGCACTGCAGTCTCAGTGCCAACGTCAACTTGAAAAAGGTGGAAGATTAAAGAAGGAAGGGACACAGCAACTCAAAATCTGCCACTGAAGCACAGGAAGGACAGGAAAGATTAGTAGCGTGAACAGCATTGAGAGATCTTGCAGGACTCTGTGGTATGGCTGTTATCCAAGGCCAAAATGATAAACGCTGGTTGTGCTCTAGAAGGGCAAGACTGAAGAAAGAAAGTGCAGCCCAGGAGAGGCCCATAAAGAAAAGGCTGTTCCTCCACAGCCCACAGGGCACCACGCAGCTCCATGTGCAGCACACAGAGAGGAACCCATGGTGGAGCAGCAGGTCTGAGGGAGCTGCCACGTTCAGGCCTTGTGCTGGAGCAGTGACTGAAGGATGAGCTCTGTGGTACAGAACCATGTCGGAGCAGTGTTTGAAGAGCTGCAGGCTGTGGGAAGCCCACAGTTTGGGAAGGACAGCATCCAATGGGAGGGTTCCCACATGGAACAGGGGCAGAGCGTGACCACAGAGGAGAAGATAGGACCATGAGTTACAGACTGGCCACAGCCCTCATCCCCCTATACAGCGCTTGAGGAAGAATAAGGCCAGCTGGGTCAAGGAAAAAGTGCTTACTGAGCTTCTACTTCTCCTGCTCTGGCTTGTTATTAATAGGTAATAAATTGCAATAATCTCCTTCATGTAATCTGTTTTGCCTGTGACAGTAATTGATGAGCAAACTCCCTGTCCTCATCTCAACCCACAAGATTTTCCTCACTGTATTTTTCCTCCCTGTGTTCTTGAGGAGGGGGAGTGAGAGAGCAGTGCAGTAGTGCTGAGCTATTAGCATCAGGCCTCCACAGTTCCTCAAGGAAAAAAAAAAAAAGAGTAAATTCCACATTCAAGTGATAAAAGCATATCTACATTCACACAGAGAAGTGTGGAGTGACTGACACCCTCTGCTCTGCCCTCGGACTGCAGCCTTCCAGTATTGATAGGAACTTACGAACTTATGACCAACTTTTTACACCATCTGACATCGACAGGACAAGGGGGAACAGCTCAAGGACAGGATGGATGGAGCCTTGACAACTGGCCTGGTGGGTGTCACCCCTGTTACAGCAGTGTGGAATCAGATGATCATTAAGGGCCTTTCCAACCCAAGCTATACAGTGATTCTATGATTTTATAACTGTCACAATTGCTCATATTTTGCACACTCACTTGAGAGTAAAGACACAGTACCCTGAGTCCTTCCTCTCAGAGGCCAAAACACATTTATACTTCAACAGTTCCTACTTGCTAAGCACATCAGAAGTAAAACAGTCTCTGCTGCGACCCCTGCACTGCAGAAGAACCCCAAAACCTCAGCATCCCTTTGGTTTAGGTGTGTTTAGGAGCTGACTGCCTTTCAGCTTCTTTAGATGCAAAAATCCAAAGAATGAGTCAACCTCACCCAACGTAATCTGAAGTGTATTTCTGAAAGTAGCACAGCTAGTCCTATGGCCAACCAGATCTTGGCACATGTGGGAAACACGGAAAACAAAACTAAACCCAAAAAACATCAAAACCCCCACAGCTGATGTATGAGATGCAAGCCTGATGTCATCTCACTGCCTCCTTCCCATCTTGGGGAACTGTCCATCTCTGCTCTGCTCTCAAGAGCTCAGCTGAGCACTGTGTTTAGCTGCAGGGATCCCCTCCCGAGGGCATGGAGCTGTTGGAGCAGGTCCAGAAAAGGCCACAAGGATGCTCAGAGGCCTCAAGCACCCACGCTGCGATTTAGAGAAGGCTTCAACAAGACCTCATAGCAGCCTTCCAGCACCTAAAGGGCCTACAGCAAAGCTGGGGAGGGACTCTTATGTCATCATGTATAGTGACAGGACAAGGGGTAACAGCTCTGAAATAGAAAGGAGTAGATTCAGATCAGATATTTGGAATGAGTTCTTCAGGTCAGGGTGGTGGGACACTGGTGCAGGCTGCCCAGAGAAGCTGTGGATGCCCCACTCCCAGAGATCTCCAAGACCAACCTGGACAGGGTTCTGGGCAACCTGATCTAGCAAGAGATGTCCCTGACTGAGGTGGGGCTGGAACAAGATGGTCCTTAAGGTCTCTTCCAATTCACACCATTATATGATTGTGAGATCAAAAATATTACAACTTTCCCACAGAAGACTCTATAGCAATCCTTTTCTTCTCCAAGTCATCTGTTTCCACGGCATGAACATTTTCATAAGCTAAGTGGGAATAAAGGACTTCAGAATTCATCTCCAGAGCCCACAAACATCCATCACGTTGACAATCCAAGAGTAAAATATCTCATAATTCACACCCAGACAGCAATGACGTTTCAAACACCTTCGAGGAAGAAGTAATTCTCCCCAAACTCAATCTGAAGCAAAGAAAACCTTTCAGGGAGATGAATCCTGGGAATCCCACCATTAGCTCTCCAAGCAGTCAGAAGGTAATTTATAACCCAGGAATGGTGCACACTGTCAGTAAACAGTTAATTTTCACTGAAATACATATATCTGTAGGGCTTCACTAATTGCTTTGCCTTAATGTTTCTCAAAGCACCAAGCAAAACATTGTGGAGGATATTAAACAACGTGAAATTCCAGTTTTTCTTCAAATTAAGATTTAACTGTCCAACTTCAATTATTTTTCAGTTACATAAAAATACAGTTCTGCTAAGGAGCTGTTTTCACAAGTCAGAGCCATAACAGAGTCCAGTATTTATGAACTGGCTCACTGGGAATCTGTACACCAGACTACAACCAGCAAGCTCACGATGACTGCTGCATTCAGGTTTATTTCCAAATTACTTTCTTTCCTCAGTGAATTTAGAAGAAGCATTTCCTCAACAGATACACTATGCCTTAAAAATAAAAAAAAAAGTAATTAAGGAGTTAATAGCAACTTACACCTATGGCAAGGGCCAAGGAAGTCTTGAAGAAAGTTTCTTCCACCTTTATCACACCCCTTCTGCTAAAGTAATGAAGAATTATACAGACCTGTTATTAAATAAAGGCTATGTTCACTCCCACATCTGAAAAACCCCAACCAACAGACATTTGTAAGCAGCTCCTAGAGCTCACACTGAATTTTTGGAAGGGTTACATGAATACAAATCAGCTGTCTTCTCCACTCACAGGGTATGAAATAGAAACACTCTCTGTAGATGTACTAAGGGCCATTGAGGGCTTAATAGAATTTAGGAGCAGATGGAGTAACACCCTTCATTAGATGAATCAAGTAAAAACTCATGGGAAAGCCATAGGGTCTTATTCTCACGTTACAGGGTACAGGTACGTGGTTCCACACTTCTACCCAGAGAACAGTTGGTCTGCCAACACAGGTATCTTCCCCCATCCCACACATGTGCCAAGAAGACCCAGCCCAACTGCAGACACCAAATCAATGCCCTAACTGACACTGGGTACCAGTATGCCCATGTAGTAGCCAGCTATTAAAGGCTATCTTCCCCCTAACATCACACCCAATTCCATCTAGACTTCTCTGAGTCAGCCATGATTAGTCAACTCCACTGTTCCACCTTACTGAGGTACCCTGCTGATACTTACTTCCATGCTATTTGAGGGGAGACTGTGCCTTCTAGTTTGTAGTATGCGTGTGGGAACCATTAGGTCACAGCCTGAACCAGAGGAAGGAATACATCCATGTGATGAGAAGGGGTTGATCCTATGCTTCATTACCCCATTTAAGTGCTGGCAGCAGCAAGGGAAGCATCTCTACTTAGAGATCCCCATTTGGAGTGTTTGGTGAGCCCTTATCCCTGGAAAGGGGGGAGGAGTGACTCCTTTATTACTGGATTGTGACCTCTGCCTTTCTTGGGTGATCCTAAACTGGTTTAAAGCAGCTGTATCTGCTACCATCTATCCATGCAGTATGCAATAACAGAAAGGAAGCCTATGGTTTTCAAAGAAAGTAATCACTTCGAGCTACAATTTCTGTTACTACATGCCACGTTGAAGTGGGCTAGGAGTCAGAAGGAAAGAAAGCCTCACAGGCAGAACCACCAGGCCAAGTGCATTGGAAAGGGCATAAACCCTTTGACAGATTAAGAACTTGCCACTCCTGGCAGGAGTGGTGCAGGGAGAGCAAGAACAATGCACGATTTTCACTGAGCCAAGCACAAATGTTCCAGCTCCACCCTGCCTTGACTAAGACATTTCCATTTAACTAGTACCAAGGAACTTGCACTATCTTTCCCCGAGATCAAAGAGTGAATGCCTCCTATTGGTGTTGAGAGCAGCAGGAATTGAGCTCTGATGCTTGTTATGTACAGGAGCAACTCTAAAGAAAAACATCTTGCCAGTATTACCCTACTGATTCTTGCCTGATCTCAAGGGCACTTTTTTGTGGCCTGCCTCAGCCCAGATGCCAGCCAGAAACCAATACATTGCTCTATAGAACAAGCAAGCAAGGAGGGATGTTCACACTCCTCAGAAATGCAGACAGATTAAATTTAGGAAACTCAAAGAGGAAAAACCTTGAAGCCAATTAAGGGACAGACCATCCCCTTGTAAAGCTGTGAGAACTCCTGTTATGACAGCTGGCCCAAAGACTGCTGTGTGTTTCAGGAAGCAAAAGATTCTAGAGCATTCTTTCCAGAAGCCTGCTCTGTCTCATTACCTTGGAGAGAGGGAACACCCCAGTCAAGAATGACCTGGAGGGAACAAGAATAAGAAATCCATTTACTTCCAAGTCAGCACAAGGAACAGAAATACAAATCCTCTTCCGCTCTTCTAATGTGGAATCCTTTGTATGCTCTGCAGAAGCTATATTTTCTTCCAACTTGTTACACTAAAGAAGTTTCCAGATTATTCCAAGTATTTTTTAAATTATGCAGTAGAAAAATAAGTACTTGAGCTATTACACGCAAGTGATAGCTACCAATAAAAGCCCACTTCAGTGACAAAGTCTGGTCTACTGCCACCTTCACTGATATAACCTTTGTTTAATTATGTCATCAAGTCAACCAACTGCACAGATTTCTTCAAGACAGAAGAAAAGGAAAGAGCCATTATGATTCTGAAACCTTATTTGGATGAATGTTTCAATAGAAAAATGATTTTTATTAGTCCACGAAATACCAGAGATACTACAAAAATAACTTCAATACCATATTGAGCAAAAAGAGTGATCAAACAATTTTACTAAGCAAAAATACCATTTGGTCTAAGGCTGGATAGAGCTTTTCACCCCATATGAGTTTATACAGACTTCACAAGACACAGCCAGCAAGTGAGCTATTATGCCACTCCTGGGATTGAGGATTACTGCTTGATACACAGCAAGGAAGTCCCTGCCTTGCAATTAGCTTTTACCCTTCTTTTAGAGGGTTAATTGGTCTGCACTACAAAACAAGCTAATCCTTCTCAAAGACAAAACATTTAAACAATGAATTTGTTTGAAGGCCAAACAAAAACCTGGCTTGAAGTAAGCTTATAGAGCCAAGCTGCGTAGACTGCTACATGCTACGGTGAGAGTCACTTCCTTCAAACATGGAAATATAGCTCACCATAGGGTGGAGAAACATTTTTCTGTTGGAAAGAAAATATAACAACGTCAAGCTTATGCAATAACACTGCAAAGTGAAATCACACCAGTATACGATGTGGCTCTACCAACAGAGAAAACTCATCTGACTGATGGAATGTGAAGAAGTGCTACACTTAGTTGGCAACTGAAATCTAATACAGCAATTAATGCAGGAGATATTTTCCTTTCAAAGGTGTTTCTCTGACAGCAGAGCAGCCCTTCAAGGGACAATCCTTGGCAATCCAAGGCTACAACTGCAGTAGGGAACAGTGAAGGAACAGTTTGCTTTCTCTCAGCAACATGCAGCTGTGCCAGATAGCACTTTCCCAGCTACATTCTTGATTTCTCAGGGTCAGTACAGGCTATGGGTCGTTTCAGGTAGGCAGACTACATGCAGATACTCAAGTTTCAGAAGAAATATAAGCTGTTATTCTGGGGCAAACAGAGCTGTGCCTGCTGTCCTCAGGCTGGTCAGCAGACCACAGCTCTGTACACTACTTATTTAGCACACCTACGTTCAACTTTGCACCAAGTGGCACGTTCTCCTGGTGAAGCATGCCTAGCTGAAGTGCGTGAGCCATCACTGCACATCACAACAGTGTAACAAAGGTGCCAGTGGCACAAGACCAGACTGGTGCACCAAGACGATCACAGAAACCCTCAAAAATACTGAGACTAAACACTTATTGAATGGCACTGCTTTACTGGCATTGCTTACGTGTCACAGGTCAGAAGGCAACATCTCCAATTCTCCCTGCAGTTAACAAGCTTTGAAATACTTTCTGTAATAGCTCACGGAGCATTTTGCAGGGTAAACGTGCACTGTGATTTCTGCCCAGCAGAGGGAGACAGGGTACTGCAGTCAGATAGAAATCTGATGACAGTTTTCCAAAGGACAGCATCAAAAAACAGTGCAGCTCCACTTTGTCATTCTTCCATCAATTGCTACTAGCTGAATTTCTGCCTCGTTTAGTGTAAGCCCTTACCATGCACTGTTTAAGAATTTGCACTGTTAAAAATCCAAATTGTGAGAGATCTGAGCACTTGAAGGTACCAGGCTGTTTTTGAACGATCTTAAATTAGGAGAAACACTCATCTGGGTAGGAGCAAAACATCTTGTAGGTATATCTTCCCTGGATAACTCCCTTTGATAAGGCTCATGGACACCGGAACACAAATAAGTAGATAGTAGGTAAAATGTTTTTCATTACCACTGAGTTAGTTATTTTCTTACAGGACTATGATTCATTAGATTTATTCACCAGAACTTCTCCAAGTATTACCTCACACTGGCACACTAAATGGAGATAAAACCACTTCTTAATATTAATAGCATTACTCAACACAGCTCCATGAGAAAGGCTGGTGTCTAACAACATTGTCTCTAATTCATCAGGAGATTCAGGGAACCCAAAAGGAGTGAGTATCCCACCCTCCTGACTCCAGGATCATCCAAGTTTGTGTAATAAAGAGGAAAAGTTCATCTTTCCAACTGCAACCATGACTGAGCACAAACCTCTGATTCAGGTGATACGCTGAGAAGTCAATGTGTGCAATGTTTTCAATCTGTCACATTATTTTTCATTGCTGTGAAAGCAGACTTTCCATCTGCTAGACCACGATACTAAGGATCTTGTGCTACAAGTTATTACCTGATATGCGAGATGGTTCTGGGAACATTTTGAGAATAAGGACCTATTTTGTTCTGGCCTTCTGACAGTGGAAGGCTGTAGTCTGAGCAGTACATTGCAGGCCAAGACTACTTAACGTGCTTAAGTTAAGCTAGAACTGGAACACCATTGAAAGGAGAAAAAAAAATCCATCTCAAAAAACACTGATTGCAAAATCCAGGGAATAAAGAAAGCCATGATGCTCTACCACACTGCAGAACAGTTTACTCGGTTTCTATAGCAGGCAGCTATTGCCATCTTTTGGCAAGTAAACTCTTCCCACAGAGCCAAGAGTCTAGCAGATGATGATTTACTGATTAAAAGCAAAAAGGAAAGCTGAAAACAAAAATTTTCTGGAGAACGCTGTAATTTGCATCATTAAGCCACCCATTTTAGCCTAAATTACCTCACCCATATAGCAGGAACAGACTCAGAACACCTGGATACTTTAACTATTGTGTCAAGATATCTTACCTAAAGATCTGTGCGCAAATTGACAATCACGAAGAATGTAAATTTGGGGTTTTCAGAATGTGGTTAGTGATTACAATTGCCAACTATATCCTCTCACTCTGTTCAGCCAGGAAGACTCCCCCCACCCCCAAGCTCCTCACTAGTGGAGCATCAAAGACACAGCTGAAACAATATGGAGTTTCTGTATTCAAAGTACAGCATTATAGGAGATAATAATTTAACACTCAGGAAACACACTCCCATTTAAAGAAAAAGAGAACTGCAAGGAAAAGCAGACTGAAAGAAGAATACTCACTTGTAGCGTAGTGTCGAAAACAACAAGCTTAGAGCTTGTTGGAACAATGTCATAACACTTGTGTGACCTCATGAATCGCACATAAATGTCACTTTCCGATTCTTCAAGTGCTGTAAGTAAAAACATTTTGTTTTATTTCCATCACCTTAAAAAAAAAATGTTCAAAAGCATGCCAAATCAACACCATTGCAGAAGGACATCCCTCAAGCAAAACTCGAATTCACACTTTCTGATCTGGACAGACAGTTAGTGGTTTGGCACTTTCCATTTTCACTCATCTTTCCCTTCAGGTTAAACAGCACAAAGTTGCTCTCCGTTGCTGAGAAGGGATTTCAGTATGGAGCAGTTACAATTCAGGCATAAATAAATACTGAATAAGCATACTAAGTACCTGAATTACAACTACATACAAAGCCAGTTTGAGATTCAAGTAGTGTCAGGCTTAGCTAACTCAAGCTCCTCCAATTAGGAAGGCTGTGGTCTCATTTCTGTCCAGTCTACTTTTCAGAGTCCTCTATTTTCTTAAGATGCAGCAGGCAGGTTTCAGTCACATTGCTCTACCCAAGCTATCTTACAAACCACATCACAAATGTCACGCTGTCAGATCCAGCATCAGTCCATACTAAACTCAATCAAGCTTTGCCTTTGTCAGAGCTTAGATGCATACACATGCAACCTCTACACTTGCTGCGTATGCTCTTTATTGTTATTAATTGTGCTCTAAAAGCAATTCAGGCCTCCATCACTCACAGCAGGTAACTCAAAGTTAACATCTCTATCCGACGTGCAGCCTTTAAACCCATAAAAATACTAGGGCACACGTTGTGCTTTTTCAGAGTGAGGAGAACCCACAAACTGGACATAGCTGTGAACCAAACGACTCTGCATTAGGAACCCATCAGCCTCAAAACTCCTCGTTTGATATATTTGCTCAAACTTAGTTATCTACTATTGGAGAAAATATTGGTCATTCGCAGAGAGGAAATTCTACACAGCATTCATTGCATACCCAGAAAAGACCACAGGCATAGATACCCAGGGAAATTCTGTTCTCACTCCTAAATTTCCTATTGATTCTGCTGTCTTAACATTACTTTATACACAAATAAGTGTAGTACAGGTAGAAACAAGCATAGGAAGACATCAAAAACTGATGAACTGCAAAATGACCGACTATTTTTAGCTGAAGAAAATCTTAACGCAGAACACATCGCTGCTCAATACAATTAAATCAACGGTTATGCAAATGTAACATAATCCTACAGCAAGTGCAGTGATTGCACTTAGATTTGTAGTGTCACATTGCCAGGCTCGATCAGTTGGGGCTGTTAATGGCAGCAAGATTAAGAACTCTGTATGGAGCAGCACGGTAAAGATCCACCAATAAAACCTCCTACTCTCCAAACACACACAGTCAGACTGACCTCAAATCACCATCACCCGCTCAGCAGCACTGACCAGTCCCACACACCCAACCTTCCCCTGTTTTGCCTTCTACTTCAGACATCTGAATTTGGCCTGTCACTTCAGGAACCACAAAGAAACCAGCTCCCTCGCTGAGGATGGAAAGCTTCAGTTGGAAGTCTTCAGACACGCACAACAGCTGTGTGTGAGCGCAGTGTTTTACACTCAAAAATAGCTAGGGAACCAGCATCTCAACAAGGATCCAATTGTCCAGCTAAAACTGAGGTTTATTTCTACAGAAGATCCTTATACTATAGAAGAGTATAATGCCCTGCTGTATTAGCTACCAACTAAACATACAGCAGCGCAGACCTACCTCATATGTTATAAACTGGTTCATCAAGTGCCTACTGGAAAGGCTATTGCAAGACCTTACAAACAGTTCAGCTCACTGGGATTACTTAGCAGCTGCCTTAGGCCAATTCTTTGTACAAATTGGATGGGAGTTATCAGCCTACGCAGCTGCTCAAAGGAGAAGAGATCTCAAGCTGAAGACCTGGTACAGCTCGTGAGCATGCTTACACATCCATCCTTCCTGCACAGCACAGGCAGACAGAGCTCAGCCTTCTCTGCAGTTCCTCTAACCTTGACAACCTTCCAGTTTGTTTATATACAACCACCATCATGCTGCAAATGCAAATAATCAAACACAGATACCCTAATCTCCATTAAGATATTTCTAATGTATTACCTATTTATCTTCTAGGTCTGCCTTTATTTGCTTTTGTTAAATACCCATTCTTCACAGCTGTCAAGCTACTGCAGCCTTATCCAGTAACTGCAAAGCAGTACTCCCTCCAGACAGACAAGAATGTATTCCTGCTTGGACTTAAAACCCCACTCGGTCTCTGCACACCTTCTCTGCATGGAAGACCATCTACCCAGCAAGCAGGAGTGTATACACTGGCTCTTCTTTCCTTTCACCACAAATGAGTGATGTGCTCAGGTGTTGATGGCACAGTGATGCATACTGCATGTACAAGGAGCAGCAGTCTCTGCTCCCATCTGAAGTGACAGAGGTATCCAGAATTAGATCTGCATAAGGAGCCTCATTTGCAGAAGCCCTCACAGCAATGGATGCCCCAAGTTGTGTCACACCACAGGAGTACTACATGCTACAATAATTTTGAGAACAAGATCTTAAGTGCTTCTCCTTGGAAGCTGAACTGAACTGTAGCAGTGCCAAGCACAAGCTGTCTGTGCCATCCCTATCAATTTTCTTCCTTCCCCCCTGGTCAGATGGCTGATGTATGCCTCTCACGCTGATTCTGTACCAACCCTTGCATTAAGCGTGAAGATGGAATGGCATCAGACAACTACAGTTAGCCGGGCACAGCAAAGGCAGTCGGAGAGAAGCCTTGGGGAAATGCATCTGCTGGAACTCAGCTTATGTTCACACCAAGAGTCAGGATGCTGCCTCCAGCCGAACAGCAGCTCCCTGCAGTTCATTATCTGAATGCTACTTGCTCACAGAGCAGATTCCCAGCAGGAGCCATCTCAACCTAGAGCAGGGATCAGGACAACAAGAGCATACTATGTCTGACGGTGCGCTCCCACGTTGGCATTCCCTCATGAAAGCCCATTTCTTGGGAGATAAACTTTGCATAAGTCTTCAAGTGGACATTCTCCACATGCACTCCACCACCATGGTCACAGGCAAAGGCAGAAGGGCAAATCCCCCGCACTTCCTTCCACAGTTTCTGATAAGCAGAGCAGAAGCTGCCTAAAAGGAGACAAGACTTCTGGAAGATTAAAGCACCTGAAGTCAACTGATTGAGCCCTGTCTTAAGGCTTCTTTTAAGTTCAAGTACCTCTGTATTACCCTTTAAAGCATAAAATACTCATCTATGTATTTTTCCCAAAGCAACTCCCCTACCTTAGGTACTTTAGCACAAGTAATTTTTACTCCTTTCTTCCCTCCCACTCCTCTGTAACATCAAACATGTTTTAACCTTTTGTTTTGTTTTGTTTTTAAGGCTAACTACTATTTAGAAAAACATAGATAAAACTATTGAGCAACACATGCAGAGATTGCAGTGGGACCTGGTCTAAGTTTAACCCTCTATTTAGAGAGCATACAGCTAGCACCTGAATACCATACATGAAAGGGAAGCTTCCCCAGCACTCCTGAAGCCATTCCTCCTCAGGTCTTCTGTACAGACACCTTCAATCCCACTCATACCTTCACCACCACACAGAGCCCTTTCTGACTGCAGCTTCCCCCTCAAAATTCCAAGGCATTCAAAAGAAAAGAAGAGGAATGCCTGCAGATGGAAAACGGGAACATGCAGTAACACATATGGTCAACACATACCGAAAAGCCTCCACATACTGTGGCACAGAAACCTACAGGAAGTTTCTCTGAGTTGCTTACTGCAAACCAGAGCATCTTTTCTACGGTCCATCACATCTGACCGACCCAGCAACGAGATCCTAGACCACATGTGTCTTCCAGCTTCAGAAGTACAGAATCACATCTTAAAACAAAACCAGTACCTATATTATAGATATATTACACTCCTTGTTGTGACTGGATACCAGTGCAGAAATACAAGTTTAACATGCAGTTTCAGGAGCATCTGAAAGGAGGGCACTGTGTCCCATACAAACTGTTCTCTCTCATCTTTCAACCACGTCACTGCAGCCAGAGGAACGCTCCCTGGAGCACTGCTGCTCCTCACTGTTAGGCTGAGAGCTGTCAGCTCAAGCAGGTCTCACTTACTTGATAAACATAAAGAAACCTTCTGACGGACCTGAGCAATGGTTTGTGTCACTGATATTTCTAAGATCACTCTGAAATTAACTGCTAGTTTTTAAAAAGCAGAAAAAACGCACCTTATAGAAGCATATCAGAAACCATCTCCCTCACATATCAGCTAACTACCTGGATGGACAAACAACCTCGAGGAAGCCAAAAAGCTATGAGTACACACACACACACACACACACACACACACACACACAATGTTCTCCCCCCCCCATCCCCCCAAGTGATTTTTATCGCCATCTGTCCAGGAAACTACAACCTGAAAAGCTTTGCTTCTGTTGCTACAAGAAAGCCCTAAGTCCTACCAGTACTCAAGCTGAAGTATGTGGCATTGAGCAATGGAACAACCTGCTCCTATGGCAGATGAAAGGAAAACAGGGATGTGTATGGAGTATGGTTAACAATGATTAACGCTAAGTAGTATTGTAGCTATTTTACAGATGGTATAGTTAGAAAGATTACTGTGAAGGAAAGAAGCAATCAAAATAAAGGAAAGCTCTCACTCATGTCCCAGGCTCGCAGTAGGAAACTCCCAAAGAGTGATTTCCAGAAAGAGAACCTTCCCCAGTGGTGGTCAGCCCTTAAATGGGGTATAGGAGAAGCGGAGCCAGGCTCCACCCCTTCTGGTCACACAGGTGCATTGCCTTCACCTGTGCTCACGTGGCTGACTCAGCTCTCACCTCTGATCAATCAGTGGTCCAGGCCATGATTCCACAGTTCCCATGCAGGATGTAAGAACATCACAAGCACGTTTCTATCCCCATGTACTAAGGAACACAGTTATTGAAAAATACAGTCTTTTCAGTTACTCTGTCCATACGCAGTTTAGGTTTCTCCAGCCCACACTGAAAAAAAAATACCACCTTCCCAGCAACACATTGATGACCACATTCCAGATAGCAGTGAATAAGAAGTTTAATATTAAAGACAAAAGATATTCTCATCCCAACTTTTAATCACAGAATTGATCCAATAGTAACGCATTAGGTAAAGTTTGTCAACACAATTAAGCTGATTAGCTTTACTAAAAGGTGCTAACAAAAATCACTCTCCTATTCCTTAACCAGGTAATGTAATTAAACATTTGGTTAACAGAAGTTTACAGGAATCTGCATTAGACAAATAGGTATCACAGTGAAAACAGCAACTGGAGAGTTGTTCATACACAACAAGAAATGGATTTTGTACACAATGAAGCAGTAAGAGGACATGACTGCAGTCTGCTGAGCTGTCGACTCCAGAGCCAGGAGCACCGAAAACAGCAGACAAGAAACAAGACACCAGGAGCAGAATCAGTGTCAGACTCAGCAGGAAAAGAATACTGACCTAGCATAAGAAGGACGAGCACAGAACAAGAAGTGATGTTTTACTGTACCATTTGATTTATGTTCATCCATGAGGAAGCTGTTCTCAGAATAAAAGGAAAACAAAACCCACAACAACTAAACACTGCCAAAAAATCATCTGACTGATGATGTGGGTGTTAAAACCTAATGGTAACAAAGAATGGAAAAGGTGGAAAGAGATGGTTACAAAGATGCCTATTGTTAGTGGCAGGAGATAAATCATTACATTTTTGGAACCAGCTTGGAACAGCTTTGCTGCAAACACAGCAAGCAAGGCTAGCAAAGGACTGGCTCTGATCTTAGAAGTGAGTTTAGTCTTATATGCAGAAGGCAATGGACTATTCTGTGACAAGCCAAAAGGCTTTCAAATGCAAGAAAACAGAAGAGGGTGCAAAAAAGAAACAAGAAGCTTTTTCTTTTTGAAAGCTGCAGAGAAATAGAAGATATCCTGGCAGACCACACAGTAAACTCCCAGAGCAGCATTATTCATGCAGCCACAGGCTACACGACACACGAGCTGCAGATGGGATGCTTCCCACCCCAATGCAAAAGAATGCATGAGCTGGCAGCTAAAGAAAGATCACATTAAGTTTACAGATGTAAGACTCTCTGATACAAAGAAGTGATAGGAAGTGCCTCTACAGATCAGTATCAGCAGTTTCTTCTTCAGTGATCCAAGATGAATTTGTTATTACAGTGAGAACACAGAACTTCTGATAGGAGGAGGATTTTAGAAAGCAGAAGCATGCACAGATGCTATTAGAAAGCCTAAGCCATGCCTTCCTAGTGTAGTTCATCCCACAAATAGAAAGAGGTTCTGAAAGTACACAAAACAGGGGGAAAGAATAGGTACATGAAGAAGTGAAGAACCATATGTAGAAAAAGTAAGCTTTCCATGTCTTCCTTACAATAACAGAAAGCTAAAAGAAACCATGGCACACCTTAAAGTATCTCAGCTCCAAAGTTATATTCTCGATTGCTTAAGGCATTTGAACAAGACTTAAGATTCCTTGCATCTACACCTTTTCGCACATAACCCTACCTTTTAAAGTCTAGAGTCTGTGCAACTGTTGAACCACTCCAGATCACTGAGGTAATTCAGATGCCTGTGTCACAAGGGGCTGCTTGATTGCAGGATCTTACACACAGTCAAGAGACACCATAGCTATATAGGTAGCCAGCTGCCATGCTGCTTCAGTCTATAAGTTAGTAACAAAGGGCACTTGCCAATAGTTTGATGCTTCGCAGGGAAAACACTGCAAAAAGGCTCAGAGGATCAAGGCTTCCTTTTCAGTGCTCTAAGTAGTGATCTTGGAAACAGAACCAGAAGAGGATTCCAGGAGTTTGCAAGAAGACTGAGAAATGGTTACAGGAATTTATAAATGAATTCATAAATGGCTTGGAGTTAATGATGTCTTTCAACAAATACCAGAACTGGAAAGAAGTGCTTGGTCTGATGAGCACAAATCAGGGGAGTGACTAAATAAAGAACCACCAAGAAAGAACTACCCTACTGCTATTCATTTCATTCCATAAACTACAAGTAGGGAAAAGGCTTTCTTTGCTTAACCAGAACAAACCAAACAAAAACAAACAAACTCACTCCAGCTGTCACAGGGCCATTAACTCAGGCCAGAAGCTGGTTAAACAGAAAAAAGCAACCCTGGGATTCTGTACAGCTTCCTCCTTCAAAGATCCTAAAACATGGAAGGAGACAAACACCAGCAGCTGCCTTAGTGCAGAACAAAATAGCTGTCCCTAAGACAGCTTCACTTTTCTGGCTGTGAGGCTTAAATATCTCCACTTCTCCAAATTCAGTAATAGCAAAGACATGTAAGAGAAAAGTAATACAAATAACTGCCCCGACAGATTTAAGAGTTTGATTTCAGTCTTCCCTGTGCCATCGTACGCTTCAAAATCCTGCACTGAGATCTGTTTCTAAGCTTTGGAGTGAAGACATCCTAGTGAACAGCGGGAGAAGTTAACACTTCCTTTATCCTGTTGCTCCCTGCTGGCAGGCTGGATAAGCAAATAAGGTGAGATCTGAGGCAGACAGAAAGCAGTGAGCAGCTTAAGAAACTTCACATTCCACAGCTAATCTTAGCAACTCTGAAGCTTCTTGTCCAGGCAGGCAGAGAAAAACTTGCTTGTTTACAAGCAAAAGCTGCATTGTTTGGGAACCACCTGGAGAACCAGGTAAACAGTGCTGGTAAATAGTACCAGAAGTGCACTGAGTAGCTCTGGGATAGCCCGCTGTCACTTAGATCAGGGTCAGGCCACAGCTAAGGGTTTGTGCTTCAACTACAGCCACTTATGTGAACAGAGGCAGCAACTTCAGCCTACAACCCAATAATACCTCTGAGACTTTTTTTTGGGGGGGTTGTTTTTTTTTCACTCTTTCTTTTCTTCCCTTGCCACCAGGCAGCATGATTTTTCCCTAAGCATCCCAAACCAAGATCTAATTTAAGGCAATGGCCAGTTTGGAATGCAAACACGCTCTTCCAGACTGAGAGATGCCAGCCACAACCCAAGAGACCAAAAATGGTATTAACCCTCTGAATATTAACATCAGAGACTTTCACTGGAGAGCAGAATTCAAGAAAGGTTCAAGGCAGGTGACAGATGAAGGAATAAAACAGCCTGTATCCTTAGAAGTGCTACCTATACAGGAAGGCTGGTAACTTAACGAAAAAAACCATGACTTTTTTGCAGTTTCTTTAAAGCAAGCACTAAACCTACTACACACAGTCTGCATTCACTTTAGAACAGCGATACCCATTCACTGTTAAGAGTTAAAGATAATTAAGAGTTAAAGATAACAACAAGGAGCTTAACCAAAGCATTGTCCACAAGACAAACACCTTCAATATGAATCTAGCACACAAGACAACTACGTACTCCTAATGAATAGGGCAAGAATCTAATCTGTAGGAGACCTTTCACTGAAGACTAACGGTGTAAACTGAAAGCACAGAATGCTTTACAGGAAGAAATGAACTTTCACGTGTAAGCCTAAAGACTTCAGGTCATGTCTGCTATAGAAACAGCTTCGTCAGGTCTAACAGAACGGGTCATAAGGAAGCATTTCAGGTATTTCTCAACCTAGCTTTTCAACTGCTGGTTCCAAATCTAGAATTGGAGGGTGTTCAAGCAAGGTGACAACATATAACTGCACGCGCAAAGCATCCACCTTCACGTCCCATTCTACCCAATCCCAACTATCAGCACTCCCTCCTCCTCCTGAAGTCAGGATACCATTCCAAGGCTCACGCAGGAAGCATTAACATCCACCTGTTCTTGTGCCACTGTTGTTCATCACCTAGTTCTCCTCCTTGAGGTTCACTCCTTTCCCACAGGATATTTTCATACATAGCGTTATCACATCCCTTTGCTATATTAAAAGAGTGAAAGCCTTCAGTCTCCTCCTCACAAACTCTACTCTCTGGTCACACAAATGATCTTTTTGTAGGTTACTCCCTTCTGCACGACCTCACGTATCTTCTTTCTCTACACCAATAAAGACTCAGACCGAGCAGAAGAGAAAAATCACTTTTTTTTAACCATTCCGTACACTGTATCTGAAAATACCCAACACCTGAACTAAATGGCACAATAATCTTGTCCAAAAACAGACAAAGGGAAACATGCCTTTGAAAAAACTAAAATAAGTGAGAGCTGCTTTAAGGCAAAACTGAGGATTGTCATCTAATCTCTGCTGTAGTCACAATTCACAACAGTTAAACTATCTGTAGAATCACTTTATGTTAAACAGCAAAATCTGCATGAATTTCAGCATCTAAAAAACCAGCTAGACTCATTCAAACAGCATTCTGAACTACCATGAAAATAACCACATCACATTCAGGAACACGTCAGACATGAGCGACTCCTGAAAGGATGGAGTTATTTAAGCTTCCCAAAGCTCTGTCTGGGTGCCAAACAAGAAGAGATGCCAAATGTCAAATTCAGCTCTGCCCTAACATAGTTATGTTTGTATTAAATTGATTGGATGATGCATTAAGATGAGACGCTGGTGTAACCCCTCCACGGGCAGATGTTCTCCTGACCTCCCTGGCTTTCCTTTGTCAGTCTACTCCAAGTAGAGCCCCAGTAAAGCTCACCACTGCATGCAACCAAGCCAAACAGCCTCAGCACAGAGAGGCATGCTTCTTTGCTGCTTTAAGTGATCTCACTTTAAAGTAAGGCCCCATAGACAAATACTTGTGAACATCCTGCCCCAAGTTATCCAAAACACAGTACGGTCTACAGAGAGCCCTATCTTAAATGACACTCATATCTGTTGCAAGTGATTAGAAAGCAGAAGCATCTCATGTTATTCAGCAACAGTTACACTGAGCCAGCTCATGAGAATACTCCACTGTCATTCTTACCACATTGGCATTATTTCAGCTTAAATCAAGTCGCGTTCATTCAGTATTCAGCCTTGCCCAAAGGCACCAAGTTTTCCAAGAGCGCCAACTTGACCACGAAAATCAAATTTAGCAGTTGAGGTTACCAGACTACCAACACACCAACAGGATTTCAGCTACACCATCATCCCTTCATGGCCACCACAGTCAGGTAGTGTATTTCAGACCACCACCTAGGATGTTTGTCAAGGAACGGGCAGCAGCCACCCAAAGCAGACTCAAGAGACACCATCTTGTAGTCATCCCTAACGTAACACTGATATTACAGCTGCCACTTCTACCATTCCTTACTGAAGTACTCAACTCTGCAAACTCAGCATCTGCATATGGACACGCCAGGGTAGCTCAGGGCACCCGAGAGGAAGTGGAGGTGACACTGTTCAAAGTCTTCTACCTTACACCAAGCAGTGGTTTACCAATTGCTGGTAGCTAACCATGGCTTTTCCCAGGAAGATTGTGTTTGCAGCCCATGCAGGTGCAGTACAACCAAGACAAATCAGCTCCAACACCTCCTACAAAACTCAGCTCTCAGTTGCTTCAGCTTGGCCAAGTAATTACAGGGACTCACTGCTGCCACAATTCGCCTTTTCCCTCCAACTGTTTCTAGGAACTTCCAGACAGAACGGTTCCGCTATTTCCAGGAATGGATTGGGGAAAAATAAGTGCTTTTGCAAGCTGAATTTTTATGAAAGCTTTTTTCAAGGCCAAAAGCAGAGGCTTTTCAAGCAGGTCCTGTGTAACAAGGCTGCATCTTCTGCTGTACTCAAACACCATTTGCCAAAGTAATAACACTTGATGAGTTTGTAACCGGTCTTTTTCAGGAAACAACTCCACACACCACTATGAATTGGTTATTTCCTAGTCAGCTCTGAGCGGGGTTTTCCTCAAGGTAAAACTAAATGCTACAGTAAGAGCTGCATCTTCTGTAGGAGCAGAAAGCATTAGGACAAGATGGAGCTGGCGAGCACTGGGCTGACAGTAAAAAAAATAGGCAGTACTCACACAAGGAAAAAGATGAGCACACAGACTGCACAAACAATTCCTCACCTAAGATGACAAAGCTCCCCAAAGTTTGTTTTATGCTCCTCCAAGTAAGGCTTGATGCAGAAAATTATAGGTAAAAAAAAGAGAGAAAAAAAAGAGAATTTCCATGATGAATATTTCTTTGGGAATATTTCTATGATGTCACCACACAGCAAAAAGACAGACAAGGGATGTGAGGTTGCCCAGGACAGCACAGCATTTGATCGTAACTTCCTGCATGAACTACTAAAGCTAACTTATCTGGAATATTCACAAGTTCATTCTTTCACTCTTCTTGAAAGTTTTGTCATGGGAAAGCTCAATACCCTCTTGATATTCTTTGCTGCAAAGTGACAAAAAAAGAAGCAGAGTAAATTTGGTAGGAGCAGACGCAGATAATGCAGTATTACTCCAAAATCAGACATCCAGAGGAAAAAAGGCACCAACTGACAGGACTTTTCCCCCTTCCCATTTGCTATTATGCCTTAAATATTGTAAAACAAATGAGCTCTAAAGCAGAAAATGATTCCTCATTTAAGACCATATAAAGTCCACTAATCTCAGTCATCCTCTTCACATCATTTCTCGCTCTGTCCACCTGTGGTCCTAAAAGGCTGTGAAAGAGGATGCACAACACTCCCTAACATCATCACCATGTACCCCAATATACTATAGAACAGTTCATGAGCAAAATACCACTTCTCAGCTCTCAGGAGCAACAGCTCTAACAACCACACGATGATCACTTACCAGAAGCAAACCCCAGCTGTGAAAGAACTCTGCACCTCTGGTTCTTTGTTAGTAATACTAAGCACAGTAAAGCTATGCAGTAATTAATATTTCCCAAACTGAATACCTGATCCTTCAGACTTAAGATTCTGATTCTTAAACAAAACCTAGCACGTGTATTAATGTGCATTTTTTTTTTTACCAACTTCTTACAATCATTTTTGTCACACCTCCACTCAGATTTGCCAGTGGCAGGCTGGCAGATAGGAAGGGCTGAGCAAGAAACCACTTCTGAGAACTGCAGAGCAGGGAAGGAATGACTCCAGACACAACAATTAGTTGAGAGGGGATGCAATTACTGGTGAAAGTCTATTTCAAGGGATAGCGAGAAACAAGCACATGACACGAGAGATGAAGAAAGTGAGATGAAGAGCAGGGCATCACCATGAGGAATTCCATCATAATGCAAACTGTTTATCAAATAACTGCCTGAGTGCAACTTTGTGCAGGGAAGTAGAGCATCCAAGAATGAGTGCACAGTTCCATGACGCTGAAGCTGTGACTGCTGCAGTCTGCAGAGCTCCTTTTTCCAGACTAGGAATTGAGCAGAGATACACAAGAACCATGCACTGAACTCCTGCCTTTGCAAAGGCTCTCCGAGTTCACTGCATGTGTTTTTCTGGCATCTGCCAAGTGTTGCATCATCAGTAGTTACCGGAGAAGAAAAATAAGAATGTGGAGATGTGCAAAGTCCTGAAGCTAGGGAGAAACAACCCCAGGTATGAGGACAAGCTGGGAGCTACCCAGCTGGAAAGCTGCTCGACAGTGAAGGGCCCGAGGTTCTGGCAGACATCAAGCTGAACACAAGCCAGCCATGTGCCCTTGCCACCAGGAAGGCGAGCACCATCCTGGGCTGCATTAGGCAAGGAACACCTGCAGTGCAAGGAGGTGCACCATTCCCTCTACTCAGGGCTGGTAAGGCCACACCTGGAGTCCAGTTGTGGGCCCCTTGAATACAAGAGATGAGGAAATACTGGAGAGCATCAGAAGAAGGAGCATGAAGACAACAAAGGGACTGGGGATCCTCTGAGAGCCAAAGAGAGTGGGGACTGCTCAGCCCAGAGACAAGGAGGCTCAGCAGGACCTGAAAGGAAGGTCTGAAGAAGATGGAGCTAGGCCTGACACCAGGACAGGAGGCAACGAATGTGAACTGCAAAACAGGAGGTTCCCTTTGGACATCAACAGTTGCTTATTTCAGTGACTAAGCACTGGCCCAGCATAACAGACTCATGAAAGGTCTCACAGCATTAACCTACTCCAGGCTACAACAAGAAACTCCACTCCCCCCCAACAGATAACTTCTTGAGAAAACATAGGTAGGCCATCCCCATCCAAGGAACGCTGAGCAGGATGAGTTCAGTGTCTCATATATAAATAAGTTTCCCGTTCAAACAGAAAAGTCTTCCAGTTAGAAGGTACTCCATGCTTCTTACAGGAGTTTTTAAACTTCTCTACTCTGATTATTATGAGGAAAAATCCCTTCAAGAAGTTCCAATTAAGTCAAATATCCACTGGCCTATGCTGTCGTTCTCTTCAGTGTCCATCCTGTCCCGCTGCAGTGCAGTTGCTCTGTTAACCACCATCTCAGAGATGAAACTATTTGCTCTTCTACACCCCATAAGAGCAGTAGTATTAAGCCAGTGCTAGAGCGAGCCACTAAGTCAGAGATCCCAGAGAGTCCTGTCACATACATTACCTAAACGTGCTTCACACACAAAGAAAAAGACAACCATCAGCACTGATTCCAGGGACAAAAGCATCCTGTGTAGTACTGCTCACGTTAATTAGGTATGAAATGTGGAGAAAAGAAGAAAAACCCTTTATTTAGAAGACATCTCATCACACTAGACTCTGCACATTTTGTTCCGTTGCTGCTCACACTATAAATCTTTCCTGTATCGCTTTTTCCCCGTGTAACTCTCTTAATTAGAATCCAAATTAAATGAATGCCTTCTGTGCTTTCGCATCCTCATTTGTGTAACCTCTGAGGAGAATGACAAGCAGAAATCCTTCCCAGCATACTGGATGGCATTCAGTGAACAGATTGAGCCTCACTTCGCACCTTTTTTTTTTCTTTTTTTTTTTTATTAACCTCTATGTTTCAAGAGGGCTGGAGCATAATTTGATACACGAGATAACTATCAACTGACACAGAAACTGGAAAGCTGGAAAGAGGAAATACTCAAAAGCAGAGGCAAAACAAGTTTCACGTTTCTGGTTTACCTTTCAGTTGAGGCATCGCTGGAGAAAGTTCACTTGGAGTTTGAGAAAAGATCATCAGTTAAACTGTGGCTGCGTACATTTAATTAAACCTTATCAAGATCTCAAAGCTGTTTCTCAACTTCTGAGCGCTACTTGTCACCCAACAAGAAATGATCCCTATCAGATGCCGCCGCGCTCCCCCCACCCCCAATATTAGCACAAGCTACAGCAACTAGTGCAAAAATTTAGGTCATAAAACACGCACTGCAACTAAGCCGCTGCATTTCCACCTGCGTTCAGCGTGCTGTGACTCTCCTTCCACAGGCATCCTCACGTAGAGCCATCCTGCAGCTCGGGTCTGATGCCCACACTCAGTCCCACGTACATCTCGCCCTGCGTTCCCTTTCCAGGCACAGAAGTAGGATTTCACTGAAGCGAGCTGGGCGCTTCAGTCTGCCTTCTGACAGATCCCCAACTCGCTCCCTGGGCTCAAGTACCCCCAGGAAAAGCTTTCCATTTCTAAACGAATCCACAAAGCAAACTTCCTCCACAACTCACCTCACCATTCCCAGAGACGCACAGACACCCAGCCCAACTTTGCAGTAACACGTGCTGGTGCTGGAGAGGTGTTTCAAAACTGACTTTTTGGGGCTGTTTCTCCCTGCCTTTACCAGACACACAGATTTCTGAAGGGCTTAAAATGGTTCAACTGTTAGCGAGCAGCTTTTGAGAGCCACTACCTACAGCAACCAGACTAAAAACATACATCAGAAGTAAAATCAGCAACATGCAGCTAGAAGTATGCGAGCAGAGACAAGAAAGCCATGGCACAGCAACAAATGCTCACACTGAACCACGTTCAGAGCTCAGTATTTCATTACAGATCCCACTCTGGAACCCCTCCTATAGAGAAAAAGGAGCAAAAGAAGGCAACCCCCCCTCCCCACACACACAGAGCTCTGTTGGCAGGAGTTGCTTTCTCCAAGCACAGGAAGCTCAGGGCTGAGCTGCTGACCACCAAGGCAGCTCAGGAGCACAGCAGCCCGGGTATTCGGGTATTTATCCCCCTACAGAGTGACTCTGCCCGCTTATTTCCAAAGCTGCCCTTACATATTTGTCCTACGCTCTACACCGGCAGAGAGCGGGCAAGTTCGGGCCGCCGTGGGACGCCGGGTGAGGATGTGCCGGCGAGAAACGAAGCGGGAACACGCGGGGAAACCGCGGGCAGAGCCCGGGCAAACCCCGCAGCACTGAGCGGCTCGAACACAGCCGGGCCACTGAGCGCAGCGTTCCGCCGCCCCTCGCTCTCGCAGCCTATATTTGGTATCGAGGAGCGATGGGGGGGGGCGGGGAGGCTGCACCCCTCAGAGCAGCGCCGGGGCCGCAGGTGGAGGCGGGCGGGGCGGCAGCGGCCCCAACCGCACGTGTGCCGCCCCGGGGACAAAAGGCGCGGGGCTGCGGCCGCCCCCTTCCCTTCCCTTCCCCCTCCCCCCCCGCCCCTTCGGGCCGTTCCCCCCTCGCGCTTTTACCTTCATCTTCGAGCTCGAGTTTCTCCAGCATCCCTTCGGAGGCGGCCGGGAGCTGAGAAAGAGCCGGAGCCGCCGCTGCCGCCGCCGCCTGCGGGAGGGAAAAGAGGAGAAGGAGACGTGCTGAGCATCCAGGCGCACACTCAGCGGCCCCGCGGCGGCATCGGGCAGACGGAGTCGGGCACGGCTGCCCCTCGGCCTCCCGCACACGCCCGGCTCGCTGCGCGCTGCTCTTACACACACCCAGGGGGAGGAACCGGGACTCGCCCTTCCTCCCCCACCCCCCTCCTCCTCCTTCCCGCGGTCCATTAACCCCGCGGCCGCCGGGCTCTCACCGCCACTGCCGCCCGCGGCCGCCGGCGCTGCCCCGCCCTCAGGGAGCGGCCGTCCGATGCGCTGATGGAGCGGCGCTGACCGCGGGGCTGCGCGGCACCACGCACCGCTCGGCCGCCTCTCCCCTCCCCCCCCCCACCGTTCCCCCCTCCCGCGGGGGAATGGTACGTTCCGTTTTGCTGCAGTCGGGGCCGCCGGGCGGCGGGGAACTACCACTGCGGCGCGCGGCGGGGAGGGAGAAGGGGAGGAGAGGGACGTTTGACCGCAACGCCGATCTGAGGGCTCCGCCGGACCGGCCGCCTCACACAGCCCATCGCGCGGCTCGGACGAGCGGCCGGCTGCGCTGCGTGAGGGCGCGGTGCGAGAGGGGGCGGGGGTTGGGGAGGACGGCCGTCGGATCCCCCCCCCCCGCGGGGTCGTGGTGGTACAGTCCCGCGCGCTCACCTGCGGGCGGAGCGGGCGGAACCACTGCGCCGCGGGGAGGGGGGGCGGGGGTTCCCCGAGCGGGGGGAGGGGGAGGAGGGGACCGCCGTCCCGCGCACCGCCGTGCGCCTGTGAGGAGATGGAGTCCGCATTGTGCCGAAGGTCACGCGTTAAAAGCCATCAAAGCGAACGGTTTTGGGGGGTGTTCCGTCGGGATTTCAGCGTTAGCGCCGGCCTGCTCTGCTTCTGTCTAGGGATGTTCAGTGGGAAGGTGACTGCATCCAGTTCTTCACCGTAACGATGCTTTGGAAGGGAAAACCCTCAGAGCGTTTCGCTTCTCCTAAAGCAATACCTCCTATTTCTTTCTGTATAATTCTATCCCACGCTGTCTGCCTTGGCACTGATGAGTTTTTATGTGCTTTGCTAAAGAGAGGAATCAGACGCTGCCTGATGGGAAATAACGGTCCTGATTTGGTGTCCGGGGTAAAACACAGTGTATTCACTCTGAGTTATCATCTCCCGAGCGCCATACACGAGGAAATACCATCCCAAGGTTATTTGCAGGTGGAGGTGACACTGAAGGGCACTGCATTTCACTGCTGTGAAACGGGGCAGTAAGCCAGGAGAGCCTATTTAATGCACTGAGCCCCTCTGTGCTGGGAACCTCGGAGCTTAAAGCGAGATCAGCGAGATCTGCCTCTTTACAGAGGCAGAAACTGCATCCAGATGAGGAGTACTATGAGAAAGTCAAGGCAATTTGAAGGCGGTAATTAAATATATAGCAGGGATTCGTAGTGTACACTTCATGCTGTTACGTTCAGACTGATTAAAAAACCCACCAAACAACACATGCACACACACACACACATAAAAAACCCAGCCACCAGCTAAGTAAGTTGAGAAGTTAAGGCTGAAATTCCATCCCCCGTTGTGCCTCAGTGTTCGGATTTATTTAAACCAGCCTTAGAACAAGCTGCTGATGGCGGTGTTCATTCTGCTCATCGCATTGCATTCTAGCTCTCCTTGTGCTTGTAGGCAACACAGTGAGGTCGGAACAGGAAACTGATGCAGCTGAAAAGCAAACAGACCAAGAGGAAAGCCTGGGCTTTATCCAGATCAGTTCCCAGCCCAGCTCTCTGTTCACTTGCACTGGCACAAGAAGTGCTGAGGGCAGCGATGGCAGTGGGACCGTGCCTGCTGCAAACAGCCTGCTCACGTTCACTGGGATGGATGGTGGGAACGGTGCTCACTGTGACCTGCTGCAGCACTGTACAGACCTGCAGATACCGTCAGCAATCCTTGACAGTGCCTCTCTCTACAAACTCTGCTGTTCTACAGAAGGATTACCAGGTAAAGGTAGGAAAAAGCTGTCTTCCAAAGCAGCTGTAATTCCCACTGAGCTGATGCTGTGTGCTGTAACATTTCAGTGTCTCTTACAGCTGCTGTGCTGCCGCAGGAGGTTTCTATTAACTACATCCTCAGGATTTGTCCAGATTAGTATTTGAATTATTGGTATCAGACTGTGTCAGGTAACCCGTTTTAACTGTTCGAGTTGCAGTGAGTATCTGCTTTGTGTACTAAATATTACTAGGGAAAATAAACTTTGTATCAGTTTAGAATTAAAATACATTCAAAAATCAAAATTGCCTGAATGCGTTTTTGGTTTGCCACATTTCAGGTCTTACAGGAGCATTATTCAAGCCAAATAAAGCAAGGACTTACAACATAACACTGAACCAGCCTGACATAACACTGAACCAGCCTGACATAACACTGAACCAGCCTGAAAACAGGTGATGTACTCTGTAGAGGTAAAATCTGCCATGTCAACTAAATATGCACTTACATATTACCCAGAAGTCATTTTAGCCCCATGTCCTGTAGGAATTCCTTTGCTTTCAGAAGGATATTCCAAGCATTTGAATCGTGGGAGTGGTTCA
Source organism: Callipepla californica brunnescens (assembly GCA_023055505.1). NCBI lineage: Eukaryota > Metazoa > Chordata > Aves > Galliformes > Odontophoridae > Callipepla > Callipepla californica. The sequence continues at coordinate 5,006,840 of JALIRH010000006.1, forward strand.
GGGATGTGGACAGCAGTTATCCTCAGCATAAAACTGCCTCTGATATATCTTCCTGATGGTTTGACTCCCTGAATTCACCATATCCACCAGGATGAGGATCTGTCAGGGGCAGTCATCAGTGCAGAGCGATTATCTGAGTCTGAGTGTCGTCTCTCCTGAGCTGGGACACATTCTGTGTGGCTTTTCCTATAGAATGAGTTACCCTAGGTTGCTGCAACTGCAACCAGGGGAGAAGCAGTTGTTTGTAGGCCATCATTCGTGTGATCTCTTTTAGACAAGAACTCAGTGCACTTGATCTGTGTGCTGGGCTCCAATCTCTGCACTGACTAGATCTCTCCACCTCCAGTTAGTCAGGTTCATTCTGCCTGGAATACCTGTGTGCAAGGGGAGGTGGGTGGAGGGAGCCAAGGAACTAGAAACTAGTCAGTACAACTTTGATTCCAAAATGGATAGGAGGAAAAATAGGCTGGTTTTCAGTTATTAGAAGAAGGAAAGATCTCTGGTAACAGCCAACGTGTGTGAACAATGCCAGGTCAATCTCAGCCACGTTAATAGCAGGCTAGAAGTCCTGGGTAAGCAGATGGCAGTGTGAGTTAATGAGACTATCGACACTATCTCATGGCACTCTCCTAAGCAAACCAGAGAGTCCGGATGAAACTGCTGCTAAAGGTCAGAGCCATGCTCACAAGGAAGGCAGTAACATTTCTTTATCTAACTGGGAGGGTTTGACAGAGCATTCCATGGAAGCTGTGTCCTCTCTAATATCGTTCAGTGTTTCCACTGGTGACTCAATGCAGAAATAATCAGTAACCATGTTTTCAGGTGATCCAGTACTAAGAGAAGCTGTACCTTTGTGGGTAGCCTTACAACTTAGGTACTATCTTGAGAAAGAAGGGTGCACATTGGAATGGGTAAGTACAAAGCTATCCACAAGTAAGAACAACCAAAAATAAAATGAGAAAAGCCTGGCTTTTAACAGTCATGCAAAGAAATGACCAAAGAATGAAACTAAATGTCAGACAACGATGTCAAATTCATGGGGAAAAAAAATCATGCTATCTCCTGAAGTTTTACAGGTAAGGCATGGAAATACATTCCATGCATTTGTTGATTAGATACCAGCTAGGATAGTGGATTCAGTTTGGGGCACTGAACTGAAGAATAAAGAGAGAGAATCCACAGAGCAGCAACAGCAGTGATAGAGGAGTTGAGAAATCACAACATGTGAAGAAAGGCTTGAAGACCTCGAAAGAAGAGGACCAAAGGGAAAAACAATAACAGGTTCCAAAATGTAATATGTCCTTGCAAGGAGGAAAGTGACAGGGAAGCACCATCACTTGATTGTGCTGGGGGTGGGGTGAGGGGAATGAATTTTTGGAGTCCTTTCTAGACTTTCCAGTCTTTACAAAAGTGCAATGCAGTCTTAATATGGGAATTCAATGAGATATCTTTGTTTTGTACAGTCAGAGTTTACATACAGCCTAACAGATCCATAACTCTGCTTTGCTTCTCTCTCCAAGTGGCCTGAATTCTAGATTAGAAGCATTATTTGAGTAATAATAACGATGACTCATTAGTCTTTGATGATAGGTAGAAAAGAAAAACAACTGAAAAGTTGCAGCAGCAAATCACACGAGTCTGCACAGAACAGACTTCAGCATTGCCACAAGCACATCTGTCCTGTAGTAAGAAATAGGTGTTCTCAGTTAAATTCAAGGCTGCCCCTCTCCAGGCTCTGCCTGACCTTTCTCCACCGTTCTGTTCTGCTCACTGAAGGCGGTAGCATCGCTGAGACTGAGCTCTGCCGGGTGCCACCTGTTCAGCAGTAAAACATAATGCCCTTCGAAGTACTTCAAAAGGAACAAAAATGTCTTACCTTATAAAACCTAATGGATTGAAGAGCAACAAGAAGGAATTCCCATCTAAATGCAAATCGAGACGAGCCCATTTTGAATGCAAGAGTAAACTACAAATGGTCATTTTCCCACCGTCGCTAGTGCTGCTTACAATTACAGTTCCATACAACTCAAGCAGTCAGACAGCCCTTCTGCTGATGAGCTGTCAATGAACTATTTAGATTTTTTTTCTAAATGTATGCCACAGATATGCTTTATTCTGTAGTGGTCTGTCTGTGCAAAGTTAATTTTAAAAAATAGACTGCTTGCTTTTGGTTTAATTTAGTCTGGTTTATGAAGTGGAAAGAGACAAAAACTATCAGAACAACAAAGGGTTTCATCTGCTGGTTACTGCAAATTATGATACCAGTGGTCTACAACAGCTGAAAGGGCTGGGGTCAGCGAGGCTGAGGTGAGGATGCCATCCTGGGTCTGCTCGGTGCGTGGTGAAAAGCATGACTGTAGGATGGGGGTCTGAGTGCCTGCTGTGTGATGAGAGGGTCAATCCCAGTGCAGCATTCCAGTCCTGGTTCTGCTGCAACGTCCTCCTTACCTCCAAGTCCTTGGAGTCCCACAGTGCCCACAGAGCAGCTGTGTAGGTAGTGTAGTTTCTACCATTTATTCTAAGGAATCTCTGTTCCAGCACTGAACAAATCAGTAAGGAGGGGGATTTCTCACACGAAATACTAGATTCAAGCTTTTTCTTCCTGTACCAGTTTGCTCTATTATGTTTGCTCTAGCCTCAGCTTTTAGATATGAGATGCTGTGGTCATGTGTAGTATGTAGAAACAAAGACCGTGACGATGCAGACATCACAATATGTTTAGAGCACAGTAACCAAATCCCAGCAGTGCCTGGCACTGAAATTGTGCTCTGCATTGTTATTTTCTCTCCTGGATCCTGACTGGTGGCAGCTCAGCACTCTGTCCTTAATCTACAGGGCCCTAAATGATTGAGAGACAGCTATCCTGCAGCAGGCATGAAAGCAATGGGGCAAGTTGTGTATATTCTCTATGTATTTCTGTTATTGTATATGAGATTAAGGATGACTCCAGGGGTTTCTTGTTACAACAGCCCTAACAGACTTTGCCACTCGAGCCAGGAAGGTTTTTTTCCTTCATCCCAATGCCATCAGAATAGGAATCCATCAGTAGTCCTAACGAGGAGCCTGTTGGCATGGAATACAGATTAACTGTATATGGCTTTTACGTTTCATAGGTATTAAGTAAGCCTGAATCTGTATCCTCACAAATTACAGAAGCTATAACATTAATTACTTTACAGAGTTAATTATTACTGATCAGCAGTCCCTGTTGGGGATCTTTAGTAGGTTAAACGGATAACATAATTGGAACAACAATAAAATGTAGCCTTAAAAAAAGCAAAGAGCATGGAAGCGCATTCAGCACTAGGAAAGATGTTGAAATAAACGCTGTGCATTTATAGCAAATCTTCACTGCGATTACAGCGCAGAGTGTTGAAATCTTATTACCCTGAAGACATACAAACTGAGTGTGGAGACTGATCTGACATTTTTAGTGGAAAGCCCAACCTAAATATTTCTGAATGGAATAGTCCTGATGAGTTCCGTCCCCGACTGGATTGAGAAACAGGACGGGTTTACAAAACTTCTTTTGATCCAACATCAGAAACGAAGAACCTGTCGCACGTGAGAACACTGCCCTATCACACTGCTGCTTTGTTTGAGCAGAAAAATTGCTTACCAGAGACACAAGAGTTAAGCAATTCTGTTAAGCTTCAAAGGAAGTAAACAAGCAAGTTACAGTCCCGATGATCCCCAGTTCAGCTCTTAACGAGACAGAAGTGGAGAAGAGGTGGCATTTGTTTGCACAACCTCTTATCTCTGGCGGTATTTCTGAGCCTGTCTCACTCTGCAGCTCTGATAGAGTTTTGAGTCCGGGATATCAAAGAATCCTTCTCTAACTGAGCCTTTGTGGGCAACATTATTTCCTCAGCTCGTTCCTGTAGAATATAGGTGGAGGCTGACTCAGTGTTATCAGCGTGAGATGTTATTAACCAAACAGCGTGACAATTAAAATTCTGTCCTTCTTAACACGAAATTAAAGGCAAAGGAAGTTCCATGCATGGGAGGGGCTGACTAGAGGTTGTTTAGAAGAATACTGATGTCCCAAATGGTGCTATTTCTGCAAACATGAGGATGTCCCTTAGCAGCTTAAAGTATTCCAGAGTTCTTGTTTTTCAATGTTTGCTATCATATCTGCTTGAAAGGAAATACTTTATTTTTTTTCACGTTCTCTTTGAAATAGGACCTCTTATTTCACTGGCTGAAGGAAAGGAGAAACTGAAGGAAATGGTAGTGATAGTAAGGATGATTAAAGTAGATGCATATGGTTGTGACAAATATACTGGGCTTTTTTGTTCTTGATTAATGAAGCTAAATCATTGGTAAAAAGCAGGTAAGCACGGACTGATTTGAAGTGGATGGAGGAATAAGTGTGAGCCCACCTGAGGCTTCCTTCTCAGGCACTGAGTACAGAAGGATTAGCTGTGTTAGTTAAAGTTAAGCACTTAATTAAGTGTTGTTGCTGGATGGAGGCCAGAGTCCTGCAGAGTGCTGCACAGAGCAGGGGCCGCTGAGGATAACAGATTAAAAAAATACATACAAAGAGGCAAATCTGATTTGAACAAACGTTTGCTATACACCATTTCCCTTTCTTCACCTTAATGTGGTGTTCCAGAGCCTTGCTCGTGGGTAGTGGCTCACTGTGCAAACACTTACTGCACCAGCTTTCAGTGATGGTATTTTTTAAACCTAAAATGAAATAATTTTTCCCTGAGCAAGCCTGAAGATAGCTGATGCCATACTTCAGGCTTGAGTAAGGCCTGCACAATTCTAGTAACCTGTTAGTGGCCTGCTGTCAAAATGGCATTTCCATGATCATCAGCAGATCTCGAAGACTGGAAGCAGATATGCTGAGCCTAGACACGAGCAGGATGATGCAGGTGAGATGCTGGGGTGGGTTACTGAAAGATAGAGGCAGGCTTCAGCTCAGAGCAGAATCACCCATGGTCTTGACAAAACTTTTAGCACCTGAAAGACACCTGGGCTGAGCAAATGATTCACTCTGCAGCACGAGCTGCACTACGAAGTGGATAACTACTGGATAAACAAATGAGCTGTGCAGTAGGCAGACACTTTGTGCAGAGCTTATCTTAATTGAGGATCTTAATACACAATAGGACACTGAGTATTCGAAAGCTATCTCAGAGAGGCAGGCGAAGATAATAAAGTATATTTCAGTGCATTTCATAAACTTCCTTCAACACAGAGTCCGTGGTTGACTTGCAATCTGCAAATAGATCATTTTTTGAACAGAAAGCTATTCTTCAGATGGCACTTAGTCTGCATAGCTTAAGGAACGTGGCCTTCCTGAGTGATTCCCAGATCTACTCCGGGCAAAATTATCCCGCACTGCTTCTCTTTTTTAGTTCTGCATAAAAGAAATCAGCTGTGACAGCATCATGCCATAGATATCTTCCTTCTCTCACGCATGCTTTCCCTTTGGACAGCCTCTTAACTATATCTTTCCATCACTTCAGGTACACTACAAGTGAAACCAGATCTTCCATGTACTGCTTCTGTGGTTTGATACCATCTGAAAGGGGCTGAAGCAAGGACTGTGTTGAGCAAGAAGCATATCAGCAGCTTCAGCTAAATGTTTTATGACTACAAACTATACCATAAAGAGATGTGGAAATACCAGTAAGGCTTTTCCATGTATTCCGTGAACCAGAACTGGAAAAAAAATATCAAATTAGTCCAATGTTAAGGACCTGAGATACACCTGCAGCTTGACACCGTGCTTATGTTACTGCAGAGAGTTTATGCAAAAGTGGGACACAAAAGTGTGTTCATGGTTAGGGGACGCTCACAGTGTGGATATGGGAAACCATGGGTGTATATGTACATAAGTTTAGATACAGATTCACTATTCAGTAGTCTGTGTGAGGAGATTTCTGTATTAACATAGTGTGGTATCCCAGCTGTCAATATCACCAAAATGGAATGCTTAAATTGTCATTACAGGTGAGGAGACAGTTGAGCTATGAGCAAATCTAGCCTTCCTGAAGCCAACAGAATAACTTTCACTAACATATATATATGTTTTATGTATACACTAAATTGTGTATGTGCTCTCCAGAGACACTTCTTACTTTCTGAAGCACAATTAAGTAGCAGTCTGGAAATTTAGTGTCAGTTTCAATTAAATGGAAAAAAGAAATGAAGTTGAATACTAAATTAAATAATGCAGTCAGTAGTTTGAGATTAAAGTGGTTATTTCTGCCAGAGTGGCCATATTTCAAAGTCAATCAGCTTTAGGAACCAAGAGCATCATCTTTGCAGATGGAGATTTCTGAGAGCTTTGGACCTCTGTATGAGGGACACGACCTCTGTCTTGTGCTGGATGTCACTGGGAGGCAGAAAGTGCTCCTGGATAGCACTGCAAAGGGAAACTGCTGCTGGGTGATCCCAAAGGACACAGTCTAACCGTGGCCATTTGAGTGAAGTGTTGGAGTTTCAGCTGGGCTCTTCTGAGAAGATGTCCAAGTAAGGCCTTGTGGGTGAGAGGTGGCATGGGACATTCCTGAAAGAAGGGCAGCTGATCTGGCTTTGACATTTCAGTGGTTGTTAAATTCTTTTTCAGTCTGTTTGGATGATATTTTGAGCTCTTGGGAAAAGCACACCAAGTTCAGAATAGAGGCTTGGCTATAGATCTCTAGAACAGTATTTATTTGAGGTTGTTCATCGACTTAGGTAGGCATTTCACTGATTCACGTTTTTAAAGTAATTTCATGGTTAATTGTGATAAAAAAATGGTAAAAATGAGTAAATCCAGTGCACAACATCAAATTTGGAGCATATGTGTATGTATACTAATCTGTATACAGTCTGCACTATGTCCTGTGGTAATTCTTTGAAAGATATCAGTTCCCGAGGATGTCTGACCCACTTCAAATTAAGCCCTAAAATAAACTTAGGAATCAGAAAAACAGCCTGCTTTACAATGGTCTTTTGCATAAATCTTGATGTGCTCTGAAAACCTGATGGCTTTCTGTATGTTATATTATATATATGTGTAATACAACATTATTGTCTGTAATGTGAAAGGCTGCTGCTGAAATCTTTAAATATTACATGCTACCTTTAGTTATGTTAAGCCTGTTATGTCTCTGGTTCTAAGAATATCTGTGTTCTGAAGAACTTTGTAATGCGTCTGTGTGACTTAAGGAAGTGTTACCCTGCAGTTTTTATAAATAAGGAAACTGAGGCACCAGGGGACCAAGGAACACAGTGATAATGATATAAGAGATCTCTGATGGGGCGAATAGGTGCAGCCAGCTCCCTGAGCTCTACAGCAGGCCCTAGCTGCTCATGCTGTGTTTTTCCCTTGTTCAAACTCCATATTTTCTGTTACAACTCTGTAACTGAAGAGAGAAGAATCTCAAATTCAAAGAACAATGGCTATGTTCGAGGCTATGAGGAAGAGAAGGAAGAGTGAGGAAATGACCCTTTTCTTCAGAATGTGACTAATGTATTGGTAAAATCCTGGGTAATGGAGGAACCTATTTGGTGACCCACTTCTATGATGTTCTTCTGCCCTGCAGTGGTGCTCAGTCACACCTTGCCATCCCTTTCTGAAGACTTTGCAGGACGGAAGGCTGTGCCCTCTCTGTAGAAACTACTTCTCAGTGCTTCCTAAGAAAACAGCTTTGGCAGTGTCCTGTCCCTGTGTGCTGCTGGGATGGACTCGAGCGGTCATCATCAGCATGCTTATGGGAATGGGGAAGAAGAGGAAAATCTGATGTCTTCTTTTAAAAAATGCTCAAACTTCTCAATCATTAGCTGCTTCCACCTGTGTCTGGAGCTGGGTGCGGAGGTAGCGTGTGCCATGAGTATTTCCATGTAAATATGGTCCAAATGCCCACAGCTTGCAAGGCCAAACACAGCAGCAGGCAGACAGCGATCTCACAGCTGCTGCTCTCCTTGCCACTCAGCAATCAGCTGTTCCCTATTGCCACCATGAGCTTTCTTCTATTCTGATTCTCGTGCTCTTTCCATCAGTTAATCTTTATTGAATCTCTCATGTCTTCCCCAATTCATTTTCCATCCTCTGTCCATCAACTTTCATCTCCACTCATGCTAGTCATTTGTAAGTGTTTTAAGAGACAATAAAAACTGTACAAAGACCCCAACTGAAAGTGGCCAACGTGCGTTTTGCTTTAAGTGCCCTGGTACTGCTGACTCCAACCAGACCACCAACGTACTTAACACTGACCGCACTTTTAAGTGCTTTCCTGGATCGAGGCCATATCCACATTGACTTTAACCAAAACAAAATAGCACCTGAGATTCAGCAACATAAATACATAGCAACCTCGACCAAACTCAGTGCCGTAACCTTCAGATTACCTTCCTTCAGTGCCTCCTGTCATCGCTAGCCATGTTATGGCTACACTTAAAATCCATTCTGCAAGTACATACTGGACGTAGTGCTTAGGAACGATCCTGTTTGAGCCAATGCTTATGGTTTTAGAATTTGCCCGGCCTGTTTGCTAGATCAGGCTCTTGGACAGTAAGGTCCTCAGGGCAAGAGTCATGTTTACTTCTCTGCTGAAATCATCTGCACTCATATACCACAAAACAGCAATTAGTGATTTCTGTTCTGAGCTACAAGGAAGAAGGATTTCTGCGTGCCACAGACACCCCTCCTTGTGCAGCTATGAGCAAAAAAGTGTGCGAGATGATAAGCTCAAAACTCAGAGGTGCTAACCTTGGCACTGGCAGTTGTCTGTAACCCTTCACACACAAGAAGGCCGATCCCATGCCCTGTTCCTTCAGCTTTCTGTGCTTCAGCTTACAAGCCCAGCATGGTAGGACTTCTGTCCTTTGTTAATCATAAAATACGATTATTCATACCTCGGGCATCACACAAATCATTATTGTCCTCCTAAAAATGTCTCCGCACGGCCCCGCCCTCAGTGCCCGCTGAGAATGCTGTTGGGAACCAGCTCAAGGGATAAATATTTTGCATTCATTTTGGGAGCACAATGGAAACATTTTTCCAAGCTGCTGCCAAGATGGTATCTAGTCCTCCCCTGAGTCAGCAGCCCATGCAGCTGACTTTCAAATGACCAAACTTGGTTGATTGTTATCTCAAAAGAAAAAGAACCGCAGACACAAGCTGGATTTCTACAGAGCCGTGTTGCTCTCCTCATGTACAAGCTGACAGTGGCACCAAAATGTGACGCTGCAGTGCAGAAGCTGTACAGAAGGGAGGGTTGCTTGTGATGTGCCAGCAAAGCTCTCTTCGAGTGGAAAAACTTTGCTTTGTATTCCCTGCTGCTCTGTGCACAGCCACAGTGGTGCATCACTGTCATCCTCAGAAACAGTTGGTAAGAAACTGGCAGCAGTGCTCTGTGAGGCCGCACCTGTACCTTAAATCAGAAATTAGGTGTCAGGTTGTGATCACTAACAGAGCTCGCCCTTCAAAGAAGTTCTGGTCTCGCGGCAGTGACAGGATGCTTGTTAAATTAACAAGTCTGAAATTGAGAAGTAAGAAGTGACACGAGAATTCTGTTCAGTGGTAAAACCACGCTGTAAATCCTAACCCCTCCTGTTACATCATATTAAAAAGCTGCCTGCTCCTGCAGGTGTGTGAAGCTGGATGCTTGGCCTCATCCTTGTTGCACCACACATAGTGCAGGACGTAGAGTGATAAAGGTAACTTTGCTTTCAACTTCAAACCGATAACTTCCCATTCAGGATTCTGCGGTCATGAGTTTGGAACTAATGTGTACCACAGAAGAAACACACAGGTGATCTGGCTTTAATTGCCTTAGCTACTTACAGTCTTACAAGCACTGCCAGAGCAGCTGGGAATTGATGGGACTCAGCATTCTGGCTGCTCATCCTTTCTACCTGGCCTTTAGCCTTGGGCTGTAGGACTGGGAGGAACAGGGACTGGAGAAGTTTATGCTGGTAAGATAAATTCAGCACAGAGTACACCCATAGATAGCTGTGTAAATTAGCTCTGCTGAAAAAGCCACGAGCTGACAGCCCTGCATTTCCTCAGGGCAAAAAAAAAATAAATAAATTATGCAATATAAATTCTCTACATGCTATGATTGATTGCCAAGAATCTGAACACTGCGACCAGAATACAATTACATTAGGAAACTGACATTGCAGGAGGTTGTGACTGCATTTTTTTCCTCCTAAAGCAAATGAGTAACTCTAGAAGAAGCAAATTAACCAGTATAAAATTATTAGCAAGATGTCTGGTGTGTATTTTAAAAGGGGATAAAAATACCAAATGTGGTAGATAAACAAGACTAATAGGGAGGAGGTAAAGGAGGAACAGAATATTAGGAAAATGGGTCTGTTCAATTCTGAGTGAGTTTACTGGCTCGTTTATATTTTACTTCCCACTGAATCTCACTATGGACTTTCCAGTGATGTGAAGTCGTTCTGCTCAGTGGAGCCACCCCAACGCTCTGCAACAGCAGACAAAACAAATCAGGTGGGCTCAGGATGTCTTCCCCATTCATACGGTGTGTAATTGTTAAGTAATTAAATTACATGTAATCACAAAGCTGTTGATTTACTAGGTTTGCAGCTAACCAACCGCTGGACAAGTATGTTGCATTTTTACATTAAATGCACTTTCACACAGACAGCAGCAGTTGCATTTGGGATAATGTTGCAACCCAGCTGGCTTGTTGCTGCCCAGAGGATGTATTAGAGAACAGAATCATCTCCCAGAAGGAGTTGCTGGTATTAAAGCACTTAGAACTAGTCTGGACACAGCAACACTGCCAGAGATTTCTCACTGCTAAATGACAGTCTTGCTGGCTCTAGGTTCCGTGATCAGTTTACTGTGGTATAAATCAAAGCTGAATCAGAGTAATGCCTTGGCACTCATTTACTTCCTTAAACCACACGAGTGGTGAAACAGAGAGTTCTTGCACATTTGCAGTCTGGATCCCATTTCTCCCAGCCCGTTTTTGTTGTTGTTGTTGTTGTTGTTTTAAGACAACATCAGAATGAAAGAACATTTTCTGTTCTCTTCATCAGATTTAAATCTCTTTTATCAGCCAGCCCGATCACGGCGCTCTGGTAGGTGGCATGGCTTTTTGCAGAGAGCCAGACGGGAGGACCTGCTACACATATCCTGGTTCCCAGGCTGCCTGCCAGCAGCAGGGTGTGATGTAAGAGTCTTTCACACCGAGCAAGTTAACAGCCCTGTTTTTGAGTTTACTACATTCTGGCTGGGAAGCAGCACGAATAGCCTCGCAGGGAAATGCTGCTGCTGAACCAGCAGGTAGCTGCAGAAGCCATTTTCTGTTATCCTCCATGTGTCTGCCACTGGAAGGGAGAGGCCTGGCAGCACACTGTACTTCTCTTCCACAAGCTGAGTGGCAGTGACTGTGTAAAATGGGTGCTGACTGTACCTTCCAGTTTCTCCTGCATCCTGCGTGTGTGACTTGAAGAGGATGTGCTGACACAAGCTTAGAGGAGGTCTCAGACTGTCTTCTCCCTGAGACACTCTCTTTTTAAGAAAATTCTGGGAAATTATTAGGCTCGGAAGTTTGTTAGAGAGCAGTGATTAACCGTAAGGAAAGGGCTGCTTGTAAGTCTGTTCTGCTTTTGTCCCTTCTGAGCAGAGGGAGCCCCGCTCCTGTTTTTCACCAGAAGAGAGTTCTGTTTGGAGCTGGCATCTTACTCTGGCCATGACTCCTCTCATGTAGAGAAAGAGGAAACTCATAAAGGCCAGGAAATGATGTACCACAAAAATGCATGTGTTTTTGTGCAGGAGACAGAATACTGCTGTTTTCACAGTGCCTTATGCATCAGTGGAAGAAGAAAGGACAAAATGAGGAGAAGGCAACCACACTGAGCTCGACACGCTGCATTCCTCCTCAGAACGGGGCAAAGCGGAAACAGGGAAAACGTGTTGGTTACTGAATTTGCAACACCTCTGCATTCCTTTCGTGGTTAGTAATGTCGCGTTAGAGGGGAGTTGTCATCCACCACTTAACTGCCCGAAGGTTACACTGTCCAAACAACACAAGGCCGAAGTACAAAGTCATGAACTGTACAGCAAAAAATCGAGACTCTCCTTCCCCATTTCGTGTGGGGCACGTTAATCTTTGGGAGTAGCTTTCATCTCTTATCAGTTGATTTCTCATTCTAACCTCCTGTCTCAACTACCAGGAGCACCTTTGAAGGCAGGGGGACACCTGCAAGAGCTGCTGCCGTGGCCCTGCATGGCCGCTCTGGGCACCCAACAGAAAGGCCACAGTCAGAAAGGCCCAGAGTCCCTCCAGTTGGGAGTGGGGCAGAGTGCTGACCAGCCCACTGCAGAACTGATTTATCCTTCTCTGAGATATGGAGACAGCCAACATAAGCAGCTCAGGGTTGCTAAAGTTAGGTGGGATAAATCCAGGCCTGAGTGATTATCGCAGACATCCATTTAGCATGGGGTTGACTGCTGAGGTCCGCGCGCTGCACTGAGATGCTCCCTGTAGAAGCAGCGTCTCCCTCCGTCAGTGATTTTCTCCCGCTGTTTATTCCCCTTACCAGAATAAAAGGGTCAAAAATCACAGTGAGATACACGCTGGGTTGCCACCAAAAGACGAAAGTGATGATTACATCTGCTGGGAAACAAATATATTTATTTTTTCCTTCTCTATTTTTCATCAGATTTAACTATTCAGTGCCACAGCCTCGGTTGTCTAAAAAGCAAGTACACGATCAGCTTCAGATGCAGGGGGTTGTAAAAATGGGCCAAGAGTTGTTCCAAATCCTGGTGCCTATACTCATCCACTGGTCCGTTTGTTGGTTTTTTTTTTTCAGCAGTACTTCCAGCTCTGGCTCCAAGAGTTCCTCTTTGCTCCTGCAGTGTGTACCGCAGTCGTGAATCATTTATAATAGTTTTAGGATCGCACACATTATCATCACTAATTAAACAGTGTAATGAGATTTAAGTTGACAGAGCCCTTGTAGATAAGAGGCAACCTCTCAATTGTCAACATAAAAGCTTCTCTGTCATTAAACTGAATGTCTAACAGAGTGTCCACTGTGAAACCATTCATCCTATCATTTATAATGCTTTTAAGATTTTTGGAATCATTATGCCAATAAATGGTGATCAAAGTAAACGAGAAATGGACCTTGCTTTTTGCAGATCTGTTTATGACATCTTCATTGTGAAAACAAGTACTTAATCCACTACCCAGAATAACCGACGTGTCTGAAATGCACTATTCAGGGTGTTGTCACATTTGTAAGGGAAGGAAATAACTCAGAGGGACTGAAAGATGCAACAGTTCTGGGTGAGCCCCATCGGGTTCAGCTTCACCCCCTCCTGCAGGCACAGAGCCCTGCCCTCCCAGCAGCTCCTTCCATGCAAAGAGGCCTCTGTGAACTCTGCTGAGAATTAAACCCATGGGGCTCTGTTTCTCACTGACCTGTGGCTGCTGACACTGCTCCCAAGTGAATCGAGAACGACTCACTGCAGTCCTGTGCACTCACTCTTGTAAATGAGATTGACAGGAAACAAAGAATACAGAAACAAAGAATACAAAACAAGGAAAATCAGGTGTTGTACATCCTACGTGTCTTATATACATTCTTCTGCATCTGTTGAATGGGAGATAATTGAGTTCAACATATTGAGTTTCCATCCAGACTCCCTTGTACAGACACAGAACCACAACAGCTAATAAATACTTGCCAAGAATTCTGTTTCTTTATTGTCTCAAGCAGCAAACCATTAAAAAAAAAATTAAAGATCTGTCTTTCAGTCACTGTCCTAGCAGATACAAGAGGCTCCTGGGTAGTGGCCAAACAGAAACCACATTCACACACCAAGGATATGACCAACAGACTGAAGCCTACCACAGACATCTCTGTGTCCTGCAAGGCCCTCAGTTTCACAACCTGTGTACTCCAAGACTGCTCCTTACATGGAAAGGCAGGGAATGGTCTGGAGAAAGGTTACTGCTGGATTTCCTAACTATGAGTGTAGGATTGGTATAATTCTTTTAGATTCTTTACTTTTGCATAACGGTAGAATAGAAAGATCTTTATTTCGCAAGGAGTCTGGCTTCCTTTGTATAGAACAACGAAGTTAGCTTTGGATACAGCAGGATGTAATGAGCAATGAGTGAAAATGACTATTATTTATAAGAGACAATGGTCACAGCACCCAGACACACATGGCATAACAGCATCTGTGGAGATGCTAGGCACGAAGGAGGAAGTGTGGGACTGCTGGCTTAGTGTATCCAGGAGGCAGAGGAGCACAGCAGAAGAGAACAGTGATTACTGAGGCTGGGGCTGGCCAGAGGGGAGAGGGGGAAGCGAAGACATGCAGTGCAGATGTTACAGGGGAGAGTATCAGAGGTTTCATGTTTTCCTGGAACTGCTGAGTTCCTGCATTCCCAGGAGCTAAAGAAATCACTCCTACAAAGACACTGCTACCACCTGGGGTCTGCTTAAATACCCGGGTTGTTCTGCCCTTCTTTACCATGAGCACACGGCGTGACAGCAACCACTGCCATTAGACTGCAGTTGTCCCAGTGATCCCAGACTCCTGAGGCAGCAGGAACTCAAAACCCTGCAGCTCACGCTGTGCATTTCTTTTTGATCTTTTTGATTTCTGCTCTCCTTGGCTGCTAGCCTTCTCATCTGCTCCTTTCAAGGGAGATAAAAGACAGTCCTAAACGAAATTGTATCCCTCTTTAAAGCGGCACCTCAGCAATGCGTGTGACTCTGAAGCCACTGTGAAGCTCATTTGAGCACAGTGCAAAAATTGGTTGCTGTTTGGTTAACTCACAAGATGAGCTCCCGCCTCTGGATTCCTAATGCCTTGCCAGCTGAATGCTGAGAGCTGAGACAAGTCTGAGGTATAGGGCACATGAAATTGTTCTCAGTCCATTCCACAGGATGGATGCACCTGCTCTAGCTTGCAGCATGAGAAACAATTACACACACCACTGTACATTTCCCGGTGGAAAAGTGGACACAAGCTCTACTTACTGGTTTTGAGGTAGCACAGGGAGATGGTGTCATTATAGGAGGCTTGGCTGCACTTTGGGATGGAGGCAAAGAAAATCTCTGCCCTGTGTCCGGAGGAGAAGAACAGTGAATCCGTGTTTCTAGTCTCTCAGGCTCATGCTTATAGGACTCAAGAGGAAACGTGGGCTGCTTGGTCACTTGTGTTGGGGTAGATGGAGAAGAGGAGAGGCCAGAGGCTGTAAAAAAGAATAATTACTAACGATCAGAAGAGAAGCAGGCAGAAATCTCAGCTTTACAGTAAACCTATATATATTTTTATCACCTTTCCCCTGGCTAAAAGCATATATATCACCCTTAGTTATAATAGGGGATTAAAATTCTGTCTATTGTTTGGCTGGATGATCTTGTACAGGGAGGCCTAGGTGCAAGACAAAAGAGCCCTATGTCTCTGTGCTATTAACTTCCCATCTGCTTCCTTATTTCTGAAGCCATCCTAAGCACTGGCGTCATTTTCTTGTTGCTATTTTTATGCTTCTGTGAATCTCAGAATACCTTTATCTCATGGCAAGTGGCATAAGGGCTTGAAGGCATACTTTTTCTTCATTCCGATGAAGAATCAGTCTCATCCAGCAGCTAGAACAAAATTAGGAGGAGAGGCAAAAAGAAACAGGGTGTATTTCCTGTGTGCCTCAGCCCACGTTCTGTAGGGTTCCCAGCAATGCCTTCCTACAAAGTGGGTTTGTTTCCTGCAGCCTCTGAGGGGAAAGATTATTCTTTTGTGCTGAGAATCAATAGCAGCAGCAGATCGTTTGTCTTGTGAGCATCCTGTTTTTGTTTGACACACATATCTACCCCAGCTGTATTTTAGGTTGTGTTCTTAGGGCAGTTCTGAGTTGTGATCAAACAGATCATTTGAGCTGTGTTTATTATCCATTTAAGAATAAACATCCACATCCAATTAGAAAATTCATTTCAACATCTGTGTTTCTGATTATATCTATGTGTACGTCAGCAAACAAAGGAAGGTTCTTCTTTGCCAGCATGAATCAGAGTGGATTTAAAGGTGTAAAAACTGGGACTGGACAGAGCTCCAGATTTTGAAGTGGGGTGTGGGCACCTATGTGACCTCTGAATTGGGTTCACTTCTTGTACTCCCAGAGATCTGTGTAGATAACCAATGAGTCCACAGGGGGCTCAAGTCATCAAAAAGGAGCAGGTGGATAGCTTCTAATAAGCAGGAAACCCCAAGCCATGCAAACAAAGGTTCAAAACATGATAACGCAACTCCAAGGCAAGTTTAGTTTGTCTTCTTAGTGTGAGATTTCAAGGTTCTACCAGAGATTTCTGCACGCCTCTGTTCCAAGGCTCTGCACTGGTGCAAACACAGCTTCCACTGGTCCTCGCTCACAACCCAGGGCAAGGTGTATTAGTACAACTCACTTGGTCCTCTAGCACTTCTGCAATCAAATGCCTGCAGAACCAAGAACACTGATTGAATGAACCCTTGGGTATGTTTATATCCTGCCTTGTATTGACCTCGGAGGATGTTCATTACCTCTTGCCATCCCCATTCTGCCTCACAGACAGCATTTATTGAGAATACTCTGTTTTTGGGAACGTAAGCGATAAAGCTCCACATAAGTGCTGACCACGGAGCTGTTTTTAGGAATTGCAGCTGCCCTCCAAGGACATGTTCATTTTGTTAGAGCTCTGCCAACTGAGCAGCAGTTATCACAAATGCGATGGATGTTGGTGTTGCAGGCACTGCTGCACGTTGGCATGCCACAGGGAGGGGCAAGGAGAATGGCCCCAGTGGTTGGGATGTCCTCAGCTCTACTGACTTCAATGAGATTGGAGAGTGTGCCACATGCTGAAGGACTAAAAGGAGCGTTTTTGCTTGCAGATAGAGATGGATAGTTCTGTGGAAGATGAACTTCTGTGTTTTTATGGATCTACAAATGTTTCCTGAGCACTTAGTCTGGGGTTTGAGGTGCGTGGTAGCTGTAATTGATGCAAATGTAAAACCACTAAAAGGGTGAAAAACACCATTAGATCTTAAATTCTTACTTCTGGAGTGTGTTCACTGTGTACTAATGTACCAGCAAGCCTACAAATGATTTTCAGGATTAACAATCTCTGCCAAAAGCATTACCAGGCATAAGGGAACCTGACAGGGCTGCTATACAAGGGGTGGGGGGACAGCTGAAGGGCACAGGAAGATGTGGATCAAAGAAGACCACGCAAGTAACATCTCTTACATCCCATGAAAACTACTGTAAATGTGTCACGGCACAGGCAGTAAGGTTTCTTGCAGACAGTGTGCCTTACGTTGTATAAGAACACCCTGTGATGGTGAACCTCCTCTTGGGTGCAGCTTGGGGCACTTGGCATGAGTTTTTATAGATGGCGAGTATCTGTGACTGCAGAAACTTTACTGGGAGCACTTTGATCCCTAGGACCGTCTCCTTCTCCTCAGCTCTTAACACAGAAGTACTCAAAGCAAGGCACACCCTAATGCACTCAAACTTCAATTTTTATGTGACTATTTCAGCACAGAGGTAAAGAGAAAATGATCATTGTTTTGAAAGGCTTTGGATTAAATTATGTATCAGATATTTCCATATTTGCCATTTAAAAGCTCACCTCTGTGAGGTACTGTGGTACCTATTTTATTCACATTTCTGTGCTACTGAGGTTGAAGGAAATTACACACAGTTTTATGATATTTAAAACGAAAGGCTTTGCTGCTACGCTGCAGCTCCATGTCCAAAACCCTACAAAGACTTTTATAAAAGCCTATGACTTTAAAGATTGAAAAGCTCCAATATATCCCCAAGACAAAATCATTTCGGGAGTAACAGAACTCCGTGTTAACTGAATCCTACTGAACTGCCATATATACAGATGGAATAGTTATAAATATATGGGTACATGTGTGTGCAGTCACTGTGGCGGTCTACTACAGAAGAAACAGATCAAGGAGACAAGATACAACTTATATCCCATGTTAAACAAGAAGGCACTAAAAAGCAGCCACCATTTCTAGATTCCTCTGTAACAAAGCTGAAGAATTCAGTGCGGGTGAGGATTTCACAGAATAGCCTTTGAAGCAGCCTGCAAACACCACTGCTGCTGATAATGAGATGAGCTGTTGTGGCATGTAATTATCTCTAATGCTAATGTTTCTTTCATCAGACAATGAAATGTGTAATCAAGTGTGGTATTTTCATGTCTGCGAACTAAATAGCTCTTCCTTTTTTTTTTGTTTTTTTTCCATTAGATTAATGAAACAGTTCTAGACAGAAAAATAAAAGAAGAGGGGAAAATTCTGGATTAGCTGCTGTATCACTGGCCAACAGAAGGCTTTGTCCCATATCTGGTTGATTGCCCTGGTCCAGTTTTATCAAAGAATCACAGAATATCCCAAGTTGGATGGGACCTACGAGGAACACTGAGTCCAACTCCTGGTTCCACACAGGAACCCAAACCCAACCCTGTGTCTGAGAGCAGCATCCCAGTGCTCTGTGAGCTCCACCACTCGAGGCCATGCCCAATGCCCTGGGCAGCCCATGCCATACCCACTGCCCTCTGGGACAGAGTCTTTCCCTCACCTCCAGCTGCCCCTCCCCTGACAGCTCATTCCTGTTGGGCCCAAAGGATGTTCTGAAAGACAGTACTGAGAGCTTTGCTAAAATCCCCCCCAGATCAGGTTGACTGGCTACCTTTGGTAACCTTGTTGGAAAAGGAAATGTAACAGGCCAAGAGTTTTGCTTTGTTCTGGTTCACCCAGCCGTATCCTTCTTGCTGGCAAAACAACGCCAAAAAAAAAAGAGGATTGCTTTGTGATCTCATTATTGGTGAGTCACAGGTCCTGATGTTTGTGTAATCAAATATTCATATGAATAAAAATAAGAACATACGAAGGTAGTGCACAATCAAATCTATATAAAGAAGCAACTTACATAACACAGGGTATCATTACTCTTCTTCCAAATCTATTTGTGAGACCGTAACAACTCTAAATGGCACTAGTCTTACTTTTAGTTTTAGTTTGCTTCAAAACGGGGCCGTTTCCAGTTGTCCTCTCCCTGTGACAGGGTTGCCTGCAGCAACAGCCCAACATTCAGTTCTATGCCTGCGTTTGCACAGCTCCAGCTTGGCTCTCACTCACATCACATGTTGGGTAGAAGGGCCCCCAGAAAACACCACTGTAACAGCAGAGCCCGCAGCTTTGGCCCAAGATAGCATGCAGCACTAATCCACATTTAGTTAGTCACATGCATACAGAAATAATGCTGCTACCACTTGTTTCCTTAGATATGTGCAACTGTTTCCTTTAAATGAAGCCCTTATTTCGGATGGTGTTAAAATCTCCACCCACCTCCTTGAGCGTTCTGATGCAAGCCAGCCTTCCAGTGAGGTATAACAGGAAAGGATGAATGCTGAATGGCCATTTGTGGACTCCCAAGAGAAGGGTGGCTGTCCTCCTGCATCCCTGGCTGAGGCCCACAATTAGCACTGTCACCTTCACTTTGTGCCTGACCTGGCAGGATGCAGCTGGTGGCTCCTGGCAGGAGGATGCTCACAGCCCAGGGGCTTGTGCCAAAGCCTCCCTTTCATTTATCAGCTGTGATATGCCCAGAGCTCCGATCTGCCCCTCTCCAGAAAGAAATACAGCCCCGTGGGCCCATGGATAGCACTGCGAATGATGAGCAAACAATCCTTTGCAGAAGGGTGGGCTCAGGTCTTGTGAAGAGCTGCACTCCCCTGTCGAGTGAGCAAAGGACACAGCCAGAAACAAGCTTTCAAACATCTCATTTGTGCTGCTGTGCTTAGGATGAAGTTGTGAAAGCTGCCAAAAGTTACCAGCAACGATAATCAAAACACTTCAGCAGTTTAAATTCTCAGAATCACGCTTCGGTTTTCTCGTGCCCTGTACCTCAGCAAGCAGATAATGCCACGGATAGCAATAACACTGCTCCTAAAATAGCCTTCCAGGTTTATATGCACGGTGTATTCACTT
The DNA here is from genome assembly GCA_023055505.1 of Callipepla californica brunnescens. Taxonomy (NCBI): domain Eukaryota; kingdom Metazoa; phylum Chordata; class Aves; order Galliformes; family Odontophoridae; genus Callipepla; species Callipepla californica. The sequence continues at coordinate 5,026,824 of JALIRH010000006.1, forward strand.
ATCACTTCGACTGAAACTTCTCAAAAAAAGAAAAAAGAGAAAGGAAAAAGAAAAACCTGGGGAGTTTCCATTCGCAGTGGCTCCAAGTGACACTTTTTGTCTGGTTCCTTCCCAGGACAGCACTGACCTTTCATTTGCATTCCCCAGCTGGCAGCGGCACAGAGGAGCAGGCAGGCTGCGGTGGCTGAATTTTAAGCAGCCAGAAGCAGCAGTGGATCTGTGCTGAGCCTGCTGCTCCTTGGGCTCATTCACTCCTCAGACACAATAGCACGTTAATTCTGACACGTAAGCAAATCGATGCAAATTATGTGAAGTTTAATGGCAGTAGAGCTAGGAAGCTGGGAGCAGGTAGAGAGCTGCTGGCTGTGCTTATTCACAGGTCGGTACAGACACATGACAGCCGTGCAACCCTGGTTTCCTTTCATGATCCAAACCAGATGACTTAAGGGCAGCTGCCAACCCATGCAAATAAGCCACGTGCAATAGCTGACCCTTATCAACACCACGATAATGCTGGAGGAAAGCCTGCAGTGCCCTCCCAGCCGGTGTCAGTGCATCGAGCAGGCACAGCCCTGCATCACATGGCAGGGATTCACATGGGCACTTGTACTGCGTGCTGGTCACGGCCGGCTGCTGGGGAAACAATGCCCACAGCAGGACTGCTTTATTTCCTTCATACACCACCTGGCATTTAAACTCTCACACAGTACTCTGTGTTCAGCATCACGGGCTTTAATGAAATAACTTTGGGTTTTAATTTAAGGCACCGGGTCCAGCTGCTACAGCAAAGATCCAGCAGCTCTTTCCACATTAACCTCAGGTATCCCATCCCAGACTTTCCTTGTTGTTTTGTTTCCAGTTGCACTATTGCAGAAAGCTGTAACCTACATTTCCTTGGGGATATTTCAGCAGCCAGCACTGTCTCCTCCATCACATGTAAGGAAAGGCTGATACAGCCATCCCAGCTCTGCCCCAGTGCTGCTACAACCATCCCAGCTCTGCCCCAGCCCTCTTCATTTCACGCTGCAGGTTGCATACACAGTCACTGTACTAAATGTCAGAGCAGTTGCTTGGGGAAGTGCAGAACGGTGCATGCTGCTGCCTCTGGGGAATGGAAAGAACAGATCCCTGCCCAGCATTAAGGCAGGTGCTTGAAATGTGCTGTGTGGGGAGGTCTGGAACAGCACAGTGCACTCGTTAGGACTCAGGCCCTGGGACCTGTGCTCCATTGAATGGCTCTGTTTGGGTTATCCTCAGTTTTCTGCTCTCCAGAGCTGTACTGAAGGCGTTGGAGTTACTACTGGATTGCAGCCTCACAGCACACTTTGCTGGTGTTTATTCTCTGCAGTGCTTACAGGGGAGCTGGGGTGAGAGTAATTAAGTCTTTGCAAAGTGCTCCAGATGCTCGGGACAGCCGTTGCTAGAGAATAAAGCCACAACGTGCAATTTCTTTGCTTCTGAAGTTCATGTTTTTCAAAGCCTCTGTTCTTCTCTTATTAAAAGAACAGAAGTTTCCCTCACTCCAGCTCCATTCAGAACTCAACAGGAGCCTGAGGACGGCTGCAGCCTGTGACATCCGTCTCTCCCCACGGTGCCTGACTCAGGCTTCTGCCTCATCACAGCTCCCACCTCGCTGACCTGGGAATTAATCTCTTTTTCTGCACATATGGCACGGTGCTCTCGAGCACACCTACCTGAGCCTTCTGGAGAAATGACAAATGACTTTGTGGCACTTGCCTGATTGAAAATAGATTGCTACTGTCCCTCTCCTGTGCCTTCTGCCACTTGGCAGCACGGTTCCCATTGCCTTCATTGGTACTGCACTGTGCTTTCAGCCGAGCTTTGGTGCACAACACAGCGCAGCCTGGAGAGTTTCAGCAGCACACGCTCACATTTTCCAGAGGGCTGGCCAGGTGATTTTCCTCTCCAGGAAATCCTTCCCCTCCTTTGTCACCCAACCCAGCTTCACCCCAGGTCACTACTACAGCGTGCCTCCAGCACATGACAGCAGCCACATTCCTGGCTTGTTTTACTGCTCAGAGCTGTCATCCTGCTGCAAGGCATCCGAAAACACCAGTAGCCAAAAGCACTCGGCGTGTCCAGAGAGTGAGCACATAAGCAGCAAACTCTACAGAGCAGGGGACACCTTTGTGTCAGAGATTTCCCCCACTTGGAGGGTCAATGTGATCTATTTAAGATCTACCATTGCTCTTTCCCTCTGCCTTTCCTCCCATCACAGCTGCCCTCATCCTCTTACAGGTGTCCCCTTCTCCCTCTGCATTTCCTTCTCCCTTGAAGAGACTTTCTGGAAGTTTGCTGCCACTTATTGATGCTTATAAATATGTAATGGGTGAGAGTCACCCATGGATGGATCCAGGCTCTTTTCTGCAGTACCCAGGAACAGGACAAGGGGCAACAGGCACAAACTGGAAGATAGGAAGTTATGTAGGAACATGAGAAAAAGCCTCTTTGATGTGAGGGTGACAGAGCCCTGGAACAGACTGCCCAGAGCAGTTGTGGAGTCTCCTCCTTCTCTGTAGACATTCAAAACCCTCCTGGGCTCTTTCCTCCATGACTCACTGCAGGGAACTGCTTCAGGGATTGGACTCAATGATCTGCAGAGATCCCTTGCAGCCCCTAGGGTTCTGTGATTCTGTGAACCTGAGGGCAGGAGCAGACCTCCTGGAGAAAACAGAAAGTTTCCTTCCAGGGAAGAAAGAAGGTGTGTGCATCCCTGCTGCCTGTAGGGGCTCAGACAGCCCGGGGTGTTGAGTATGCAAGCACTGACTCGGATGTCATGGAGCAAAGCCATCACTGCAAAGGCCACAGTGAGCAACTGTCAGACGATAAAAGATTCAGACACTGCTGACCAAGGCTGGATTTAAGCTAGGAGGGAAAGGCTTTGTATCTGATTACCAACCCACCGCAGCAGTCACTTCCCTCCCTGGCTGCACTATTTTGACCTTGTTTCTGAAAATACATGATGAGCTGTTTTCTCCTCTTACTAACTCACTGTTGTGCTGGAAACCTGGTTGTTTTCAGTTGTTACAGCCAGACAGTGCTGCAGGCTGCTCCTTGAAGCACAGGCAGCTCAGGACAAGACCAGCTCAATCCTGATCCCTGCATCTACCCCATGTACTCACTCTCAGAAAGTCAGTCATATTGAGTTTGCCTCTGGAAGTGGATTGGGACAAGTTTTCAGGTACGTCTGCAAGCACCAAGTTGCTCTAGAGGGATGGGGCACCCACATTCTCTGGGCAGCAGTGCCAGTGCCTCACCAACCTCTCAGTGCAAAATTCCCCCTGACATCCAATCTGAATCTCCCTCTTTTCGTTTAAAATTGTCCTGTCATTATCTACACAAGTAAAAAAATTGATTTCCTTCCCATGTATAATCTCTTCTCAAGTACTGGGAGGCCATGAGGTCTCCCAGATTCCAGCTTTGCCTAAACCAGTCCAGAAGGAGCAGTGCTGCTGAGTGCTTCCAGCCCAGAACCAGGGGATGTGAGACAAGGAGAGACTGCACCTGCCAAGAGAACCATGGCCCTTGCTTTCCTGCATCTCTGCTTTTTCTGGCAGCTGATTATGTTCCTGACACCTCCGGAAAAATCAAAGATGACACTGCACAGACAGCATGATCCTAACTCCTACCAGACCACGGCTTTACAAATTGGCTGACAACTTCAGGAAGTTCTGCACCATTGTCCTTTCAGCAAGCAAAGGGAGGACAGAGAGCACAGAGCAGTGCTTGTGCCCCTCCAGGTGCTTCCCTGAGATTTACAGGCTCTTGTCACAACAGGGAGCCACAGCAGTTTACTTGCTCTGCTCATACCATCACCCTGCAGTGGAAAACAGCTGGTGATCAAGCATTCTTCTTGATGCAAAAGAACACAAAGCCCCATCCTGGAGTTCTGCTGGACCTCAACACGATGCAGGTGGGAACAGCTGAGCTGAGATGGACGTGGGGCACAAGCTGAACCCCAGCCCAGGCAGCTGATGCCCGGAGCACCACGTGGCTGGCGTTGGCCCCACAGAGCTGGAGCCTGAGGTATTCACACCGTGTGTGCAGCCAAGTGCAGGATGTCTGACAGCATTTGCCATCGTGATGATGCAAAAGGAGCTCAGCCTGACTGCATGACATGGGCTGCGCCAGGTTCGCTCACTCCATGGAACCCTGGGGCTTGTGTGTGAGCAATTTCCTAGCACAGCCTTCAAGCCTTACAGAGATAAGAGCAGCAGACGTGGCTGTGAGGGGAGCCCTGCTGTCCATGTAACTGTGGCAGCAGCAAGAAGAGACACAGGAGCTAGATGTGCCAGCACTGGCCAGGGGGCAGAGCAGGAGGGGCGAGAGGTCAGGAGCTTCTCCAAAAAGGCAATTATTTGTCTTGCTCTGAGTGCATTGCTTCATCTGGGTAAACGAAACCGCAGTGAAATTAAAGGGCTCTGATGGTGAATCAAAGCTATTGAGTGCCATGGAAAATAACCAGAGCTGAGCAGGGGGCTGGGGCACAGCTGAGTGCTGCAGAAACAAAAAGGGTCAGAACCAGAGCGGGGTCAGCCACTAAACAGACAAGATAAAGGCGCAGGCTGTGGCAGGCCCTCAGTGGTGTGCCGTTAGGAAACGGATCCCTGACAGACAGCACTGAGTCCCTTTGTCACTGTGCTGAGCTCTGACCTTGCTTCCCTGTGCCCTGTGTCCTCCCATGCTGATGGGCTCCGTCCTGCAGCAGTGAGCAACATGCAGACAGAAATAAGTCCGTGCAGGAGCAACAGAGTGCATTACAAACAGTATTTTAGACCTTTCGATCCCACATGTGAAAAATCCCAATGATGACATCCCAACTCCTCTGCTCAAACCAACAAAACCCACGCTGTTTTCCTTCACGTTAGCATGTTCTTTTCTATCCCTTTCTTGCTGGAGTTTTGCTGACATTTTGCTCTGGCTCTGTTTTCAATTCCGCTGAAGGTAAATACATGCCAGCAGCAGGCCACAGCAACAGTTGCTGCAGATCCAGTGTCAGAGTGTGACAGGCATGCGGATGGATGGCTGCTGGAGCTGGGGACGCACGCTGGGGACCTGTGATTCCCGGTCACATGCCAGAATGTGATCCAGGAAAACCTTTCCCTTAGTCTCCTTCCTCTCCTGTGAGCTGTCAGCTTTCCCCCCAGCCTCTGGAGCCATGTGGTTTGACTGGCACAGGGGTTTTCTCTAAATGAAATGGAGCCAAGAGAGGAGAAACTTATGTTGAAATCAAGGGAGCTATCTGACAGCAGCGTGTGTGAAGCTGAGGGTGCAGGAAAGGCTTCTGAATGTTTATTTACAGCCAGCCACAGCCGCTTGGTCCCTCCTTTACTCATCTCTGGGCTCTCCTGTAGAACTTTCAGGTGGATCCAAAAGCTTTTTAAAATCCAAGATCCCTCTTTGTCATCTGTCAGACCCTCATCCTGGGTTAAATCTGGAAACAGTCACCCAAATGCACTGGCAGAAGACGAATGTTTTTACACCAGCAGCAGAAACAAGGACCCTCCAGGGAGCCAGCTGCTGTTCTATGGGAATTAACCACTGTACAGATCCCTTCCAAGCTGCAGTTTTCTCGTTCTGTGGAGTTATTGCCAATACAACCACCTTAAAGCACGCAGTAATGCATGTTTGTACTGCTCGGCCTCTTAAAAGTGCTAATCCATTTGCTCGGAACAACAGGCATTTTTCAGGACCAAAGCAGCTGGCAGTGGAGGATTTCTAAAGCAATGCAGAGTCATAACTGGGCACTGAGAAGTTCTTCTGAGATGCATTCTCTGGCCACAGAACTACTTTAAATGTCACTTTAATGCAATAGGGTTATTTATATCTGTGGTGTGCTGCACATCGATTGATCAGATTGCAACTTAAGAAGGGTCTGAAGTGCTTGGAAGCACAGTATGGTTAATTAATAATGTAAAACAAAGTCCAGCAGAGGAAGATCTCACCAGGGGAGTATATGGGGCTCTACAGCAATCAGCATCCATTAGGCTTACCCAGAGCAGCTCCTTCCCCTGAGAGCCCAGGTGCAATCTATCCTTTGAGCCACACATTGTCCTTTGGAGTCAAACCTATTGTAGCATTAACATCAATTATGTAAAGCATAACCTGTAATAAGGTGTAGGCAAAAATAGCAGCCTACCCATCCTGATTTGTCAAACTGTGCCTTATGCACTCCCACTCAGAGGCTGGGTATAAAATACAGTTTGTAACATGCTTTGTTTTGTTCCTGCATGGACTTACTTCTGCTCTGCTCTGACGTGGTATGTCTCTAGTCTGTAATGTGGGTAATGGTGGCTTTGTTCTGCTTTCCCTTAAAGGCAAGCAGGTCCAGAGGAAGCCTTGAGGATGCTCAGAGAGCTGGAGCACGTCTCCTACAGGTGCAGACTGACAGAGCTGTGGCTGTTTGGCCTGGAGAAAAGAAGGCTCTGAGGAGACCTCATTGTGGCCTTCCAGCACTCAAAGAGAAGCTGTGTAGGGGGCTCTTTATCAGCGAATGTAATGATAGGATAAAGGGTAATAGCTTTAAACTAAAAGGAAGTAGATCTACATAAAGTATAAGGAAGAAACTCTTCGTGATGAGGTTGGTGAGGCCTCTGTACCATCTGTATTTTCATTCCCCGTGAAGCAAGCTCCCACCAGGACCCCTGGAGCATCCCGGTGGCAGCTCAGCCCTGCAGCTCTCATGCAGGAGCATGGAGCTGCCCTGCTCAGCTCTGCAGCAGATAGATTGAATTGTTTTGAAATGCCACAAAACATTTCTTCCTTACTTTACCATCTGTAAGACATACCCATGTCAGAAATAAAGCCCAAGCTGTTTCTGTTTCCCCATACTGCAGGCCACCCCCAGGGGATTTTCATGGCTGGCCCTCACGCAGCCCCAGCCCTGGGCCCGTCCCCACCTCCGCCTGTGGGTTCAGAACATGCAGGTGGGGACTTCTGCAGTTTCCAAACTGAGCTGCTGCCCTTGTCCAACAGTTCTCTAAAAAACTCCCCTTGGGGATGCACATGAGATCATCTATATGTGAATAACCCCAGGCTACCACTCAGGAGGAGGGCTGGGACTGTGTGCCCACCCCAGGCACGAGGGAAGAACACTGGGCCTGAGCATGGCCATGGCTGCCAGAGAGGCCTATGTGAGCTGCTCCTGAGCTCCCCATGTTCTTTGAGTGTTTTACACACTAATCCAATTTTAACTTAAACACCAGTTCATGTATTGGCATCCCACAGTGCTCTGCTCTTGGATGTTGCAGTAGGAACAAGAGCAGCATGCCCAAGGCTTTGCATGTACAGTCAAAATAAAGTGAATATGGAGATAAATTCTACTCAAAGTTCAAAATGCTTGATCTTTCATTGATACAACTCAGGCAGAAATTTAGGATTAAGCTTAGAAAATCATGCTGTAATTACACAGCTATTGGGAGGGAAGACAGAGAAGGGAAACAAAGAGGAAAAATGTCATTTGACATTTTGCAAGAATGGAAGTAAGTTCAGCTCCTGTAGGATTTTACATGGGAAACGTGCAATGGCAATCCCAGGCAATTGTGATTCTGGAGACTTTTCTATCTCCATCTTAGGTGCAGCATGAGCCCTTTGTGCTTGCACAGGACATTGCAGACCCCTTCCTCTGCCAGCCTCGTCAGGCACACATGGCAACAGGCTGGCACACACGATGCATACTCTCTAATGGGCACTTTCACCATCTCCAAATCCAGCACTGAGGCTCCTGCTGCAGTAAGAAATAGCCACACACTTCTGCCCAGGGTCTCCCTGCTGATTGCCACCTTCTGTAACTGGCTAATTTGCTCTTCATGCTTGGATTTCAGTGTTAATCTCTATAAAAAGCTGAACTCTGTAGTGTTAGTAGGACAGAATGGCCTGGTTTGGAAGGAACCTCAAAGATCATCTAGTTCCAACCCCCTGCCATGGGCAGTGTTCCCAGCTGCTAGAACAAGCACTGGATCAGTTTATCTAGGGCCCTGTCCAACCTGGCCTCAATATCATGAGAAATCTAAGATATCATAACAAACCTGGCATATTGTTTGGATTTAAATCATATGACAGCAGGAAAGCCTAACCACATATATTTTATATGTGAAGTAAAACCACTGAAAGCCTACAAGTTTGTGACCCATATCTCACAGAGTTAGGTCCCAGTGATACTCGAGCACCATATGAGCTCACATTGCTGCTGGGTCCATTTGGTTGTACCTCTTCTGGCAGAGCCATGCTTTGCAGGTACTGAAGTAGGCAAGAAAAGAAACCACTCCCGAGGCCCCACCTGAAAGCTTCTCATACCTAGAGATGGAAGGCTGAAGCAAAGGAAGCTGTGTGTCACCTAATGAGCACTGACAGAAAGGATTTTGTGGGCGGATAAATGAGAAGAACTCACCCATATAACTTCCATAACCCATGAAATTGTGAGCTTGAAATACAAGGAAATGGACAAGAAAAACCCAATAAAACAGAACAACAAACCACCACCAACAAAGTGAAAAGACTTTCAAAACACCTGCTCCTTTCTTCCTAGTCCAAAAGTTGCACATTTCCCTGTTCTTTTCAGAAAAGGCTCACTCAATTCACTGTTTTCTGGGGCAAGAAACCGATTTCTGTGTTTTTGTTTTGAGAAACAGTGCATTAGTACTCATGCTACCAACACCTTTCTGGAAATGTCAGCACACCTTTGACTTTTGGACTCTAAACTGTGTCCTGCCTCTTGCTTCTCGGTATCTGCATTGATAAAATAATGCCCATGAGCTCCCACACAGCTCCTCCTGCTATGAAATACCTGCAGCAGACGATGTTTCCAGAACTGACCCCAGAAAGAATCAGATCTCCACTGAGATGATGTGGGAGAGCAAAGAGCAGCTGGTCTTCTGAAAACCTTACAGTACATCGACCAAAATGTTATATTCAATCTCAAATGAGTGAATCTTTCCATCCTCTATTAATGTACGTCAGATGGTGACAGTTTAGATAAATCAAATTTGGGAATTTGAGGTAATGGTGAATACAGTGATGTTCTTGCAAAAGGAGACTCTCCATCTAGATTTATTGCTCACCAAACACAGCCCCGACAGACTCCCATGCAACACAGAGCTCTTATTCCATGGGTTTTGCCTGCTGGGTAAACAGGGAGCTTAAGGGAAGAACTGTGTTTGTACCTGGCACCCAAACCTATAGCATTAATTGAAATATATGACTCAGTGCTTTAACGGAGCTCAAGGCTGACCTCTGTCAACCTTGCTGAGGATTCCCTGTACCACTGAAAATTGTTCTGGCATCTTTGCAGGGTTTTAGGAAATTGGCTGCAAGCACCTGAAGGTGAATGCTTTTATCTGATTTAACCAAGATCACTCAGCCAGCTCTGATCAAAGAATAAAATATGAAGTCTTAATTTCCCCTCTTTCTCTCTCATAAGCAATATACAGTGAGGCCCAGACAAGGGAATCCAAGTCATCTGAAACCAAGAGCAGCATGTCTGCACCACGACCAGGAGATTTGAGACCACAGCCACCGAGCCTGACAGCACCCTGGGGAGGTTAGGCAGGTGTCTGAAGGCTCCTTGCCACAGTGGTACCTGATTTAAATAAGTTAAACCCTACTCTGTACACCTGCTAGGCAGCTGTGTGCAATTACAGTGTCGGAGGCAGGAACACTGACACAATCCATCCCGCTTCCTCTGGGTGGTCACAAAGTGAATTAAAACTCTGCATTCAGCAGTATCTGCCCTCACTGTGAAACTGAAGATGGTTCCACATGTCTGTCTGCTTTTCCCAAACGTGTGATGCAATGTCATATTCAAACGGGCGCAGTTCCCACAAGAATCCCATTGCCTGAATGTCTCAGCTTGCTCTGGCTCACCCCTCTCCCTGCTGACATGGCCAAAAACTAGTTCAGAGAAACAGGCTTTCACAGTCTGCTTCTTCTGGGCATCGAGCAAGACTGTTTACCTGTTTCCCAAACTTGAGCCTGCTGGTTTTCCCCTTTGCTTCTGTGGCCTCAGAAAGAGAAAGAGCTATAAAAGTGGGAAAACCCCCCACAAAATTAACGTTGGAGATTTGAAACCACTGCAGAACCAGAGCCAGCTTTTCTGCCCTGATGTCTAGACTCCACATTGCCCCTTTAAATGTGGAATACTCAAAAAACTGTGGGCTCATCTCTCCAGGATGGGCTGGACATGAAATCACAAAGGATGGGTGAGCTGAAATTTCCTGAAATTTCCTTCCTAGATGAATGTCCTTGCTGGTTGGTCAAGTAGGGATAGTCTCTATGACTTTGCATCCAAAAGAGGATAAAAAGGGTGTGAGCTCATCACAGAGTTAGTAATTTGTTCTCATTTCAAGGGAATCTTCATTATTTTTCTGCCTTATCTTTCTGACAACCCTGATGGCAAAGCTCTTCCACTCTGGTGCTCAAAATCTCTTTGTGAAACAGAAGGGATGCACTATTAATAGCTGTTTCCGATGAGCTTTTAAGAGCAAGGAGGAAAGCTGGCTGACGTTCTGCCTGGCCTCCATGGGGCAGTTCAGGTACTTCTCCCAACCCCCTGGGAGGGCAGCAGCCTCTGAGTGCCCCAGCAGCTTCTCAGAGGCTTCAGATCCCTCACAGAGTCTGTTTGTGGGACATGGTTATTCACTGCTTGGCCTGGGAAGACACTGAGCTCTCCAGTCCTCCCATGGAGCCTCAGACAAGGCATTACCTAATGTTCACCCTCTGAAGCCAAAACACAACAGCAACGTGTCTGGGTGAGCACCTAGAACATCAGCTGGAGCTGTAGGACAGCTAAATTTTGCTCTTCCACATGTGTTCCCATGCTCATTCAAAGTGCTGGGCACCTGGGAGAGGACCAACCACGTGAACATAAGCCCACTGTGAACCTACTGATATTCTGTTTGATGCTGTGGAAGTCATCATTTGCAACATGGTCCTTTTCATGACAGGTAAAGCCAAAATGATTGTGTATAAAGAAAATGCTTATGAAGCAAGCAGTAAATTAAAAAAATAAAAGGAACTTGTTACCAAAATATTATGATGGGTAACTAAGCCCCTGTTCAGCAGAAAGTCACCCTCTGTCCCTCTACCTGTCACAAAATGATTTGAACTGAAATATATATCTATATGCAAAACCCTCTGCAGATGCAGGCAGCCACGTGATGAGCAGTGCGTACTGATGGGAGGACGTGGGTGGGCATAACTGAGCACAGAACGCTGCCTGTGGGTATGTAAACCAAAAACTGACACTCACAGGGCTGGAAGTGTCCTACAGCAAACAAACACCCCAGTGTTACGAGTTTGTAACCCAAACAGAAGCCATAGCTTGTCACCTGCCCTCATGGGTCTTTGCAAGGCAGGTGAACCGTGAGTCATACGATGCAAATGTGCACAACAAAAGTAGATCAGCAATGTTGATGTGAGTTAGAAGCGTTCATCTCTCTGTGGCTCAGGCTCACCCTCTTCTGTAAAAAGGTGAAACAAATCCCACACACACTATTGCTTCCCCCTCTTTAAGCAGATCATGGTACATTACTGTAGGTATAGGAAATGGATCAGACTCTTCAGAATGCTACAATAAAATCTCCAAATTGAAATACTTAGGCAAAAGTCGTTCTGGTAAGTAACGCTAAGAATGTTAAGGTCACATACAATTATTCTTCAGTCAGGGCTTTTTTGTACTCCTGCTACAGTCTCCCAGGCCATTCCCTTGTTACCTTCTTACTCTATGGAAAATAATGACTGTTTTGTGTTCCTTGCCTTTGCTGGTAGAATCATGGAATAAAATCACAGAATCATAGAACCATTAAGGTTGGAAAAAAACACAAAGATCACCAAGTCCAACCACCAACCAACTCATCCTCACCATGCCCACTGACCACAACCTGCAGTACCACATCTGGAACACCTCCAGGGACAGTGACTCCATCACCTCCCTGGGCATCCTGTTTCAGTGCATTGCCACTCCTTTGGAGAAGAAATTCTCCATAATATCTAACCTGAACCTCCCACGGTGCAACTTGAGGCCATTCTCTTTTGTCCTATTGCTGTTACTTGGGAGCAGAGGCCGAGCCCCATCTTGCCACAGCCTCCTTTCAGGCAGTTGTAGAGAGTAATGGGGTGCCCCCTGGGACTCCTCCAGACTAAACCATCCCCGTTCTCTCAGTCACTCCCCGTAAGACTTGCCTTTGCTAGCATCAGCTTCCTTCACTACCACTGCTAGCCTGAATTCGTGAGAGCTGATTACTTCCCTGTGAATGGGTGCAAAAAGAAAATAAGAAACAGCAAACCTGACTTCAGAAGAATCACTGCAGGGGCTGAGCACCATCCCCCCCAGTACAGCCCCAGTGGCTACAGACCTGCTTCCAGCCACAGAGCAGCCCTAAGGCACCTCAGAACCTTGTTAGAAACCCCTGCGTGTGAGCAGGAGTCAGCTGGGGTGAAATACAATCCAGCAGTGCAGTGAAGACAGCTCCAATTTGCATCTGCTACAGTAATTCCTCTTCTTGTAACAACTCATTTTCCTGCTCAGCCTCTCATAGCAGCTTTTAAAACCACATCAGTCAGATTTCTTTTGTCAAGCCTTTGCAGGAGGTTCAAAAGAGGTCTTAGGAGACTGAGGGCATGGAGAGAAACAGTGCATCATCCTATCATTTCCCTGCAAAATAATACATTTTAATATTACTCAGCTATTTCATTCTCAAATCCTTCAGAATGCCAGAGCACGCACACAGCTGGGGAGCGTTCCTGCGTTTCTCATCTTGTCTTGCTGGTTGACAAGAAGGCATTTCCTCATGTCTTTGGAAAGGATATTACTGCACAGAACATAATCGGCTTCCCCTGCATCTTCTTGTCCTGATGTGTTCCTTTTACTGGTAGATAATGGAATAAATCCAAGATTTCCATGTTGAATTCCCTTTTCCAGTCTACCAGTCAACATTCTGTTTTTGCCTCTCCGCTGCGTGCTCCTCAGACTCTTACATCACAGGGAGTTAAGCTCTTGTGACTTAGTTCCTTCCCTTCCAGCTGCCATCTCAGCCTGAAGGAGCTGTGGCACTCTGAGCATGCAGGGCTCAGCTGGGGTAGGTTTGGGCTGGGTGAGCAGCCTGAATTTTAGAAGCTTTTCTCCTCCTACAGGCATGAAGACATGGGTGTCACCCAGGGCTGTGAGTAAATTCAGGTTCAGATTTTGCTGAAATTGTCCTGCCCATCACTTCTAACCTCGCTTGTGTCTGCTCTACGCTTCACACCTCCCCTCTGCATCATCAGCCTTTTTCTTTCTCTCATTGCACCTTGACAATTCTAGTCAGAATATGGGGAGACTGGAGTGAAGGAGGGTTATAGGCCGAGAATACAGAGGCTGGCCAGAGGAATAACTGGGCAGCAAACAGATTGCCCAACGAGGGAATTAATAACAACATAGGAGATCTGAGGCAGTGTGGGGAGCTCAGAGTGAAGCTCCCCTTGCAGTTACTTTCACAACCTGATGGGACTGACCGATAACACCAAAACCAAACAAAACCCAACTCATTTGCTCATACAAGTTGTTCTTTTTTTCCTCAGCTAGAGGAATGCAAATGCCATGCAGCCTTTCCATTGTCTCACACGGTTTGGTTGATTATCACACCTCTAATTCCAGTTCACACGCTCCACACAGCACGTTCTTATTCTGGATGTGCTGCTGGCACATGCAAAGGCTGATTAGATAGTGAGACAGAAGCCAAGGAAATAATAAGTACACAACTCCGCTTATTAGAGATTTACTGTAGGAACTCGTGTTTAGAGCTTGATCTCTGCCCTTTCTGAGCAAAAATGTTTCAGCTATTGAGTGAAATCTTCCAGACAGATAAAACACATCACAGTAATTTTCAGGTTTATCATTCTGCCATCTGTCAGATAGTGAACTATTCCTCACTATCTTTATTGCAGCCCTTACAAAGCTACCTTCCTAATCCTATCAGTGGGATGAGAAATGCTTTTGCCTTCGTACGCTTGTCTCACCTTGCAAATGTACCCATTCTCTGTAGTCAGACCAGGAAAAAACTGCCTCATGAAGACCAAGCACACAGTTCTTCAGGTGAGTGGCCTGAAAAGAGAAGGCTTCTGGTTATGTACCACAGGGGACCTTGTCCTGATCAGTTACGGGCTCCGCTCAAAGGCACCTTCATAATACAGAGGTCCAGACAGACTCCAGGCAACAGGTAACCATTGCAAAAATTGTAATGATTTACACTATGGCCCCTTGTTTCACAGCCCTTCAGTTTTGGGTTCACCTCAACTCCATGCTTTTAGAAAAGAAAGAAAGCAGCCCAAATCTGACAGCTACCCTCAGCTCGTGCTCTCTGGTGATGCACAGATCCTTGAGATGTGCACAGTGACCATAGTCCAGTTGCTCTCACCTCCTTCTCCCTTTCAGCCACACAAGAGCTCTGGGGGTTCTTGCTGTCCTCAGCCAGTGGTGACAACAGGCACAGCATAGCCTGTGAGCTTCACCTTGCCAGTGAAATCAACAAACGATTTCACTCTGTTCTGAAGAGTTAACATTTCTCTTTTCACACCCCTATGCCTCCTTTTGGGAATGCACGGAGAGCTTCTGCTCACTTCACAGTGCTACTTGTTCTTAGCCCCAAAACCGATTAAGAAGAGCACCCAGTGAAGAGGTGTAGGATATGGGGCAGATCCCCAGATGGTGTAAAAGCAGAGAATGTCCAGAATTTGTCATAATAAATTAATTGACATTTTCCTTGCAGTAATACGCATTAAGATTGAACAGAATTGAGCTCTCTCTCACCACCACCCCTCTGCTCAGGTGCTCCTTTGAGATGCTGTATGCTACCACAGCAGACTGCTTATCTCTGCCCTAGGAAGAAAAGGTAACAAATGCAATTAAAAATATGAAATAAAAATAGTGCTCACAGTGCAGAGGGTAGGGGCAAATAAATGCCTTCAGATCTCAGTATCAGTTGTGCTGACAAACTGTCAGCCCAAACGGGTCATTAAAACAATATGTCCTTTTATCAGGAGCAAACTCACTGACTGATAGTGCCGAATGCACAGTGCTGACTGCAGCCACCTCTGGTAGCTCAGCTGAGTGCCATACGCACCGGGTGGGATTTGTGATCTGAGTAGATGTGCTTCTTCTTCCACCCACCAGAGGCATTTCCAGTTGGTTCTGTAGCCCTTTGAGTGTGGAACAAGCTTTCCATCTTGTTGCTCTTTTGCTTTCGTAGCTACTGCCCTGATAAAAAAGCAACGAATGCCCTCTGCTAAAGCCTCAAACCTACTGATGCTGAGGAATGCCTGAATTAAATAGATTCCCCTCAAATATATGTTTTACACGATAGATTACATATAAGTGGTTTCAAATGCTCCACCCTTCAGTCAGATGTTGACTGTGCAGCTTCTACTATCACTGCCCCTTTTGATTTCCTTTGGTTTCTCTATGGGAGACCAAAGAGATGTATTTTTAGTGCCGGGGCAGGTTGTGTGAGGAGCTGCTGTAGAGGCAGGTCACTGATACAGACCCTCCAACTGATCAGAGGGGATGTCACCCCATGGGGCAGTGCTCAGCTCAGGACTGCCCTGAGGACCATCCCGGACTCTCCAGGTCATGCTTCATTTGTATCAACCAGACAGAAAGCAGCCTTTGATGCTAGGTTCCATCTGCTTGAAACAATGATCACACAATCATAGAATCATCATAGAATGGCTTGGGTTGGAAGGGACCCCAAGGACCATCAAGTTCCAACCTCCCTGCCACAGGCAGGGCCACAGACCTCCAGATCTGGTCTCAGGTCCTCAGCAGTCTATGCAGACATGTCCACTGATTATCTCCAAAGGGGACCCCACGCCAGGTGCTCTCTGCTCTGAAGTGTATCCTGTTACCCTAATTGGATGCCAGAGGACAGACATCTCTTGAGGTCTGAATCCTGATGGAGTTCAAGAAGCATCTGGACAACACTCTCAGACATAGAGTTGAGTTTTGGATGGTTCTGCTTGGAGCCAGGAGCTCATCTTGGTCATCCTTGTTTTTCCCTTCCAACTTGGGGTATCCTGTTGTTCTGTGATTCATTACATCTTCCTCCCACTGCCTGAGATGCTCTAAGCCACGACCACATGATGCCAGCAGAAAATAGCAGAGCTCACATGCCCTCCACTCCCCACAGCAGCATTGCTAGATTGGCAGGACTTGTCCCAGGAGTCCCTTATGCCCCATCATAGGTCTTGTATGGACTGAAATAAAGCCATGAGGCCAGATGGGCAGGATCTGTTGAACAATCCACTTACTGTCGCTCTGAGCATTTCAAAAGCCCCCTTGTTTCCCTGCTGAGAACACAGCCTGGGGAAACAGCTGGTTTCCAATGCCTGGAACAAACTCTGAAGAATCAACAGGATGTTCGTAATTAATATCAGCTAATCGTATCATCTCTCTTCAAGCTAAGTCACTCTAACTTTACCCGGGGAGGAGCAGAGAAAGGACAAGCTAAGATGGGAACTCCTCTGTGTCAGTGTGCTGGGCTCTGTGCCTGAGCCAAGCGTGGCTGTGTGACCTTTCTAGCCCAGCCAATTCCTGCCAGCTGCTCCTGGAGCAATGTCTCACTCTTTAGACCTAAACCTTCGCCTCTCAGCACGAATCTGCAGTGACAATAAAACAGCTCAAACAATTGTGAGGTGAGTTCAAGAACCTCTGAGTCCTTGAACTGCTTTCAGGTTGGACAAGAATGAAGGGGAAAGTGGTGAACAGCCGAATCCCAGCAATTCCAGGGACATGCTGGTCCCATAAGCCTGGCAAACTGCCTGAACAACACCTTTTAAATTGCACTCTTAGGCAATTCACTGAAACTTTGAGCAAGGAGTCAGCAGTCCCAAACATTGATTTCTCCCACCTGCTGAAATGTCACCATCAAGAGGAATTTCACAATGTCAAAACAGATCTGTGCTTGAATTTTGCTTCTGAAGCCTGGCATTTGTAATAAAATTGCACAGAAATTCAGATAAACTGTGGTTTGGCTGGGCATGGTACAAATCAAGCAGAAGTCTGTCTAGGATAACATCTCTTCCCATACAGTTATTCTTCTGAGAGTCAGAGCCATGAATAGCAAAGTACAAGTAGGAGGAGGCAAAAGAAGAGTGCTGTAGTACTCCCAATGGAGGCAGAAAGGATGAGACTGCAATTCTGATCACGCGTGGAAATCATCAACTGCTGTGGGTTCTCCTTCTCTGGAGATAGTCAAGACCCATCTGGACACCTACCTGCGTGAACTGCTGCAGGGAACCTGCTTTAGCAGAGGGGTTGGGCTCAGTGATCCCTTGAGGTCCCCTCCAAGCGCTGCAATTCTGTGATTCTGTGATCTGGGGATGTAAATAGAGACCCTGCAGCACTTGGCATGAAGACACTTCGGGCTGCATTCATTAAGCTGTGATGTCATACATGCAAGTTCTATTGGCCTTATTTTGTCATAAAAGATTAACTATCATATTCTGAGATAACTGAGATGGTTTTCCAGACTCATATACCTATAGATATCACCTGCTTTTAGCAATGGGTATGGCTGCATCTGCTTCAGCTCACAGTCAGTACCAGGCTCCCTTCTGTCTCAGTTTCTCTTCTTCCACCTCCTTTCCTCTCACGCTTGCATTTTGCAGCTCTATGCAATATTTATCCCAACCTTTGCTGTTAGCTTCTCTTTCAGAGAGAATGATGCCATTTGAATTGCAGCAGAATTAAAATACGCCTAAGACAGGAGAGAAACGAAGTACGTGTGCGTCTGTGTGTGGGAGACAAAGCCCTGCACCAACAAGGACTGCAGCCAGAGACTCCCAAAACTCCCAAAACAGGAGCTCTCTCTGCCAAAACCAGACATGGACTCTAAGCCAGGCAGCTCCAAGGGATCCCAGCCCTGCTGGTTTTGTGGACACAAATGCTTCAGAATGAGTATTTACAGAAAGCAGCAGCACAGGGACTATAGGGGATGGGGGCAGAAATTGGTTTTGAAAATAAGGTCTCAGGCATTTCACGCTTTGTCACTGCTTTTCTTCTTCCTGACAATCAACCACAGAAATTTCACAGCTTCCACATTCTGGAGCTCTCGCAGTACAAGATTAATCAGCACTGATCAACCAGGGCTGCACATTATCTAAAATCCCTGTCAGCTCAATAGAGCATGAAAACCAGGAGAGAAAATCATTAACAAACCAAAGCAGTCTCAGTTTCTCATGCCTGATGGTTTTAGCTGGTTCTAAAGAGTGGCACAATTTTAGGTTTCTGTGCAGTTCTTTTACAGCAGCCACTGGGTGGCCAAGGAAATGGCCATGAGCTGCACCAAGGGAGGTTTAGATCGGGTACTGGGAAGAATTCCTTCATGGAGAGGGTGGGCAGGCATTGCAATGGGCTGCCCAGGGAGGTGGTAGGGTCCACACTGCTGGAGATGTGTGGATGTGGCACTAGGGACCATGGTTTAGTGACGGTGATGGGATCAGGCAGCTCAGTGAGGCCAAAGGCATCCAAAGCAAGTCTGAGGCACAACATCAGTGCAGAGGGGCTTCTGTGATGGACACGAGGAAGAAACTGCACCTTTTGCATGTGTTATTCAATCTGTTGTGGAATGGATGGTGTCATTTAAAGGGCAGAGCATTGAGCCTCACCGGGGCCAGAGAGCTGTTCCCTTCAGAAATGCCAGGGAGCCTATCCATTACAGCACGCTGCCCTACAGCAGCCAATGGCCCTCCTGCCCCACAAGCAGCAGTGGGGAGGAGGAAACTCTGCTGGGTCTCCTTCAGTCCCCTGGAGAACTGCTCAGAAAGCATACAGTGAGGTGTAATAATGATGAGCTGCAGATTAAAACTAGTAAATAACGCAAAGCACTTTTTTTTTGTGACTTTTCCCTGCAATAAGTAAGGCCATTTTGGGTAAAAAAGCACCAAAAGTGTTAACCTGTTTCCCAAAAAGGAATTCAGACCCCTTGGGGATGGATGGCAGAGGGGGAAACAGTGGATCCGGGGAAAGCAGCAGCACAGACACACATTATTTGGCTTTTCCCACTGCTGCGGCTTGGGGGATCTCCATTTGTGAACACGGGCTGCAGGGAGCTGACCTGGCGACACTTTAAAGGAGCAGTGGATACCAACAGTGAATGGTGTGCAGTGAACATTTTTTCTATTTTTCTAGAGCTGTCACAGACATTACGGGTTCACGTAGCCAGCACTCCTGGGACAGGATGGACTATGGAGGAGGAGAAGCAGCAGGTTTTGTCTGCAGGGAAGCAGACCTGCAGCTGTGACCTGTGCTCCCTGCAGGGAATCCTTTTGCAGATGATGGCTATTCCCATCCCAGTCGTGCAACACAAGAAGAGGAGGAAGCTACCGGCTCAAGGTGCCAGCAGAAACCCTCAAGCTGCTCTAGGGCATTACAGAACTAGGCACAGTATACCTCAGATTCCAAAACATAGTTGTGCAGAACAGGAAAAAAAAGAGAAGCGTTCACTAGGACATCTTACAAACATCATGATTGGCCACTAAATAAATCACAAAGCATCAAATGATAGAAAAACCATCTCTCTGTGTGGGCAGCCACTCAACCATCAACAGCAGCTCTGAGCCACTACATCTGTATGCACTTCTCTGCACCACCCATACAGACCAGCACAACTCAGACCTTCCTAATCCTGCTGGATTTAGTGTTGTGACTTCAGAGTGACACAGCCTGAGCAGGAGCCTTGCAGGCCTGCTGTATGAGTCTGTCTCTCTAATCTCTGCCTGGTCCTGCTGACACTGTAACTCATTTTTAAACCTCTTGGTCACAGGGCAGAAACTTGCAGCAGAACTCATGGTCTTTGGGGAAGCACGGTGCTGTGAACCAGCTGCCATTGACAACATAGGAAATACATTTAACATCACCATTTCTCTGCCGTCCTTTCTTAATCCAGATCCTGTTGTGTCCTGGCAAACATATCCTCCTGTGACACACAGACATTCCCCAGCTCAGCCCCTGCACTGCTGGTCACCTCTGTGTGACCAGGAAAGCTCTTTTCCTAAAGGTTCTTTCTGCTCAGACATCCACAGACATGCAAAGTAACGTAACGAATAACCCTCCTGCAACAACTGCACAACTCAGCCAGGGGAATTAGGAAGCACAAAATCGTTGCTCAGTGACCTGATACCCCCACCCCCAAGGACCGACATCCCCTCATCCCAACAGGAAGTATTGCTCATCCCTACCTAAGAGGCCACGAGGGTCAGACCAGCGTCTCTCCACACTTTTGTACTGCTCCTTCTTCTTCTTGCTCCCCCTGAAGCTCCCGAAACGCTTCATGAGCTGCAGCATACAGCCGCGCAGGAGCAGCTGTCAGTCATGCCCCGTTGCGAAGGAGAAATCACAGCTATAATCCAAAAGTGGCACAAGGGGCAGGCAACGTGTCACCTGTACCCACAGACCATGGGCAAGAAGATAAAACTCCAGGAGGACCGCGTGGTTAGGAGAAGAGGGCAGCTTGCTGGAAATTCAGCCCCAGGCTCTTGGTCGTGATCTTGGTGGAGAGAGGGCCCCCAGCAGGATGCTGAACCCAGCAGGTTCGTAATTCCGGCGTGCAGGAACCAGCTGTGAGTAGTGGGATGGGATCAAAGTCTGCCCAGCCGGCAGCCCGCGGCTGCCAGAAGCCTCAGAGAGTGGAACATTTCCCAGCAGATCCACTCATGCAGAAAGGGTCAGCGAGCGCCCGGTGAGCTCCCCTGCTTAAAAACCACTAACCGTGCCGAGGCACCACGAGCCCTCTTGAAGGGGATCGTCATGTGCAGCTCAGCATGATGACTCTTTAAAAAGGCTGTAAAAAGAAACCATCCCTGTACAGACAATTCCTGGCACCAGGCGACCCGGGCACGCTCGCACCGTGCCATGACATCACCCAACTATTTTGATTCATGAGCGCGAGTTCTTCGCAGGGACAGCCCGGCCCCGCTGCCTATGGATGAGCTCAGAAGTGCCCGGCCCTCTGCAGCAAATGACAAATGGCTGAACGGGAGTGACCTGCCAATTCATAACAAGAACTGAAGCTGTTTCCAAAGCTACAGGCTGGACTTTCTCCAGCGACGAGCCCTCCTTGTGCTATGCATGTCTATATGCTTGGCATAGATTCCCCGTTCAAATTTGCTGTCTGCAAAGCAGAAAGCACCTGGGAGAGCTGTTTGCGGCACACTGGAAATCTACTTTGTGCTCTTTTCAATGAGACAAGCATTCCGTGGGTTGCTGCTCTTCCCTACAGGCACGTGTGTATTATGGCAGGCTTTGTGCCCATATGTTTTGAGCTGTTTTTTAGGAACGAGGTGAGCGATGCGGGCTAGAGTTTGAGCAGGTGGGAAGGGATGCTGGCATTACCCAAGTCATAACCAAACTACCAGAGCAACGATTATCACAGAATCAGGATATCTTGAGTTGGAAGGGACCAATAAGGATCGTCGAGTCTGAAACCTGGCTACACACAGCAAAGCTCAAAAATCAGATCATAATTATGGTAAAAGTTCTATTAAATAGAAAGCTTTATCTCAAAGTCTCAGAGCCAGTCTTTCCTCCAGCCACCACTAGAACCTGAGGCTCAGATCTTTCAAAAATCAAACCCCATGCTTCTAATCTAGAGTAATAGAGCCTTATCTTAATACCTGGGATGAATTAAAGGCCTTATCACATTTTATTTCTCCAAAGAAACATACTTTTTCCTTTGTCCTCATGATTGCTCATGAATCTTAATATCCTTACAAAGATAAAGAAAAAATGGCCAGGAATACTTTCAGCAACAGATTGCTTGCAAGCTGTGGTCTCTCTGAAAAATTGTTGTCACCAAGGAATCAATGAAGGAATGTCCTGTGACTTCAGGGGCCAGCAGGTCCCTTAGCTATTGGGGATTCCCTCTATCTACCCTGTGGAGAACGTGAAATAAGACAGTACAGACGGGACCTTTGTCCTTTTACCTACTGACCAAAAGAATAGATGAAATCATTAACAAGTCAGTTACCTTGTTTGCAAGGTTCTCTTTGATATCCAAGTGAAGAAGCACAGACATTACTTTAAGGCTTTTCCCAGTCTTTCCCCTCCTGACTCGGCCTCCTATTTTATTTTAGCATGATCTCTGTGCTCTGTGGCCATCACATTTACCTCTGTAAGTAGACCAACGGGGCAAGCTCTGGCTGTCCCCAAAGCACGTGCTGTTGGCCAGCTCTTAACCTACTTCCATGAGAGTTGAGACATTTATAGACTTTCCTCTTTGAAAAACAGCCCCCCAACAGCAAAACTGAATCTTCCTTGCTGCAGTTTCAGCCCACTGCATCTTATACTATTCACTCTGCACATGAAAAATGAATTGTTCCCCTCTGGAACAGCTGTCTACATGTCTGAAGACAGTAATCAAGTTCTCTTTGAGTCTTGCCTTGGCCAAAGACACAAGTAATGCTGCCTACAACACCAAAACAGTCTGGACTTCCAAGTCTCCCCTCCTTCAAAAAGCATTCCTTCCTCCTCAATAGCCAAAAGACTGCTGAGAAGGACTTAACGTCATCAGAAACAAAAAAATTTAAATCCCTGTTTAATGAGATAAAAATTGGTATTCCTTCAGCACAGAAACAGCCCCTTTTCAGTAGAGGCCAAGGCTAAAGAGGAGCTGATGACCTCTTCATACAGGGCCACTGCACTGGGAGAACTCATTCCCCCTTATTAAGGAAAGCAGCAAGACACTAATGTTTCTTCACAGAGCTACCACCAAATGAAACTATAGCGCTTAACAACCAACTTGAAGAGTAATTTGTTGAAAAAAATGCACTAAGTGCTTGGAGTATAATTATTTTGTCTCCCACTGCTAATGGTCTAACAGATACTACCACATTTATACCAGCTACTACATCTCCTTAATTAGTGTATTGGAAGAATCTTGTATAACTAATAATGAAAAAGCTGGGCTTCAGTGAGCTCCTTTGGGGCCTCTGTGTTCTGGAGATTGAAAACACAAATGCCTTCCAAATAACCATGAAATGGACTCTTGTCAAGCTACTTTAAAGCCTCCCAGATTAGTTATAATACATCACGCTTCCTTCATGCAGAAGAATCACACTGTCCCATTCCAAAACCCATATGCAGGCTTGCTCTGAGAGGTACCAAGCACTGGACATCTTGATAAAATTACATCAGTTGAAAAAGCAAACAAAGTCTCAGGTATGGTACAGGCATTACGTGCTTCTATAACATCAAGCAACCCAAGTGAAGCAGCACCGTGCCGACTCTGTCCTTGCAGAGCAAGATGCTGAATCAGCTTTTCATGATAGGTTTCCTTCACAGTAATTCCTCCTGCTCCCCCTATCCCCTTCTCAGCCCCTTCCTAGGAAGGCCCAGTGACGTAGGACTGGGGTTTGTGAAGATTCTATCTCCCTCCCTGGTTTTATGGATTTCCATTGGTGGCACTGCATGAACTGATGGCAAGCAGCATGTGCCATCCAACTGCCCAATGGAGGCTTGAGACACAAAAACCAGTTCAGCCCTCTCCCAGAGGTGTGGGAGCTAAAAATACTCTGAATGCTGACATTCTGAACCATCTCACTGCCTGCCTTTTTAATGGAGAAGTAACCCAAGGTACAAATGCAGCAGCAGAGCACAGGGCAGAGAGTGGGGACTGGTGAGTCTTATAAGGGGCTTTTGTGGTGTGAAAATGAAGAAAAAAAGCAATATTTTCCTCTTCCAAATGGAGGATCTTCATTTGTATAAAACAAGAAGGCTACAAAGAAAGTGTATCCCCTTAGAGACAACTAAAGCTTCAGCTGGTTCAGACTCCAAATCAACAAGCCTAATTATATCCCTTTCTTTGCTGCTGAAATGTCTGTGTTCAAAGATCCCTCTGGTTTTGTCATAGCTCATAGAAATCAAAGAAAGTTCAGGTCCACCCTCAGAAAAGTAAAACACAGCATTTTGCATTTTCACATGCATCGCATTTTTCTGCTTTCTTCCCCTTTAAAACTTTCCCTAAGCGGGAATGCTTCTGAATGTCCCTTCTCAGTTGTGCAGGCAGATGTTTGCAGAGCTGTAATGACCAGCTATTGCCACTGGTACCTGGACACGTCGCAAGTCTCAGAAGAGCAGAATGATTTTAGCTACAACTGTATTTCATCAGAATAGCTATCTTGGAAAGTATTTCAAAACAGCGTATACAGAAATGAGTAAAAGACATCTCTGCTATATATAAATATATATATATATAATCATGCTCAATACTGCAAGTGATGCAATGCACAATAATAAAACAAATGTTTGCCAAACAACATTTGCACGCCATTTGAGCAGACCATGCAGCCTGCATTTCAAAGGGAAATACAAACTACCACTTTCTCCATCTGGTCCGAGTCCAGCTCACACCCCATAAAAGAACTGCAAGTTTATGACTCCAAGCTGGGCTCAATTACTTTCCATAATCATAACCAAGTGTTTCACTGTAATGAGTTTTTGCCTTTATCCTCCTTTATTTTATTTTTTTTAATAACACTCCATGCTGTTTTCACTGTGCATTAAGAAAGATTTCAATCTCGGAAGACGTCAGGCTGGAACTAAATTAGTTTTGAAAAATCTGAAAGTGAAATGTTACTTATTTTTCAAAGTCCTCAAGGTGCATTCTGGATTCCCCAGGCTGCTCAGTAAATTACTTATAAATTACATGCTGGCGGCTTTGCGGTGCTTTTCTAACCCTCCTTTCCAGAGCTTATAATACAAAGCAGCAGGAGCAGGAGGAGCGGTGATGGAAGCGTTGGCATAGCGGTGATTCCAGTAATGAAAATACTGTATTTCAGGCTCAGCACCTACCCCAAAAGACCAATAATTTGGGACTGATGGATATGATCCTATCCAAACGATAATTTCATCGTTTTCCCCCACCCTGCTAATATACCACAGTGCATATGTTTGCAGCACTCACTTTTCTGGCAATTTCAGTTTGCGATGTGAAAAGCAGAGCTGTTCTTATTACACGCTGCTATCTGGCTTAGCTCAAAACAGCCCTAGAGTCTTTGATCCAGCAAGCACAGAATGTCTGGTGTGATGAGCACAGCTCCTAAAACGTACTAAGTTCTCAGAGAAAGGAAAATATCTCAGCAGTAATTTGTACTAAAGAAGAACAGCAGAAGCAATGAAGTTCCACGGAAGTGCTTTTCTCGTCTCTTGTTGCCATCAAGCCATTCAACCACATCCACCCACAAAGCTTTGAGAAGGAGATGGGATTCACTGGGATTTGACATATCTTCTCTTTGAGTTCTTCTTGCTCTTTTTACTGTCCCGCTTCCTCACCCTTCATGCGGGAGTGGAGCAGAATGAGTGATGTTATAGTGGGCTTTGTAGGGCTGAACAAAATATCCCCTTCACTTTAAATGACAGAAAAGCTCCTTCAAAACAGCACTGAATAGGCTGTAAATTGAACAGCAACAAATGAATCAATCGCAGAATCATAGAATGGCTTGGGTTGGAAGGGACCGTAACTAGGATGGCCAGTATTGCAGGAATGAAATTTGTACCAATATCCCATAATGAATGCCCCAAAATACAAGAGCTAAAAATCAGAGCACCTTAAGTCTGCAGAAACATAGTCCTGCACTGAATTTGCCTTAGGAGATGTCTCCAAGCATCAACCTTACACCGACACAGGTGGCACTCCTTCCCTGCACAGCCACAGCTCCAACATTTGCAATTCATAATCTGGTAAGAGCATCACTGATAAAACAGCTTCACACGCGTTTTACTGTAGTTTTAACACTTGTTAAATGCTGGCACAGCTCTCACAAGATACAGCCCTCAGCAGCAAACACACACATCTGAAGCAACACCCTCATCCTAAAATCTAGGCAGGGAGATGAGATTTCAAAGACATTTTAAATTCTGTATCCCTCTGGTCCCCACCATGAGCAGACAAATCTGACAGCAGAAGCCAAGAAATTTACTTACATGTAAAATGAGATGACAGACAGACTCTTTCCCTGGCTTGGCATTATTATTATCTGCTATTTTCAGTTGAAAATAATTTTAAGTGTTCCCTAACAATAAAAAATGCAGACAGTGTAATTTTGGATTGACAGTCATCCCACAAATGACCCACTCCTCTGTCACAGTGAATATAAAGAGATTATATAAAGGATAAACAGAAAATTAGAGACAGTGAACATCCTATTAGACACGTGAGACAACAACACAGACAATGCTGACGACAGAGAAAGTTGAACCACACCTTGAAAAGCAAAATACAGCAGATCCCATAGGGACAAACCCTTCCTGATGAGCTCCCAACCTCCTGATGGAGAGCAAAGGGGTTGCCATCTGCCTGCCCCTTCTGCTCTTCTTAGCTGCTATCCCAGTGCACAAGAGTCTGAGGACCATGCTCAGGTTCCTCTAATGCGGTATTCATACGGAATGGATGATTTCCATTGACTCTGAACTACTGACAACCCAGTTTTGTCGACAGAAAAAGAGGGTCTTGAAGCTTGGGAGCAGGGGTGATCTGAATTGCTCACTCAGTGCTCACAAAATCCCAATGACCTGAGTGGGTACCTACAGGAAAGGCTTCACCTACTTACTGCACAGCTACCAAGCGTGTACTTCAGTGACCCACTAAGGGCATCACACTGGCACAGATCCCAGTCCCGTGAACTAAACGCAGGCAGAACGCCAAGAGGTGAAATTCCTAACGGATCATCCAACCCTGCATTGTCATTGAAGAGTGAGTGCTTGGGCTCCAGCCAAGGCATCAGAATAGAAAGAGGAATCCACCACGTGCAGGCAGGGACCGCACTGAAGTCCACCCCCTGCGCAATACCAACTCCCTCGGTATGCAGGTCCAAGCCACCCGAAACAAATAGAGCAGCCCTTCATTTGCTGGCTATATACAAAACAAGCAAATAATACAATTGGCTTTAAAAACCAACAACTGCACAAAATCCAAAGAGCTATTTTCACTTTTCTACCCCTACTTTTTTCTACCTCTATATTTTTCTACAAGTTAATGATTCTGATGCATCATTATTTGTAAACAAGAAAATAAAATCAAGCACAGTGCATATGTTAACATCAGGACTAACTGAACGAGTGGCAAACCAGCCCTGTTAACTTCCTGAGTCCAACATCCCAGGGAACACCACTGCCAAGCAGACCTCTCAGAGCATCTCTGGGTCCTCAGCAGGACGAGGTGAGCACCACGGCTTTGCAGCTTTGCACAGTGGGGAGAAACTTTCCCAAAGTCCCACAGCAGGCTGGCACCAGGCTGGAGAGGAACAGAAGGGGATGGAGGTGCGTTGGGGATGGTGGCTCTGCTCCTTCCTCTGAAAGAACACAACATATTGCTTGGAACCACAGCGCGCACGCAGTGGCTGCCTCACATGCCCAAGCTCCAAAGAGATCACTGCAATTAGTGGCCTAGATTACTGAAGATCTGCCAGAGCAGATGGAAGTATGGGAGAGGAAATGTTCATAATCACGTGCACAAGATCTGGAACAGAAATCACTCAATATCATTCTACTTTTTCTTTCCAGTTTTGAGGTTTTTTTGTGTTTGTTTGTTTTTTTTTTTAGTTTCTTTTTCACCCCTGCAAAATACAGCAATTTTGTTGGCAAAAGAAACTTTACTGAATTTCCAAGAGAGATGAAAGCACAGTGAGAAAGACAACCCCTGCAGCTTACTGACATGGCAACTGAGGTACCTCAGCGATCCACCATGGTACAGCAGGAACAAAGCCTGAGATAGGGAGTATATAAAAGAAATCTGGTATTGGTTTGATGTCTGTGATGAGCTAGAAACCACCCAAGCTCTAATTTGTTGACAATTCTACTGTTTTGTGCAATTTGCAGTGACAAAGCTTGGAAAAAAGCACCCAACACACCCATGGCATCCAGTTTATAAGCTGCTGTGACTTCAGGAGCCACTCCTGAGTGCAGTCACAGCATGGGATGTCTTGGATGGTAAAAACTCCACCTTTATTTACTTTGCAAGTGCAAAGACCAAGCAGTGTCAAGTTCAGAGATGCTATATTTAGGATTGTGTGAAAAATCTCAGAGTTGTACAGGACCAATGCAGACATGAACTAGAGAAGAGTTCTGAGTTTTTCTTTAGGCCTAGATGATGGGAGGGCTGGAAACCTGAAAGCTACATGGCAGTAAGTGAATACTGCTGGAAAATCCAGGCCTGACACTTCACAGACAACACCTGGCAGGAGAAAAAATGAATGTCTGAAACCTGTCAACAAACACTTCCAACAAAGAGAATGAAAAAGCTATGGATCATGTCTCTGGGAGAGTGCCCCAGAGATGGAATAGCAAGAGGCAACAGTAAGTCCTTGTGCAACTCTCCCTTGGGTGTTAGATTTTAAGAGGGGCTCATGAGTCAGTGGGCAGGTACCAGTGCTTGGGCTGACCCCAGCTTGACTCAGTTCCCAGACCAGTGCTTAAGAAAAGAGACTTCTGGAACCATAAAATCTCATTAAACGGTGATTTAGCTTAGCAATGCTTTGGCCCAGTCGCACTACCATTTTTATCTTGTAAAGCTCTCTTGAAAATGATCTCAAGTAGTACCACAGATGACCAGAACTCACTGTACAGTGCCTTCAGATTCCCAAATCTTGTCCAAGGACTAACTTTGTGCAGTGACTCGAGTGCTTAAAGCAGAAAGCACTCTACAAAGTAGCCCAAGCATAATTATCAGCTTCAATTCCTAGTCAGTAATCAAAGGAGAAACTCAGAGTTATGGTTACAAAGCTCTGGTTATCTCCAACAACACAAAACCCTGTTGTTGCATTTTCTGCTCTGCCCTGAAACCACACATCCATAGTCCAGCAGGGTGCAGGCTGCTATGATCCTGGCTTTGAGTCCAGCTTACCTAAAAAAAGCCTGGAAAACCCTACCAGACTGAATGCTTTTGTTGTTGTTACTAATTAATACATTTGCGTGGAAAAAAAAATAAAAGAGCAAAGCTGAACCACAGCTCCCTGTCATCGCCTTGGAGGCTTGCAATAAGACCTGGCGTGTCTGACAGTGACATTATTTGTGTGTGACTGGAGCAAAAATACATTAGAACCTCTGTGCTAACAGACAGGAAAAGAAACCGTGGCTCCAAGCAACATATTCCTGTAAACCAGGTAAGCTGTTTCCAGTTATAAGAAAGTACTGGCAGAGAGGGCAGAGGAAGTGAGCAAGGAACACTGAAAATGGGGCTGAGAGATGAGTTCAGAGACTCCAGCTTTACTCTCAGTTCTGTTAGTGAGCTGCAGCATGACAAAAGACAGAATCATAGAATGGGAAGAAACTCAAAGCCCGTGCAGTTCCAACCCTCTGCTGTGGGCAGAGACACCTCCCAGCAGCTCAGGCTGCCCAGGGCCCCATCCAGCCCAGCTTCACAACTGCCCTCATTTCTCCACCCTACAAGAGTGGGGAAAAAAAAAGAGGTGGAGGCATCCATAGCACAGGACAAATCTAAGCTGCTAAATCTCTTAATCAAATCCCTAATGTACACTGTCTGTGTCCAAGGGAGAGGACCAGGAATTGGGAAACAAAGTGCCTCAGACACAGAGAAACAAGGCAACTCCTGCCCAGGCACACACTCACTAATGGCTTTTCTTCCCCTGCCAGACTCTGGCTTTGTGCAAGATGTGCATGTGCTCTGTGTTGCCGAGCCTCACATCTGTTGGATGGATGAGAAATTAATTTCTAAGAATTTCAGTGATGTCAGGCATTTTCTTTTTTAGTGTGACCATAAAGTGGCAAAAGCTGTCAGCAGGAGTTCAGCAAAAAAACGCTGACGTTGCCTGGATACTGAGCTCCGCTCCGCTCTAGGATTTGTTTGCATGTCTGCATTTAACAGCAATAACTCCTCAGGATTTTGGATTTTCTTTAATATTCTGATAGCCGTGCAAATATCTGCCCTTATTCAGAGCTCTCCTCCTCTCTCCTCCCCCACTTTCTGGCTTTGTAAAATGCAAACTAATTCCTTGACCATAGTAAAGCCATAAATAAGAAGTCATAAAAATATTTTTCTATCCTTCTTTCTCCAAGGTCAATCTTTTCTGTTACATAAGCACTTTATAAAGTAGCACGGGGACAGTATATGAGGATCTGTTTATGCAATTAAGACTTGGCTCCTTCTTTAGCGTGTCCCAGTGACAGCATTTGATGCTTTTCTGTCGCCACTGCCATCTCTCTGTGACCTCCAGAGCAGCAAGATTTATCATCATTTTTCACAGACTGCTTGCACTGCATTGTTATGTTAGGTTTGCATGGGGCATTGGGAGGAAGAGCACTACCAAAAACCTGCTAACTTTTTGTTACAGTGGGTGGATTCCAGGTTTTGTTGATGGCACAACTCCAGCTGCCCCAAGGGGAAGAAAATTCTTCTCACTTTTTTCTGCTGTCTCGCTCCAAATGTACAGGGTGCAGAAACAGTTCTGGATGCCATTTAGTGGAGTGCTGTAGTGTTTTATAATCTTTTATGGTAAAGAATTTGGAAGGACTTGAGAGAGGTCTCAGAACAGAAACAGAACCAAAGCTCACATACAAAATCACGAAGCTGCCCGTCCTGGCAGCTAGATGGCAGAGACCCAGAAAATCCACTGCAAATCATTTTCCAGTCTGGTCTCTGACATTTCCTAAGTGAGGAATGATGGAGTTATCCTCATGCTCTGCTGCAGCAGGTCTCAGCTCCCTGTGGGGTTATTTTCCAAAGGAAATTGCATGTTCTTTGAGCACTTCCATAGTGTGGCTTGTTTTATTTACTGAATAACTTCTCTGGATTCAAATATGCAAGCAGCTGGCAGCACCCGTGCTACAAGAGCATGCTTTCTGAGCCTAGACGTGCAGCCTCAATAGTTTAACTCCTTCTGAGTGGTGCCTGCAAGTCCCTATAAATTTTGCCTAGCTTATTTTCCAACTTTAACATTGGAAAGGACAAAACACAGTGGAAAGAATGATCGCTGCCGGAGCAGATTTGCTTGGTGTCTCTGCCTCTCATGTTGCCTTCACAAGCATTTCAAGTTTGACTTTAAAGCAATCTAATTGCAGTAACTTGCCTTAATAATAAATCCCAGTAATAAATCCCGTGCCAAGAAACTGCGGATGAAGCAAGAGCTGACCCAGAGCCAGTTTCCCAAGGATTTGCACAACCCCATGCTCTAACATTTTGCCCCTAGTGCCACAGAAGCTTTTCAGGATCTCCCAGGTGCCCTCAGCCTCTCTGACAGTCTGCAGCTCCTGCTACAGCCATACATAACAAGCTGCCTGACCCCAGATTGCATGCCTGTAACAGCCACATGTTCTTCTGCCACCATCCTCTGAGGTTGGGACAACCCCAAAGCAGCCACCATCCTTGAGAACCCAACCAACATTCAGTCCTTTTAGTAACACCTGAGATTTCCCTTCATCACTCCTAAACTTTTTTTTGTTTGCATTTTCATACTTTGATGATTTTTACATATTCTTCATCCTTCAGGTCTGGATAATAATAAGGGTGAATAAATAACTTTGGTGAAACAAACAAAATTATGGCCCATCACTAAGGAAAAGCAATAGGATGACTGTTAATTACATACATTGATGAAATTAAGAATGCTAAAACTCAGTTTCTTTCTCAGTCTTTGTTTCCACAATAATGGAAACCAAGGGAAAGAAAAATGTTCCTAACCACTGCAACAGAGTCCTGAGCTGTAACCCTGTAGCCCTGGCTTTGATCACATCTCTGAACTCAGAACACCAATTCCTGCCTGTCATTGCTCACGATTACCAAGAGCCTGCTGATAATTCACATATTTTTCTGCAGTCTGAGCTCCTGACTGAACACACTCTGGACAGCTGTACAAACTGGTGTGCACTAATTGCTACTGTTTGCTTGAAAGCTTTATGCCCATGAACACACAAGATGCCAGGCAGGTGCTAAGCCTCGTTATTACTATTTGTGTTTTTAAGGTAGGGAGGGTGGTTAAAGAGGCTTTTGTCAAAGAGAGTGCCTTTGACTGTAGAGGAAGTAGGGCTTTCCTCTGGCTCTGATGGTTTAAACCCATGTTTAAGTGCTTGCACAGGAAACTGTTCCTCACTGCTCACCACCTTCATGCATGTTCTGAGCAAATAACAAAGAAATTATAAAAAATATTTCAATTTTCCCCTCTCTCTTTTTTTTTTTTTTTTTTGGCATAAGGGTAGAAACCACATTTTACATAGCTTCAAGAAAGGAGAAATGCTTTCTTTTGAAAGATGAAAAAATTCAGCTAAGTGCTCATTTAAATGCTCGTTTTGATTTCTTTTTGAAGTTTGTTTTCCCAAACAAGTTTAGGCCAGAGCTGCATTGGCACCATGTGCAGCTGAATGAAGGCCCAATCCACTCCTGAGGCAAAACACCATTGTTATCACCTTGCTATGCATTTCAGTTCCACGTTGTGCCTAATGCAGCCCAGTGCACCCCTTCTGCAGCAAACACAAGGCAGCAGGTGATAAACCTAGGCGATAAACCTAGGCGATAAACACGTTGTAAATAACACGGGCATTGTTTGCATCATGTAACTGCTCTCATTTCTGTATTACATATTTATGTACAATTCTTTCCCCGTCATCCATCATTCAAGCTCAGGGAGGGAAGATTTAGCTTAGATATAAGGAAAAAGTCTTTTAGGCAATGGAACAGGTTGCCAAGTGCTGTGGTTGATGCCCTGTCCCTGGAGACTTTCCAGTTGAGGCTGGATAAGGTCCTGGGCAACAAGATCTAGCTGTGGTGTCCCTGTTCGTTGCAGGGGAGTTGTCCAGATGAGCTCAGAGGTCTCTTCCAACTCTAAAGATTCTGATCCTATGATCCCAAAGTCCTGCCCTTGCAGCATTTAGACATGGATTTTGAGCATGGATTAAACACAGATTTGGCCTCTGGTATGGAGGAAACTGGGTGGGACTGGAGGCAGAAGAAATCTCCATGGGTTGGAGACAGAGGCTCCGCAAGCAAGGGCAAATAGCTGCAACCAGCATTGTCCCGCTGGCGTCCTGGGTCAGGTTGCTATGCACAATCCATTCCTCATTAAGCTGATCTGCGGCAAGACCGCGAACATTACGAGCTATGGAAACCTTATACCGAGGTTAAGCAAACAAATCTGACACCGAACCTCCTGTCCAGCACACGCAGGTGGTTGAGCAGAAATATTCACAGTCACCCTGAAATGAGATGCTCGGGATTCCCAAATAACGGCGTTCGTTAAAGAACATGCGATGAATGAATGCCTTACCTTCATATGGCTTTCCCAGCAGGAAGGAATTGTGCCACAGTATTTATCAGCACCATGAAATGGCCTTAAATACTGAGGGCTACATTGTGACCTCACTGCTGGCAATGACAAACCCTCCTGAGACTATGAGAGGAGAATTTGGTTCCACGAACAACTCCAGCAATTACTACACATCTTGGATGGAGGGCTGCTTTTATCCCTCACTCTTTGAATGGGTTTAGAAGCAAAGCAAAAGAAAGCATTAAAAAGGGCCCTTAGCATCCTGCTCAAAATGTAAAGCAAAACACCCGCAGGTATGCAAAGCAATCCCAGCTCTCCATATGGCAGAGGAGCAGCAGGATGCCCACAGGAGGGCACCTATGTTTCATGGTTGGGTATGAGCTCCAGGGAGATGCAGATTATGCTGTCACAACTCATGCACTTGTCACCACGGTTCCGCATCACACGCCTACGTGGGGCTCATAGAGCTGCACTCACATTCGATCTCAGAAAGATCCTATTTAGATTTCAGCAAACTCTCTGTGCTCTGGTGGGAGGGAAGGGCTGCCAGCCTGCTGACCCATCCCAGAGCTCCCTGCTGGCTCTGTGTTTCTATGATTACCATAAAGCAGTTAGTTGTTGACACTTGGACCTTTCCAGCAATGCTCTGTAGAGATGCTGCTTTAGCTGGATGCTCTTGCATATTGAAAGTGGACCAAATCAAAAGCAGCCAGCAGAGAATATGAATTACAGATTATTGCTCATGGTGTGCAGGTAAATACAGACTGAAATCTTCCCTTCAGAAAGGTCACTCTTCAGGACATTACTCTCCAAATTACAGTAACTTACAGTTTTTTGCTTCTCACAGTTTTACAGTAAGGCTATCATTAATTCTCATCGTGTAAGAACATCGTAAGAACAGGCCTCCAAGCCTTCTCCAGCTGATGTGGTGATTGTTTTAAGAATAATGAAATCCAAATTGATTAGATCAATTTAGGCTAGAAAGCCAATTAATTTTTATAAGTGGCATCACCACCCTCTGCTTTGACAAAAGCAAATATGTAAGCTTACTTTAGTCAAATAACAAGCAGCATGGGAGGACTTACCTCCATCACACAGACTCACAAGTAAACAAATTAGATCAGTGACTTTGGTATTATACAATTTCTGAGGCATTTTCACCTCTGTAAAGCTGCAAGTACAAAAAGACTTTAGACTCCTAATCCATTTTGATATTTGACTTAGTAAGGTGATAGGGAAAAAAATTCCACAGCCTGGCACTGTGTGGAGCTTTATACTAGAAGAAAACTTCTGTGCTTATTCACATCCCATCACCCCAATGACAAATAACTCACATTTAATTTTTCTGTCGGCATGAAATGGGCCAACAACAACTACCTAGCTGCAGAACAACTACACAGGTTGCTCTAAGGCACTCCAACTCTTGACTGAATTACAATGGATGCTGCGTTGTAATTGCCTTGCCCAATTCACCTGTGATGAAGTAAGTGCTGGGAGCTTATGTGATGGTTTGCACCAACTCAGTTTCCAATCTGTAGTGTCTGCCCATGCCTACTTGTCACACAAGCAGCAGCTAGGAACAGGAGGAACATCTTCTCTGGAAGCCCATGGAAAATGAATAACTGACATTCAGTGTGCCAGCAGTCAAACTGGAAGTCCACAGCTCTCAGTCCATGAAGTCATGCTTCTTGCTGTGTTAAAGTCTCCTCCACCACCTTTACCAGGGGCGTATTAGAAAATGCTGGTGGTTCCCAGCCAGCACCACATGTCAGAGGTCATTCTCTTGCCACTGGGTTAATATGCAGGATTACGAAGGTCTTCAAAGGCGTTGCACAACCAAAAGTCCTACCTCATCTTCCCAGGTTATTCACCCAGAACCAGATGTGGTGATAAACTGCAGGCTGCTGGACTGAGCCCAGGGTTTCACTATGCTTCCTATATTACACACACTATATTCCCCAAAACTATGTATTTTTCTGCCCTGTGGTAGGGTTCTTTCATTCCATATTTTTCCAGATCAGAAAACTGACTGATTCAACATTTGCCATATTTATTCATCATTTTGGGGGCATTTCCCATGGCCTTTATCTAAGAAAAAAGAACACTGTGAACTTACGATACATATCAAGTTTGGCCTTACTACTGTAAGAGACTGATAACACTCAGACTCCAACCACATTTCAAAAGGGGTTGAACACACAATGCAGTTTCAGTGGGACCATGACTAACATTCACTAAGCTTCACATGAAGCAGTGCCCTTAGTATTAAGGATGTGAACAAAGCTACTAAAATAAACAGGGCTTCTTTGTTACTTAAAACTGAGTATTTGCCTAGGGACCAAATTCTGAAATGACAGATCTCAATACAAATTTAACCTTTGGAGTGTTCAAAGTATATATTTTCTATCTGTACATTTCACATACAAATAAATGCGGAGAACATTATTTTACTGAGTGAGAATTTCTCTTTTCCCTGCATGCCTGTAGAAGTCTCTAAAAGAGTCCGTATAAAACTAAGGTCACTGTCTTCTCATCTCTACATTACAAGAAATAATAGCTTGGTTAGTTACCAGAAGCAATCATCTATAGCATGTTCCATAGTTCAAATCCTAGGAAAGACAGAAGATGGGAATGACTCTGATCCCACGCCCATCCCATACCTTACTGATGGACGTCAGAGACTGAAAGCTTTCCCTTTTTTTGCATCACTTCATCTAAATCACTCTCAGTTTGAAGACGGTCTGGAAAACCCTCATTTCCTAGAAACATTGATGAAGTACACAAAAGTATGCTGGGTGTACTTCACATATGCAAACTACAAATAACACTGACCATGGGAAACTAAGGTGAAATGGGAATCGCATTGAAAGATCCCTCCAAATTAAGTAAAACCCGTCACCATGGGCACATTCTAACCAGAAAAAAATCATCTGCTGCTGACAGCAGATGTCAGTAACTGGCAGAAGAACCAGGGCTGAGCACGGCTGGTCTGTGGCCATGCAAAGCTCCATGTGGCACCAGTTCAAACTCAGCCGTGCTGCTGACACATGTTGTCTGCAGAAAGTCATTTTTCTAGTGTAGATAAGATTGAAATGAATGGTGTTAAGCCCTCTGTCTGACTTGGTGGGCAAAATAAGCTGGAACAATCGTGATCAGATGTACTTGTGCAGCAGTACTGGAAAGTGGAGGACCACAGACAGGGCTCTGTACCTTTCCTAGGTTTTATGGGATAAAGTTGGGAAAGCCTATGCCAGCCTCCCATGTTGAACTGCAGCTGAGCAGCCCTGTCCTTCCACACCCTATCCCTTGCTCCTGTGCAGTCAGATGTGAGGGCAGCCGCAGCCAGAATCAAAGCTCCAGCTGACAGCAGCTGGATCTGAACCAGCAGCGTGCCCCGGCTGCCAGAAGGACCAACCATACCCTGGGTACATCAGCCCAGTGCTGCCACCAGGAGAGGCCAGGGGTTGTCCCGTTCTGCTCTTGCTGTTCGAAGAGTAGGAGCGATCGAGACTATTACCTAAACATCAGGAGTATGGAGTACAATTGGCAGATGCGAATTGCAATCTAGAGTTTGAAGAAAAGCTTCAGGACGGGTCTGCTGCATTGAGAGAGCCTTCAAGGATGCCCAGCTGGATGTGGCAACACAAAATCCTGGAATTTTTTTCCCCCACTTACTTCCCGTGCGATGGGAAATGAAAGCTGCTGGCTCCATCTATGGGTTAAAACCAGTATGGTTACAAGCTTTCCTTACCGAGGGCGTATTCTTACCACAAAACGTTTTCCAAAAATATAAAATAATGGCCTAAATACAGTATCTGACCACCTTTCCTTTCTGCTTCTCACATACTTCTGAAAAATAAAAAAATAAAAAAATCACCACCACCACGTATCTGACCCTCTATTACTGGAGCTGCAGAGTCCTCCTCATGGGTTTTGTTGGGCACCACAGTTATCTGCACTGAACTTCAGAAGCAGAAAAATTGTTTACTGAGAAAAAGCAGAAAATGAACAATTTATGTTGAAAAATACTTCCATCCTCAAATTTACAAAGTTCACCTTTACTCAAATCTGACCACCAGCTTCAAAAGGTGTTGGAAAGCTGTGTAATTTTAGATACAGTATTCATGAAACAGCCTTTAATCCTGAGCTAATTTATGTTTCGATCCCATCCACCACAGCCCACAGCTTTAGGTCAATTGAAACCTTTTAATTGATTTCCTTTGCCGGTAAAATTGGCAGCACCATTGATGTGCTGAGATTACTGCTGTCACTGTGATATTTT
Organism: Callipepla californica brunnescens; assembly: GCA_023055505.1. Lineage (NCBI taxonomy): Eukaryota > Metazoa > Chordata > Aves > Galliformes > Odontophoridae > Callipepla > Callipepla californica. The sequence goes on from JALIRH010000006.1 coordinate 5,064,364, forward strand.
TGGAAGGGGAAGCAGGGCTGGAAAATGCCCTGCTGCCTTTCAGAGAGAGCATTCAGCCCTTGGTAGGAAGTTCAGTTTTTAATAACTTAAAATTGCCACAACCACGTACTTTTAATAAAATATTCATAGTACTTGGTGTTAACATATCTGCAGGGATAGCCCCCTAATTTTCACTCAGTAAAAGAGCACTTATTTGTACATGTATTGTTTCTGAAGTGAATATGTATTGTTTCTTAAGCAAAAACTCACACAAAACCATGGAAAAATGTAAGTTGAATTGTGTTTTCTTGCAGTGCAGGTCATCCTCCCATGTTTACTTCAGATCACCATTGTTTGCAGTACTGAGAGTAAGTTTGTTCAACTTCTTGTTTCCCCAAGCTTTATACCTGCTCATGCAAACTCGCTCAGATGTGCTCTCAGAGCCAGCAGAGCTTAAGCAGTCAAAACTCAGTAATGCTTCAGAGCACTGGGCCCTGATTGTTATAGAATCATAGAACTGCTCAGGCTGGAAGGGACCCCAAGGATCATGAACTTCCAACCCCCTGCCACAGGCAGAGCCACCAGCCTCCAGATCTGGCACCACACCAGGCTGCCCAGGGGCCCATCCAACCTGCTCTTGAACCAGTGAGCATCCACAGCCTCTCTGGGCAGCCTGTACTGGTACCTCACCTTTCTTTCTGTAAAGAACATCCCCCTGTACCACCCAGCAGAGTTTCCAAGTGAGACACCTCCACCGCATCAAAGCCCAGCTTATGTCACTGCACTTCCCAACACATAAGTTGCTGTCTTGAACTTTTCTGCTGCAGAATTCCTGATCTAAAAGGGCTGCAGCAGTAGCCAAGCATGCACCCCCCAGAAAGGACCACACTGAGCCCCTGCCAGGAGGGGACACAGTGGCTGCAGCATCTGCTGCCTCTCAAGGTGGGATGCTGGGCACTGATGCTGCCCAGGCAGTTTGGTCTTTCAGAGCTTTACCTGCAGGCAGCTAGCAGCTCACTACGTATTGCAGTAAGGCTGCTTTCTTTTCAAGGCAAATAGATTTTGAGGTCAGAGTCATGGGGTTATGGACGGATGCTGAACTGGGGTAAATCAGAAGGAAAAGACGCAAAGATGAGCTTTTGGCTATCACCAAAACATCAAATAAAATACAAAGGATAAACAAATGCTTCAAAATCTTTACCTCAAACTGGAAGTCATTTCGACTCTTGTGTCTACAGACCACTTTCTGTTTTAATTTCATCTTACCCAAACAATTAATATCATTGCTAAACTGCATCTATTTGAATGGCAAAATACCTTAGCTGAGAAAAGAACAACTGCATGGGAAAGAAAACACTGCAAATGCTACACGCAGTCTTTGAAATGAAAACAAGCTAGGAAGAGGCTTCCAAGAAAAACAAGGAATACACAGAGTAACAGGTTAGTCTGTGTTTTGAACAATGTGTGGGAGGAGGATGCAGAGGAAAGATGGGGAATGTTATTTACAGCAGAGGTGGCATACACTTCCCTCACATACTGCTCCAAGATGGTAAGCAAAAGGAGTGTAGGATGGATTCATTCCAGGTGAAGTTGGGGAAAAAAAATCCTTACTAACCCTGTGGACTCCTACTCGGTGCTTTTTTCAGTTGTAGGTTGCCTGGATAAAGTGCAGATTCACTATAAAGCAGGAGGAAAGGCTCCAGTGCAGAATTTCACATAACAGACAAGGCTGAAAAGGATGTCTGATGGTGTCTGGTCCAACTTCTGCCCAAAGCAGGGCTGTAATTTCTGCAGGGGTGCTCAGAGCCCTGTCCCTGTTGAGTTATTAAAACCTGCAGGGAAGCAATTTCACATCTCTATGGTCTCCTGCTCCGATGCTATGTCATCCCAACCAAGAACATTTCTCTTAATGTCTGCCTGCATCTTGCTGCATCCTGCCCCTTCGTCTTATGCTCCTGAGATGCCCAGCTCTGTCTTCTCCATAGCCCTTCATTAGTTAACCTAAGACGGCAAAATGCCTTCCTTTTCTCCTTAGCCCAGCACTACAGCCCCTGGCCAACCCAGTGTCCTTCACTGGGCTCACACCAGTACGTCCCTCTCTCTCATACTGTGGAGACAAGCACTGGAGCCAGCATTGCAGCACTGAGCAAAGGGGAATCACCTCCCTCAGCCAGCTGACAACGCTCCTGCTAATGCGGCCCAGCATGCAAGTGATTTTCATTTTAATAGTGCTAACACAGTGCCAAGAGCTGATCGGCTGCAAGGGCAGGCAAGAACAGCAAGCCCATGTGATTTCAGCACGCTGTCATTTTCAGAAGAAATAAAGCAGCCTAAGCCCCATTCACTTTTAACGCAGCTATCCCAAGCTGCTGGAGAAAATGGGATTTTAATCACAAAGGACGTGACAATTTTGATCAGCCAAGCATTCAAATACCTTGGGAAACGCGTAGCCATGTGTTGCTTCAGCTCTTCTCAGAGCTCAGCAGCACAGCATCTGCACAGATCTGAGGTTTCTGGGCTGGGGAGTCTCTGAGAACTCTTGTGGCTCAGAAAATGCTGTTTAGGATACAGAGACTTTGTTCTGAGTGGGACTTAACTAAGTTCGTGCTTCATAATACAAAGTGTTATTCTTTCTTTGCAAAGTAGCAGGATGTAAAAGTTTGGTCTGTGGAAAACTAAATAATGCAACAGAAATGTTAACTTAAGTTTCCTGTAGTCCTGAAAAGGTTTCGGTAAATACAGTTAAAGGCAAATCAATTAAACACAGTAAATCCTGAGAGTGTAATTCATTACCTACCCATGTTAAGCAGTGTGAATAAAACCTGCTCTAATGTGACAGTGAGGCACACGTGTCTGCGTGAGTCTCCACCAGGGAGCTGAATGATGTGAAAGCACCTGGTGTGAACTGCTATTCTGCAAAAAGCTGCAGAATGGGAAAAGTTATTGATTTCAGTACAAATTCTAACCATCAGACACTTGCAAGAGGCCCTAACAGGCCTCCTGCCTTCACAAAAGGACACAAACACCCAAACCCAGCACAGCTCTGGAGCAGCAGGGTCATGGGGATCTTCTGTTAGCTCAAAAATAGCATGGCCCCAATCCAAGCCTGTTCCTGTGGCGTGACCTTATCAAAAGGATTTTGCTGACTACCGGAAGATTCCCTTATTTAATATTCCGACGTACCTAGCTAGGATAAAATTTAAACGGTGCTATTTGCTGGGATTACTTTGTTAAAATGTCACAAGATGGCTTTGCTGTGCAGTGCATCTCACCATTATTCATGCAGCAGCGAGCTCCTCTTGGTGCACTGAATCAGCAGCTTACTGCCTGTGCAACATTTAAGCCTATCTGGTCGAGCAAAAAGAGCTCAAATGGACTTTAATTACTATGAGGCTTGAAACAGAGGCGAGCATAAAAAGAGGGTTTGAATTGTAAGTAGAGGAGAAAAAATGTCCTTGGATAGAAATGATGCCTGCAGTCCACCCGGAGTCCTCTAGAAACATTGGCTCTTTCAATCTGCTATTGGTGCTTCAGAGAGAAGCAAAGAATGGAAGAGATGCAATCTCAACTAAGCTGCAGCAGAATTCCTAGTCAAGTGAAAGGAAAATCCACTACGGGTTTGTATAGCTGTGTTTGTGTGCACAAAAGTAACAAAAATTGTTTGTTCTGATTAAGACCTACATTTTAAAGAGAAATTTTGCTGAAGAAAAGGAAGGCGGCTCTCTGCAATTCACAAGTCACAGAAAGCTACCAGTGCACTGCAGTAAACACTTGGTCAAACTTGAGCATATGTACCGTTAATTCTGTACCTACGTTGTCCCAGAAGAACTGCCATAAAGTTATCTTTAAGCTATTTCTTCTGCTCACAGAAAGGAAAACACACTGCGTTCTGACAAACCAGCAACCTCAGTGGCACAAAGTCATTCCTCTCTTTCCCCTATAACCAAATCCTCCTCCTGCAGCCACTGTCCCCAAGGCAGAGCAGCCAGAACCCTATGGAGACTGGCATAGGGTATCTTCATTCAACAAGAAAGTTTGGAAATCAAAGCCTTTTCCCAACCCTCCTCGATTCTGAGCTGTAGAAATGTTGTACTCTCACATGGGCTGCTGAAGAAGCAAAATGTGTTTCTAAAACAAAGCAGAAAACTGCTCTGAACCACAGAGGGCAATGATTTCATATTGTAGCAGTGAAGCCCAAACACTCCCATAGTGATTGTTTGATTGGAAACGTATAGTTTCCTGACATTTAGCCAAGGCTGCTTTTTCACATAAAATTGGGCCAATTCCCAATGGATTCTAACAAAGCAAGCCTCCTTGAGCTCCCAAGGCAGCATCCTTTCTGTGCCCATCTCCACCCCAAGCCCCATGACCGCTCCCACTCCTCCTGAGCCCAGGAGCTGATGTCCAACCAGCCTTGGTGAAACTGCCTGTGCCACAGAAGCAAGATTTCTAAGCAAAGCTTTGCAGCATCATTTCCCTCCTCAGCCCTGTGTAGGTGTCCTGGAGAAGACATTCCTTACTTGCCATCCAAAACCCCAAAACGCACAATCAGTGAAAGCAATAACAAAACAATTAGCACATGCCTCATCTGCACTTACTTCACTACCGCAGGTAAAGAATGGGCCAAGCCCAGAGGTACTGTGTATCTTCCTGAAATAACATGAGCAATTTCTTACTTTTTCTTGATCTGGAGAAAAACTTGATGCCCCCAGGAGAGGTAGACGGGTTAGAACTGGGGGAGGACTCTTTGGAAGAGGACCTGAAGATCCCACTGAAGCTCATTCGGCGTGGGGAGCGTGGGGGAGACTCCTGGTAGGGGAAGGGGAAGACAGTTTTGGGTGAGCCAGGGCTATGCTTGGATCTCACAGGGGCAGAAACGGGGCTGGAAGGTCGGTTCTGGAGCCCTTTTGAGAAAATGCCTTTTGAAGGACTGCCTGCAGAGTAGTTTTCTTCCACCTGAGGAGGAGAGAAAAAGGAAGAAAAAGAGAAATCACCATTAATTCAATTCAGTTTGTGCCACTGGGACCTCAGAGCTTGTCTCAACGCAGTCACTCCTGATTATTCGAGGTGTGGGTTAACCAGATCTTCCCCCAGTGTCAGCCTGCACTACCACATCTGTGTGTGTGCCACCTCGCTGGGCTCACTGCTAAAGATATCATGAATTTCACACAAATGCAAAACGATGTACATGAGCTCTATTATCACACATACACTTCAGGATATTTTTTAGCAGGCTTATTTGCCACGCATTCCCGTTCTTTCCCCAGAAAACTGAAAGGTGGGTGGCAATAAATTTATTAAGGGCAGTGAATGACCTCCTTTAAACGAACACAGCACCCTGAGGCCTCCCTTCTGCATTTAGGCACCCATCTGTAGTACTGAAATCTCCACTGCAGAGAGCACGTGAGAAGACCAGAAAAACAAACCAAAAATAAGAAGCAAAGATGAAGTTCTCCCCACATACAATTAACAGAAGCCTACACAAACCGCTGTGGGATTGGCCCAGGCCTGAGCTATATGCAGAGTTTATTTCCTCCTGGATGCACAAAATACTTCTGTGGGCACCGGACTTTTTTAGTTGGAGTCATTTCTTATGAATGAAGGGTCCTGTTCCTGGAGATCAGTGGTGGTGAGTTTCAGGTCTTCAGTGAAGGTGGAAGCAAAGGCTCACATGTCACACTGCCTTCTGCATGAGCTGCAGTTTGAGACCTTTGCATCCTTGCTCCTCGCTCTCACTATGCAAAACAAAAGTGATGTATGTGTGTAGGGAGCATTGAACTGCTACGTGCACCGGGTATGTGTTGGTATAGCTGGGTGTGTTGCTGTCATGGGAGGAATGGTAGGGAAAAGAATACATTTATTAGAATTGCAGAATCACTGAATGTCTTAGGTTGGAAGAGACCTTACAGATCATCCAGTTCCAACCCCCATGCCAGGGGCTGGCTGCCCCTACTGGATCAGGCTGCCCAGGGCCCCATAAAACACAGCCTTTAGCAGCTCCAGGGATGGGGCATCCACAGCTTCTCCAAGCAGCAGGGCCACTGCCTCATCAACCTCTCAGTAAAGAATGGGATGAGTCTTGCTGAGTGTGAACTGCAGCAGTTCCTCATTTGGGAAAGATTCTGACCTGAAAGTCTGGTGGCATTTGGTCTGAGAGATGGACACCAGCAGCCTGGGTCAGTAGCTGGAGCAAGGAGATGTCTGGCAAGATGCTCAACTGCTTTTCATCCCTGCACATTTATTTTGATGACATGGAAAATATGTCTCAGATTACCTGTCCATTTGTAGAAGGACTGGAGGAGTAATTGCCATCAAGGGGAAATTTTTGGAAAGGATAAATCAATCCTAACAAAAGCAACAGCAGACTCTTGACAGTATACATCAGAGAAGAAAATGCAGTGCCTCTTTTTCTTCCTTCTTCTTTTTCCACTCTCCCCCTCCAATCTTTTAATAAATAAAGGCACAGTTTTGATCAGTTAACACCTTGACTCCATTCTGAGTCTTAATTCAGAGGGACTGGGATCAGTATAATGAAACACAAACCACTTTGGCTTGCATCACTCCACATCCTCTAGCACAAACAACATCCATGGTATATAAAGAAGAATCAAGCACAGCCCCTCAACTGAGACCTGGAATAATCAACATGCTATAAATAAATTAATAAACTCTACTTTTGTTATGAATAAATAGCCCCTAAGCAATGTTTTCATGAAAGCTCATTAACTTTACTAAAACAGCATCTGTAAATCACCTGAGACTACCTACACAGTGTTCTCTGCTCAGCTATGTAGCCCAGGAAACAACCGTGCAGTACAGCAGCACCTCTGCTCACTGCAATGCAACCACATCTACTGCCAAATCTACTGCCTGAAAGTTGGGAGCAAGAAGTACGTTTCCAAGTTCATTTTAATCACAATATAAATCTGCTGCTACCTGTGTGGTTTCGGACTGTTTCCAGGAAAGTAATTTCATTATCATTTTTCCTAAACTGACAAGCCCTGGAAGTTGTAAAGCAAAGAGAAGGATGTCCATTTGGTGCCACCTTTAATACTTCATGCACCACATGTTTACTTGGTAATAACAAAACACAGGAGACCCTTCAAAAGACTATGCTATTCTCACATGGCATTTCTAGAAATATGAAATGTCAAGGAACGATTTGCCAAATAACATCAGGATTCTCCTGCACGCACAAGCCAGACACGGAGCAAATCGTTCTCAAATTCTGAGCAGAAGCAGCAGAATGTTTTCATTTGCTGCAATCACAACCCACTACTTTCTCTCCATTGTGCCAGGCAGATGAATTAGTTAATTGCTAGAGCACCAGGGGCACGCTGCTAAATACACACATGCATGCTACTAAATTAAAGGAAATTACTACAACAAATTCTTCTCCAGCTGTTCCACACATTAATTACACGCAGGTTACACCCACCGATAAAGAGGATAAACACCTATGATTTTGCTTTGGGAATTATGTCAGTATTTCTTGCTTAGAATACTATTTGATGCAAATGTTTGTGAGCTGTAAAAGATGAGTGATGTCCACGCATCAGCTGGGAATGCAGAAGAATATCTGCCTGGAATAAATTGAAGCAAGCTATGCAGTGTCTGCACGACAACCCCAGCATAGGGCTGGAGGAAGACTGCACAGCTAGATGGATCAGCCTGCTCTTCGTGTGTTTTGGGTTCATTCCCTGCAGCTATGACAGACAGGTGGGCACAAAACTCCCACGCGTGCTTCTGAAATATAACTATTCCCCCACCTGAGCTGTAGCAGCAGAAGGAAAAAAGAATTGCATTCTGGTTTCTGACATTAATAAGCTTTTTACACAGACTTGTAATGGTTCAGGAAAACTGTAGTGCTAGTGCAGCCCTACCTACGTGGATGCATTCTCCAGGGAGGCTGCACAGCCAAGCAGACACCCATGGCACATTATATGAGCTGCTCTGGTTGTTCAAGGTTAACCCAGTTACCTTATATAGTGCTGAGTAAATACAGCCAAAAATGCTCTAAGACTGCCAGTTTGCATGCTTAGGAGCACATAAGAATCCTCAGCTGGGGACCAGGGAGAAACTGCTCAGTTTTACACACTGAATGCTTTTCAGCAGGCTCCTAAAATATATGTAGAGCTGGCTGCTGTTGAAAATAAAGCAATAAAATGAGAGGTGCCTTTGACGCTATGAAACCTGCTTTCAATTTCTTGAATGGAATGTAAAGTGATAGCTTGGCACCTGCCTGAGCTGGACAGCTCTGGAAGATTCCATCTCAGGAAACAGCATCCTCACAGCTCCTCGGTCACCTCACCTGGGTGCACGACTCTCCCCATAAACTCCTCTTCCTTTCTCACAGCAATGAACATTAATGGCTCAGAGCCATCCAGTGATGGACCAACAGATCTGCATCTTCATTTCTCACTGTCATTTTCGATGTACTCCTCAATGACAAAATCCCAGCATAAACCAGACTGCACGTGGCCACTCTGCTTCAATGGGTATGAGAGTCTGGCTCTACAGCAGGACTGTGCCCAAGCCCATTCTGGACCATGACCCTTAACCTCTCTTATGCACTACTACTCTTGACATAATCCATCTGAACAACCATGTATCATGTGCTGTTAGGAATTACTCATCCTGAAGATCATCCAGACATCTCTGGATATGTCCTCCTTTTGATACCAGCTCGGCATCATTCCCTTCAACTGTTTTCTCACCTAACCTGCAATTCTCCATCTTATTTTACAAGGTAGATTTAAGGACATCACATGTAATCACTACCATCTGCTAATCCCCAGTGCAGTGCTCTGAGACCAAACTATTTGCACTTCACCACGAACCATTCTCTCGTCACCCACACAACCCATCTCAGAACTGCTTCTTCTCACTCACAGACACAAATCTTCCCCATCTGCCCTCTCCTTCCCCATGCTTCGTATTGAAAATCCAATCTCCCCTCTCTTTTGCAAAGTAAGGTCCTCTATAAGAAGGCACTGCGATGACAACTTAAAATGTAAGGCCTTCTTAACTGCAAGGAAGAGAAGCGTCCTGACAAAGAGATGTGGCCAGAAAAAAAATGAATGAGCTGTGCTGAGGAGACTAACCACAAATAGGCAGACTGTGCCAGAGCCAGGGAACCCTGCTTCTGTCCTTGTCCCTTGCAGCACCTCAGTGCAGCCATCTCCCCAGGCTCTTCCATAGGCACACAGCCTTCCTCAGAGGTTGCCCTCATTACACACTTCAGGAAGTATGAAGATAAGGCACTTCCTTGGATTTCCACTTTTTCTTCCAAATTTGGACCAATCCTCCTCTCCTTGGATGTGCCATCTTTTCCCTTCGGGCTGACCATCTCCTGCCACGATCCCTCCCTGTCTGCCACAAGACTTACAGTATCCCTGAAAAATCTCCATCTCTGATTCAGTTGCTGGGGAATTCAGATTCATATTCAGAACAGACCAAGTTAAAACCTGTCTGGAATATGAATGGGCTCAAGCTGAACTGTCTGAAAGCTTCAAAATGTTCCTGGTTTTACATGAAAGTTATTAAATGCAACTGAGCTCTTCCCCTTTTTCTCCAGCTCTAAGTAGATAAAACACTTATGAAGCATTTGAGTTTTGTATGCTTTTACAACAGGGATTTATTTCACCTTAATTTTGCCTCTTCTCTTAAAAAAACCGGAAGGCAAACGACAGGAAGAAATGGCCTCCCACCACCCCTGTCAGGGACAGTAAGCACAATTAAGGACGACGCATGAGATAGATGTCTGCACTTATTTCTTACCCTTCTGCTGAATCTCAGCAAAGAAGCCCTTTAATAAACTTAATTGGATGATTCCCTTATTATGGTGGAATAAAAGAGCTCACAGAATCACAAGAGCTGACTTCGTTAGACCAAAAGGAAATGAAGGACTTACTCTCCCGGGCACCATGTGGTTACATTCACCCCCGTTAGTTCCCTTGGTTCTGCATGAGCAAGAACAATTGAGATGACAACGTGTTTTACAGGATCAGAGATGTCACTTCCCAAAATTAAAGCCCAATGACATTTCCCAAATTAAAATACAATGGGATGCGGCTGGCTGAACTGGCAGGCTCAGAGAGCCTGGCATGGCTATAGGGTTGGGATTAGGTTTCCCACAGAAAGCAGGTCTGCTTGAAGGCAGGAGCAGGGCAGGAAAGAGAAGAGCAGAGCTGGCTTCAGGTGAGAGCAGGATGGCTCCAGGCTCCACTTCCTAACCCAAAGCGCTTCTGGCAAAGCACTGTAGGGCTGTGCAGCAGTTGTCACTTGTGTCCTCATTCTGAGCCTCACTGCATCCACTGCCCGTGCCCCATGTCTGCTTGGGACATGCTCCCTGTCCTTCCTGATGAGGCCAGCTCACTGATCACAAAGAAACGGTAATTAAAGGCTGAGAAAAAAAGAGATCAAAAGGAGATGTGGTATCCAGTGAAGGAGAAAAGGGGTAAAAATTGGGTATTTTTTGCTTCTCCTCCCTGTTCCACCATTTATGAGTCACTGCACAAAACAAAAACAATGCTGGGAGCAGAACCAGGACAAAGTGCTCATCTGAGCCCATCAGCATCTTCCTGCATAACTGGCAGCAGAACTGTGAGACAATGACAAATGCAGTCATAACAAAGCCTACTTTTTGCCCTATTCCTTTGTTTGCACATCCGAAACCCAAAGTAATCCTTCAGCCACAGTGTCACATCCAGAATCCACGTACAACTGATTATCAACAGCTACTCTCAAAGTCTAACCCAAGCTCTGTGGCAGACTTTCCAAAAATCAGGTCTGCTCCCAGGTGTAACTGCTCCGTTTGGCCAACCTGAATGGGGCTAGCAAAATGTGTTTTAGTGACTCAGGTCATTTTGCACTTATGAGTTTCCTGCTCAGAATTTACTGCTTTCTCCACCCCCTTGTTTTTGTATGAACTGCAGACTATCATAATGAGCCTGTATTTCTTTCAAGACACTGATAAAGTATTATATAGTACAACAACAGTATGTTTTGTCTGCCTAGAAACAAAATTTTCCACTGACGAGTCCCAACTCATTTAATCATCCAGGCTTTATTCACTTAATGGGCTCCCGTGTCTGTTCAGCATCATTCCACTTTCTTAAATCTACATGTCCTGTGCTTCTTTTCTATATACATGACACCGACGCCATTACATCCTCCAACCAAATTTATAACCTCATTGAAAGCCCAAATTTGCTCACTAAGAACTGTTTGCCATTAATTCCAATCAAAAAGAGTCTATTATAATAGCATCATTGACTACCCAACATTGGATATTTCATTGTTCTACCCAGGAGTAATGTCACGCTGGCAAATCTGTGAATTATCCTAATTGCAGATATTGTAAATATTAACAGAATAATTGCTTTTTTTCCAGTCTTTTGCAGCCTCATCTCTCCACCAAGATCTATTCAAAATTAGCACTAGTTGGTCACAGGAAGCTCTGCCAATCCATTCAGAGCTGTTTTATCAGAGTTGTTTGGGTTTAGCTGTAGCATATTCCATCTTATATACACTTTGTCATTTTATATACACTTTGTCATTATATACACTTTGCCATTAATGAGATAGTCACCATTATCACATAAGATAAACATCTCACCCACTTCACCACTCAGAGAACAGTCAATGCATACTTCCTTTTCAAACTTCCTTCTATAGTTTATAAAAAACATCTTATTCTTGTAAAGTCATGGAATAATGTTATTTTTCAAACTTCTGATCCTTCCTTCCCTCTTCCACATATCATTTGCTAGCTGCCTCCACATGGGCAGTTTTCTGTTGCTTTTTTTCTCTCAGCCATTCACAATTCCAAACTTTTAGGTCTCCTGTAATTTCCACATCTTTTCCTGTAACATACACTTCAGATGAAAGATATCTAAGTAGTCCAGGCATTAACACCTCTAAAATTGTTAGTGCAGTTTTGGTGCAGAGAGGCACTCATCCCTGAGTGCCACCCTGCCACATCATACCAGAATTGTCCTCTGTTCTCCTGCTCCACATCACTCATGATTCTCCAGTCCTCTAAACTCTCTTCTTCTGCTGTTTCCAGACTGAGGAAATCTAGTACATGTAATTGTGCCTTAGCTCCTGGTAACCCTCATTTGTACTAATGTATTTAATGATCCTGTGAGGTCATTCTTTCTTCAATGACTCAAGCCATTTCTGGAGAGTCTTAGAGTATGAGGGCAATCAGGAATACCAGCTACTCTAGACAAAGCCACCACCACAAGTACTAAAGCACTCTGTGAGGCAACGAGAAGTGTCAGAATATCTGCAGCAGACACAAGAGCTACTGTGCTGCATCACATCATGCCAAAGATTCTGTGCAAGAGTCTGAAGAGTGTTGCACTTTGCCTTCAACAGAGGAAGGTCAAAACCACCTCCAGCCACCAGGTCATAAAGGAAAGAAAAATACATCCGTTATAATAATAACCACGCCAGTGAGAAGTGATTAAGGCTAAACTTCAGGAAATATGTGACACATTCCCATCTCTGTCAAAAAAATTCCTATGTGAATCTGAACAAGTAATTCCGCACTCAAGTTTCCTGGCTGTAAAATGAGGATTACTGTCACGAGATAATGATTGAGAGGCACTCGCACACTGAAGTGCTGAGAACCCTTGTGAAAAATCTTAATACAATTTCTAAAAGGTTTTCACAAAGATCAGTGGTACTAAATTAATGGCAGATCAGAAAGGCAGGATGTGAGCTACTCTCCTCTAATGTGACATATAGCCCAGCTGACAGAAGAGGTAAATGCGAGAAGAGAGATTTCCCTGATTAATTGTCAGTCTCCCAACACTACTGGTGAATGGAAAAGCCATACTACTGATGAAATAGTGACTCGTGGTGTACGAAACGTACGCATCACTTTATGATTTCAGACTTGAACAAATGAAACCCATTTTACATTGAAGGAGAAAAGTAAAACTTGGGAACTTCTTCACATAGCACCAACAGGACCTGGAAAACTTTTGGTTTAAATTAATTAAAATACTGCATTCTGATGGTGGCTATCAACCACTAACTGCAAGGTCCCATCAAGGAGAAAAATGCTATTTATGATGAGATGTGTTGCAGTGGATTTTACTTGATTATCTGTTTCTGATTGGGAGTTGGGCACTGTCAGCTGGTCTGTCACCACTTTGTTGCATGTGTTGACCAGAGCTCTTAAGTGCAATGTTAGGGGCAAAAAAGTAGACCTTACATGCTCAGCCAAAAAGGTTGGATAAATAAACCATTTTGGATGTCAAGCCCCAATTGTACTGTTAGTTCAAAATGAACCGCACTCCTGCATGCAGAACTAGACCCAAGTTTTGGGAAAAAAAAGTAGCATTCACTAAAAACATTGAGGAATGGTTTTAAGCTCAAGATGGGAAGGTTCAGATTTGATGTTAGAGGGAAGTTATTCACAGAGAGAGTGGTGAGGTGCTGGCACAGGCTGCCCAGAGAGGCTGTGGATGCCCTATCCCTGGAGGTGCTCAAGACCAGGCTGGAAGGGGCCCTGGGCAACCTGGTCTGGTTGTGGCAGGGGGGTTGGAACTTGATGATTCTTGGGGTCCCTTCCAATCCATGCCATTCTATGATTCTATGAAACTTCAGAAGGGGGCTGACTACTTAAATGTTCTTCCAGTTCTTCCCAAGAAAACACTCATTAAAAAAAGCGTCCCAAGACTGATAAGAAAAGAAAACAGGGTGTTCAAAAATGGTAAAGCAGAACTTGTTAAATTGATCACAAAATACTACATGTGAGCAAGAATACTGCATGTGAGCAAGAATAGCTCTGATGTATTTTCTTCTTTAGGACTGAGATTCATGCAGATTTTTCACCTTTCCTTGGGAAAAATCAAGCTCCAGTTAGAAACACCTGCTCTCTTTCAGCATGTCATCATATTGGCCACTTTATTCAGACTCACCAAACAAGAGCATTTTGGCAACACTGTATTTTAGCTTCCCTGGCATCTACAAGAATTCCTCCATGTTCGTCAGTGACTCTTACATCACACTCCCAAGGTCCAGCACAATAAAGAACAAGGCCAGTGTTATAAACATATTCAGTTACTGATGGATTGCAGAAGTTTTTTTAAACAACTGTCCTTTGCCACAATATGGGAAGACATAGAGATGCATACTGTCAACAGTGTTAAATTATTATATTCTAGATGCAGATTAGCTTCACTAAGGAGATATTTATTGTTTCACCTGCCTTGAACTATAACTGCAGACTCACTGACAAATGGCCTCCCTACAGAAAGGTCCATATCCTTGTAACTATTGCCACAAGTCTGCTGTGTAGCTACGGATTATCTTTTGAGGATACCTACTATTGTTCAGAAGGTTATCTCTGGTCACCAAGTCTGTAACTTGGTCAGTAGGAGGGCTACATTTAGCAGATCAACTCATATGTCAAAGCTCTGTGAAAGTTATGAGGCCAGGAACCTGAAGCACTGTGTTTCTGTAGCAACACCACAAATTTTGGTTGCCATTTTCCTGAGAATGCAGTAATCCAGTATCACTCCACCAAATTACAGTTATACAACACATCTGCAGTATCTAAAGGAACTGAGATTATCGTTCTTCACGGGTGATAGTGTTAAGCACTGTCATGATAAGGCCTGCAGAAGTCACTGCATTTGCCCAAGAATATCGCTTTCAGTAGGTAAATGGAAGGAAAGACTAAAACCCTGAGACTTTCCAAAGTCTAATGAAGTGTGTTTATCACCAAGGGACTCAGCAACTGCAGTGAAGGTGAAGCTTTGGGAATATCCTACCTTGCGAGAAGCATTTTTGTCTGCGTTCTCCACATCACCGTCCAAGAATGGCATGGCAAAAGAGCTGAGATCCTGGTGAGAGAGAGAAGACAAAATAATGTCCTGCATTAATGTCTTCTTCCATCAGAGCATCCTGTGTCTGCAGCCCACGACTCTACCTCCAAAGTACCTGCTGCTTTACCCATAGCAACTGCTGGAGAGAATGACACAGGATCTGACATTTCTCCCTGCATGGCAAGGAGAACAGATTTAAGTAACTTGCCCCTAGAAGCACTCCCAGTTTACCACCATCAAAAAGCACTCAGCATCTGCACAGCCACAGTGGAAGATCCCATGCTGAAAGTTTTAAAGGGAGGTACCCAAATCCCGCAGAAAAATATAGCAGGAAATTACAGTCTAACTATAGCTGCTTGCTCAGTAAATGACCTTTTGTGTCCTTTAGCGGGGACTGCAATCTTCATTCAAGGAGTATTTATGGCAATAAACGTGGATGAAAACATGTCAATGTTCTCAAAATGTGTAATGCACGTAGAAAAGAGGGAGAAAATGCAGACATGGTGTTTGAGGATGGAATAACCAGCTCATTTTCACAAGGCAGAGAGGAACCCCTGGTTCTGTGCTACTAAGGAAAACAAAGCCATAAGAAAAGCGCACATGCTCATCTTTAACTAACAAAAACAAGTTGCAATTATGTTCTACCTCCTGCCGTCTGTTCTGTTTATGCTACCTCATGTTCCAGCCATGGGATTTTTAGGGCTCCTTTGTAAACACATAATGAAGTTATCTGTGTTAGTGTCAAGTTTAGCATCTGTTTGATCAGAAAAGTAGATAATGAGTAACTCTATGAGTACAAGCATGGGTTGTCAGCACTGTATGCTGATGAATTGAGGCTTGGATCCCAAACCTTGATCTCAAAGTCAGGAGAATAGGCCCAGCGCAGAACCTGCCTGATGCAAAGCATCACCCTTTAAATATAATGATGCAGTGCTTCTCTGCAACATCTGCATCTCATTTAAAATTGTTCAAAACAAAAATAAATAGCAATTTCACATAAACCTAATTTGAGATTAAATAGAGCTTAATTAAAAATTAGCACAGACTGGGATGTCTGCAAGGCTTGCTTGCCAAAGGCCTTCAGAATTCAGAACAGCCGCAAGTCTAATCACATCACATTGTGTAATCATACTAAATCCAAACTACGCTCAAAAATGTGTATAATTCAGGCATAATCCTTGCAAATGTTTGAAAATATTCTAGTTACATAATGAACAACAAAAATAAGGAACAAAATATTGAATTACTGGAAGTGAAGCATGTGGGAGTCAGTCATGCCAAGTTGGAAAGGGAAAAAACAGAGCAACCCCACTTGGCCAAACTGGCCTTGAGTCCCTAGGCCACAAACCAAAGCATCCATGACACATCCAAGCTCTACTCATGCAAATTCAAAGGGAAGCATCTACCAAGGCCCAAACTACAAAGCACCAACTGAGCTGTATAATGTCACCCTCATCACCACACATCGGTGTCGGTTTCAAGTTATGTTCAGTGGAAATGAAAATGCAAGCAAATATCTCAAAACCAGAAGAAGAGCTGATTCATTTTAGCTTACGTTTTCACTGTTATCAAGATTTGACAGAGGCTAACCCAGGCCCCATAGGACCTTAACCACTTCTGTATTAATCTGCTTATTCCTACCATTAATTAAGAGCAAAATGACTTACATACTCCAAAAAATTAATCAGCCATAAGCAGTGTTTATAAACATTGTCAATAAATGAATTAGTATATTCGTACTTAATGTATTACTGCAAGACTTAAATAAAACATCTCTCTGAAGTTTAAGAGCCTAATGGAAAGTTACACAAAAACACATCCCCTTTTGTTTACTTTAATTTAGCCAAAGGATTTACCAACATTTTCCTCTACCCATCTTTGGTAATGAAGAAGCTGGCATTTGATACGTGCTAAGTCATTTTCCATGCAATAAATCAAGCAAATAATCTCTTCTGAGCTCCACATGTTAGGATCCCTATATTACTACTTTTTTAACTTGCAGAGAGGAAACCTGCTGCTTGGGAGGGCTGAAGCCTGGGAGAAGAAAGTGGATTTTTAAGGGACATATACCTAGCAATTACTGTTGACAAAGCTGTCCTGGAAACCTGGAACAGCTGGGAATGAAACCATCACTTCACTTTTGAGCAGAAGCTTTCAAAAACAGGAAAAGGTAGGCAGGCAGAGTTATTTTCCAGTGAGCTTAACTTCGGCTGCCAGTTACAATTCCAACTTAAAAATGGACACATGCTATGTTCTAAAGCCTAGAAGTATCCTGAAACCCACCTGATGACTTTATTCTAATTTGTAACTGGAGCTATACCAGAACCTGTCGGGACAGCACGGGACCCCTCTGCTGGAGAACATTTTAAACTGGATGATAATTTGAGTGCTGTGATAAGTCTGTAATTGCAGCTGCTATCTAACAGTTTCTTCATTTTTCACTTCTTCATGGGACTGCAGTTACTGAAGGGAAGAATGGACAGGTCAAAAGCCAGGCTGCAAACACTGCTCTTTCAGTTCTAACCTGCTGGTTAAGCAAGGAAATATTGCATGCTTGTTTTTGCTTTACATGAATCCTTCACTCAAGGGATGGTGATGCACTGGAAGAAGTTGCCCAGAGTGGTTGTGGAAGCCACGTCCATGGAGGCATTCAAGGCAAGACTGGATGTGGCTCTGGGCAGCCTGGTCTAGTGGTTGGCGACCCTGCCCATGGCAAGGGGGTTGAAACTTGATGATCTTTGAGGTCCTTTTCAGCCCAGGCCATTCTATGATTATATGATTCTATGAATCTCTGCAGAAGACAGAACAGATATCTATTTCTTTCTTGTGTTGCTCTTCATTCAGAAGCCTATGAAGCTCTTAAAAAAAGAGAGATAAAAACAGTCCCAAATGTGTTGGAAGAACACCTGTGGTTCTTCTTTACAGGCCAGTGGTGCAGCCCTAGCTTTTTTTGCTTCTCTGTCTGCTCCAATCTGCTTCCAGCTGATGCACATATTACAGTGGCTCTGCCATTAACCTGGGATTTAAACCATTCTTGCACAGCTTTTTCACTTTTAGAAAAAGCTGGTGTGGATATTCTCCAATATCCCTCTCCAGGAGCTCTCTCTGCTTTACTTTGTGTAACTGCCCTAGAAGATCACACAGTTCTGGACAGATATTCAAGAAACTTCTGCCAAAGGAAGAGACTTTCTCATTTGAGACTGCAGAGCCCTGACTGAAGAATAAATGTCATCACTCCCTGTTCCCATCAGTTCGGCATCACACCCTTGGATAGAAAACCTCTGTTGGGATCAAAGCCTACAGCTATCCCTGCAGGGAAGGAAGGCCACCAGTGACTGCAGCTCCTAGTGGTGCTAACCTGGAATTAAGGCTATGCAAAGCCTGTTCTGTACAGTTTTGTTGGCTTTCCTGTAGTGCTCATGTTCCTCAGCAGGTCCTTCACATCCCCCAGTGCAGTCCAACTGTCAGACATCAATCCTGCCACCCCCTTATTAAAAATGAACTCTGGAGCTGTTTAGATTGACTTTACATCCACAAGGCCACGTCAGGTTAACATTCAGACACACACAGTGTTGCATCCCTCCTTCCTGAGTCCTCTTTTTCCTTGGACAGCCCTTCCATCAGAATACTTGGAATTATGTGGAAAGAAGGATAAAAATTTTGTTAATTGGTATATTGGGAAAACTACAAAACAAAACCAAACAAAACCAAACAAAACAAAATCCTTTTCTCAGAACTGTTTTGGAGAACAAGGAAGAAAACCACACTTAAGGATATGGAAAGTAAATATATTGACTGGCAAAACGTAGCCAAATAGCAACAGGAGCAAGATCTGGTTGGCCAAGCCATTTTCACCTTTTCCAGCTCGTTTCACTGTTTCTCTCCTTACCAAGGATAATTCCTGCCAACAAAGCCTGCCCAAACACGCTGCCTGGATGCTGCTGCAGCTGGGGACCTCAGTGTCAGAAAAGAGTTTCCAACAGTTCTGTTGCAGAGGCTGCAGGCTTAAGTAACAGACCACTAAAGCCCTGAATCCAGTAAACAACACAGAATAAAAAGGATTCTTTTTTATTATGGTTTTGTTTCAAGGCTATTTTGGCAGCCAGGCTAATAAAGCTTCTCTGTAATAGCTGAAGTCGAGGAGCCAGCCAGGCACTCCAGGGTGTGCAAGGATTGACAAGTCATAGACCCATTTCCAAAGTGTTCTGGGTGGGAGTAAGGCATTTTTATGGCCCCAGTCAACAGTCATCTGGAATTTCAGGGATGGGTATTAAAAGAGTATTTCACACACAGCTCCCTGCTGCCAGCCTTCCAAATGCCAGGCACGGCCACACAACACATCTGCTCGTGTCTGTGGTGGTGGCTCCCCGTCCCATGACCATGGCCAAGTGTTCAGCATGGTGCAGAGGTACTCAGGTTGGGATGGCTTCATGGCTGCCCCGTGGCCTATTTCTGCTGGGAGGCTGAGCATCTCTGCTGAGTATCTCCAGAGTCCTGGTGTAGGTGCTAGCAGCATGCAGTTCTGGTCACTGATGGTGTCACCTATGAGACATCACTCTTCTGTTTCAATAACCGCTGTGTATGTGCTGGGGTTGCACTGAATTTTGATGCACGATGCCTGTCAGATATTACAGCCATTTTATGCAACGTAAATCAAGCAGAAGGTGGCACTTTACTGCGACAGCTTTACAATATGGGAGGCAGTTCCTTTAATAAAATAAATAAAACAAGATACCAAGAAATCAAGCAAAGAGTTCTGAGAAGACCCCTGATCTCACAAAGTATGGGTAAAAATGTCACTCCTCAGCACCACATCTTTACAGGGCTCTCAGGAGCTCCTCCTCTGCTAACATTACTGAGCTATGAGCGTGTCAGCTGTCCTACCAAGGACAAAGAAAGTCACAGTATTTATTAGTGTTAGTTGTGAACTGCTTCTTTCAGCTCAATCTGCGCACCAGCAGATTTTTTTAGATCAACCTTGATTTGTACCTATTACAAGCCCATGTAGAACTCTGAATAGTAAGTATACTATGTATGCTAATAGGCTGTGAGCAGAATCCAAAGCTTGAACTCTGTGGAACAGGGTATGGAGCTTGACAGCTCCGACTGAATTAAAAATTATCTTTCTTAGAACAATCCTATGCAGAAGCCTTTGAGGATTTATATCAAATCACTCAATTATTACACAAAGAATGTATCAGAACTGACAGATACAAGAATTCCTGTCCTTTTGATTTTGTTGTTTTGATGTAACAGGCACAGTCGCATATAATAGGACTTGCTACATGGTTTTATTCCTTTAAGAGTAGGTTGCTCATTGCTTTGCTTTTCTCCCTCCCCCATGCCATCAAGACTGCAGCATGTGTTTTGGAGAAAGAGACATAAATCGCACTGTGAGACATAGGATGCTGGTGACTAAGTCTCAGTATGACTCAATGGGAGTGGGCAGTAACAGATGCACAAAGCTGGTTAGATTTGTGCAAGCCAGCTTTGTACTTCACAGGGCGACTGCAATTTATTTGTGTGCTATTCGTTTTCAGGCTGTTCGTATTTAAAAAGGACAATCAAGTGGACCTGGACAGTTTGAGATGGTAGAAATGAAATACAGAGACTTCAGTTTGTGTGCAGAACAATGGTGCCAGAGGCAGCATGGTCCACGAGTCACCTGGGTGACAGTGCAGGAGCGGTTGCACACACATCAACGTCAAAGTGGATACAGCACCAGACTCGAAATAACTAAACATAAATTACCCTATTTTATTCTTTTTAATAAATCAAAATAAATAAATGACCTGCCTGGGAGAAATGGAAATATTCAGTCCAGAAGAGGCACAATCTAAAAACTTAGGGATTTATTGCTGGCTGAAATCCAGCACAGAACCCAATCAGTGAAAATCACCATCCATCTGGTGATTATTCAATGTCCTATGTAAAAAAAAAACTTGGCAGTTTCATGTGCAACAACAGACATGCTTGTCTGGAGCTACTTTTCTCCATTTCTCACTCGTGGGCTGATGGTTCAAATTGTCGCTATTTCATCTGAAAGAGCTGCTGAAACTGAGAATTTCTCAGGTAAGGGAATAAAGAGAGCAATGAAACCAATAATTCCTTAATAGTTCCCTCAAAAGAGCTGTCCAAGCTGAGTTACCCTGATCATGGGAAGCTGGCAGCCTCCAGCACACCCTTCGTTTCTAAAGCTCTTGGCGGTCATTCAGCTCCAGCAGTCTACAGCAAATGCACCTTTTCTTCTGAGGCTGTAGACAAAATTCATCTAGAAAAACTGTCAGGTGCCCATGGACTGCTTTTTTTTTTGTCTCCAGTGTCAGACTTCAATTGTGAGAGCACATTCCTATGCTGTTCGTGGAAAAAGTGAAATTTTCTTTCAAATCTGCGCTCTCCTGCCAAGATTCAGCCTTTGCAAACCAGCCGAGCGCAGCCTGGAGTGCACAGACCTGGGGTGGGATGCAGTCACTTCTGCCCGGAGCCCTGTCCTGTGCACAGCATCCACAGAGCTCAGAGAGGTACAGAAACACTGCTGCCCCCTGAGCAGTAAATCACAGCCCATTTGGTAGGGGCACACAACAGCCTGAATCGTCAGCTCCTTCACACAGAGAACACTATAGGTGCTGGTAATGTGTTTGTGACAACAGCAGAGGGACAGCCTGGCAAAAGTGTAAATAACAAAATGCTGTGGGGAAGAAAAATAGAGAAAGGGTGAGAGAACAGCAGAGAAAGCAAGTCAGTGGGGAAAATGAAATCCTCAATATTCTCCGTAACACCACAATCCACATACAATGTCTACAGTGGCAAGCTCCTGCATATTCCCAGCCTGTGGGAAGAAGTGGTTGACTTTAAACACTGCACCCTGATTTACAAGCACGGAGACGTCTACTGACTGGGGAGCAAGACTGAACGTCACCCCGGTGCCCCACAGACCCTGCTGGCTCCTGATGCTTTGCTCAGCCCCTTCCTAGGTGCTCAGGAACTTTCTCTGCAGAGACATTTCCTCCAAGAACAAGTTAAGACAAAGTCAAAGCAGAAGATAACGTACCTCAGATCTGGTGAATGTGATCAGATGAATGATGAGGGAATTAAAAAAACAACCGAAAGAGACACCGCTATAGGGAGAGACAGCAAGAGACTGCAAATGTTACCCTTCAGATGGCACGTACTCCGTGCCAACAGAGCTGCTTTCCAATACTTACATAAACACAACAAAGGATTCCAAGGTATTGCAGAGAAAAGGGCACGTTTTCTATGAAAAAGAACATCATCTGCAGTAAAATAGCAGCACCACAGCAAACAAATGTAGTGAAAACACTTGAGACACACTATAGCTTGGGGACAGTCATAGAATCATAGAACTGCTCAGGTAGGAAAAGACCTTAAAGACCATCAAGTCCAACTGCAACCTAACCGTACTACCCTAACTCCAACAACCCACTGCTAAATAGTGGCCCTGAGCACCACATCCAAATGGATTTTAAATACATTCAGGGATGGAGACTCAACCACCTCACAGTCTGAATGGATTCAGCACAAGGAGCATCAGCAGCCTAGTAAATATCTCTACACTAAATAAAAAGCCACTGCAGTTGGGTGTTCTTGCCCCATTTCTCTAGGCCAGATCTCTTAGAAAACCACTGAAGGAAGAAGAAAACAAAACAAAATCAGAAGTGAAAACCTCCAGCTGATGGTCTTGCCTGAGCAGGACTTGCTGGGTTCTCCTTTGCAAATATATGACTTAAAAAATTGACATTCACACCACACAGAAAATCCCTGCCATAAATACTTGAACTAGAACTATTTTTTGCAGCTCAGCACACTTAGGAAGACAGGTGCCTATTGCTTCCTTTTTTTTCCAATTTTTTTAAAATTGTGAATACTCTTAACAACTAGAAGAAAGCTTTTAGCTGGAAAACCAGGTGAGTGAGGGAGGTACTCTGATCAAGTACATCTCAGGCAAAAAAAAAAAAAAAAAAAAAAGTAAAGAAGAAAAAAGTAGGAGCAGAAAATGAGGAAAAGAAAGGAAGAAGAGAATGGCTGCAAGCCTGGTGTACTGGAAACTAGAATGGAGCTCAGAGCTGACAGCATGCAGAACCCATGGAGAGGGAAGATTCCCCATTTGTTTTCCTGCTCTATTCAACTTTGTGTTTCTGTAGTGGCAGAAGAAAAATCCAAATCTACAAAATTTATGGTCACTTTGCTACAGCTTTTTTTATAGTTTTAGTACCACATGTAGAGACCATTTTATACAGGATCCTTAATTTCATAGGATCGACTATTTGTTTTTCTTTTCCCAAAAGACTGGGAAAAGACTCACTCCCTGAGTTCCTCGTACAGTTTGCTGAAGCTGGCAACATAAAAAGCCCTCAAGGACAGAAGGAAGATCAAATTCCCAGAGACAATACAGAAAAGATTGTCATAGTCACAGTATGATACTCTGCCTTAAAATCAGCTTGCGTGTCCTTCAGTCCTACCACACACTTGGAGCTGAGAGATGCTGAGAATTGCAGACAAAGAACTGGTACCTCTCTTATTTTTTCTGGTTAGTGGCGTCATTCAAGACAAAGAAATTACATTAAACTGTTCCTTCTGTGAGAATCCAAACTTCATTACCAACTGCGTATCCAGAACAGCTTTGTAGGTGAACTTATGTGACAGTAGTTTTGTTACCCGTTCCGAATTTCTAGTTTACCTCTGGGAAGGCACCAAGGACAGCATAACTACCATACAAAACACTAGTCATCTTCCCCACGCTTTTGTCTAGCCTCTCATTACAGAGCAGGTAGAAAGTAGCATCTCCCTTCCCCTGGACTGCAGGGAAAGGATAGGCAACTTGCTTACCCTTTGGTGACTGGGCACTGGATAAACAAAGCCTGACTTTGACCTCTCCATCTTTAATCTTAGAGCCACAGAACGTCCTGAGCTGGAGGGAATCAACAAGAATCACCCAACCCTGGCACAGCATCACCCAAACCCAACCCTGTTCTGGAGAGAGGTGTCCCACCACTCTATGGGTTCCAGCACTCGGGCTGTGCCCACTGCCCATTCCACACCAAGAAGCCTCACAATAGGATCCCCATCGTACTACAGGCATGTCTACACGGCAGTCACAAGCGTGGTATCCGCCAGTTTGCTTTCACCCTGCTCCAACACAAGGGTAGCCATGACAACACCCAGTGAGCGTAGGCTGTAAAATCCCTGTGGGAGGCTGAGTAAATACTCCAGCAATTGAGCTCACTTTGAGCTCCTCGCTGCTGTACGGCTGTCACGACTCAGCCGGGCTAATTTAAGATGAGCTTCAATCACGTCTCATCCCGCGGTCTAGACACGCTGTAGGCATCCATACACAACGGGTAGCACAATGAGGTCCTAATCTCTGTTGGTATTTCTAAGTGTTACTCAAATGTATCTATTCTTCACACAGCTTTGCGTGTTTAGGAAACACAGCTCTTTGACAAAGCGGGCACACATTGCAGGGAAAAGGAAGAAGTGTCCAACCGGATCAAATAGAGCTTGGATGTTGAGGAAACAGGCCTGCCATAGGACCATGGAGA
Source organism: Callipepla californica brunnescens (assembly GCA_023055505.1). Classification (NCBI taxonomy): domain Eukaryota; kingdom Metazoa; phylum Chordata; class Aves; order Galliformes; family Odontophoridae; genus Callipepla; species Callipepla californica. Next base: position 5,088,749 of record JALIRH010000006.1, read on the forward strand.
GCAGATGTGGGCTGAGCACATCATGCTCCCAGGCCTCCTCACACCCTGCCGCTCACAAAGGCCATCTCCAGGGATGAGCTTCAAAAGCACCACAGCTCTGTTCACAGGAACGAGTTAGAAGACACGAGTGACCACCTCTGGAAGGAAGATGGATATCTGCCCATCTGGGAAATCTCATCCACAGTGAGACTGATGGGACAACACAACAAAGGGATCACTCATCCTCATTTGATATACCCTGAAAATAAGATTTTGACAGTGGGTTCAGTTGGAAATAATCCTCACGTGGAAAAGAAATAACACACTATAAGGTTTGCTAATTACTGTGCTTGCACTGTTAACATTTTACATCAGGTATCTCCCCAGTTAAAATGCAGGCTTCTTTCAAGGCCTTTTGTTGGTAAGTTCTATTCTTGTCCAGAGAGCATTCCCATTAAAGGAAAAAACTCCTCAGAAGTGAGCTATATTCATTTCTGGCTCCTTTAATAAGTCTTCTAATTTCAACCACCTAAATCCTCATGTGCCCATTTAGGCACAATGATAACAATGGACCTGTCTGAAAATGCTGCAGAAGCACTCTAATATTCAGATAAATCCAACCCAAAACTTCAGCATGATATTTACACACCTACATTTCCAAAAAGTTGTTTCTGCCCTGTGTACTGTTTTCTAAATTCAGCAGACACTGTTCAGCCAAAATAGGCAAATCTGCATTTGGTTTGAGTGGCAGTTGGTACGTGACAATGCTCCAGGAAGCATTTGGTCCTGCCTAGAGAGTGTGGGACACGTTTCCATGTCAGGAGGGCTCCCTGGCCACAGTGACAGATGGACAGAGTGCAAGCCCGACATAGCTGGGGCTGATTGATAACATGGCTGTTCTCCAAGACACATGGCTGAAGGTCCCAACCCAGTTTTCACAACAAAATAAACCTTCCTTTGGGATCAGTGACCCAGCCTGTGGCTCAGCCCATCGCAGCCACCCACTGTGCCATGGGCCTTCACGAAAATCCTCCCATAGAAAAGATAAGCAGTGAAGCAGGAAACAAAACCAAGCAAAGAGAAGTAAACCATTCGTTTCTCAAGGTGAATTAAAACCACAAGCAGGAAATTTTGACTCAGAATAACATTTTTTATTCTTGTTTGACTTTCTGTTTTTATAGAGAGATAATACAAGCAAAAAATTGAGTTCATGTGAGTAATATGGTCCTTCAGGTACACTGGTTCTTCTTCTTATTAAAAATGATAATCTCTATCTGTACATATTAAGTAGTTGCACTGCTATCAGTAAGCATTTAAATGCAAGCTTCAATAATACTTCGTTGGAGCTTCTTAGGATGGAAATTGTACTGCCCACAGACATTATAAGCAGTTAAACACCTATTAGAAAAGTGTCTCTTACATCAGAGCAAGAGGATACGTTTACCAAAACATATCAGTTCTACAAGCAAAAGCATTAGTTCCTCCAGTGAGAAACAGAAGCAGGCTGCCACTGCTGACTGTGGCCTCCAGGGACTGGAAGTGCCTGAGCTGTCCTCACAGGGCGTCCCTTATTGTTTTACACACATATAATGCATGCTCTCTTAGAGGAGAATACATATGGTAAACACATATACAGTCATTTACTGTGTGTGCATATATGGAACAAGCTCTCATAGTCTTTTAACTGCTGGTTCTCTTAAATTTAGGTGATTTATTATTTCTTGCCTTTTAAATCAGCTCACTGCTGGACCAAGTGGGGTGATGGAACATGCCCAGATGGCACAGGGTCTTCTCTTCCCAATGAAAAACTCTGCATACAGCCTGAAGCAAACTGTGCTTGTGGCTGACTTCCACCAGCTCTGTGATTTACCTTTAAAGGTTTAAAACAATATTGCTTTTTTACTCTCCTAATTTCTTCCTGATGGCTGTAAGACATCCTAGCACAGATTAATGGTTGCTTGTTGTGTTTTTTTTCCTGTGGTTTTAGCATGTATTTCAAAGTGTCATTCTTTGAAATGAATACCCTTTTATTCTGCTCTCAGTAGCCCTGTGCAGAAACGAAGAGCAGTGCAGTCCCTGTGTGCTGGCTTCCCTGCTGCCTCCTATTTGATCCCATCAGCACTTGAAATGCAGTGGGCTGGCCCCGTGTCAGCAGGATCCGTTTCATCCTCCTGCCAGTCACTATCTCTTCCCACTGATGCTCCAGGCCCCAACTCCCAACTTCAGATTTCTCTCATCTCCCAGGGCTGCTCAGAGCCAGAGCAGCCTCTGCTGCCTCACCTCTCCTTGAGTCCTGACTACACAGACCAAGCTGAAATCGCTTCCCCAGAGCAGACGCCCTAATCCATCCCACCCTCTGTGCAGCTGAAATGTGGTCCATAACAACACAGGGACCAACAAGAACAGCAGAGAGGAGCTGACAAAAATGCCTGTATCTTTATCTGGAATAAATTCCTGTTACCCTTCCCCAGAGCCCTCCCATCTCCTCACTAACAGAGCACTGTTAGACCCAAAGCTTTGCATCTGATCCCAAAAAGGAGCTGCCACCACCATCGGACATTCATTCATTTCACAGGCCCGTGAATTGCAGTGAGCTCAGCATTAAGGCAGGCAGCAGAAGGGGAAAAATGCAAAAGGAACACGTGAAAGCTGCAATACGCATCCTAACGCTGACATAGAGTCAAATATCACATGAAAAGACAGGCAAACAGCAAACAGAAGCTGCAGTCACTGAGCCTACCAAAAAGCTGCTATTTGGGGTTTGCAATGCCTAGCTACAGCCGTGGGTTGCCCGGCAGTTCAGGCTGCTCTGAGATGATCAGGGTGAGAAAACAGGCATTGCAGGATGCAGAGAGCAGATGGTTTCAGACTGAAATTAAATAAACACCCTCAAAATGATAATCTCTCTTTCCAAAACACCAAGGAAAAGTTATGCAAGGAAAAAAAAAAAAAAAAACAACAAAAACCCAGCTACATTCTTTAACTAGATAAAAGAACATTTTGTTCAGCCTTGAAATATCTATTGTAACTAAATGCTGTGAAAACAGGACAACATCCCTGTGCCAGCCATGCATACAAAAAGAGACAAAACAAGATGAAAAAACAAAATACCCGAGAACCACGCATCTCTTACACAGCCTGAAGAATGCCTCTCAGCGGAGTCCTGCAGCGCACTCAGGCTCCTCCACTCAAATTAATGCAAAATCTATTCCCTCCCCGAGTCCGTTAGAATCAATAAATGAAAATCAAACCCGAAGAAACCCACAGACGGGCGAGCCACGTTCTGACTTACAGCTCTGAAAAATCCCGCAGTCTGGCTGGAAACGTCCATTGAAGGGCTGCATGCAAGGCTTTTCCCTAAAGGCAAGCACATGGAGACATCTCAGGCTCTGCTACTGCAACAGATGGGGAGCGGGGCTGGGTGTGTTCCTCCTTCCCATCGCAGCGCTGCGCGGGGACAGAGGGAGCGGAGGTAACCCAGGAGAGCGCAGGCATCGGGCTCCGCGCCAGGGATGCTCCAGCCATCGCGGGATTCGATTACCCGGCTGCGCAGGCGGGTCATTAAACGCCGCACCGGCAGCGCTGGCTGAACGCTGCGGGTCCGCCGGGGGTAAACTTTGCGAGTTCGAATAACCGCAGACGTTTTTAAAGGGATGGGGAGAGAAGGGAGATGGCTTTCGCGTGGCCGAGGCTGCATCGGAGCGCTGGAGAGGCGGAGATGTGGGCCCACTTCGTGTGGGTACCGAAGATGCTTCAGCTCTCCCTTCCGCAACTTGAACAGAGGAAGGTTTAATTCGCTTCATAATTTGCTGGGAAAACGAGTGGTCCGACTGCAGAGTGTGACACTGCCATTAAGAATCAAGATAATAGCGCAGCTATTTAAATCACATCATGTGAACTGTGCGCGCACGCTAGCACAGCAATGCCAACCCTCTGACTGCAAGCTGAGCGATGGGGGATATGAGTTTTCTTTTGCAGCAATGATGCCTTGAAAATTCTTTCTTTTAATCGCTCTGATTAAAAGGGAGCTGAAAGATTCTGCATGGGCCATTAGTGATAGGACAAGGGGAAACTGCTTTAAACTAAAGGAGGGAACACTGGTTAGATGCAGGAAGAAATTCTTTACTCAGAAGGCAGTGAGCACTGGCACTGCTGCCCAGAGAGCTGTGGGTGCCCCATCCCTGGAGGTGCTCAGGGCCAGGTTGGATGGGGCCCTGGGCAGCCTGAGCTGCTGGGTGGGGCAGCCAGCCCATGGCAGGGGGTTGGAACCGAATGGGCTTTATGGTCCCTTTGATCCAAACCATACTGGGGTTCTATGATTAATCCACCAAGCAGTCTCATAAATTGTCCCTTCCTGGCAAAAAAAAAAAATCACCTCCAGACCATGGGGCCACATCCTTGGCCAAGATGTTGTTGAAATCTGCCACAGATCAGGTCAGCCCTGGTAGGACAACACTAACATTAGGGCAAAAGGCAGAAAGATCCTATTGTGGCTTCCAGTATTTTAACAAAAGGCATCAAAACGTTCATGCAACGAACTGACACCTCTCTGGAGAAACAGGTGGCCAAATCCTGAACCGTGAGGCTTTGCCAACCCTTTTTTGGCTGTTTCAGAGGAACACTTGCCAGGATGGACTGAAACAGGTTTTAACGCCGGGGGCTTGCTTTAATTAATGGCTACTGGTTCCTAAATCATTACAGCATGGCTTACACACCGCTCTCTGCCTGCTCCATCAGAACCCAGCGCGAGGCACCGCAGGAGCCTGCTCCTCTTTGCATGCAGGTGCAACCAGCACTGCCCTCTCTACTCTGTCCAAGTTGAATATCAAACATCACCAAAGCCAGGAAGGAAGTGGTCAGCAGCACCAGAGGCATGCTGGGTGAAACACGTCCCTTCGGAGCAAAAAGGCTGCAAACACTATGTGGTGTTTGCTCACAAACAGCAGCTATTGCTCGGAGCACTTCGAGACAAGCACGGCATCTGCCTCCTTCAGTACAGAAATGAGCAAATATTTAGCATTTAGGAGGTTTTCCCCAGCTTAATGAATATTTTATGCATGCAGAACATACAAATAGTTTGGGAAAATAAACAAACTTCCTTTTGTAATTCTGTTTCAGTGTTACCAGAGAAATTAAGTCTACCAGCTGGGGCAAGCAAAACACTTTTGTGCCCATCCCACTGCAGCTGTAGGAGAAAGGATCCATCTGTGGCTGCTCTTAGAGGGGGCAAAAGGAAGACTGGTGTTGTCTTGGAGTAAAAGAGGTTCCCCTACAAGCCAGGCCACAAGGCAAGGATCAGCTCAAACGCTTCTGCGTATAGGCAGCTTAAAAGGATTACTCTGATTAAAGATCAGATCAAATAAAATGGGTATGGTATAAAATGGTATTAAAAGCCAGGAAACCATCTCATATCCCTAAATCATTCCTTTCAAATCACTCACAGCACTCAGTTTGATACGGCCAATTTAAAGGAACACCAAGACCTATTAAAGGCTATTCTTATTGATTCATCTTCAAAACCAATTCTGGTCTCAAAGTCTGAAAAGGCACAAATTGCACCTTGAAAATATCCCCCCCACTTCCTCCCCCACCTTTGGATAAGGAACAGAAGCATGAGAAACACGTTGCACAACCACATCTGAGATAAGCAGAACAGTTAATGGTTTAGATACAATTTCATAAATATTTGCTGAAATAGTTGTTGGATTTCATCCAGCTTCTGACATCCACAAAAAAAACCAACAAAACAACTATTTAGTAATTTGCCATTTTTTCTTTCACCCTTCGGGGGTGAAAAATAATCAAGAGTTTTCATTATTATTATTTTATAGTTATTAAATGATTACTTGCACTTATGCAGCACATATCCTGCCAAAGAGCCCCCAGATATTCTTAAACCCACAGGCCTGAGGCAGCAGTGTGACTGCCAGTGGATGTGCTCTGATGTGAGATGGCGAGGCTGTGTTTGCACAGAAGTGAAACGCAGCAGCCTGGGTGACAGAGAGCAGGGCTGAGTTAGTGCATGCCATCTTACATGAGCAACGTGACGAGCCCACCCTAATAACGCCATCAAGGCACATCTGCAGATATCCTAAGCTGACAAAATCTGGGAGTCTGTAAGGATGGGGTTCCACAATTCCTGCTTTTTCCTTACACACTAAGGACAATCCTACAAGCCTCCAGAAAATGTTTTATATAATCAGCTTTCCATGCAAACAGACTTTTCAGTGGGATTTTTTTTTTTTTTTCTTGAACCCACTTGTGCCTTGTATGATGAATCAATCTCTCACTTGCGGTCCATAGATCAAAACAGGAGGAAAGCAGATGCATGACTACCTCGTTCTCACCAGCCTAGAGCTACGAAGCTGGCTGCCTGACTGGAGCAGTCACTGCTGTACCAGCTGTATCTTGTTTTTCCATCCGAAGAGTTTAACAAAAAAATGCAGAGCCAGACTCTCAATCAGCTTCAGATTCTGTTGCACACAGTTCCTGCACAATTCGCTCACGCAGTTCCAAAACACCGATCTTATTTCTTCTTTCTGGTCCAAGTACAAGCCTAAAATGTCATGAATTTCCAACTGGCAGTACAGCAACCTTCCGCCATTTCCCAGAGGAGACTGAAGAGGCCTCGCTATTGGTTGGTGTTATTTATGTGCTATAATTTCCACAAAGATCCAGTGGTTTTCTAAGTACATAAATGAGTTCATAGGGCCTGATTCCATTAACATTTCCTTGTCCTGACTTACTAAGCAAGCAGTCCTGTAAAATCTATGGAAAAACTGTCTGGAAAATGGAAGGATACTGTTGAGCTAGAGGCCTGCAAGGTAGGGCAGAACATTGGTTCATTGGGGGTCCTTTTTTATACACCTATTTATATGGAATGTGGTCATTGTATTTATGGTTGCCTTATTCCTGCAAAATGCTGCAGGGAGCAGCAACCAAACGCAGCATGCAGCACAGATGTGAGCCATGAGAGCTTGCAGCCAAGAAGGCAACACAGGTGGGTAAAGCTCGGGGAAGAGATGCAAACCCTCGAAGAGCACAAAAAACCACAGCAGAATTTGGAAGGCAAGGAGAGTCCAAGTGGAAGATGAACTAGTGACTGAAAGCTGCTAAGCAGCATTATAAATGTCACCAATTCTTAGTAGGACGTGGTCTCTCAAGAGCAGATTCTTGGCAAGGCAATCTGCAAGGGCTGGAAAAGGGAATACAAGGGAAGAAAAGCATTACACCCCAACAGTAAGAGGCAGCAATGAACTATGGAGGTCACATAAAATGAAATGGAAAGAGAGAGGAGGAGAGAAGCGCCCTGTTCAAAACAAAATCCACAGTTCATCTTTTATTCATCTCAAACAGTCAGAGTTTTTCCTTTGCAATTTTTCAGCATGATCTACCAAGCAACGAAACGAACAGTTAGGATTTGTGACTCACTGCTGACAAACCCGGAGCAGAGCACCCTTCTCTCTGGAGTCAGGAGCACCCTACAAGCCTCCACAGCCAAGGCACTGTGAGAGGGATGCCCAGAACCAAAACCAGCTGATACATTCTTGGATTAATATTCCTAGTTCTTCAGTAGCTGTTTATCTTCTCTGTATTTACGTTCATACCCAGACCACAGCCATATTGAAATGATTGAGTTCTCATACCAAGACAGCTTCAGAGACTGAGCAATAGCAGCCTTGTGCCCTATACTGCACTGACCTTTCCCACCCTTTCCCTCCACATCTAGAGACAGACACAGCCTGCTTCCTCCATGGCTGTGGATGGAGGCACTGCTGGAGAGGTGTCAGAGCAGGGTCAATGAAGGTTTCTGAACCACAGGGAAGAATTATGAGGGTTGGGCTGGGATGTGGTGCCCAATAACTCACAAAGGACTGACACTTGGGACTCTAATCTTATATCATAGGGATGAAGTCCCTCAGGGATATCCTGAGCTCCATGGAAAAATAAATCAGAGAGCAAAATTAATGTAGGAGACTCAGTGGTCCCTCATTCAGCCTTGCCTGATACAGATGTATTGGGAGATTTAAAGTCAGAATTGGGCAGCACTCAACAGTAGCTATCACTGAATCAGTATGGCCTGAATTACACTGGGCCAAAAAGAACACAAATATTCCCACGAGAGAACAGATGAAAAACAATAGTGAGGCAACTAGAAATAGAGAAAACTACATGAGAGTAAGAACTGATAGGTCAACAAAAAGCTCAAACTGTGGGCTTCAGCATGAAGCCCTGTACTTCTACACACACCTAGACTTCTTACTGGGACATATAAAACCCGTACACTGCAATGTCACTTTCAAGCTTCACTGGTCCTACAGTGGGACTCCCAAGGATGAGTGCTTCCATGAGGACATACATGGATAGAACCACTGGAGATGCCTCAGCTCTGCTGCTGCCTCCATTCCAGGTGCTTAAGGTCTCTCTCCCCACAGAGATGGGGGAATCAGTGCCCAGGAAGCCAGGGAATGGTCTGGGACAAGGAGGCAGCAAGAAGGAAAAGGTGATGTCATCAACTCCACCTAAAACCTGCCCCACCTGAACTGCCTGTGGTATCTTAACGCTTTTGGTTTAGGGTTTGGGGCTGAGCACATAAAATGTTATAGCACACCTGCAGCTCTCTGAAAAGCACTAATTATTTACCTAAAAGAAAACATTCCACTGCTGTAACAACATGGCACCACCATCCAGGAATTAAGATGTTCTTGCAGGTTGCACAGCCTATTTTCTTTTCTTTGAGCTTTATGACTATTTGTTACTCATCCTAGGGCTCAGTCATGCTGGGCACTGAGCTATTTCACCTACGTTGTCCCCACAACTCCAGGGCACAGGTAAATTGCTCATGTACACCCATGTTTGCACAGCCTGCCTAGGGACGGAATGTTCTTCATATTGGGGATTCTGGGTTTTCTAAAGCACTACGTGCACATACCAACTTTGCTGCATGCTAGTCTGAAGCACGCAATAAATAGTAACCATTAACTTTGAATTGAAGCAAGAGCCCATCTAGAAAAGGATAAAGCTTACATACCATAATGAGCAGTTAAAATGTCATCAAAGGCTTAGAAGGTGAAGTACAAAGATCTCCACTGGTATCAACTGGCTGCTGAAAATGCATTTGAAGAAAGTCAGCACTGACAGAAAATAAATGCTTTCAAATAAATCTATTGCGATGCGGACAGGTGGCAGAGAGTCAAAACTCACCACAAAGAACATGGTGAATGTATTCGTCATCTTAATGAAAGTAAACTAGTTTATCTGCTTGTTTTCTTGTATTACAGAGGCATGGTTTAGTGGGAGGCTGAATGCCATGGGTACAAGCAACATGAATGTTTTCAGACCAGCAGGAATGCTTGAGGAGTAGTCAGAACCCTAATACCATGCTACTCCATATCAGAAAGAGCAGTCAGATATTTTTCACCGTAAATAGAGAAACTTTTGGACAACAGGAGGATTATTTAGCTTCTAAAAAGCAAGGCTGTTTCATTGCCAGTGCAACACCTGTGAGTTGCCCAGCTCAGAGGCATAGGCTGCACAGGGAGGTGTGGAGTCACTGTCCCTCCAGGTGTTCAGGAGGGGTGGAGATGTAGCACTGAGAACACGGGCAGTGGGATGAGTTGACAGTTGGACTTAAAGATTGGAAAAAACCACTGAGATCATCATGATTTCATCTTGGAGAAGGATGCTCAGTTCATGGTGGTAAGTGGCCAGGTGATGCCTTGTGTGGGGGCTTCACACAGAGCCATGTTCCCTACCCAAAAGGTGGAAGGAGGCCTGGAGGCAAAGTCCTGCTCTTCCATTGTGAACACTGCCACAGCTGAACCCAATGGTAATGAGATCTGAAATGGATGCTGCTCATGATAAGAGTTCAGCAAAGAGCAGTTCTGGATATAGGAAGCATCTGGTGAGGGCGCAGTTATTTTAAGAAGAAATGTTTGATTTCCACTGCAGGGGATTATTTGAAAAAATAAAAATAAAATAAAAAAATAAATATCAACAAATAAGAACAGTCAGAGTTCAAGTTTTACTTCCTATTTTTACCACATCGATAATAATTTAAAGCAATCTACCCCCAGTGGAAAGAAGAGTGTGTTCTCAAAGTCTCTGACCACAGGCAACAGTTTTAAAACATGTCCTAGAAATACAATTGCCTAAAGAAAAGTGGATGCAATTTGGTGTTAAAGAACTCAACAGATAACCAAGCAACAAAATAACCAAATAAAAATAACCCACAAATACATCTACAAAGGATCATTGCAGAAGAGAAGCTTATGAGCATTTCTTTAGCATTTTTTTATGCTTTGTTAAAAAAGTGAGAGGGCATCGTGCACAGAACAGTCACTGAGGCCATCAAAAGGGGTGTTCACTTGAGAGATTCATGAAATAATGGAAAGGGTACAACCTTGCAGAGATGGTAACCCATACATGCATCAAATAAAAAGGTGTGACCAGATTCATATTACTTAAACCCAGAACCTAAGCAATGAGAGCAATAACGTGTGTGAATATATATACCTCCCTAACAACACATACACATGTGAAGATATGGATACAGATATAAAAGCTAGTGCTGCACATGAATACTTTCAGACCTTCAAGTATTAAGCTCCTCTGCCAGCTCAAACCCCATCCACCTCCCTAGAGCAGAGACACACTATTAGAACTAATATTTATAACTAATAACTGTACTGCCAATCTCTCCCTGGGAGGCTGAGTCTACGTGTGAAAAAGAAGAAAGGCTGACTCTAAAACCTCTCTGATTTGCAGGAGCAGAGTGGCAGCAGCATTTCCAGTGAGCTGATTTCACAGCCTGGCTGTGAACCATCCCTTTGAAATTCCCTTTTAGCACTCTTGCCCCAAATTTGACACAGTAAACAATAAATGGTAAATAAAGAGTGAACAACTTTACCCATTTGAGTGAAGCAGCAACTAACCTCAGAGCATCACCAAGCTGCCAAGCCCTCACCAGCTCTTCTGTCTTTCAGGCTTTCAATTTCCTATGCAACAGCTACTGCTCATTATCTGCAGATGAAATCCAATCAGTCAACTTGATTGTTTTATGGGAATCTTCCTGGCACTTGTTTCAATGTTCCCAGGACAGTATTTGTAATTACAGGGTCTGTTGATATTAAAATCCCATCAAAAATGTTTTCATTGGCTTTTTTAGTCATAGACACCTGAGATTCATTCCCAGCTGCACCCTACTTTGCTAAAACCAAGCAGCACAGCTGAAGAAACAGCCCTGGAGAAAACTAGAAGTCAACAGGGATGCCCCAATTTCATCCCAGTCATCTCTTCTAACCAAAAACACAATTGTGCTGAAAAAAATACAGCTGCGATCAAAGAGTGCTAAACTCTGTCTTCAAAATTTGAAAGATATTTTCCTTAACCGGAATGAAACCCAGACTTGGTGAGCTCCCATGAGACCCTCTGCTGCCACCAGCCAGGTGAGCTTCTGCACAGGAACGATGCTCCAGGACAGCAGCATCACCTGTTTGGAAGGCTGGGGAATTCAATCTTGTTTCTTAGGCAGTGTTCTGTAATTGAAAGCACTGCCTTCCGCTTCTTTGGACTATCTGCTACTCGGACACTCTGCTTTTTATTATTTTTTTTTTACAGAGCAGCATGTATCAGTGAGCAGCAGTCAGTGTGGTTTGGATACAGCGATGAATGACGCAGCATTAAACTGGCAGCATTAGGAACCCTGGGGTGGCATCTGGGAGGACACCAGCACTAAGTGTGACAAACAGCCCCTCTGGATCAACAAACAGCTGAGGGCTGTGCAAACCGCTCCGAGCCTTTCACCTTTGCCCTTTCTGCTGGATACCTCTGCAGTGGTCCTGCCAAAGACAATCCACCCCTACAGATCATTAAAATACGCTGAAGAGAGAACCGTATTTTGGAATACATTAATTACTGTACGTACTTACTGTTGGCAGCGCTTTTTTAGAGAGCACACAAGGTGGCAGCTGTTTGGGAAAAGGAGTAAATACAGATCCAAAATACTGTTGGATCGCCCTCTCATAGCACTCAGAGTGAAAACACGACTAATGTGGCATAATATACCAGTTATAATGTCCTGAAACAAAATAAACATTTCCAACCGCATGGGGCTTAAGGTATTTGTTTCTCCAGGACCACTGACTCCTGTCTTGATTGCAAAGAAATGTGAAAAGCAAATTTCCCAGTCCTTCAGCCTGCCAGTTCCACACACCTGAAATACCAACATTTAACAAACAGCATTAGGTCCTCAGGGACCTTCAGCTGCGGTGCTGCCAGCACACTGTTATGTGTAATCCATGTATCTACCTCAGCCATGGTTTTTATGCTGGGTTTTTCAATGCAGAAAGTACTCTTTGCTGTTAGAGCCTGACTGCCTCTCTTCAGACCATCAGGACAGATATCCAGCGAATTTTTATTGGTAGACACAATTTCAAGGGAAGAAACGTAGAAACATCTTAAACTTTGCAAAAGAAATTTTCTGTGCTTCTGGGAGATCGGCTGTAGAGACACATCTCTGTGTAGTGTGGCAACACCACCACAAGCTATGGTAGATATTGGGCTATTTTACTCTATTTTCTCTAGAGCAGAAGGAAGGGATGCAGAAAGCAATCAGGAGAAGAAAACAGAAGGCCCAGAACTGCCTGCAGTATGCCATTTCTAATGATAGATTTCAAAGTCAAGGATGGAAGTGACCACTGCCTACATTTACATTCAACATGGAGCTTAACACCATACATTCATAGATACATTAGGTTGGAAAGGACCTACGAGATCATCTAGTCCAACCACTCTCCTATCACCATTCCTACCCACCAAGCTACTAAATCAAATCCCTTAGCACCTCATCTAAACGCTTCATGAACAGCACTAGAGATGGTGCCTCAACCACCTCCGTAGGCAGGCCATTCCAGTGCCTGACCACTCTTTCAGAGAAAAAAAATTTTGGTTTCAGGCTAGAATAAGAAGTATTCTCCCTTTCTTCTGCATGAACTTGTTCCTAACGGGAACAAAAAGTGATCCTGTGCAACATTGACAGGAGCACAGTGCTATGTGGCCACATCTAGGAACTCAAAGCCTTGTTGATTTTTTTTTTCCCCTCACACACAGAGATATTAGCAGTGCGCATCTGAGGTGGAACGTTCTTCCCTGAGGCCAAGTCTAACACCTACTTCAGTCCACAATGATCCAGGGATGGTGGACACTGGGGTATATCCAGCATGAAAGCCACCCAAGCCAATAGCCCCAGATCTCTGCCTTTACTCATCTGTCTTTGATAACACTAACTGTGGTCTTCCAAGGCAAAGTTGGCTCACACGACTGATTCAGAGCCATCAAGAGAAGACTGGACACCAGCATCATTTGTCATTACATGGGGCTTATTATTACATTACTGGCCTTCTTGAGTATATTACTCACTTTAGTTTTGCAAAAATAAATAGGCTTATCTTGGTGAGTGCTAGTTTGAAGTCCTTGTACTGAAAGGACGGAAGTATGCATGGGTTGTATAGTGGATCACTGGGAGAAGAAGAGGTGATTCACATGCTCAAGATTAAAGCAAAAGAAAGCTTTGGTCAAAACAAATGGAGAGCTTTGGGACAGGAAGAATTTCCTCCTCTGCCTTCCCTCCTGCTCCAATGTGAAAGTGCTTTGTTCGGTTGCTTGCCTTTCATCTTTTGAAGTGTGGTCCCTTTTCCAGAGCCACGTGGGAAATTTATCTAACAAATCCTTCCTGCCAGGAAAGTATATTTCAAAATAAAAACTGGTAGCATACTTGATGACACCAGCCCCTTTCTATCATGGTAGTGGCTTTTGGTTTTTGTGACAGGTCTTGGCTTTGTTATTAGAAGCTGTGAAATATGATGTGGACCGTTGTGTGCACGTGGCTCAGTGTACAGGGTGTCATAAATGTGCTGTTGATCCTTGTAGTGTGAAGCCTTTGAAGGCAGCTAGTACCAATGCTGACAGATGGACACATCTTAAGAAAGAAAGAACTGGAGATATTTCTATCCAAAACAAACAAACAAAAAAAGCAGCAAGCACAGCACGGCAGACATATCTTAAAGTTTCTGTCTCTCTCAACGCACACATGCAACAATATGTTCACTGGCAACAAGTACCACTGCACACATATCTTTTTAAGAAACTTAATGTGTTGTTGCAAGCAACCACCAGCTCAGCTCCATCCCCAGATGTAACCACAAACATTCAGCTGCTTCAACTATGCTTTCAAGCCCAATTTCTGTTTTTTTTGATAGAGGAAATGAGGTAGAAGGACAATACTGAGCAGCCCACTGTGATCTTTCCCCACTACTGAAGTTCTTTGGTTTATAAAAATCACAAAGGGGCAGTTCCTGTGTCAACTGCTCAGAATGCTGCAGAGCAAGTCAGCAGCTCCAATACCTTACAAAACTAGTTCGAAGGTCATAAACTTGATATATGGCTTCAGCTACAGACACATATTCAAAACTGGGATTGCATCTGAATCAACTATTTGGCAATTTCTATTTTAACAACCTGTTTTAAGTTGCCTTTAAGCCTTGCCAAACAGTAATGAGAAAGAGCAGAAGTTTTTCAAAGCTGCATCTGCCCCAAACAGGAACTGACTGGGGAAACTTCAGCCAAACTATTTCAGCCATTTCTCAAAAACACTGCAGGAAAATGTCATTTTATTAAATAGCAAAAACAATTTATTGGTGACTTCTAGTGGGAAATCCCTAGCTCGTCCTTGGTTTTAATCAAAGAACATCAATTCAGCAGGGCAGACTTGTGCACTGGGCAATTTCTGCCCTTACAAAAAGGCACCTCGATGCAGCTGCTTGAGATGGGGACACTGACACACACACTGGACAGGCCCTGGCAGCAATGGGACTGGCACTGGGGGGCTGAAAAATTGGCACTGTCAAGAGGTAAAAGAAGGAGGATGGGAGAGTTTGGCAAGACTAGCTAACAAGCAGCCTCACACCTTGAAAATCTCTAATAGAGCAAGGGGAGGCAGAGGACAGTAACTAAGCCTGGGTGAGGGGATTGAAACTGAGCTCAGACATCCACCAAATAGAAACTGGGGTCAAGAAACAGTCATGACGCAGAGCCAGTGCAGAGAGGGGCCATGTCCCCTCACAGGATGGGAATGAGGCAGTTTTGTAATGAATGGGCAGGTTAACATTCACTATTGACTACCTCCAAAAAAATTCAACAGAACTGAATCGAATCCTCTTGCAGAAATAAAGATATGAGGTTGGATAATCTGACTTTATCAGCAGGACTCAACTCAACCTTAGGTGTCTCAGTATAAGTGCTTACATGTGATCCAGTGTCTAATCTCACAGGACAATAAATGGATATTAAACATGGCATTCAGCTACCCAAACAGAGATCCCTACTGACACCTGAGAAAAGACACAGGGCTGACAGATCTGCCACAGCATCTGCTCACGGTCTGTGCTCCACAAGAGAACTCTTCACCAACATGCCTGTCATCATTCAGCAGGAAATACACTGCTCTTTGTGACTGATGTAACTCCTGCAAAGGGAAGACTAAAGCTGGTAGCACTGCCCAGTGACTGTATGTGCGCGAGGAGGATGAAGGCCTGGTAGGATTACCTCAGCACAACTCAAATGTTATATTATAGGTTTGCAAATCAGCAGCTGTATCCTAATGCATCTGTAGAATAGAAAGGAATGCAAGTTGGATTGACTACTTACATCCAAACGTTTCCTAACTTTGGCCTTCACTTTGTAACCTTACCAATATTCTTTCAACACTTCTTGGTTGGGTATGCTTGTATAAAATCTTTACACACTAATTTGGGCTGGAATAGTCAGAAACACCTAATGAAATAAATACAAACCTTCTTTGATTCATAATAGCCATTAGAGCAACACCATGCATACGTAATAAACAGCATGTTCTTTCTGTTGAGTACCTCTGCCAATTAAAGCAACCCCAGTGCTGGTTTTCCCAACCACCAAAGATAAATACAAGCAAAAAAAAATTATTTTTGAAAGTCAATAGCAAGGCAAGCTCTCCCACTGAGAGAAAGGCCAGCCTGGTCTATTTCACTGCCTCCTGACCTTACTTGCTCAGGGAATTCAAAGTCAATGCAAACTGTATGTAACTTGTGAAGAGCAAAGAGGAAGCTCAAAGTACTATAAAAAGGTTACGGAGAACAACTGGAAACACAGAACAACAACAAAACACACATATGTGTTTCACACTGTGTTGACTATGAGTACTTTTTGTTTGAAATCTCAAACGCAAGATCAAGCACTTCATGCCCCAAGCTTGATGTGGATATTTGGCAATCACCTGTCTGTGTGCAAAAGAATAAAGAAAATGCTGCTCTTTGTACTTCTGGACTAGCTGTTTACTTTCTGGCAAGAGCTTGCAGTTCCTGAGATCGTATAATACTTTGTGCATCCACCAAACTGCAAAGGTTTGAGAGCTCTACCAGACCCTGGGCCAAGAGTTTAACTAACAACTACAAAAGAAGAGCTGAGATCTTCAAAGAGAAAGAGGAAGGAAATCAGCTGTCAACCTAAAAAAGAAAAAAAAAAGCAGATGATTTATTGCTCACCAGTTTACTTTGGCAAAAAAAAATAAATCTTATGAGACTAAATTATGAAAGGCAACAGAAACTTCAGCCTTCCCCCTGCAAAGAGACACTGCATCCTGTTCAGCAGGGACAGGCTACCTGCTCCTTCACAGAGCTACCCATGGACAAGCTGTCCCAGTCTGTGTAACCAGAGATGACTCTTCAACACTCGTGCAATCTGACATATCCATCTACATTGAAGAAGCCCTTCAAAAAGGCAGGTGAAATGTTTGGGTAAACTGTACCCAACTGGTTTGTAGGATTTTTTTATTTTTTTTTTCCATCTTTGGCATTAATTGTGGAAAATACTTTAGTGTTGGTGGTCTACCCAAAGCTAAAACAAATCACAAATTTCAGATAAAGTAGCTAAATACTATCAGTAAGAAAGAACCATAGTTCATTCACGTTCACACAACTGCAATAGAAAAAAGTGTTGAGTTTTGGTTTATTCTGCATATGCTGCCCTGGGCACACAGTGCTCAGCCAGGGCACACCCCAGAACTGCTCTTGACATCTCTTGTGATCAGAGGAATCCCTAACACACATACTGAGGTAAAAATGGTCTTTCCTCTGTGCTTCCCTCACTTACGCCAGGCAAAGACAAGGGAGGAGAAGTCTCTCTGGAAAGCACTAGAGTAAAAAAGAGGCACAGAAACGTCACTAGAATCTAAGAGTAAGGGCAAAGGAAAGCAACTGCTCAGCAAACAGCAGAACAAAGTGGGAAGCAGGAATGTAGTAAGAGTAAAGGAAAAGGAGGCCACAATTGATAGTTCACGTATAATTCAGTGTTTTTCACTGAAGAGATCACAGAGCTCTGTAATTTGAGAAATTATACATATATTTTGCCATAGAAGTATCACCAACTCAGCTCATGGTAACTAATTTCAGCTGAAGAAGTGCTGGGCTAGTTTAGAGTACACAAATTTGTATTATTCCAAATGACAAAACTCTTTAAGTTTTGCTAATGACCCAAAATGATTCATGAGCCTCCTGAAGCCTGATGACTCTCAAGCACTGTTTGTTAACAAATATCAGATACTAACAGTAATAGCAGTCAAGAACCTGCATAAGGCAGCAGCAACAGCAATCTCCACAGGCCACATTTCCCTGCTGAGATCCATGAGTACTTTCGACTACAAGCACCATCAATAAATATTTAGATAATTATAGCAACCAAGAGCAATTCCAGGAAAAAAAACTTAACCAAAGTACCTCAACACCTTAATAGAGCAGTGTAATTCAGCTCCTGTTGCCTGTCCCACATAGCTTTTTGAGCAGCTCCAAAGTAATGCCACCTTCAAGACAAAATATCTGCATTCTGGAGGCAGGGCAGCCCAGCAGGCAGCCCCCAGGTGCTGGGAGCAAAAAGAAATTCCAAAGCCAAAATGCTATTCAGAAGTTTGAATCTAAGTAAGGAATTTTGGCCAGAAAACCCATGCAGCAAAGTGGTCTGGCTGAACTGCTGGCTGCCAGGGAAACGTAAGAGTGGATGTCTCTGCAAGGGGCAAGGCATTCTCTGCTGCCTTAAGTTGACAAGTTGGCTCCTACTCCTATGCTGCCAAAAGGAGCAAACTGCTTTTGCATCCCGCAGTGCAATTCTGCATGAATAAAGAAGTGTAACAAATCAAAAGTGTTATGAAAGACGAAGGTAGAAAGTAGTCACAGGTTAGGATATTCTAGGCTGCTACTGGTTTGTGGGCTGTTCTTCAGTTATTCTGGGTTCATAATGGCGTTACTATAAATATATATTCATTAGGTCACTGCAAACATTTGGTGAAGCTGTTCACCTGCTATTCATTTTTATGGAATCATAAATGCTTGTAGGCTAAAGCTTAATGTCAGGAGAGACTCACAGGGTGAGTAAAGAGGGCAGTTCACAATAATAACAACATGCAAATAAAAGTTCTCATGCCTAAAGAGTTTGATGAACGTGATCCAGTTCATCTTCATAATAAGGGCAAGTCCTCCTTTGCAGAAATCAAGAAAAGAAAGTGGAGCTTGTCTGGTTTACTCAGATCCACTGAGAGAGCAAGCAACAAGCAGATGGGCTTTCATACCCGGTGATGCACCAGCCCACTCGTGTCCCTCAGAAATATGGTTTGATTTTGGGTGGTCCTGTATGGAGCCAGGAGTTGGACTCAATGTTCCTTGTGGGTCCATTCCAACTCGGGATATTTGGTGATTTTGTGTTTCCCTTTCTCACTGCAGTTATCGGATCTGTGGCAAATTCCTTCTTGCAAGGTTTGTTCCTGTGTCAGAGCTGTCAGCTAACATTTCAACAGAAAGATGTGAGGATTCTTTCCAATGGAACAGTTCAGCAGTGGGACAAATTAGGACCCTTTCTTCTTGCAGGCTTGGCACAGAAGGCTCATTAAAATTAACAGCAGATATGAGACTCATGTGCAAAGGAAAGCGATTAGAGCCTTAAACCAGTCAACATCAGGATTACCACACAGTTCCACTTCAACAACTTCCTCCCTGCCCACACAGATGCTGCTTTCCAAAGACTGTTGTTCCTACTTGCTTTCTTTTTTGCAGTGACTGTTCTCAGACAAATGCAAATCTTCTTTATTCAGCATTGTTGACGGAGCTGCCTCTGTGGGGAGGGTGGTTGGCTTTAAAAATGGTAACACCTGGATAACTGGGAACGTGAGGATTAGGTATTGTTACAGAATAAAGGACTTCAAACAAAACAATTTGCAAAGCTCATAATTCAGTGAAGAACTGCCCAGAGGGATGAAGGTGTAACTTTGTGAAGACATCTTTGTTTTCTTTCTCAACATGGCAAAATGCACAGGATTCTGGGGAACAGCACCTTCCTTCTAAAGTGGCAGGAGTGCACTTTCAGAAGGTCAGCTCAGCAGTCCACATCTCATACACACAAGCAGCCAAACACAGTGCTTGTTTTGCTCCCAAACACACCCAGCATCAGCCCATAGCAGGACTTACTGTGGCACTTTGGAATTGCAAAACCCACCTTGCTGCTCTCCTCTCTGCTCCCCACCACAGCCACTGTGGGCCACACTCTCCTGTTCTATTTCCACATTCCAGACTCTCCAGGTCACAAACAGACAAGGTTGTCTTTTCAAGACCTTTACTCAGTTTACCTAGAGCCAGTGAATGCTTATCAGTGGCACACACATACTACGCCAGAAGAAAAATAAACCAATCTAGCAAAGAAAACACAGTTTACATGCAGGTGCTGCAAGATCATAGAATGGCCTGGGTTGAAAAGGACCTCAAAGATCACCTAGCTTCAACCCTCAGATGCCAGAGAAGGTGCAGATTAGAAAGGTGTAGAGCTATATGAAGATGATAAAACAATCTTAAATTTACAGTAATATGGAGCTCAGCCATTTTAAAGCACAGATGGAGGAAAGAACTGGTATAAAGATGCTTCTTCACCATGCCTGTAGGCAAAGGCAATGCTCTGCTCTCAAATCCACCAGCACAAAAAGCACTTTCCACTCCTCTCAAGTAATGGCCATACTGGCATCAATATGAACACCAGGATCTGCAGAGGGAATCTCTTTTTCTCCCAGTCTATACTGAGGCAGTAAACAAATGCACCAAAAAAATACTTTTTTTTTTGTGTACACATTTATATAACAAAGCAATTTCTTTCTCTGATGGGTACTTCACATCACTGGAATGAGGGAATAAAAGAGCAGGAAGCACAGCCCTACTCTGTAAATTAAGGTTCTTTTGGGGGATCCATGAGTTACTGCAGCTACTTAAATAAGAATGAAATAAGTATCTTACACAGGTATGTCAAGAGTAAATCACAGAGTAATCTAATTTAACCTGAAGTAGTAAACAACATTTGAGTAAAGAAGAAACAGTAGATACAATACATCTTAAATTCTGCAAGGCTTCTTCCCTCATCCCACGGGATGTTCTCAAAATCAAACTGGGGAAACAAGGTATAGATGAAATCACTGTGACATTGTGATGGAAAAAAAAAAAAAAGCCCTTAAAATAAGAACTAGTCATTAATGATGGCACATCACTAAGGCTGGAATACTTCTGCATGGCATTACTGTTGGCCTGATTGGAGGGAGTGTCTTTGTTACCTTTCTGAGACTTCTGCAAGACTCCATCCAGAGGTATTTTTTTAAAACACGGTGCCCCAAAACCAAACAGTCCAGAGAACAATAAGATTGATCAGCTATGATCTGTGTGTTGACTAGGAAAGAGAAGACAAGAAAGAACGTGTTTGTGGTTGTCATAAGAATGTGAACAGGTCTCCATGGCCACTGATCCAAGAATAAAAATAAATCAACTTCATGTGTAGGAGAGAAGGTTTAGGCTGGGCACTGGGGATAACTTTCTGTCAAAATGGTGACAAAGTTTAAGAAATTACTTGCCTTTGAATTTATAAGGAATGAATCCATTCCTTTCAACTGTTTTGTCACACAATATAATTCTGAGATGTCTAATGATCCTTAACAGGAATTAAATCTTTTTTTTTTTCTTTTTAAACATCAGACCAGGCTCCCTTCACTACACATCACAAATGGGAAGAAAAATATATGTTTCAGTAGCCCAGATCTTAAGTGCCACTAACAGCTATCTTGTGTGCTACGGTATTCAACGCATTCTTGTAACCATCACATTTGTAGTTATATACTTAAATTAGTCACTCTAGACAGCAGTTTCCCACGGACAAAATCAAATGCAAAATCTAAAGTTTCCAATACACTGCATAATTATCATACAAAATAACCCCTGACATAAAAGAATAAATACACGGATACTGAGATGTATTCTTGTTTGTTCACCTTCACTGATCTTCCCTGCACTCCCAGACCTTCAACCAGGATGGGCACACAGT
The DNA here is from genome assembly GCA_023055505.1 of Callipepla californica brunnescens. Taxonomy (NCBI): domain Eukaryota; kingdom Metazoa; phylum Chordata; class Aves; order Galliformes; family Odontophoridae; genus Callipepla; species Callipepla californica. The sequence goes on from JALIRH010000006.1 coordinate 5,110,157, forward strand.
GGGGTTTTGCCAGTCCTCCACTCCCACAGTGAATGGTACAGCTCCTTCGGCGTCAACACATTTGCCTCCCAGATCCTCATCTACACATCCCCTTCCCCCCATTGGTCCCAGAAACACCTTTATTTTGGAAGAAACAGCACACCTCCCTTTCATGAGAAAGGAGGGATCACTTCTGCAAAACTACACTCCAGAAAAAGGTACACTTTAACTAACAAACACATCAAGTAGGTTTTCTGATCAGGTCTTTTTTTTTCCTCTTTAATTCTGTGTTTACATTGCAAAATTCCCGAACCAGGCTGAAATCCTACCAAAGCTGTTCACCAAACACTTTAGCTTCATCTCAACATTCTTGCAAAATACCTAAGCATGTTCCATTTCACTTGCCGTGAGAATGCAGTACAAAACATTCCCACAAAGTCAACCACAGATTCGAGAGCAAAAAGTGTCCTAATTCCTTAATGCTCTTCCATCAACACGCCCTTTGCAGCCATTCCAGAACCCGTGAGAAGATGAAGGCTGGAGCTGGAAGGGGTGAACTGGTTGTTACTGCACTGTCACACCACTGAGCATGGTTGTTTTGCTGCTTCTGGACTTCCCTTGATGGCACAGAGGCATGTGTAACACACGTGCTGGCTGGGTAGCACAGGGCAGAAACACAAATGAAAGCCCTGCTCCCCCACCATGGACTTGCTGAGATAACATTCCTATAATAAATAGGTGCTAACAGTGCTAGGGTGAACTCTGTCACAGTATAACATTTAATAATTAAGCAAATTTTGAACTTTCAGCACAGAGAAACATAGGTTGATTAGTACCCAAGAAATGCATGCTATTCAAAAAAATATTTCATTACAGGTGCAGAAATGAGGAAAGAGAATGTAAAGCATCCCAAGCTGTCACGCTTTCATTTCAATACAGGCACTCGGGCAACAAAGGCAAAGGCATTGAAATGTCAACGACCTTATTCCTGTTGTTTTTACCTGGAGAAACACAGGCATGGTACAGTGCCTAACCAGCTATGCAGTAATTCAGAGCAACATTTGTCTGTTTAAGGTTTTCCTACAGGTGCTGAGCCCTAAGGCAAAAGAAAAACTGCACGACTAACCACAGCACACGCTCTCTGAAAACACAAAACAAAAGAGGGATGAGGAAAAGTAAAACAAAAGGAGCAAGCAAAATCTTCTCACTCAGGTAGAATTCAGGAACTAGGTGAAGAGATGATACTCTCACATGCTGGTCTTTCCATCCCAGACTTGTGAAGCCATTCCTTGAGAAGGTAGCATGAAAGACCCAGTGCTGTGACAGGAGGAGGACAGCAAGTCAGCAGCCAGAATAGCAGAACAAACTTTCAGTAGTCCCCAATACTCCCAAGATATCAGGTACTCCCCAAATACCAGATGGAGCTTTTGCCTCTCATCAAAAATGGTGGAAATCAGAAAGCGAACCTGAGCAGCACACACCTCTTCTCATTGCTCTGATTTCAAATTGGGGATTTAATACCACTTTAGGTCCACTGATTTCTTGTTCTGGACTTTTCGTTTACCATCTGTTTTCTTAAAGTAATTCCCAGAGCATCACCAGGCCTAACTCATTCTTTTGCTTTGAACTGTATTTGCTTTTGAGAAATTGAAGAACAAAGCTTTCTGCCCTATGTATTTGGAGAACAAAACCAGATTCCTAGCAGCCCAAAACTTTTTGTGCCGAATTCTAAATTTTAAAAATGTGGGTCACATTTGCAGCATAAGGAGCTTAATTATTCCTTTAGAACACAGTCTGTTTTCCCACAGTCGTACTATGATGCACTGCATGAAGAACCAGCCCAGTTGCACAAGGGAGGCTGAGAAAGGAGAACAAATTTTCACTACAGTGTGTGAGACTGACAGCTGCTGGAGGCAGGTTACCAGACTTAACTGACAAATTATTTCACCTTCTATTGCAGAGCCTGCATTCCTAAGTGCTTTAGACAAACCTCTCCATAAACCTCTTAATCTGCCACTTGAAACAATTCCCAGGCTGGAACAGTCAGCTCCAAGTATTGTAAAGTTAACCCTCACCAAAGAAAACTCACAGCCTCAGAAGGATGTGTTCTACAGCCAGCGTGAAGTATGTGCACATTCATTCAGACCTGGCTGATTGGTGAAGGCAGAGGATTTTCTATTAAGAGGGGAAAAACAAAGTCAATGCTAAAAAATGGTTAAATAAAAATTCACACAAATGAAGAAGCTGCAAAGGAGAAAGTGCCAGCCAAGCCTTTTCAACAAAACCCCAATAGCTAGGAGTAAGGTTGAAAAAGGCACATCGTTAAACTGGCGTGTAAATGATTTAATAGAGACAATTTTTTCCTTAACTGATTTTAATATAAACGTGGGGATGTAAAGCTATCCAAGACAACAGCAGTAACATCTTACCAGATGCACACTGCATGAGAATTCCTAAGTCCTGAACAACCACACAATCAAGTGAACAGGACTCTGAACTGTCCCTTCCTTCTCTCACATATTTTTGACTTCTACTAAAAAGTTTCTCCCTGGTTTGTTTCTGTTGAAGCTCTTCCTCAGCTTTTACAATAAATAAACTCCCCAGAGCAAAATACTTTCACTCTATGTCTGCAGAGGGCTTAGCATCCAACGAAACAGGATTTTACTTTAATGCTGACAGCAACAAAGATTCATAACCCCTGAAAGGCCATTCTTCCCACAGATTGCTTTCTACAGGGCCCAAGACATCCTGTATCATAATTTCTCCATTCACCTGAGCACTTGTGTTTGAATTGCTGTGTCTGTTCTGCCCGTGATCTGCAGACCTGAATACAACAGGCACCAAAGTTTCAAATACACTGATTACAGGTAGAAAATCCAGTAAAGATCTGAAAAGGAATACAGAAATCCAGCTACGTGTCCTTCATGAGCACAGAAGTTAAAAACAACCTGCACTAGAATGATCATCTCACGTACTACCACCACATAATTTATCACCTGTGGTTGGTAAGGACCTACTATACACTTATTTGAGGAGAACTGTGCATGATTCAAAGTCACAGAATAATTCCAACGGAAGAGACTTTGGGATTTCTAGTTCCACCTCTTGCTTGGAGCAAGGTCAATGATGAACTGAGACCACGTTGCACAGGGCTTTGCCCAGTCTCATCTTGAAAACCTCCAAGGATTCATAATTATTCTAAGATTTCAAGGAAATCACCCCTTCCAAAACGACACAGAGTTCTTCCCCAAAATAAAGTTGTGCTACCCACTTAATTCACTGTGAAATGGAAGCATTAGGCTACAGCACTGAAGGGGCCTCCACCTCAACTTCTGTCTGCAGTCCTAAAGCTCCGGGATATGGTACTGATGCCACAGTCAAACTGTGACTCCATGTAAGATGGAATTCTCCAGCTTTCACTAGAGCCAGTCCTTGGATACAGGCTCCCACACACACGGATATGAATTTAAACCCAGGACTCCCTACTTGAAATTCTAGTTGATAATTACATTCACGGTGAGGAGACAATCTTCATTTTTCAGTAACCTATCAATTCCTTATTCAGCAAACATGCATTTTTAAGACCTAAGATTTTTAAGATCACAGGATCAGAGGATAATTCAGGTTGGGAGAGATTGGTGCAAGTTTCTATTCCGGCATCTTACCTAAAGCATGGTTACCTATGAGATCAGATCGGGGCTTCAAACTAAAATATAGCTACATGATTGAGGCTGATGACTCAAAAAGAGTTTGTATTTCAAAAATGATAAAAAAAAAAAAAAGCCAACAGATTTAATTCAACATCAGCAAACTTTTTTCTAGAAGACATTTTCAACATTCAGTTTTGGTTATGTGGGAAAACAGACAATAGTGTGTGAATAATGAATTTTTTTGGTGTTATATAAGACATTGGTTAAAAAATCCATGCAACTTCAAAGGGAGATTACACAAGATTATAGACCTAGGGTGAAATTCTGGCTCTGATTAAAGTCACTGGCAAAAATCCCACTGACTTGACCACTGCCAGGATTTCACCTCTGAGCCAAAGCATACATGTTTTACTAACATGGCCACACAAACCCACAAAAGCCAGCCCAGATTACAACTGCATCGCTCTACAACAATGAAGCATAAAAAGCTTTTTGTGATCTCCCTCAGAACTGTGCAGTTTGTCTCTCTTCCTTTATAGATTATTTATGTATGGATTAGGGAGACTGTGTCTGTAAGCAAAAACAATCTGTACTTCTGACGCTCACAATTTCCTTCTTACTGCTCACTTGCCTTTTCCATCAGGATGCTACCACAGAACAGCTCCATGACCAAATAAACCAATCTAAAAGCTAACTAAATCACTGAAGTGTCATTAATTACTCCTTGTGCCACGGATAATGTTTCCTGTGGAGTCCAACAGCTCAATAGTCACATAAAAACAAGTTATGGCCTCACCTCAAACACTGCCTGCAGGGTTGAGTGCCACAGTATAAGAAGGACAAAGATATTAGAGAATGTCCAAAGCATGGATACAAAGATAGGGACAGGTCTGGAAGGGAAGGAGTGGCTGAGGACCCTGGGTTTGTTGGATGGAGAGCAGAGAAGGCTGAGGAGCCCTCATGGCCATACAGCTTCTTACAGGAGCAGAGGGGTGGTAGTGCTTTCAGAGTTTGGATTTGGGCTGTCCTGTGCAGAGCCAGGGGTTGGACTCGATGCCCTTTGTACTGATGTCCAATTAAGGATGTTCATTGATCACGCCTTATTCTGGCAGAAGGCATTGCTGAATCCTGTCCCACTACCACTACCCATTTTACTTGTGCTTCCAACACAGATGCATTTCAGCAAGAGGTTTCTCCAGCTATAAAATGAGCATCATGCTCATTTACAACAAAAACATTGTGACAGTTAACTATGCAATTCTTGTAAAGCCTCTGAAATTATAAATCACCGGAGCGCTGAATTATTAACCTTCATAATTGTTGCTTATGCAGAACTTTGGGTTGGAGCTTACAAAGGCAACTGAAGATTAATTATAACTTGTCCTAAATGCAAAATAGGAGGAAGTGGAACACCCTTGATTTTGCTCTCATGAAAAACAACGCAGTTGCTTACAGCAGCCTGCAGCTAATCTGGGAGCAGGGCTTGGCTGAGACTACCAAGCTCAACAGCCAGTGGACACAATGCCCAAAACACCAAGCACCCAGCCCTCAAAAAGGCAGCAGTTGGGTCCTGCCTCTTGGCAGTGTATTGAGCAGCAGAATGGCTTCCCATGCACAAAATGCTCTCTCTCAAACTGTCCCAGTGAGAAACTTTGCCATGTACACAACTTACAAGTAACAACTTGGAAAGATCCTCTTCCCGAAACGACAACTGCAGATTTTGTCATGCTACTGTCAGGAGCTCAACACAGAAACAGTAATTTAAATTCTGGGGTTGAAATAAACAATCACTACCAGAGATCTCAATGGAAGTTTTAAGGTTCTCAGTGCTTTAAACAAAAGCACAGTTCTGTGTCCCATGAAAACACTGCAGCACTGTTACACTGCCAAAGGAGCAGGAGGGGCAGTGGTGGCTGCAGTGAGATAGGTGATTTATTATTGGTATGTTCTCAGAAGTGATACAGAGAATACAACTTCAACAAGAAATGACACCTTTAGTAACTCCAGAAACATGCAAGATGCAGCATGTGAAACCAGGGCAGCCCTGATCTTACTTATAGAGAAGTTAAGCATCTGTTTAATTTCTTCAAAAGACCTAGAGGACATTAGGACATTTTTCCCATCTTTTTTTTCTTAAAAGATGTCACAGATATCTTGTGTGATGAGCTCATCAGCACTATAGCAGTACTGACATCCTTGTACTTGTTGTTTCCCAGACAGATGGAAGAGCTGCAGAGCAATCCACATCAGTGTGACAAGAAAAAATTCACCCATGGCTAGCAACAGTTACAAAGTCAGTAATTTTTCACCTCCATCTCCATAAAGAAGGAAGCACTGCACTTCAGAAGACCTCATTAACAGATTACCAGAAGAGAGCAGCTTAGGTAGGTACCTCTGCAAGTGAAACCGACTCCTGTGCTGATACTGAAAAGCTTTTGCTGGCTGCAGGAGCAGAACAAGCAGATTTCTTCAGAGGATGGGGGACAGTTGCCTTAGACTTCTTTGGCTGAACACGCTGTATGTGCTAATCAGAATTAAATTGCTTGATTCAGCTACTATTTCTTTATTTGGATCTAAAGCTTCACAAAATCAGCAGGGATTTTTTTTTTTCCCCTAATCTTGCTGAGATGGAAATTTCCATACCACAATTCTGCAATGATTGTAAACAGGAGACCGGTTTCAACATCATCGGACCTTAACCCTTTATATAAAGAACAGTGGCTGAAAAGTGAGTGTAGAGAAGGGAGAGCAGGGCAACTCACCAAGGGCACTGTGCAAAAAGAAGGAACTGAGACTACGTGCCTGCCCAGCTCTCCGTCTTTAAACTTTGTGAAAACAGAAAGACAGAGAAGAGAATCAAAAGGTCACTAACTTAACAGAACTTAACACTTTAACGTTTTCATCTGCTCCTTAGCATAGGATTACAGACTATCTCACGTATGGCAAAGTAAACAAATAGCAAGAAAAAAAAAAAAGCTTACACAAATACAACAGGATTCCTTCCAATTCCATCACCTCCTAGCTCAAGAGCAAAATATACACACTTCCCAGTACTGAATGATTTCACTCTTGAGCCGTAGCATCCAAAATCTGATACCTTAAGATCCTTTTTTCCAGCAACCTGAATGGCAAACAGGGATGGAACACGCTTCCTAAGAACAGACTTCCACACTGACATTACCAGGCTGCTGCACAGGAGAAACAAATGATGCTGTGGACTTGGAGCACCCATGCCCTGCATCCCTTCAGTGTGCTGTACACGCTGGAAATGGCAGCTCAACCTCACTCATACCTTTAGCAGAGTACGTTTCCCAAAAATACATGTACAGAAGAAAAGGAGATGGGGCTTCTGGGATTCCAGCTCCAGTCCTATACAGAACAATTGATCTTTAAGTTACTTCAGGATCTGCCTCTTATTCTTGCCTCTTGGGATCTTACATGCCTCTTCTGCCATAATGGAAGCATTACATGTTTCAAGGGTGCATTCATATGATCTGAGCCTAAGGTATACCTGGGATAGATTGCTATTGCCACACCTAGCCACACAGCAGCCAGGCAGGTTTGCTTTCTTTTCTGTCCAAGGAATAACAGAATAATATAATAAAACAAAAAACAAAAAACAAAAAACAAAAAAAAAAAACCACTTAAAGATCTAATGAACTTCACAGGACTTGGGATTTGATCCTGAATTCTAGCTCCTCCTTAAGGCTTAAGTTATAAATCAAATGCAAAACTGTCAAAACCTCGCATCACATCTACCAAATGCAGATGGATATTTTCAGCGCAGAAAGAGCGCTTGAGCCCCGACACACAAGCAGCCTGGTTAACAAACGCTCCTCAAGCAGAGACGTTCCAGTCTGTGACTCCTGAACTTTGAACCAAGAAGCAACTCAGATGAGACAGCCTTGTGTGAAAGTTGCCATCTCTATTGGATAGATTTGTTCAGCTTAGCTCCTTTCCCCTTTCTTCCCCCCCCAAAGAGTCTCTCTCAAACATTCCCACTTTTCATAAGACTCACTAGACTTGTTTGCTGTCTCCTGTTTAACAAGATACACACAAAATCCTCTTGCTATGCTGTTACAGCAGTCTGAACAAAAACAAAAGCCAGATCCAAATGCTTAAGGCTCCTTTCACTTCCAGTGTACTTTTGCCATCAAGGGACAATCATTTGGTCCCTTCAGTGCCACATTCAGATAAAATGCACTCTTCTGTTAGCGAATTGCAACACCAGCAATAAAAAGACCATCAACCATCTACCACGATCATCAACAGAGCTCTGTGAAATGCCATACCACCAATAAAGCCGTGTTCTCTCCAAACAGGACGGGGCTTCTCTGTTGCTGCAGGGATCCTTTTTATTTTTCACATAAACTTAGAGGGAGCTGGACAGCAGGGCACCCAGCCTCTTGAATTCCTTGTCTGAGTTTGCAGCCTATGTATAGCTTTTGGTTAATATTTATTTGATCATTTTGGCTTCCTTTTGAGTTCTGCATATCTTACCTGTGGGCCCACTTTCCCTGAACTGGCAGCGATCCCTGTTCTGATAAATTTTGGATCTTTACACACATTAACACAGACACATCTTGAGACTATGTCTTTGTTAAAAACTGTGCTGCACACAAAATCACAGCTTTCCTACACGTGTGCATAGGGCCGTGGTTTGCCGCTGGATTATTGCACGGATTTGAAGACACAGCTCCAAAAAAAGATCTGTAATTGTTTAGTGCTTGGGCTGCTGGCAGAATTCTCTGCTGCTTTTATAAATAGGCCTAAGGACAAACAAACAAGCTACTAATAACAAGTGTTCTGTTTTAAAGCAGCTCTGCTTTGTGTTGTCCAGCACACAAGAAGCTCAGATGGTAAATACAGCAAAAGCCATGTTAAAAAATAAGATCAGGCCAATAATCAGCTGCACTATTTCTCTAAAGCATTAACATTTTACTTCAATTAAAGAAGCTTAATTTAGGAGAAATACTGAGATACACGAGGCTGTGTGTGTGCTGTCTCACATTTCCATTTATACCACAGCTAGAAGACGACGAGAAATGGTGAAATGACTTAACAGACAAATACAACTCCAGAAGGCCTGCTACATGCCTAACACAAAACTGTCTTTCCAGCCTGGCTTTTTCCACCCATCATTTTCACTGTGTCAAAGACACAGGCACGACTCAGAACACCTTTTCTGACCATTATGAAATTCTTGGATTTGTCAGGAGCAGCACAACTTTCAGTGGGAGCCCCTCTTTCCACCAGCAATTCCTTGGGCCCTGAGCCATCAGCAATGCTCAGTTCCTGCTGCAATTTTTCAGTCTATTCACTTTAATATTATGATTTTGAAATTTATTTTATTTTACTTTTGAGTTCTGGGAAGGTGATTTAGCCTTCCTAGCTAAACACTCAAACCCACTTCTTAGTTCTTTGGTGCTTTTCCTCAAGAAAGATAACCCTGTCTTGGATATCTTATTTGTATCTCATATTAATCTATTGCAAGAAGTAAGCAGGAAAACATTTTTCACCTATCTACTTAGAAGATTATTTGTCACTAATTAATGGAAGCCAGAGGAGTTTATATAGGAAAAACCCATTTGGAGACAGAAACTCATTTAAACATTGCAATGCAAATTCTTTTGGAGGAAAGAAGGGAAGATTAGGCCTCTAATCCTTTTAAATTCCTTCTCTGTTACTTACAGATCTTATCTCCGTTACTTGGAGGATGATCTTCATCAGCCTCTATTGGCCCTGGGTTCCCTAGCACAGACATCACCATTTTGCTGCCTGCTGCTCATTTCCTCCACTAAGCGTTCTCTTGGAAATTAAAAACGAGCCCCTCCATAACCACGTTGTTTTTGCTTTGTTTTGCCTTTCTGTATCCCCTTGGGGAGCATACTTCGTCCCCACAACCCTCCTCAGAGACTCAGCAGCTCTCTTTATCTCTTTCTTTATGTCATTCAGCATTAGCAGCTTAGTCTGCGAACAACACAAATCCTCTTTCGTGCTGATAAGAGGAGTCACATATGCTATCCCTTTCCCTTTGTTTGCTCCTCTCTTCGGAAGGAAGAGCTGGCCAGCCTTCACGTGATGACGCAAGCCAGACCACGATGCCAAGTGGGCTGCACACAGCTGCTACTGAGGTGAGTGCTGTTCTGATAACGCCCAGAAATGATGGAGTCAGCATGGATTAAGGGGACAACAAAGTGCTCAGCGTTTGTGGCAGTGCTGAACACACACTGATGCATTTCAGGGTACATGCAGCCCCAGGGGAAGCTGCAATAACACTGCCAGCACAGGTGGAGAGCCACTGGGTGACCGTACAAAGACACCTTTGCCCAGAAAATATCCTCTCTGGTGGGACCACATTGTCATAGTAGCAGCACAGCATAGAGAGGAGATTGTAGGAATTATGGACATGAAAGCAGCAGATGGTTTCTCTCGTCACCAACCACACAGACACAGTTTCCTTGGCATGACAAATGCCATGCAGCCTTCCCAGAGAATGCCCTCATCAATCACCTTCACAGCTACAAGGTGAGTACGCACCCAGCTGAGCTTGAAATGGCCCAAAGTCTGCAACATGGAACACAGAACCTTCAGTGAAGCAGAACCTTAGAAGCCTCTGCAGGCTGATGATGGGCTGAAGAGGCATTGAAATGGTCAGTGGAAGAGGCTCAGCATCTTCTCAGGGGGCCTAGATTGGCAGCTGAGCCAAAAGTAATGGCTGGACAGGCTCGAGGCAGTGCTTGCTCTCTTTACAGGTCTGTAAATCCAGCAAGTGTTCTGAAAGCACCGAATCCACAGGAAAAAAAAAAAGATCCTTACTAAAACATAAGTGTTACCAAATGGTAACTACATCAGCATACAGAAGTGCAAACAGCTCTGTTCTTGAAATCTCGCTACTTTCTCAGCGGGTATCTAACATCCAAGAAAACAGTCAATACACTTACATAGGAAGGGGGGGAAACTACATTCTGTTTCAGCTTTAAGGATAAGTGTTGTTTTTGCAAGCTTCTGCTGTTCTGCAACACAACAGCTGCTCCAACCTCACTGTCAGCTTTAGCCAGTTCTAAGTCATCGGTTTTCAGCACACCATGCAGCTGAAAGCAAATTCAGCTGGTAGCACGGTTGGAAACAAGTCATTATTTGCCTAGATCTCATATTAACCTTTTATTTTCCATGAATATCACCACTGAAAGAAGTACAGTTCATACCTTCCAAACAGATCAGTGGAAACAGGTGCAAAAAGAAAACAGCCTTTCAAGCCATCTATGAGGACCTTGAAGCAGAACCTGAGCAACTTCTACTCCAAATGAGCTCTGCTTCTCTCAGCAACTATATACCCCATCTGCACATCAAGTCTGTGAATTGGGTCATCCTAAATAGAGGGAGACCAAAGCATAAGCAGGCTTAGTTACAAGGATCATGCTGTTATAGCCAAACCACCAAGCTCATAAGCTTGCCCTGATGACTCCACCATAAATGTAAAGCTCTATATCGCTATTACTGCTGCGTAGACATCAGAAGTATTCCTAACTAAATGTTTAATTGTGTCTCATCTTTAGCTGTTTGGTTAGGCAGTTAATTTGTCTTCCTGCACTAAATTGTTCTATATTCACCTGCAAATCTGCAGCAAGTGGTCTATACGTTATACAATATATAGCAAAAGCTACATGAATACCTTGCAAACAAACTCTGTCCTAGTGGTATACAGTTCAACAAACTGACAGATATTCACCTCAAATGAATATTTTCAAGCTAAGCTTTAGCTAAAGGCAAAGAGAAAAATAAATGTTTTGCCAAATTAAAAAGCCAATTCAATATGAAATAGAAGAGACATCATTTCCATTGAGACCATGAGGTCTGGGAGGGTCTCACAGGGTACATGGATTTGTCTTTGGCCATCTGTGTGACTCTCCCCTGTTCCATCCTAGTGCCATGCCAGTTAATCTCTATTTCTTATTTTTTTCTTCCAAGATTTAGCTGGTAGATGGAAATATCCCTTTGTTACTCTTCTTTCATGCTCCCCACTGCTGACACCCCAGCAAGTCCCTAATGCAAAGGAACAGTTTATTACAACACAGATGAACAACATGTTTTCCCTTCCTTCTTCTCTCCTGCTGCTGTTTAATAGAGTTCCCTCCAGATACTTTAAGCTGAGGCAGACAACTTGGTAATGATACAAAGCTACCAGGCTTATTCCCTAACAGCAGCAGAGGATCTCACTGAATTACACTGCTGAGGGAGGGAAAAGAATTTAGGCTAATTTTATCAATTTAATTTAATGAATTTAGTTTAACCCCCGAATTCACATAATTATGGACTATAATTTTGCCTAAAACTTGAGAATTTAACAGCTGGATAGAGACTAACTGAAACGTCAACGTCTTTAAAGGTTAATGAGGAGCTGTCATCACAATGCCACTATGGATTAAGCACATGCAGTTACAGAATGCATCAGGAAGCCTTCAGAGCAGATAAAAAACATTAATACCATATATATATTAGCACTGTGAAGACTTATCTGGAATAATGTGTACTGTTCTGGTCATCTGTGCTCAGGAAAGGTTAATTCAGCTGGGAACAAGTGCATCAAAAGACTGTTTTGATGATGAGCAGAACAGCCTCTCTTATGGGACGTGACTAAAAGAGCTTGGCTTGCTTCGCAGTTGACAGCTGAGAGCGCATGTGATTGCACTTCAAAATTGCATTAGGTAGGTAAACACCACCCAGGGAGAAGAGAGATAAAGGACACTTTATGGGTGCCACTGGAAAATGGAAATTTCAACTGGATATTAGGAGGGGAAAAGAATGACATTCTGGAGCAACGTTCTAGCAAGAGCGCTGGGGACAAAACCCATAAAGGCACTTCAAACTGATGGAGTTTCTTACAGGGAAGATGCAGTGAGGCTGCCTACAAGTCTTCCTATGGAGTTAGGAAATTGAACTAAATGGGAGGTTAAAAGAAGGCTCCTTCTTGCTTTATGCACATGCTACAACAGTCAGGAAAGGAAGGAATCCTTATTACTCAACATTTTTCCAAGCATAAGAAGAATACAAACAGCCCAGACGTCTGAGGACAGGAAAACCAGAAAGAGTTACCAACACCTGGAAACAAAAAAAGCAATTCTATGTATAACATGAGGGTCAACACAAAAATACAGGATGATTCAGAAGGTTAATTCTGGACCATTTCCCAAACTTGCAAAAAGACAGGTATGCAAAATGTGACAGTATCACAGAGAGCAACTGTTCCAGTGCTCAGAGCACGCCAGCCACAGCCTTCTGCTAGGCCTACAGCAAAACATGGTAAGCCTGTTGTAAGAAATCCTTGCTCCGTGCATTTCAGAAACCTCACATCAGACTTGCTGCATGGATTGTACTCAGAAGTGCTTATGGAAATACAGGTGCACGTAGGCACACTTGGATTCATATTCACATCACAGAACTGGGATACGGCTCATAAAAACATCTCATCTGCTTAGACAAGGGTCTGAAGTGCCCCCAGATTCAGTGAGGAGCTGAGTAATGGCCCTAAAGTGGAATCTAGATGATCCTATTTATCTAAACTAATCAACAAGCAATAATAATCCCTGTAACCTACTGAATACCTTGAAAAGCAAACAAACCAACCAGTGATGGTTCTGCAGATCTGAAAGAGCACATTTTTAACTAGATTTAAAAGAGAAACGCAAAAAGAGGAACGGAAAGCCCTAAAAGTGAAATTACAACTGAAACAGGACAGAGAAAGGAAAGGGGAGAAAAAAATCTTCCTGAAAATGGTTAAGAAAGGGAATGTACAGACACTGTTTCTGCCAGTTCTGAGCTTTGACCAGCCACCACCACAGTCCCTGCTTTCACCCACCTCAAGTCACCTGGCAGATCACTTTTAGCAGGTAAACAAAGCCCAGCCCTCCCCTACAGAGGGGTAAACTGATTTGTCACTGCACTTCCAGGTTCAGACCGCAGTTCCCATGACAAGGGCCTCCTTCCCAGCATCCGCTCTGCCTCAGCCCTCCCCAGGGCCCAGGGGACAGCCAGCTCTCCAGAGGCATCAGCTGCTGTCCTGCCCGTTCAAATAGTGGGAGCAACTTCCACTGCTCCCCTGGTAGCTCTTTTAGGGAACCAAGATGATGCCAGAACACTGCTTGCCCTTGTGCACAACCCGAGGAACAATAGAGCAGCTGTGCTCAGTTTAAGGCAAGGCTCTACTTTCTCAGCCCTTATTTAACAGTGGTTTATTTCCTTCACAGCAAACAGCAAGAAACGGATGCTTTATGGGGAGCCACAGGCTCACGGTGCTATCTGATTTTGCTTTAGCTGGGTCAGTCTCACTTCATCCACAACAGAAGGCTGTAAGCCTATGCACAGAGGAGTTTGGCAATGAACTTCATCACAAGTAAATCCCTGAAGCCAAAGGGAGTCTTATTACTCTTCATCTTACACATGGAAAGCTCCATACAGAGTCACTGCAGGATCAGCACTGCCAGCGTTGATTTACCTAGAACCCATCTGCCTTCAGGCATGATGTTTTAGCTGACATACAAGACAGGAGCCTTTCAGCTCTATTTTCCATCTTGATACAGATTTGGGCAGGTTACCTTTTATACCTTTGCTTTCTAAGCAGAAAGGATTATACTTACAGGCACTCATACATCTCTGCTAAACATTTAGAAATTTGCAGAAGGAAGGAGACAGAAGAGGGCAATGCATTAGGGTTATTACGTTATGCTGACTCCAGCACCAGTCTTTCTTTTCAGGAGAGTTTTAAAACAAATATTTGAATCAAATACCCCCAATCAATAAAAACCTGGACACCTTCCAGGAGTCCACTTCTCTGGCAAGTTCAAATAAAGCTGTGCTGCCTGTGTTTAAGGTATAAACAAAAACTGGAGTGCACAGATTGATATTAGAGGATTCAGCTGACTGATAAGAGCTGTGATCTACAGAGGACAATCTGAATAGCATTTGGATAACAAGATGACACTGGTGAATATTAGGACATAGCAGGTACCTGGGAATTCTCAGCTTAGATTGGTGATATTTTACATTTCATGTTCACTGCAATTAAGGCACTGATACTACTCATGGGTCACCAGGAATTACTCTGCCCTCCAAACCAGGATGCGTTCCCAAGACAGTGCTGGCAGCCAATGTGCTGCAGAGGCACTTGAGTTTAAATTAGGTGAACAAAACCATATTTTTCTCTAGATATAGAGAAGTAAAATGCTTGCGTCCACTCAAAAATCTCATGACACTTTCCTTCAGAAAATAAATTTCTACTCAGAACCCTGCTCTATATTTTGCATTTTTGAAGTGATTAAACTACACCCTGTAAGATATTTCAGATGGTGTAATTCTCTTGAATGCCATCACAAGTCTTCCTCATAGAGCTAAGAATCAGTGAAACCAAAAGCTCTGTACAGTCATCAGTCAAACACAGCAAAGATGTATGATTAGATGCTCAGGGGGCTCCTGTGAAGAGGGACTGAAGGAACTGGGTTTGTTCAGCTTGGAGAAGAGAATGTACTGCAGAGACATCATTGTGGCCTTCCAGTACACAAAGGGAGCTTGCAAGCAGGAAGAGGACTAACTTCTTACACTGCCTGATAATGATAGCACAAGGAGCAACGGCTTTAAACTAAAAGTGGAAAGATTTAGTTGAGATATTTGATGGAAAGTTTTTACCCAGAGGGCAGTGAGTCACTGCCACGGGTTGTCCAGAGAACTGTAGATCCCCCATCCCTGTAGCTAGCAGCATTCCCCAAGGGTTGGTACTGAGTCAGGTCTTGTTTAACATCTTTACTAGTAACCTGGATTAACTGGTAGACTGCACACTCAGCAAGTTTGCTGACGATACAAAGCTGGGAGGAGTGGCTGACACACAGAAAGCTGTGCTGCCATTCCGCAAGATGTGGACAGGCTGTAGAGTTTGGTGTAGAGGAACTCTTGAGGTTCAACAAGGGCAAGCGTAGAGTTCTACAGATGGGGAGGAACAACTGCATGCATCAGTACAGGTTAGGAGCCGACCTGCTGGAAAGGAGCTCTGAAGACAAAGATGTAGGTGTTCAGGTAGATAACAGGTTGGCCAGCAATGTGCCTTTGTGGCCAAGGCCAGTGGTATCCCGGGGTGCACCTCCTTCTTTAGAGATATTCAAAAGCCACCAGGACACTCTCCTGCACAACCAACTGTAGGGAACTGCTTTAGAAGAGGGTTGGACTTGATGACCTCCAGAGATCCTTTCCAACCCCTAGGATTCCGTGATTCTATAATTCTGTGATGCTGAGCTCAAGCCAGGTTGAATGGGACCCTGGGCAACCTGATCCAGTGGATGGCAACCAGCAGTGATGTTGGAAATGAATGGGCTTTAAGGATTCCCCCCAAATCAAGCCACTCCATGATCTGTGATCCTACAGAATTCATTTAAAGGCTTTTATAGCTTATAATATTTGAAGGCTTATAACAGTTTCAGAGTTAACTCAGTGTCCACCATACCCAGCCAAGTGCCAAAAGGTCAGTGGAGTGAGTGCCCACTTTGAGTACATGTTCCTCTAAAGATCGAGAACAAAATCATTAGGGTGTTATAGTCAAGACTGCCACATTCCATACCAAGAGGAAATCCTTTTCATCTTTACTCCTGACATGTGGAAGGAGAAGCACAGCTGCATCCAAGATAAAGCAAGCTTGTGGTTAGGAGGTTGCTCTCCTGCTGCCAGTCTAGCTAGACTTGCTTTAACCACTAAATCAACTGTGTATTTTGTAGTTGGTGAGGAAATTATACATTCATGGCCAAGCTTTGGACAAAGCTTCAGATGAAGCTGTTAATGAATGACCAGCTATAGCTGAGTTTATATTTGACTGAGTTTCTATGGCCAGCTTAAAGAATGCATATACTCAGATTTAAACAAGATGCACATTCATACCTGCTCTACTTTGTCCATATACATACAATATACAAACATGCTGCCCCAATTGCAGTTGCTTTACATACAATTTTTCAAAAATAAAAATTTTAGAGCAAGAAAACATTAAGGCTATTGCCAGAACCACATCATGAATTTCCTTCCCAAAGTTACAGCATTCTGCAGAGCCCAACCAAAGCATCAGACAAAGAGCTCCAGCTCCAGGCACCAGCACTACGTTCCACATGTCCACTGATATTCTGGACCCTGCCCTGAGCAGTTCCATAAATGGTACAATCAGACCCATGGACAGATGTGCTGAAAGGCCTGAATAACAGACTGTCCTAGAAAAGAAAATATTGACTTCTTAAGGCCTAACTTTGATTAACTACCAGAAAGAAACAAGCTGTTTTTCCTTAGAACTTTCAGAAGCGCTGCAGAAAAGTCAAGCTTTCCTCTGAACCAGCCTTGTGTTCAAACTGAGACAGAAAATGTATTTTATATTAAACAGATCATGATGAACTCCAACAATGTTTGAAAATCACCATAATATTCCAACACAAAATATCTAGCCAAGCATATGTACCACACAAAAAAAAAAAGCATATATTAGGCAAACATAAAACAGTTTGAATTTACAAATCCTCAGCCTGTGCACTGAGCCATACTTAATATAAACGACTTAAATCCATTAAAAGTACAGAATTTAGCCTTGTAAATGTCTCAATCCATACTGTTACCAGGCCTCTATTTGTAGAAAATGCGCCCCGCCAGAATTCTGACTGGCCTTTTTGTACTTTGTCTCCACAATGCGGATGTGAAAGAGAAAGGCTGAGTGTATCTATTCTGGTCTCTGCAAACTGCATACACAGATATTTCAGGTTTCTGGCTGACACCGAGTTCAGCCACTTACCTGCTTTCCCATTTAGACCACTGGATGAAATCACAGCTACAGAATTGCCATTGTAATACAAACAGCAGAGAGAGCGACTCATGCATTAGCACTACCCTGTTTCACTTACCCATCTCCATCACATACCTCTCATCACTTTGCAGAGTCCTCATAGATGGCACACTCAGAGTTCAGTATTTCTTAGCATAGTATTTGTCTGGACATCACGCTTTTGTCACTTATACTGGCTGTTAGGGCATGCTCAAGT
The DNA here is from genome assembly GCA_023055505.1 of Callipepla californica brunnescens. Lineage (NCBI taxonomy): Eukaryota > Metazoa > Chordata > Aves > Galliformes > Odontophoridae > Callipepla > Callipepla californica. Next base: position 5,127,843 of record JALIRH010000006.1, read on the forward strand.
TGAGGTGGTTCCCTCTCCCCTCCTCCTCACTTGTGAGAGACCCCCAGTGAAACCTGCACTGTTTAACTTCTGAAGAAATAACGTCCTTAGCACTGATCCCTCCGACTGCAGCACTTCCAGAGGTAACAGGGAATGCATTCCCATGAGAGCAAGTAACCAGAGTCAGAGCCAGCACACACCAAATGGTGAGCAGCTTGTACAACCAGAACTCCCTGCTCAGCACTCAACAGGAACTCAGGCAAGAAGATATTTTCTACATCTCCTAAAACACTGCTTGAAATGGAAGGAGCACCGTCACGCTCATTAAGTAACTCAAAATTTAAGCACTTGAGTTTGTCAAAGTTCTGGAAAACTTGCCATTCACCCCCACTGCCCCCACCCGTGGCTCAGGGACACACGTGAAACCAGAAATATATCTCCTGTCTTTAGTGAAAGGATAACTCCACGAGGATGATTTTTGTGGTGCACGCATTTTACGTTTGTGGCAGTCTTTTTTAGAAACTGTATCTGGAGCATCCGCTGCTTCTGGCTGGGAGGATACTAAGGAATTTTTTCTTTTGTGCAGAGGGTATGGTGGTATTCAGAAATAAAGGGAATACAAAAATAGGGACATTTTTAAAGACTGGTCTGATGTAAAAACTGGGAGACTGGCAGGAAGTCTGAGAAACGAATATCTTCTGGCAACAGGTTCAAGATCAGTCTTAGTCAGCAAAAACATTCAGGAGACTGCTGTGAGATGAAGTTCCCAACGCAGTGCCAGGAAGTCGGATTTCCTCACTGCAACGATAAATATCTGCAGTGGTAATGGCTCGAGGGCCAATCCCGCCTGTCAAAACACAAGTGCCACAATGAATTGCTGTGAGGAATTTTGTATGATGGAATTGGTTTGTGCTCTGAGCCGTGATCAGTCTTCGGGGCCGTCCTGATGATGACAGTAATTCAACTGATTTCCACTAAAAAGGGATCAATTTAACTCCTCAGATAAACCATCATATCCTTCTACATTCTCGCATTTCTGCGACGCTATCAGCAGTCATATTTCTACCAGTAAATAGTTTTCCATCTTCCTTAACTCTGTTATCATTTTCTATTTAAAATGCACTATGGCATAATCAGGCTGCTCTTCAGCGTCAATCAGCCCCGGCAGGAACAAGGATCTGTCGTGGAGGAGAATAAATGGCGCTGGCATAATCACATTGCTAATGACAGGTCCATTATATAATCAACAAATTGGTGTTACTGCTGGCTGTTCCCTTTTCTCTCGCTTCCATAATAGTCCTTAGTCCACTTCAACATTAGCAATTCATTTAGTAAATGGATAAAGCGTTTGGATTTCTACCAACAGTGTCAGTTACTAATTGCAGCTGTTACATTTCACTGCAAAAAAACACCTACTGCTCAGCATAAGTATAATGATGGCAGGCACAGGTGAACATGCAGTTTCCTCGTGCATCACTTGAGCTCTCTGTTTCCCTGATGCAAAGTGAAGTCGAGGCACACAGCTGCCAGCTTCTCCCATGCAGCTGAAGTGTAGCAAAGTAGAAATTCACTTGTTAGTGAAATTATTGAGGCTCATAGAGTGAAACTTCTCAGCTGATCATTATTTTCTATAGCAACCATCATATAGGATAAATACTTTGTATTGCAGCTCATCCTAGCAAATAGTCAACCCTCCATCTGATTTTTGTCAGAACTCAAGGAGCACACAGGTTAGACATTATGCTGCAGCAGTTCCTGAGATCAAGTTCTACTTTTGTTTCATTATGAATAAAAAAAACCACAAATGTATAATTTCATTCTATTTTATGCATTATAAAATTGATCTGCAAAGCACCTTCGGGCTGCTTTAAATTAGAGGATGCAGTATGGAAAAGATTCACTTAGACATGGAACCTGCTTTGGCAGGATTTATTTCAAAATGCCACTAGCTTGTTACATTAATAGCTAATCCTTTCAAATTTCACATTTCCAATACATAGCAGTACCTGATAACTAGAATCAGTAATTAATATGACTTCAAGACAGTTTAGCAGTAAATTACCACTACCTTTCAGAACCCATGGCTGCTAAAATCCACACCCCCAAATAACCAAAAAAAGATCTCTACAGGTAAATAAGTAAAAAAGAAACAGTCTAAAATCACCTGGCAGGGGCAGCCTAGAGCAGAGGATTCCTGCTGTGGGAGTTCTCCCACACTACATGTACATTCCCAGTGAGCAAGCCCAGGCATATTTGTTTTCACACAGCCATTTCCACACCAAGACACATTTCCATTCCCCCCTCCCTCCTTCTGCTTTTGTATTCCATCGTCCACATCAACAATTAGTGGAAGTGGCTGGCTGCGCCTGCTCACATTGTTCCCAGGGTTTTCTCCCCCCCAGTGAGCTCTGAAGACCATGCATTATTTGACATGACAACTTAAGAGTTCTTCTACAGCAACAGCTGCATGCAGGGAAGCAGAGAGAAGAAAGTTAAGCCAGGCTACAACCATCTTGGACAGCGGGACTCAAATTAATATGCCCGACTGTCTAACTATGCTACCCCGAGTGACTGGGCTTTAATTCACTTCTTGCTAAAAAAGAAAGACAAAAGAAAGAAGAAAAGACAGCGTAAAGGTCAGGACACAAAGTCAGCTAGCTGTTCCATTTGTTTTGTGATGTTAAAACGCAGGATATGAAATTGAAAACAATCTCCGTACAGCTAGAAACTAAGTCCAGATGTTTCAACATTGGGCAGAAGCAATTCATAATGTGGTGGGTTATTGGCTGTTTTTTTGGTTTTTTTTTTCTGAAATCATTAAATATCTATTGCATTTTTCATCACAGTTCATTTTTCTGGATCATGTGATATTTGCCAGCTTGTACATACACACTGAAAGCATTCAGCTTATAGTAAACAGCTGCACACAGGGCAGCTTCCTTTCATACGTTCACACACAGGCTCTGCACTTGTGTCCTTACACATGTTTTAAATTAGTCCAGCCAAGTGCATGGAACATTCAAGACCAAGAAATGTAATGGTAGACTATTGCACTCTGAAAATGAACCCTTAAAATTTCTTACCTGAAAAGGGATGATTCCTTAGAGTATATACTTAAGGTTTCCTCTTGTTTTGTAGCTGAGGTCCACAGAAATAAGATTTTACCATTTGTAAGGTGTGAGGTTAACAGAATGAATGATACCACATGGCACTATAGCCAAGAGATTTCATAGATAGCATAGTTAGACAGATTATTGTGATGGAAAAGAGACAAACCAAAGGAAAAAAAACACTCACCCACATAATAGGATTGTGACAGGAAATACCAAAGGAGCGATCTCCAACAAGAGATCCTTCTCCCATGCTGGTCAGCCCTTAAATGAGGTCTAGGAGAGGTGGAGTGACTCCACCCCTTCCAATCACACAGGTGTATTGTCTTCACCTGTGCTCCTGCAGCTGACTCAGTGCTCGCCTCAGGTGATCAATCAGTGGTTCAGGCCATGATTCAACAGTTCCCATACACCATTCATCTGAGAGACGATGAACTCCACACAAACGTCCCCAGACACTCAACCCACGAGTTCCAGATCTCATCCATCAAAATCCACATATACTGCTGTTGATGTTAACAGTCTTTACAAATTGGATGTGTGCCTCAGTTACACACTCGAGGCCATAAGCTGGTGTACAGCAGATATGCATACAGAAAACTCATAGAACAATAGAATCGTTTGAGTTGGAAGGGACTCTCAAAGGCCATCTGCTCCAACCCACCCTCTCCCCCCGCATTGGACAGGGACACCTACAGCTCCATCAGGTGCTCAGAGTCCATTGAACGTCTCCAGGGACAGAGCATACACCACTCAGGATCTGGGCAACCTTGCCAGAGCTTTGCCACTCTTTTACTGTTTTTTTTTCTTCTTGAATCCAATCTAAATCTCTCCTTTTTTTTTAGTTTGAAAACAGATTCCTTTGTCTCTTCTCAAAGGCTTTTTCCCCTTTCAAAGACAAAGTTGGTTCCCCCATCATCTTCTGACAACTCAAGGTATCTCCTCTTCTCTTCCCACTGACCACAACCAGCAGCAGCCCACAAAGAAATATTGACAGTGCAGAAGCTCCAGCACCTTCAAATACTTCCAAATCTAAACACCTCTGTTTCATATACATTCAAACAAAACGTACACGCAGATTGTGGCAGTGAAAGGTATTTTTGCTCTTAAAAACTTCTGTATTTCAACACAAATTCAAAACATCAATCCACAGTGAGTCTGAACACACTAAACACCCACAGTAGTTGTAGAAGTTACACAGCTGAAAATATTTAAATTAAAAATTCCCCACACTGAAAATGAGTGCAGCTTTTTGTCACATTACATTTAAACGTTAAAGAGGGTAGAACAGTAATTTATTTTGGAAGCCTTCATCATACAAACAATCATTCCATCCAACATAACTTCGTATGTCGCGTGTCACAGTGGACTGCACTGCACTTTCAGATTGCACTAGTTTCAGTTTCAGTCTTTATCATCAAGAGAACAGCTGCTACTTATCTCTTCCCAAATTACTTCCTGGTATTACTTTCCATCTCTGTTCCATTTAAAACCATGCTAATGACTAATTTTCTTGTTTGTTTTTGTAGAGATTTTGTATTTTTTTCATTTTAACTGTTAGGTGCAGAATGCTTTCCCCATTCAAAGTGAAAAAAAAAAAAACACAGGGAGTGGAAAAAGTAGGAAAATCAGCTTTTGTTTTGTGAAACATATACAAAAAGCAGAATGGGAAGAATGGTGTCTTGAAAGCTTGAAAGACATAAGGCTAGATGTTCAAATGTAGGTAGTTCCTGATGCAGATGGAGGAGTAGGATCTTCAGCTACTGCAGGTGGAAATAATGTGCCTCACGTCGTATGAAAAGCTGATCTCTGAAACACCAGCCTTCTCAGCACCTAAACTTTTTTTCTCTAGGATTAATCTTGTGAACGGCATTTCAAGAGAACCTGAGCAATCTGTTACTGTAGGGTTTGGGGGATTCTCAGACTGTTAGTCAGATGGGCATTGAAAGTGAATGAGTTACGGGGGCTTACTGTGTTACTGCTCATCTGCGGTTTTATCTGCCAGTGCCCACTATGAAAATAAATCACATCAGATACCAAAGAAAGTATTTTAAGATGTTTTTCTCAGCATCGCAATGAGACAGGAGGATTCACATCTGTTAATGAAGCCAAACTGGCAAACAGCAGCTTGATTTGCCTTGGGTGAAGTACAACAGGACAGCTGATGAATGGAGCATCACCCAAAGGTGAAACATGTTTTTGTCTTCCTAAATAACGGAGTCTAGTCACTTCTGCACAAGGCTAAGTAAGGTGTGTGTTCTCTGTGTATGAAAATCAGACTTGTTCGTTTAAAAACAACTTTTGCATGCCTGCTGATGATGCCTCCACAGGTCTGCTCCAGCAAAAGGAGCCAGAACTCTTTAAATTCACAACAAAGTAAAAAGAATTGAAATAATAATAGTCTTTAATGACTGGTATTACTTTATAAAGAAAAATGTTGGCATGTACTTTCCTGCCTCTGCGTAGCTTTGAGCTGTGTACGGTCATTCTCAAGACTACAGAAAAAATAAGAAAAATGTTTAATTAATCATCATCCAACTAAAAGAAATCTACTAAAGTAGTATTTACCTTAAACATCAGCTAGCTAAAGGAAAAAGACAAAGAGAACAGCCGAGTTTCTTACCTCCCATTACCTCAGATTATAAATCTTATGTTTGTGAACAGTGTTGGCTAAACTTTTCAAATGGTGGAAGCTCTTCATTTTCTCATTGAAAATATAGAGCTGGTATTGAGCACTGAGCAAATATAGGGCATTAATGGAGGGAGTATTCAAGAAGAACAGTCTGAGCCCATGCTGGAATTCCCTGTCTTACACTAAGCTGGCAGCAGAAGTGAGGAGTACCCAACTGGGGCAACTGGAAGAACAAGTCAATGGACTGTGGGAATGGAGACAGAATGCCTGCAAACTCTTGGGAAGGTGTTCTTAGTTGAACACGAGTGGTACAGTGTTGTTTGTAACGCTCCAAACCCTGTTGCATTTATAGATGATTATGTAACTGCTGAAGATCCTTTGTGTCGAGGAATCTCTACAGCTGATGTGCCACCAGCTACTCAGAAAGAAAAAGTACAAAAATACAAAAACTGATTTTTCACAGCTTTTAACAACCATATGAACCACATGGAGGGTGTTAATAACAAGGCACTTTCATTGTTGTGTCACTTTGGATGCTAGAATGTCATGTAGTCTTCCCCCAGTTATCTAATCTCCTCTTTGTTCTTCCTGATTAGGCGGTCCAAAGAGCCCTAACAATGTTAGTTTAGAATACAGAATGACTGTAGAAATGAAACTGGAATCATTTAACTTTACACATGTTTTAAAAAAGCAATAGGAAAAATACTTTCAGTAATTGCTGTCTCAGGCCTATACAGGGATCCTCATGTGAAAAATACCACAGGAAACAGGGTAGAGTTATTATTAAGGCTAACAAACTAGGTTTCAGGATCTCATGAATGCATCTACTCAAGTGTATACAACATGACACCAGTTTGACTCCAGCCTCCTTCCTTATAATATCAGTACTGCAGGGATAACATTGTTTCCTCTCACATATCTCCATTCTGTAACATCTTTCAAGTCTTCAGATTCCTCAGAGAGCTTCTCTCTACCAACTTATATACCCCATGTGTTGATGGATAATTAGCTCAACATTGAGCCACGCAGTCTTCCAATGTGGCCTATTGATAAGATAAAAGCAGTTCATAGTTTACCAGCCACCATTTCTAAATGATGGAAAAGTGATACAAAAAGAAGAGTATTACTGTACTGCACCCTGTGCATGGAATATTACTTATGGGTCTCAAGGTTCACATTCATCCGTGCAAAGCTTATATCCAGCACCCTGCTCTGTCCAACCTGAGGCAATACAGCAGATAGAGATTCAGACAGCTAGGTGATGATTTCATGCTCTTATCCTTGAACTGCCTTTCCTCGTGCTTCTTGATTTAGATCATACTTCTAACACAGAAGCCCTGATTAATACTCAGTACCAGCAAATCCCCCTCTAATTAATTTATGCAGAAGGAATGGCAGTGCATGATGAAAACTACATGCCAGAAGATGCAATGCTCTACTGAGAAGCTGGCAAGCTCCCATCTGTATTGTGATAACATTGACTAAGCGTCTTTTCTAATCTCTTCCTTACTCTCCCTCTCACTACAAGCCTTGCTGGGACTATTGTGCCTCCAGCTTCATCCCCATCTGACCATATGCACATGATCAAATCCAATTTCACTTCCCAAACAAACATTACACTTTTGGGAGAAGATTCGAGTGACTGTAGAGTTCATCTGTTGCTTGCCCAAGTAGTGTCTAAACAATATTTAGTTTCAACTACCTTTCACTTGCCCAAATGCAATATTACAGGAAAACAAAGCTGTACAATCTCTGTCCTTGGAAATAAGGAAAATGCGAGAAAACAAGGTTCTGAGCGACATACATCCAACACTGCTCTCAGCTGCAGGACTGGACCCAGTAACAACCAGAGGTCTCTTCCAACTTCAGCTCTTCATGATTCTGTAAAAAACACTTGCTGGTGGATAGACCTCACAAAGGCAACATCATGAAAAAGCAAGACAACACAGAGGTACTTACTGAAAACTCAGTTGTTTAAAGGAATGTAGCAGTCCTGAATCTGTGGAAATTTTCCAAAGGTTATGACTAGGTGGCAAAACTGGAGTCACCATGACACACCATACAGAGTCTGTTCAAATCAGTGTCATGCAGGTAGCAATTCATTTTTCCCAGCAGACATGTTAAAGTAAATACGAATGGCATCTGGTCAGTCCATTACTTTCTTACAAGTGTATCTTTTCTAATCAGAGCTTGCCTTCATTTAAATGTTTCCTCATGCTCAGATTCAAATCCAAAAAGAACTGCAGTCACTTCAATCCTAATCCACCGCAGCAGGTAGTGATTTCTCTCTGAGTCCCTAGAAAACGGGTTTCCAAATTTTTCTCAAGGAATCAACAGACATGAAGCTTCTAAAAAACAAACCTGTATGACAATGATTTATCAAAGACCAATAAGAAGTCTGGAACCATGCAGGAAAACCCTGTGTTTTGTAGTGCTGTACTCCAGCACTCCAACCACTGTGACTGCTCATCTCTCTTCTGCTCCCAGAAGCAGGGTATTTTGGTGTCATTATCCCAGCAGCATTACCAACATGAAACTTGACTGCAAATTGCCCGACACCTGTTGTAAATAAATGATGATAAAGGTTTCATAGCGTGGCACATAATGTTTATAATGCACACATTTCCTCCTAATGAAACTCTAGATCTATGAATATGCTCTCCAGCAGCTTGAAAAGGGTATATAGCTCTATCATCCTGCCTGCAAAAAATAGATTAAGTCTTCAGCTTATGACATAGGTTCTGTTTTTGGAACAGAAGATCATCAGCACCCTGTGTAATAATGACCAAAAGATCTGAACAATCACAGTGTTTGATATGAATGACAACCATGAAACACACACTGCTGTGCATTTGCTATGCATCCCAGTAAGTCATGCTTACATAATTCAATTTACTGCTATGAAGATTTTGTGTGTAGTTTAACGTGAACAATTTGAGAGAGAGTATTAGAGAAGCAAACACAAAACTGACGCATTACATTACAAACCCTAAGAAGCCTGAAGAATAAACCCAAAAATCAGTCTGCAGTAGAAATGGTCTTTTACACCATTTCAACTCACTGCTAACACTGGAGGTATTTCAGTAGAAGCATAGTGCTATGTCACCAAACCACCAGTCATACTGAGTCTCCACTGATGGCATCTTCTATTCATGTGTATACATAAGATCATTCCAGCTACATGCAAAGCATACTCAAGCTGCTTTTCTCTTCTGTCCTTGAAGATGTACACAACTCTCCATTCTCATCAGGCCCCAGTGCTTTCTCTAGTGTGCCTACAGTGAAAACAACAGTAGAAAATTGAGACAGCAGACGTCTGCAACTAGATCAGGCTCTGAAAGCAGGCTAGTTGTCCAGGCTACTGTAGCCCACAAAGGTCTATTTTTATGCCAGACAGACATATTCTTCGTTCTTCTTATAACCGACTCTGCTCTTTCCATTTTCCCTGCAGAAAAAGGAGCACCTTTTGATATAAATTCAGCTTTTCTCCAACAGGCTGACAATTAAAAGTGTACTCCATTCAACACGTATGCCTATTTGCTCTACCAACAACCATGCTGACATTGTTTTGACTTCCTACTACTTTCTCCTTTCTTTTCCCAATAGCCACACTGAGGCAGCACAGGGGCACACCAACCAACTTTTATGACGACCCCACACATCATCAACAAAACAATTGTTTAACTCTGTCTCCAAGGCTAAATTCTGCTTTCAGTCACCTCTGAGCAGCTCCGCTGAAAGTGATGTGGTACCCATGTGAAGTTGGGCACAACATGGACCCATGGTGTATGAACATGACAATGGAACCTCTCATCCTGTATTAATATGGGCACAAGTTAAACACAAGATGCTACTGGGAATGATCTAAGAGAAGGAAATAATGCATCTGGTATCCTGATATTCTTAGAGTGGTACATGAGAAAAGGAACGAACAACTTCTTAGCTGAGATTTTGGGAACAGCCTCACTGAGGCAGATATAACACGGTGCCATGTCACTCGGCCTTTAAAAAATAGTGTGACCAACCTTACATGAAGGGAGGTATTAAAAGTGAATTAACACTTAACAACATGAATCCTCTTTGGCAAAGGACTACAAAATCATGATCTCACCTTCAGAAGACCTTTCCTTACTCCTGATCCCTCCAGGAGGATGACATTTACTTCTATTTCAGTAATTCCCAAAACAAGCATGCTGTGAATAGCATTCCAGGGAACCAAGTCTCCACATTTCTGTAAGGTTTCTTCTACATTCATGGCTTATTCCACCAATGAAATTCACTTCTTTCCTCTGAGCCCACAGAACTCCCAGGGCTCTCAGGGATAAGTAATGGAAGGAGGATGAGACAATATAGGAGTAGAACCTTCTATCAGAAATGGGATGTTTTAAAGAAGCACTACTTTTCAATGGGACGATGACCACGTTGTGTTATACTTTAAAACTAAAAACACTAAGAGCTTCTTTAATTACAGTGGCAACTATTTTGACTGCCAACAGGAATCCTTTATTCTTCAGATAGACTAAAAGTGCAGTCTCAAAGCTCCTAAGCAAATACCTGTTGCCTTCTTCAGATGCTTAATATATCAGCCCTTTAGGCAGCAATCCAAATTTAAACTTCAAGGCCACAGAAGCTCAAGACAACTCAGAGTCTGCCCGACGAGAGCAAGAGGGAGGACAGCTGCAGATTTAATTTTAGGGAAACATTTCTCTCTCCTCTTTGTCTCCATCTCCCTCCAGCTTCTCTTCACAAGAAAAGAAACTTTTTTTTTTTTTTTTCATTCCTTGTTCACATCTAAAACTGATTCCTTCATCCTCTTTGAGAGAGCCAACCACCTTACTTCTCATCTGCAGCTTTCTAAAGCGTTCCTTACACTCAAGTGCAGTTCTCATCCGCCCAAGCAACAACTGCCAGGAGACAAGACGCACCCTGCAAAAACTGTCACTGAACAAAATCATTTCACAGTGACTTATTAGGCATGCAAACATTAATGACTTTGCAAGAATGGCAAGCAAGATGGAGGGGCACAGCCTGAGCCAACACTAGCTGTCAGAACATCACTGTAACTTATCATGTTAGAAAATATTAAGCCATCTGATGTTTCAGCCTGGCATCCCAGCATAATAACAGGCCTGGAAACAGCAATCAATTCGCACAGTGAGGAATCTGCTCAGAAATATAGCAGATGACAAAGAAATATGCAAGAGTGTACAGAAATGCTTGTGTGACACTGATAATAGAGGATCGTGGTCTTCCAGAGCCTCCTTGCAGTACACTGCTTTGCTGTCAGGGCTGAAGCAGCTGAGACAATAGCCACTTCACTGGACTGAAAGAAGATGTTCTCACATTTATGTGCCCAAGTTATTTTTGCCTTTATTATGAAAACATAAGTTAAAAAAATAAAAAAAACCCTCTTTGCTTCTTGCATGAGAAGTCACTTTGAGACATAAAACCAAGGAAGTGCCAAGGTTCTATTCTCAATTCAATTCTCACCTGCCAGGAGCAGCAGGTGCTTGGATTTTGCCACAGTGAAGCTAGTGAAACACGTTCTGCTCTCAACTGCAATAGTGTAAACACAACAGAACTTTGCTGGCACTGACTGAATTGTCCTGTAACAGAAAGTAAGCAAGAGCACAATCTCTTCTTTTTATAGCAACATGGGCTTAGAATGATAATGTTCACATTAGAACAGATCAGTTTTGCAAGATGACAAAAGAACGTGCTGATCTCACTATGGTGAGCTCCTTCCTACTCAGTAGACAATTGCATCCCATCTTCTAGTTCTTAAAGTGCTCAAAGCAATGTGGAAGCATTATCTTCTAATAGCTTAAAAAGGAATTCTATAATGCTAATGCCTTCATATAAAAGATGTGATACACATAGAGAGCGAGGAGTTGTATCCAAATCTGCAGCAGATTTCAATGGCAGTGGATCAGAAATTTCCACTTAGGCATTTCTAAATTCAAGGCTTTAAAAGGGGCTGCTGGGAAAGACAGAAGATGACATGACCACTACCTCACAAAGGCTCATGCAGACACATTATGGTTCATATGAGCCAGTGGTTAGTAGTTGTGCGTTTGCAAAGAAAACCAAAAGCAAACCAAAAAGCTGTTCAGTCAGTCCAGCACTACACCAAACACTTCCCTGCCGTGCTACCAGAACACAGAGTCCCCCACGTTACTCTCTGTTACCAAATGACAAGCCGAGGAGACTCAACCAGCAGAAATCCAGAGGCCTACTGCTATTCCCAGAAGCTAAGGTTGAGCACCACCGACTTGTCCCAGAGGAGTTTCAACACAGAAAGTAAAAATAGAGATTTTCAGACTTCCTGTATGTTTGATGCTCAAGAAAGATGTACCTGAGAAATGCCCTGGGGTGTTGCAAGACACAAAAACATCTTTCTTAAATTGATATCTTTTCCCGTTGTCAGAGGCCAACTATAAAAAATAAGAGCATGTGGCAGAGGGAAGGAAAGCACACAAGCATTTCTTTCAGACGTGCCTACTATTCCACCACCTCTAACCCTATCACAGTGCATTTTGCATTATTCACCTTTCTTTTTCATGATATTTCTCATCACTTTTAAAGTCAGAATTTCTACGTGGTTAATGAAGATGCTTTAGGACAGCCTGCATCACAACAGCATCCTTCTATCCCACTGCAACTGACTCCTCTCTCTCTTCCTGTTCAGACCTTTCCTGTTTCTAATTTGAAGATCTCAATGAGCAGGAATTACATGTCTCAGCAATAAACACGATCTCACAGCAAAACAAAGAAGAGGATGAACAAAATAAAAATTACTGTCTGGTGAAAGCTCCCTTGACAACTACAGCTACACTGACAGGCGCCGCTGAAATAATAGGAATGATGCTTCAAAACAACAGCCAAGAAAACGTTATGAAAGAGAAAAAAAAAAACAGTCTAAATGGATCTTTTCAAATGCAGATTCCACTGTCAAATGAGGAGAATGACAGAAATGTTCTTTCTTACAGCACAGTCATACTTACACTGCCAGATAACAGAAAACCACAAAAAACAGAGAGTACAACCTGTAAGGGTCTGGGCCCAACAGCTCACTGCAGGAATGATAAAATAATGCAGAATGGAACAGAAGGAGCGTGTTTGGAGGTCTGGAAGGAGGGAAGGAAGGTCCTTTACCAAGTCATGAACTGCTCTCCACTGGGTGAATGATAAAACTCACGTGAGCTTCAGTGCGATATCAGGCCTGTATCTGAGTAACCACCACTAAGTGACAGACTGAAGAGCAAAGAAAGGAAACCATCAAGGAACATGAAAAAATAAGGTCCAGGACTAACGGTGTTCCATCCAGGACAGCACTGAAGCAACACTTGTGGAGAAATATGCCTACAGACTTAAGGAGCCTCTGCTGCAAAGTACTACATGGCAAAGAATAATGAACTCCCATCACAAACGCACAGGCAGCACCATCACGTTAGACCCATCTCTCCCAGCACTGAGTGCACTCAAACTAAGCAGCAGAAATTTGGCTTAGGCTCCTGGGCTTGCATTCCTCTCCAGAGGAAAACGAAATCTGCAGGAGAGCCATGAGTTGCTCCTCCATCTTATTCCACACGCTCAAGACCCAACACACTTGTTTTGACTTCTTATTTTTCTCTAAAAGAAAGGAAAAACTTACAAATACGTTTTGCTGCTTAGTGTCCTGGCAGACACATGTGCAGGACTTCTTTTTCCTGCTTCTGTATAATGAGATTAAATTAAAAAGAAATATTCAACGAACAGATTGCACAGAAAAAGATATCAGACATTTCTTGCCAGAAGCACTGGAAGCAAAACCATGCTGATACTGAGAATTAAACACCAAAATAGGTATACAGATAACAAGAATGTCCAGATTGTAATATAATAATAACAACAAAAGCAAACAAACAACAGAAAAAAAAAAGCAATAACCAAAGTTTTGAAAGGGATGTAAACTCTGCATGCTCAGATAATGAGGCAGCCTCTAAAGTACTCACTGGGAACAGAAAGCAACTTCTGGTCTGAGATTGTTTGCTCTATTTATATAGTACAGATTCTTGCATGCTTCTTTACAGTGTGTACATATGAACAAGAACTGAGCTGGGGCGTGAGTGCACGGCTCACTTCCCTGCTCCAGCGCGGCCGAACTGACACTTCAGCAACAAACAGAGCTCAAAATCAGAGGGAGCTCAAAATCAGAGGGAGCTCAAAATCAGAGGGAGCTCAAAATCAGAGGGAGCTCAGGGTCCCCGTGCTGGGAGTGATTCAGATACGGACTGGACCTGAGACACGGAACTGTCGGATAAAGCCACAGGGCACGGACAGTTCCCAGACCCACAGTGAGGATGCTGGGAGCAGCACCCCCAACTCCGGACCGCGGTACCCGCAGCAGAAGCACCGCTCAGTGCCTCCTGCCCCGTGTCAGAGGAAAACAACGCCGAGGGCTGCCAAGGGGAGGGAGAACTGAGAGCCACTTACGGGGATGTGCACTCGCAGCATGAGCTTCTTCTGGCTGGAGCCTCTCCTGCCGCTGCCGTCCTTCTTCTTGGTGTCCATGGCAGTGCTGCCCATCCCGTCCCCTCCGCGCTGCGGGGCGGCGGGCCCGGAGAGGTGGGCTCTCATCCACCTATCCCCACCGTCCCATCGGCCGCAGTCACTCCGGGCTCCTTAATTTCTCTCTTTTTTTTTTAATGGTCTTAGGAAACAAGGTTGGGGGGGGGGGGGGGAAGAAGCAGGGGGGAAGGGGAGGAGTTTCTGCAGCTCCAGGCTTTAATCCAGCAGCGAGGTGTCAGGGGGACCTTCTCCGGAGCGGGGGATGCCCTCTGCAGCGCTGCTCGCTTCGCTTCTCACCCTTTCAGAAGTATCCGGAGTGTCCTTGAGGGGGGTGGAGGGTAAAAAAAAAAAAAAAAAAAAAAGTTTCCTTCCCTTCTCTCGCGCTCTCCTTAAGAGAAATGAACTCCCAAATTAATAATAATAAAAATGTATTAGATAGAAATTCAAAGGGCCGAGAACGGAGGGGTGCGTACCCGGGCCGCTCCGCACAGAGCTCCGCGGAGCCCCGCGCCGGATTGGGGCGGGCGGGAGCCCCGGGGCGGCGGGAGGAGGTGCCCGAAGGGCTCGGGCGGCTCCGCAGGAAGTGCGGAGAGAACGAGAAAGCCAACTTTCCCCGCTCTGAGCACCGCAGCCCCTCCGCTGTGCGGGGAGCGGGGCCGTGCCCGGGATGCCGAGCCCCGACGGCCCCGCTCCATCCCTCCGCATAGGGCTTGGGGCACATCCCGGCCTTCGGGCGGATGGTTTTCGTGTTACAGAGTATCCAGAAAGGAAAGGGGCAGTGCCGGCTCCGCTCGCAGGGCTGCTCCGGGCGGCAAAGCCAAGCGAGGGGTCTCTGCCTTAAAAAAACCCCTTTGCTTTTATCTGCTGAGGAACGAGGATCAGTCTACAAGTTTGGGGTTTAGAAGTGGCTCTTCTCTTAGCAACCTCTATCCAGGTGTCCACAGTGGGCAATCACACCCAGCCCGCCCACAGCTGCCCCACGTCTTTGCTCATTGAAATGCAGATTTTGGCTGGGTTCAAGGCTGTGCATCCACGTGTTCACTGAGTGCACGCTGTAATCACTGCGAACAAACCTCACGAGGTCCTATAAAACCATGATTTATAAGTGCTGGGAATGGGGGAGCAGTGTTTTCCATCGAATTCTCCTTATCTCCTGAGAAAGAAACTGAAATGTGATGGTTATAAATTACAAAGCTCATATTTATTTTCCTTCTCGTGGAAGACTCGGGAATTAGTGGATGCAAAGCTAATTCAGGAGTACGGTCTGCAGCCACCTTTCTAAAATCAGACAGATAAAGATATGAACACCCTTTCCTTAATGCCTGGAGAAGCAGTGGGTGCCCCACTCCTGGAGGGCTCAAGGCCAGGCTGGATAGGGCCCTGGGCAGCTCTGCCCACAGCAGGGGTTTGGAACTGGATGGGCTTTAAGGTCCCTTCCAACCCAAGCCATCATATGATTCTGTGACACATAACCGTCCCATGGATCCTTGCAGGATGCCATGGAAGGAAGCAGATCCAGAATGATGCTGCTGCATTAACAATGCCACCAGATGAGAAAGAGACCTCCTTTGATCCTCTCAGATCACAAAGATGACCTTCGAAGCTCCAGTCATACGTTTAAACCTTCCATCGCAGCTCTGAGGATCAGTGACACGCTTGAAGAAAACAAAGCCAGAATTCTCCTGCAGATGCTACACTTCAGTAGCTCGATTCTCCAAAACATCAAGCACTAACAACAGCGTGCTTCATAATATGGGAACTGTTCACACAGTAAGGCATCATGGTTATGCTCTTCATACTGTTTTAAACTTGGCAGGCAGCAGAAGAGGATCACAAACACTCCAGCCCTATTTTTCCCTTAGCACAGTGAAAGTGCTCCACATTAACAAGCCCTACCTGCAGCTGTAAATATTTTGTAAGTTAAACCAGGGTATTGCAATTTCTCAGATCAATTACGTTATTTCTTATTTGTGTGTATGCACACGCTCTAAATTACGGCTCTCAAGCTTTAAAATTCTTGCAGGACTTCAGAAAAAAATCCATGAAAATCACGGATTGACATCTGGATGCCCAAGAATTTGTATGGCTGTTACCTGCACCTGATATCCCAGCACCCACAATGCTTCATCACAGCTCCCTCTCTGATTTCTTTTTACATACCTTTTGTCTGTCTCCACACCTTCTCCTCCTGTCCCTCTCTGTTCCCATTCTCTCCACTCCTTCAGATTCCACCTCTTGTTCTCATTCTTCCACTCTGTCCTCCATATTTTTCCAACTTTCCGTTCCATTTTCTGAGTTTCCACGAAGCTGATTGTTCTGTTTCTGTTCAACACGTTTATTAGATTGAGTTTGACCCTGCTCTATAGTGCTCCTCAATTTAATCAAAAGCACAATGTAATTAACAGGGTGCAGGAAGGAGTATTGCATTCATAAGTCTTTTCCACAGGAACCAGAGAGGAGAGGACACGCATCTGCACCTGTCTGCCTGTACTCACTCTCACCTTCTACATGCAGACCTCATCACATTGCAGGGAAAGGTTTTCTAACATACAACCAACACGAGGAACTAACTGCAGGCACATACACTGCACTGTCTGCAGCAAAACTGCAATTTGAATGGCCTTCTGTGAGGAAATCTGCAGGGAAAACAAGCTCTCCAGGAGTGCAGGTTGGGCAAAGGTGAGATAATGAGGTTAATGAGAGAAATGTCCCCAGTGAGACAGTATAACAACAACAAAGACTGGCAGATCTTTATGCTGAAGGAGAAGTTGTGTGATCAGGTGCCTGTGCTTCACTCTGGGCTGGCAGATGCCAGCTGGAACACAAGTAGTCATTGAAAGAAATTCCCTTTTACCGTCTGCACACAGTGCTCTTGTAAAGCTGCTGCTCAGCTTGGGCCATCCTGCCCTACAGCTCTCTGCCTCCGTCACATCACTTCTGTTGGTGTGTCAGTCACTCTGGAGCTGATTCAGCGTGAATTGGCAGTTGATCTTGGACATCAAGAAGTTTCAAGTCTTCACTGGAAATAATGAGGCCCACGCAATGGGTATGTAGCATAGCAGGGCCATCAGTGCAAGGGTTGGCAGGAGGATCCCTGCTTTGCCAGCTGCCAGAACTGCTGTCCATCTTCACTGCTTACACAACATTAGTGCTTCCAAAGTCGCCCACGGACTCCATAGTACCAACACCACAAGGACACATGCAACTGCAAATAAATCATAGGAGTGCATGCTGAAATGATCTGAGCCACACTGCAAGTATTGCCTACACTGTGCCATAATAGTGCCAGGTAAGTAAAGCTGTTCAGGTTCTCTTTTGCAACACTACAGAATAAAAACATAATGACAGTAGCATTATCAGTGTCATCTCTGCATAGGAAGTAAGCTTCTGGAAGATCTGAATAAGCATTTTCTTTTTTGAGACATAGCAGCTTGATAAAGCACCTTTCAGCTGATTTCTCAAGGTTTTCACAACTTCTTGTGGTCCTGAGATTCAGGCAACACCTTCCAATAAGCAGGGGACCTCATGAGAAAAATCACATCTTCTTTTCACATTTGTTTCTCTCTGCACACATACATACCCACACACACACACAGTCCATTGACAGAAATGATGCTGCTCAGCCTCAGAGCTTATTACAGTACTGAAGAATTGCAGAAGAAATGGACAAAGCCCTATAAATGAATAAAGAAAGAAACCCCACGATGATATGAAATCTCAGCTGTACAATGGCTTCCTGAAAATTAGAACACACACTGAGACTTTGCTTGCAAACACACCCCTTGGGAGGACCTATGGATATCAGAACATAGGCACAAGTTCCAAAGATTAGAAAAGCATGAGAGTTGTCTGATAACTTTTTTTTTTTATTATTATTATTAAAAATATATATATTTATCTCATCCTGAGAGCATGGTGTGTTTAAATTGGTTTTGCTTGCAACAGTATCAGTACATGATTTAATCCCCAACTATCTATTCTGTTTAAAGTTAAGGTGCTGCAGAAATTGTTTTCATGCTTCTCCATGCATGATGAGCACAGGCAAGCAGAGCAGGGGCAAAGTGTGTGCTGATGCAGATCCAAGGTCCTACCTGACCAAAATAAAAGGTGACGTGTTGGGAAAGTTGCTCAGAGGAAAGTAAACCAAACTGGTACTGTGTCTGCCCATACTGTCACACTGTTCATGCAGACTGTGCACAGTTTTGGCTCAGGCCAACCACAGTTGTCGAAGATACTGTCATGTCATAGTTTAGGAATTAACACTGGTCGGGGATTGTTCCCACTAGGAAGTTTGGACAGGGCTGCTCTGTTTCAGAGAGAAGAGAATTTCTCTCTAAGCCAGCTGGCCTTGGGACATGAAAGCCATCTGAGGTCTGCACCATGGTCCAGCACCGAGAGGTTGGGAACGTTACACAGCGGCATCCCTGCATGCGTAGGCTCCATGCAATCAAGCTGCTCCTCAGCCTTTCTCAGGCCCATTAGTAGACCACTTCAGTAGGAAGAGACAAACACATTGTCCTACTACACTACTCCTGTTTGAGCAGAGAATGAGAGATGCAAAGAGGAATATTCCTCACATTGCACTGAAGTGTACAATACTGAAGGTATCAAGGGTCATAATTACTAGCAAATCATTCTGCTGTGTGAACGGTGTTTGATACATCCAGTTAAAGACTGAAGATTGTGCATTGCCATAGCAACGATGTAATTCTAAAAGAAATATGTACTTATAATGTAGCAAAGCATAGATTTAACGCATATCATTTTTCACTTCAGCCAGAGATTCTGAAGCTGGGAGAATTGCTTTAGGTCTCTCAGTGTTAAAAAATGGCAAAATAATAATAATAATAAAAAATAAATAAAAGACAGCAAGGGAAGATTTATAGCTGCACATCTTCATGACAGGAAGAACTTCTCTTCTGAAATATCTACAAATAACTGTATCAGGTTCTTAAGATGATGGTCTAAAATTGTATTGGAAGAGTTAGAGAAGTAACAAAAGTCTAAAGATGCGCTTAGTTGATAATGGTGCCCCCCATCCTGCCTCCACTGAGCTCCAAATGGATTATTCAGTTATTCTAACTCAGTGTAACTCCACTGAGGTCATTAATTTTTTCTCTGTTGAACTTTACATTACATCTAATTGTGCAAATGACCTGGTCTTCGGAATCTAAAATTTAAAATTAAGCCCAGTGGATTGCAGGTAGGATGAAAAGGGAATTGTGAATGGCTCAAGGAGGAAGTCTAGCCCCTCAAGATAAAAAACAAATTCAAAAAGAATCAATAACTGATTGTGTTCTGTCAGTGATGAAGAGTCTATAGTTGTGAAATTCCTAGGAAGGGCACAAAATACCACATGCAAGGCACAAAGCACAGCTAACGTTAATCTTCAGAGCTCACTAGTGAGCTTCAGTGCCCACTAGCACCGATCTCTGAGTATTTTCTAGTGAATGCCCTCCCAAAAATGAAGACTAACAAGAAAAAAATCAGTTATTACCTTTGTGACTGATAACTGCTTAGATCCCTATTTTGGGCCAGTCCAAGTGCTTTCAGCAGAAAACAGTCTTCCCCTGGGTACTCAGCACTGAAGGGAGAGCACAGCAATCAGTCTTGTTGTTAACGGTATTTTAAGTCATATTGACCTCACCCATTTTTGCTGTTAGTTTACTTCTTATTCAGCAATCACCTTACTGAATCAAACAAATAGAAGCTTGAGCAGCAGAACTTGTTTTAGTGAATGAGCATGTGGTCAGAAGCTCACACGGAGTGCTGCAAAAGGGTGGAAAACTAAGGGATATAGATTGCAGGAATCATGAAGCAGAATGAATGATTTGCCTAGAACAAGCAGATGTCAAGGTCAGACAGGGAAGAAAATGACCAACAAGCAATGAAGATCTCTCACCTGAAATACACAATGGACAGCTGCCAACCAGGACTCAAAGAAAGGCAGCTTCTTGGTAACAGGCCTGCCAAATAGCATGGAAAGAGCAATAGTACAAGTCCTAAGAAGTCCTCCTGCCAGCTCTGAGATGTCCCCGCTTTCAGACTAACAGCAAACCTGAGGGGAAAGATGTGTTCAAGCTGAAATTTGGAGACAAAGATCATTGGGTGTATAATTAGCAGGATAACTGGTTGAAAGAGCAGTGGTTGAATGGACATCGACTCATGTTTGAATGGACATCGGCTCGTGTTTTCTCCTCTTCCTTTCCCCTTCCCCAGACAAAAAGCAGCTAGTGATGCTTAATAACTGCTAAAGTTCAGTGACAGAGCACAGCTCCTAATGTGAAAAAGCCCTGCTGTATGACAGAATGTTGATATCAGGAAACAGTGTGAGAGGAATAGAACCTATATATGGGAGGAGAATAAATATCAGGATGAAGACTGAAAGAAGAAAATTTTAAGATTAGAAGTCCTGTATCAGTTGAGATGTGAATGTCTTATGCATAAGGGTTCTGTTGGTGTTACACAGTAGTAATCTGTGCTGAGCATTATTCTGTTCACTGAATTGATATTCAGTATACAGAGGATTATACTGGCAAGTGTTTTGCACCTGGAAACTGCCAATCACATCCCTAACACAGCAGTATTTTGAGCAGCAAACACTACAAGAGCAATTAAACGGCATATAACTCAATAATAATATAGTTAGATCACCAGAAATAGATCTGTGTTTGTACAAAAAGCAATGCCAAAGTATAACACCGAATTATAATAAGCAGATATAAACATATGTGCATATGTAGCCTGTGTATCGCAACCAATCTCATGCATTCCATACTATATCGGCCCCAAGGTAACTATGTTTTCTAAGGCAGAAACTGTGTGGATAGTTTTGTGCTGGAGGCAGGTCATGATTACTACAGCTGGGACTAATCCTGCAATCTTAGCATTATGGAAGTTTTGCTTTTAAGGCGTCTTCAGAATTCATAATAAACAATTATCTCACAGCCAGAACAAAATGTAAAGTACTTGGTACACCGTTTGATTTTCCGGAATATTCACATTTGTTATTCAGATGCTACTCAGGCAATCGCTACTTAGCACTTAGTTCCTTGGTATGTGGTCTGACAATTACACTGTTCTTCAAATCGTTAACGTTTGTTGCCGTGCAACTCAGCCACAGGACTTTACTCCTGAGAGTGGAAGCTTGGACATTTCATTTAAAACTGTTTGAAGATGAAGGGACAACTTTTCCTATTCATCTCTTCAGACTCTGACAGGAATCCGTTAGCAAAAGCCTTAGTCTTAACCAGAACACAGACGTGCCAATAATTAGGACAACTTCAGGAAAGGTATTTTAGTATATTCTGCTTCTTAGCACTCCAAGAAAAACTGAGGAAGCCCCAACAGCCAAGCAAACACACGTCAAAGGTCAAAGAAGCATTTAGCATAAAATCATACAAAAAAGTTATTGTTTCAAGGGTTACACTGAATGAAGGATGCTGTTCTCTTATCTGTAAAAAAATTAAGTCTCAGTAATTCTAATCACAGTAAAACCATTTAATTATTTATCTTCCAGCTATCTCCCCCTTCAATATCTACTACAAGATACTAGATATTTAAAGTCACAAAAGATGAATTACAGCAATCTGCTGAAACTGAAGAACTGCTTTAAACAATTTGTGGGTGTCGAAGCACTTCTGTTGCTGGGCAGCAGGAAATACAGTTCCTCCATGAAGAAAACTGGAGAGCTTTGGAATTATGTATTTATAAGGTCTTTCAAAACGCATCAACTTCTGAAAGTGTTCTCAGCTCCCACTCATGAAGATGAGATCTAAAGTTGATGAAAGAACAAATGTAAGTAAATTGACTTGTACACACTTACTAGAGGAATTAGAAGTAGTTTCTTAGCCAAAAGAGCAAGGAAGTTCAGGAAGAGATTTTCAAACTGGGACAAAAAAAAGACTATTAACTGTGCAATATATTCATTAAACTGATAATATGTGAATAACCATAGAAGAACAGGTGATTGGAATATGTTCCCACAAAGGATATGAACATTAATTACAGAACAGGGACCAACAAGGTATGAATACGGCAACGTGAGTGTTGGATTCCAAGCTGGACACCAAAATGAGACTTCCCTGACTTTATATTGTTTGGATATTGCACCCAGCTTACCTCTTACTCAAGTTGAAAAACGTGACTCTAAAATCTTGGTGCTCTTCAGCCGAAAAGCCTATACTGACAGTATCACATCTATCAAACTTACTTCAGGCTATAAACTAAATGTAAAAGTGGTGACTCATTTGAGTGAAAGATCACTTCCTTAAGTAGAAAGAAAGCAATTTTTTCGTCCTCTGAAGTCTTCCCAGAATATATGTGCTTGCTCAGAAGGAAAGCTGAATTCTTCCAAAATTCACTGCGAGAGGAGAGGAGTGACTCATTTTATGATAGTCCTACATGCTGGGAGATAATTCTGAACATTATGAGATGCGCATCAGGAGACACAAGCCAAAGATGGTACAGCACCAACATTAGTGCAGCAAATGACTTCAATGCCTGGCTTTATGCAGCAATAGTACAGCAAATATCAATTACCCTAGTAGAGACTACCGTAATGAAAATAAACTTGTAACAGCTCAGAACATTTTAGGAAATAAATAGTCCTGTGGAAAGAAATCTGTGGACGTGGAATACTTCCCAGGCACAAGGAAGTTCTAGCTGGAGGAAAAAAAAAAGCATAATATGTGAATAACAAAAAAGTATTAACATACAAATTAAGGAAGACAAACAAGGGTGGAGGCCAAATCAGATCTCGGGGGATCCTGGACATGGGAGTTCCAGGCTACATGCCTTCTGCCAACAGTATTGACACAGGAATGCACTGTTCTCTTTGTCCCTTTTGACCCTCAAAACACTGCAAGTCATGAGAGTCTCACCTGCAAGTCAAACGTCATGGTTAAGTTTCAGTTTTACAGTGGTTTGCTGACAAAGTGGTGCAAATGGTGAGCACCTTGCAAAGCCCTTAGAAACTTCCTGAAATCAAATGCTGAACTTGTCTCCTGTGAGTAACAGAAAACCACAAACCAGTCTCTTCGTGTACGTTTATCACATTAGATCTTCATCTCTTTCTATACTGCTGTGAAGAGCCAAAGTAAACCTATTTTTCATGGATTACCATTAACCTATAAAATCTGCATTTTCTCTTTTGTTAGAAGAATTTTGGAGCCTTTGGTGATAACTACTGATAATCATTGCTCAACATTTTAAAATGTTCCTATTTAAACCTGGTGGGAGTATTCTGCAGTGTTTTTTTAAGTGTTCCTTCAAAGCCTTTTGCATGCTTTCAGCAAAGAAAAAAAATAGATCAAATATTATGGCAGCACAAGTTGGTCAATTATTAGCTTTTGCATACCCAGATCACGGTCTTTCTTCACAAGGACACATGTTAATATATAATAGGAGTGTATTTCAGTTCTTTTTTAATTGATTTTTCAGATGCATATTGCAATCTTATAAGGTCAGCTGGAAAATAAGCTGACTAAAGAAAGGCCTTTGAGGAAAAGAAGCCATTAACCATACATAACGGAAAACAGAACAGGAGAGAAACATAGCTTTTATTTTGTACCAGTTCTGGATGGACATTTGACCTACATCTCATCAGCCTCACTTAAAATGGGGTGAACTGTGCAGAGCAGAGTTTTAAACTGTGATCCTACACTTCTCAGATCAGATGTATAATAAATGGGATGTTTTTTCAGGCTGCTGATGCACTGCAGCTGTGACTATCCCTGTGGAGGTGCAGTTGTTATTTAGTATACAATACTAATTTTCTGGATGTAGAAATGGTGACAGTGGGGAAACTGCAAGCAAGTTTAATCTGATTTTATACAGAGCAAATGAGATGGCAGGGAATCCAAAATGGCCAGGTAAAGTAAGCACAGCAGTCAAGATTTGTGTGGCTACATTCAGGGGCAGAACTAGGAAATGTGAGAGAGAAGTATCTCGTTTCAAGACAGATTAATGCAAATCAGAGATCCCTGAACCAAAACATTCCTAACACATGCTCACAGATAAACATGACCAGAGAAAAACAGGATAGAAGATTAGAGAATGGGAACCACAGAATAGGAAACCACAAAAGATGAAAACTGAGGCAAAGATTCAAAGACCAAGTAGTCTGGACTTTCCTGGCCTTCTGGGGAGACTTTTGATAAGATAAAATCATATCACAGCAGTCCCATTCAGCCTTCAGCAGACTGCCTGAACTTTGTACTGTTGTGTTAGATATGAGGTAGTTTTAATGCAAGGCTTGTATTATAGGTCGTCATGCTGAGACCACGTTCATTCTGCCCCAAGTTCAAAATGTTACAGAGGTAAAAACACCTTTTACAGAGATGTAAAAGTATGAGAACTGTGCACTTCTGTACACAACCCTGCACGGATAAACAACTTTTTGGAACATTCCATATATCTAGTGGCCAAACTCACCCGCTCCTTTGCCAGAAATCTGAGGGGTTTACAAGGAGAAAAACTTCTATAACTTACAGGAGTGTTCCCCACACTCTTTCTGGAAATTCCACTGCCCAATTTGGATATACATTTAACTTCAAGTATTGAATCTACATTGCTAAACATGAGCTAATTTCAGTTGCATTTTAAAATGGGATTATAATAATAATACGTCACTTATGGATTGCATATTATACAAGTTATGATTTGAATAGCTAACTGTCTGAAGGGGCTCGTAAAGAAAAACAAAGCAAAACAATTCACAACTGAATCCACGAATGTTCTGATCAAAGTGTACAACAGAAAAGTTAATCAAGCACTTTAAGGAGAGTAGAGCACAGAAGTGACCTCATTTCCTTCATTAGCATGAGTCTGAGTGTTCCCACCGCAAGAAGAAAGAAATGAAAGTGTTACCAGGGGTAGGTGACAAGACAGTCTGCTTAGGCCTAAATAGCTGTTCCATAAGACTTTGCGAACCCATGTAGGAACATGAAAAATGTAAGTCTAATATTTTCTGTGTGTACCACATCTGACGTAAGTGGCACACACTAATCAGTCAGTCATTCTCATTCTGGATGAGATATTGGATCAGCTATGAATGTGCCTTAGTGAAACATCTCATATCTTTTCTCCATTATTGAAAATCTTTCATTCTGAAGCACTGTTTCCCCTTTAATCTTCTACCGTGATAAAGCAGATTCTACATATCTGACAGATGTGAAACAAAGCACTCCGTTCAGTCTCGTGAATCTATCACTTGGTGGGTAAGCATCAAAATCCTGGCATTCTTACTACACACAACCCATGGGACTCCCACGACTCGTGATTTACCACTGAGCTGCACGGTCTGAGCCACAGGCAGACAACATAAGCTCCCTGGGTGCAAAGAGACACCTGCTTAGCAAGTTTTAGTTTGAATCTCCTTGGCAAAGAGTGAAGTAATAGAGGAATTGGAGATTTACGGTCATCATTACAACGCTATTTCCTAAGCTGACAATCTAAATCACACATAAAGTTACACCGGTGAGATTCTCTCACGTTACCTATCTCGTGTCATAGATAAAGGAGATGCAGGTGAATCTAATTAAATCCATAAACTTGTCAGGAAAAACAAAACAAGTTTGGAACTCTCTGGGTAAATCTAGGACAGAAACCTGAACACAGCAAACCTTTTTCTGTTTATACTGTCCTGGGGTTTAAAGTGTGCTCATCTCTCGTTTGGAACCGTGTCCAAATGCTTTATGAGTGTTTTTCACTTTATTGCGTCAGAAAAATCTATACAGAAACCTGGAAATCTGAGGTACCTCCACTTCTTTTAGCAGTAGGGACTTTAACCTGGTCACACAACACACGCATACACATTACTTAAAAAGGTTTCTGACTCGTAACAGCCATGAGGAAAACCTCAAGAACTGAATCAGTGCAGACAGGAAGGTCTACAAGGAACGTGGAATATGAATTTTGAGATATACCTCAGCTCAAATGCCTCCTAATGGTAATTTGAAGGCCAACAACATTAAGGAAGATAATCATTAATTTATAAATAAGTTTATCAATTATATTTTTGTTCATTACTGTTTGCATAAGAGAACAAAGGCAGGTCATAACTTATAAATGCCTTCCCTGGTTCCACAAATTGGGTGATATATCTGTTATTGTATTACATTCCCTATCTTCCAGTCGCGAAGAAGACAGAGATGAGATGTCCACTGGCAGTTTTCTTCCAAGCAATTGGTCTACTGCCAATTGTTTAAGATTTGCCTTTCAAGAGCACTGTGTGTTCATGGCTCAGCTTGAAGTGGGAGTTTCAGCTTTGCACTCTGTCCTCAGCACAGACCCAATCCCACAAACACCATCACTGACATTAGTGTACTGAGGAAAGAATAAAGAAAGCAACAGACTCCTCCAATGTGGGACTTTGGCTTAAGAGATATCTTACGGGGGTTAAGTATAGTGCTACTTTTTTCTCATTTGTAACCCATTTCATAGGGCTGTGGAATGATGCAAGGTTTAATACAGATGTACTGAAGCAGTAACCTGCTACACACCCATGAGGCATTCTCTGGAAACGAAACAGATCAGACAAAAATGTTTTTAAAAGCTATAGCTGGAAAAACAGAGCTGTCTTTTCTTCTGTTCTGAGTCAGCTTCAGTAGAAAGGGATATACTGCCAAAAGTACACAATAATTTTTCTGCTTTCAAATGTGGAAAAGCATAAGAAGTGAGTTATGAGAAAGCTGCTTTAAAAAAGGATGAGAAAGAAGTACATCACGTGGTTTACACAAATGCCACTGACCTTATAGTTCCTCCTGATTTGCTCAGGCTCTCTCTGGACAGCGTGTAAGATAATGACGACCTAGTTAGTATCTGGGAACAGACAAACATTTATTTCCAGGTGAACAGTTTTGTCTACGGAAAACTCACTGATGTCAGCAGAACTCACTGTGTACACAGAAGTATGGTAATTGTAGTCTAGCTAAAGCATTAGACTTTTGGATCCTGACTTTCAGAATCATTCAGGCTATTACAGTAATCCAAGTAGAAACTGTAGCATATAGAGTCAAATAGCAAAATCATTTTAAAATCGAGCCTTTAGCATCACTCTGAACTGGACCTTTCTGACTTAAACTTTGCACAACAGGGCAATGTGCATTACTATCACACTAAGGGAGTTTCTCTCTTCCTTCTGCTTTTGCCAACAACTTTGGCTTGCAAAGATTGCTGTGTAAAGACAAAACAATATTCCCCAGCTTCTCCTCTTGCTTCCAATCCCTCACCCCTAGAACATACAGCTTTAAAGCAACCATTTGTGCAACACACAAAATAAAACATCTGGCTGCCCAGAAGGCCTCACCCAAGACAAAACAGTAACAGTCCTTCAGTTAATCTGTCTCCCTGGCTCAACCAGATGCCAAGGAATCCAGAGTCTCCCAGAGTTCTGGGAAGTGAGCAGATGTCCTAAAATGCCGTAGGTCAAATGCATCTTTGCTCTCTCCAATGTATAGCTGTTAGGGAATTGCCAGGCCTCAGGCTGATGGGGATTGCTGATGCTCTGGTAGCAGAGCTAGCTGGCAGGATGCGGTCACTGCTGGGGTTGTGCTTCTCCTCCTTACAGAGCAAAATGAAATCACCTCTCAGACTGCAATACAGGAAAGGCTAGGTACTGAAAAAGCCCCTTTATAAAAATGGATGGGGAAATAAAAATAAAAAATAAAAAAAACAAAGGCAAATGGGAACGTGAGCTTTTGTTGCTGAGGTTCTGTACTTTTTGTTTAGCGAAATACTTTTGGTGTGTTGGAAGCAAAGAAACAACATTGAGCTAATACCTGCAGATTAAAATGTAAAGTTGATCACTATCAAAAATACTCTGTGACCTAAATCAAGGCTTGGAGTAATCACAAGTGGCCATAAAATGAAGAATTAAACTTCTTTAAACCATTGCAGTGACATTATCAGATGTAGTACCCACAGTTCACATTCCCCTTCAGCTCCAACAGGTTAAATAGATTTTACTGTGCATGGCTTGCACTGGCTTTCTTCACAGGGATGGATTTCACTCTTATAAGACATGATATGATGATGATTCCCCACATTTCTTTGCTGTTAGCAGCAACTACACTTGCCATTTTAGTCGTGTGTCTGAGTTATTTATATGGATCTCTATTACTAGAAAATGAGAATATCTCACAACCTATACATAGTTACTTTCCATCATTCCTTATCTTCCTTCCCTCTCATTCAGGGACAAGTTATTATTGCAGCTGAAGAGTTGAACAAGGGAGAGAGTGTGCAGTGATCAATGGTTCGTGGGCTAAGAAGAAACTGAGCATACATCGACCAAGATTGTGGTTGGGAGCCAAACCAGATGACCATGTTAGAATCAAGTCAAACTAAATTAAATAAAGCCCCTCTGCAGCACTCAGCACACTGATATTTGTGCTTTCAAATACCAAATCTGTTTCCCAGGTCTTCCTATCCAATTATTTAAAGGTTTGGTTCAACAGAGATAACATACAGAATCTGACTGTCAAAGATCTGTTGCCAGCTGCAGTCACCTGCAGGGACTGGGAAGAAAGACGTGTCTGATGATAGCATCGAGACTTTGGCACAGATAGTCAAGCTTCATAAAGCTGTCATTGTTTGAAAAGTGATGTCTGTTTCTTCTGCACTGTGATGGAACCAGCAATGATCCATCCCTTGGACTGCACCCAAGGAAAGGCCAAAGAGAAACGTGAAAAACAAAGGAAATGAGCAGCCCGCTGTTGCCTCCCTCTGCCCCCAACCACAACCCACACATGCTCAGTTTGTTGTTTTGGCAGGAGCGCAGTCACTGAGTAAGCAAGAAAAGCTGAAACTGGCAGAACAGTCAGAAAAGTATTTAGAGGTTGTTTATGTATGAATGATTGCAGGGTGGGAAGGGCAGGCATCTCCTATTTGGATAGATCAGGTAAAGCCCTGGGGGCAGCGCTGAAAACAGAGCCCTCTGCAATCAGATGAGTAACATGAGCCTGGACTGCTTTCTCTTTTCCTTCTGTGAAGATTCCAAGTTAGAGTCAAGCTTTGCCTTGGAGTCCTATTGAACATCACTTTTGCAGGCATTTGTTAAATCCTGCTAGAGGCCAGAGGATGCCTACCACTTTAATCCTCTTTATTAACAGCTCTGAGATTTTCTGTGCTATAGCCAAGGTTTGCCTGCCGACTCTTTCAAGAGGCCTTGGAATATTTATGTGGTCTATTTACCTCCTTCTGAAATACTTCCATATAACGTCCTAAAAAGGAGAAACAGGTCTGTCACTAGGAATATAGACATGTCACCAGCAGCTATCCCATTTATATTCAAATCCTGAGTAGTAAACAGGGAAGCGGTCTGAGCGCAATGCCCATTTTCCACAGCTAATCATCTGAGAACCCACTGTTACTTGACATGTCACTGTAAGGACTGTATCCTTCATAACCACGGCCACTGTGGGGCAGTAACACATAAGCATACTTCAATGCATGGGTGCTTTGCATCTCCCAGGGTGAGCCTGTTTAAGTCTTGTTACCCTCTGCCTGCAGACAATGGGGCGAATGCAAGTGTTAAGTGTTAACATCCTTTGCTGTGAGCATATTTCCCTAATCAGGGTGACTTAGTGATTTGGGAACAATTACAGTTTCTGAAGGTAATGTTGAAATAAGCCGTCGCTAGAACTGCTTTATGTAGTTTATATGTCTATTCTGAGAAATGTTGTCAACAACTCATAGCTTGAGGATGTTTGAACTTAGCAGCACACGGTGCCAAATTATATGTTCTCAGGAGGATCACGCCTACATGCAAACAGGCAAGTTGCTATTTGCTCTTGCCATTTTCCCAGAGGAAATGATGGTGCCAGACAAGTGTGAGCAGACCAACCTCATACAGTATGTCTGGCACTGTGGTTTGAATTCTGGAAGTAGAAATGACAAGTGCTCCCGCTACACTTTGTGTAATTTCCCAGGGATGCAGAATGCTGACTCTAATGCAGGAAAGTGGGAGATCCCCTTCCCAAACAAGTCTCCAGGCACAGAGACATGAGAACTTTCTTAACCTGAATCAAGGTTTCAATTGAATTTCTCATTGTCCCTCATTGCCCTGGATTCCTCAAGCATTTGTACTCAGACTAAATGTGCACGTAGATTTGGCACAGAGCTGAAGAATGGAGATTGTAACTGATAGCTGATGATGAAGAGATAACTACTGGAGCTCATAACCATCACTTGGAGACATAAGTAAACTGAGATTTTTTTCAAGTTGGGATGGTTGCCATCAAAAAGAAGAAAATCATCAAAACTGCTTTGAGTAAAACACAGCAAATTCTACCTACTTGCTAAAACCAGGAAATCCTTCGTTATAGCCACTGTTGTGGATTCATTTTAAGCCAAACATCTGACATTAAGTACTACAGTGCCTCTGTGTTCTGTGACAGCCTTTGTCTTGCCTTATATTTGTTATATGATGGACCAAGATTTCCTGTCTTTAAGTGTAATACAATACTGAATATCAGCTTCTTTTAATACAGATTGATTACAGAGCAAGAAAATCATCAATTTTAGTCTCTGTTTATCTTTGTAATACATAATGCAAGAATTTCCTAAACCCTTTCTTCACCCTTTAAGCATAGATCACATGAAACAAATCCTGTAGCTTAATCAAAATTTGCACTTCTTGCTGGATGAATTTTCTTACCCTGTCACATAAGCAGATGAAACAGATTCACTTAATTAGCCTGGATAGGAGAGGGAACAAAAGGGAAGAAAAAAAACCAAAATTTCCCAATAACTGAAACACATTAGCTAGGCTGTTATGATCCTCTTTGTAGGAGCCAAGAATTGAGAAGTGGGCATTGAAAGGACAACTGATAAGCCACCTGGAGATAACAGTTATTTAGTCTAAAGTTAAATTACCAATATAGATTATACTATACAGAGAGAACTAGCTCTGTGTGTAGAAGCCTGATTGTGTAAAACAGCCTGGACCTGACAGTACAGAGCTTTCTACAGGTTGACTGAACTTCTTTCATGACAGTGTGAAAACACAGCCTGAGACGGTAAAGAAAATAAACACCTCATCATTCAGAGCACCGTGAATTTAAAGACCACAAAGCTCTATCCATAAAAATTAGCAGGCTGAATAGCTGCCCTGTTCCTGACTTGCAGTTCTCCCACAGGCTGATGTGACAGAGGGGTGCTGCATCAGGCAGGAATCATACTCAGCCTCTGGCTTGAGGGAGCACCACAAAGGGCTCACAACCTACACATCTACCTTTTATGCCACCCACCACTGAGTTACACTGGCTTTCTTATAGGGCACTATGAAATATTGCTAATATCTCACTTTTTTTTTTTTTTTCCTTTACTTTCTTCATGGGGCATTATAGAATGGAAAAAAAATAAAGCTTTGCATTTGGACATTGTTTTGGTCAGGTTTAGGGAGTATTTCTTTATGTACATACACACAGAAATCACAGGTACTTGGAAATAAAATTTCTGAAGATTTTACTTTGTTCAGACAGTAAACACCTAATAAACACAGAAAAGCATACTGATTTTTGTTTGTTTGTTTGTCAGAAAGCATTAAAGAAATTATGGCTAACTCCCGATTTTGGAAAGGAGAAACATGTGATGTTGCATCACTCTTTGAAAGGTAAAATGACTGCAAAGCTTGATACAAGAGCACATAAATTGCTACAAGGCAAAAGCACATTTGTTTTAAACCTCAGCTGAAAGTTAGAATAATCCTGGGAAGATCCCAAATCCTGTTCTTTATGACAACCTCCCAGCACTCACTCAGTTTGTGAAATCACACATGTACATCAAAACATGTGGTGCAGTGAACTTCTGCCAAACAAAAAGAAGGGGGGAGGGGAGCAATAAAGCTCACTAGGAGATATGTTTCCCCAAATGTGCTCTGGCTATTAAACACATGGCCTGCTCACAGTACTGTTGTGGGGACCCACCTAGTGAAAACATGAGGAATTACAGCAGACCAGAAAATGAAAGACTGAATTTGGAGCCAAGGAAGCAAATAACTGAACAATATAATTTAAGTGATGAAACATGTGGCTAGAAGAGAGAGACCACAAATTCCAGCCAACCTACAATCACAATCTGGCATTGCTTTGCAACTGTCAAATAACTTGGTTCCATAATGTGGTAGAGCAGAACGTTACATTTAAGGGAAGGGATAATGTATTTTGTTTTAACTCTAAGCTGGTTCAGTGCCATAAGACATATTTGGGACGTATGCTCAGTATTACTAGCCTGAGTGTTGACAAAAGCAGGAGTTGGTCTTTGTAAAACCAGAAAGGCTTTATTAAAAAACACTAGAAGATATTTTACTTTCTCTTTTTAATTTTTTTTTATTTGACTTTTGCTATATAAGCCATCATTTCATACATGTGTCAAATTTCAAGGCCTTATTGCTCTGCCCACAAGGGCTGGAGGCTTTTCGTACAGTGAAACTGAATTTCTTGCCTTACTTGATTTGCCAGCAAAGACTATGAGAACGCTGGTATTCCTTGGTTTACAACATCCTAAGTTTTGTTACAACCAGTACCCAAGGGTTCAAAGGGATTTTGACCTCATTTGCTAAATACTATGTCCTCAGTTACCTAATTTACAAGAGAATCATAGCTTTATAAACTAATCAGTCTCCAAAAGATGTTAACATTAAAATCAGGCTTCTGGATAAACCACTGGCATTTTCTCTTAATAATATGAGACTCTTTTTTTTTTTTTTTTTCACCATAAGGACATACAAAAGGGAAGAGGTTTTCGTATTCAAAAAATACTGAAAATAGTTTGTGAATGAAAACATCCACCTTCATTTTTTGGCATCTGAAGATCCTCCAAAAGAAAGCTGCAAATGCTGAGTATCTAGTTACAAGTAACCATGTTATAATACAGGAATCTTCCCCAAATCTTACAATCCCTTTTTTGTGATTTTGATTTTGTTCTTGTGTATACATTTTAAGTTCCTCACAGTTTATGTGATTTTTCAGAAGAGTTCTTGAAAATCAATCCCAGAGAACCCCTTGCTATCATCTAGAATGGCCATTGAATGTTGGTGAAGAGCCATGCCAGTTTACAGGCAAGAATGGGATTCTAGTTTATCTCATTATAACATCCTCTCTTTGTTGACAAGATTACTGCAAGAAAATTCTCGCTCTTCTAAGTCCTCTTCATGCATAACCTCAGACACTGAAAATAATTTCTTTCCACTTTTTTTCTTGTCCAAATTATCAGGATACTACTAGGTAACTGATAGTATTTCCCTAACAAGGAATGCTTTTGCCACTCCACTTAATGTCTGCAAATTGATTTGAATAAAAAGATAAAAGCAGGGTTTTCATATGAGAGTGTTCAGAGCACCACTACTTGGGGAACAGGGACTCTTCTCATGGTTCTAGACTACACTGAGGCATTAAGTCACACAGGCCACAGATGCCTTCTACCTGCACAGCCTCTATTGGCTCTGAAAGAAAGGGAAGCAGGCATTAGAATTGGAACAGTGGTCCTACCATCTCCTAATTCCCGCTACTGAAAATATTACTCAAAACTGTGATGCCCAGAGATGATTTTGCTTATTTACAGTAGCAGTTAGATCCTAAATGGCACTGCTACCAATCCCCCTTTTCCACCTTTGCAGCGTTGTGTAGCTTCCATTTATTGATTTCACTTTCTTACCCTCTGTCCTCAGCTGTTTTATCCTCCTCTGACCCTGTGTCTCAACAGAACCAGCAGAGCTTTGTAACACCAGGGGGCATCTTACAACCTGCACAGGATGTTACATTATTCCCTGGTCCAGTCCAATGTCTGTTCTGGATGAATTCTGGCAGTACTTAGCTTCCATTTTCCTCATTTTCCTTTGGCTGCTTTCAGAGTCTGATATTTTCAGACAGCGCAATAACAGCTTCCTCCAGTCACTCACTTAATTACCTACTAATAATCCTTCCAAAAATCATCAACACAACAGTCACGTTATTTGCATTGCTGTTTTTTTTTAATACTCCCCAAAATTATTTTGATAGTCTTAATCAAATATATTTTTTTCTCTGATAAAAAGAGTAAATCTAAAAGTAACTGCATGACACTTTGTTTCTGTATTGAGCAATTAAAACACTTGTTTTCTAATCTGTTTTCAGGCTTAAGGCAT
Organism: Callipepla californica brunnescens; assembly: GCA_023055505.1. Taxonomy (NCBI): domain Eukaryota; kingdom Metazoa; phylum Chordata; class Aves; order Galliformes; family Odontophoridae; genus Callipepla; species Callipepla californica. The sequence continues at coordinate 5,162,242 of JALIRH010000006.1, forward strand.
TTACAAAGCTTACATTTCAGAACCACTGCTTTTGATCGCCTTGCCTAGCACAGTAATCTGGAAAACCACAATCCAGGACTGCTTCTGGTAGGTTAGGAATCAGAATAAATCTGTCAGACTGAAGCAAAAAAATAGAGCTACAATGAAATTATGAATCTTACCCAATAACAGCCCTTTGCTTGTTACACATCCTCCCTTTTTATGCTTTTCTCAATGCAGAGAAAGTAAAAGCCCCTTCCCTGAGAACATAAAAAATTAAACTTCAGTACTAAAAAAGAAAAGGCTTAGCATCCTGTTGTACAATAGGTATGGGGCCCAAGGCTAAAGCATTCCTTGATCAAAGATACTGGAAGATTACACCAGCTATGAGGCAGTTTTTCCTAGAAGACAGCAGCACAGATCAGGCCTTAACACAGTTGTCTGAACTCTATCCAATCCCCATTTCTGTGATATAGGTAAAGGTTTGGTTTCCAGGCTTCAAGAAAATTGAATCTTTCTCATGTACTTACCTATGAAAATAAAATTTCAGACATTTTCATCAAAATAGGAAGACAGAGTGATGCAACAGAGTGAGAACTAAAGGACAAGGCTCTATTTTTACTCCTTGCTGCTGCTGCTCTTTTGTACAACTTGGAGCTTTAACTTCCACATCTGTAAAAAGAAGGTAAGATTGATCTCCTCTGCAAATAAAGTTGTTTCCACTCTTATCAGGGTATAAAGACACAGGTGGAGAGGGATAATTCTGAAATACTTCATTGGGAAGATGCCAGTTCAGTTTTTGGGGTTATATGTGACTGTTTTCATTCTTACAACTTTGCAAAACAGTCAGAAGTGGAACTGAAATCAGCCAGGCTGGCCCAGACCCCGAGCCTGGGAAGAGATCTGAGCACAGTTGAGCAATGCTGGACAGAATGTTTAGCCACTTACCTCCTTCTACAGACTCCAAGGAATGTTTAATTTCAGTAAAATGAAACAACAGAAACATCTCGCTCCCAGCTCTAAACAGGAGAACATCTGAATACCAAAAACAGAAGGAATTTCGTCAGCAGTTCTTAAAAGCTAAAACACAACTTTTCCACAGTGCTGGAGAGACCCTACAGAAAATATCAGAGGGGAAGTGCAAGAAGCACAGGAAAATAACACAGATCAGGCTGAAAGTTGACATGAAAAAGTTGAAGGAAATGGAACAGAGTATGACAATACTACAGTTATCCAAACTACCAGTGCTGTAATTCCTTGCTGAGACAAATCAGGGCAATTCTGCCATGCACAGTCTGCAGCTCACGTGGCTGCCTTCCTATAGATTTTAGGGCCACATCACAGATGCTCCATTCCACAACTTCCTTCTGCCTTCATTAGCACGGGTTAACGCTGCTACACTGAGCTAGTTATTAGACCTTGTGTGTCTCAGGTATGGGATAAGGGACAAGGCTCTGCCATCGGATCATGTAAGGCTTTATTTTATCTATCTCATCTTGAAAAGCAGGACATTTGGAAGACATAGATGGTCTGTTAACAGCAGTGATGCTGAGAGGGAGTCTTGGTTATTTATTATACTATTAAGACATTCTGTCAATAAACATCAAATGGGAACACAGCTGTAGCTGCACAACTAGTTACCAGTTCAGTTTTAAAAGCATAAACGCTCCTTCATAGTTAGTTTTAAGAAATTCCAAAAAGGTCTGAGTACGTTGACTTCCTTTTTTCACTAAAATTTTCACCACGAGGAGCCCTGGGCAGCCAGCCCACAGCAGGGGTTGGACCTGGATGGTCTCTTTAACGTCCCTTCCAACCTAAGCCATTCTTTGATTCGAGGACAATATTAGTGCTAAAGCTTTTGCCTTTCCAACTAGAAAGCATGAGAAATTTTAAGTGCAAGAGACTGAGAAGGTATTTGATTCCAAAAGTCATCTAATTATCATCTGGCTTTTCTTCTTACTGTTCTTTTGTTTTAGCTTGAATGTCAGCTGAAATTCTCTTAAGGCAAGTTCTGCTACTCTAACAAGATCAAACTGGTCTGATTCACAGAAGGGTGTGTAGCTGTCATCAACCAAATTCGTTTTGATTTACCTCTGTGGAAAAAAAAAAACCCTGCTTTCAGTTACAGGATCTAATAGCTTGAGAATTTGTTATTCTAGTGGCTTCATCGGCAGCATCTGTGGCTGCCCCAGAACTCTTAGCCATCGGGCATCTTTTAGGCTGAGGGATTTATGAAACTGCATCCAGTGCCACTACACATCGAGGCACCGTTCTACAGTGCATTGTGCATCTCAACTTTCACTCAGTCCTTATTACCAATGACATCTGAGTGCTGTAAGGAGGTTTTTCATATGTAATATGCTGCCTTCATCCCCTAAATCAATATCAGCTAAATCATCTCAGGGGTCTGACTAGCTAAGGGACCTTAAGGAAACAGCATAATGAAAATGAAGCAACTTTACCCTGTGGTACAGGCTGGCAAAAACCATACATTCTGATACCCAGGCTGAAGTGTCCCCACATAGATGTCTTCACGTTAGTCTAAGTTTCTACTGCATTCAGTAGAAAGCTACTCAGCTGTCCAAAAATAGGCAGATACATCTACCTTGAGGTGATCTGAATAGCTTGCTGGATCAACTATGAACAGGATTCAGCTTAGTGACAGCTATGACGGTCTAAGACATCAGGCTCCCACACGAGACCGACAGATACGACAGTTCTGTGGGGTTTTTTTAGGAGACGTGAATGTTATTGGAACATGAGCTGGAGGCCAGGTAGGAAACTCCACAATGCCTTAAATGGCATTAGCTGCCTGCATTTATGTAACTCAATCCCACATTAGTTCTCTGCTGAGCATAAAGGGATCTTAGACATCTGGTTCACATAGAGACACCTACACAGCTAAACCCAAGTTTAGGTGTCTTAATCTGCTGGCTGAATCCACCCCGTTATTTGGAGATTTCCTGAGCTGGCAGCTGCACTAGCATTATGCTAAACAAGCCTCAATACTTTTTTTTCCATTTCTGCTTCTAATCCATTCAGGAGCACATCTATACTTCAGAACTCACCAATATCCTTGTAGGAATTTGCAACTGTAACTCAAGAGAAAATATACTTCCTTTTGTTTCTTTTAAATCTATTGCCTGAAAATTTCACTCTAGACATCTGCATCTTATGCTATAATAAATACAGAATTCACTTTCTCAAAAAAAAAAAAAATATATATATATATATTTTATACCATTATCATATTCCTTCATAGTTCTTTTCCAAGCTAAGCTGCTGTAGCTTATTTAAACACTCCTTAAGGAAGTAATTGCACCGCTGTGATCAACTTGCTGTTTTTGTTCTGCACCTTCCGTGGTTCTTTATGGACAATTCCACACAGTATTCAAGATGTACAAACACTTCAGGATTTACAACAGTATCCAGCTTTATCTTTTGTCTGTGCCCTAACACACCCAACATCCTTTTTGACTTTTCCCCTACCACGATGCACAGCGCTGATGTTTTCAATGGACGTGCCACAAAAGCTCCACAGAGGCTTTCCAGTGCATTCCTAATGAAATTAGGGGTATGTGGGATGAACTTGTTCTACAGGCTTTTCCTCAGTAGTAGATAACAGTCTCTCTCCTATCCCGACATCTATTTTTGAAAAGCTATTCAGAATATAATCTCTTTGAGATCTCCACCCACTGTCAAGTTTGTTGAATATGGCCCAAGAGTTTTCCAAATAGTCTTTTGACCTTTTCTCTTTTGGAAAGAGCAGGCAAAAGAAACCCTACATGATATGCAGTAAAAATAACAGGCAGGAAAATTCTGAAGGGAATGTCCACTGCTTACAAGGACTTGTTTACCCCATTCTAAATTGTAATCACACAGAAATTCTACTAGAGAATGTGCAGGTTCTGCCTTTAGTCATGGACAGCCCCTACACAATCTTACACAATGAAATTGCCAAAAGAAATGCAATTCCTCACGGTGATTAAAAGAATAGTTGGTGTTCCCACCAGTCTCCTCTATCACAGCTGGCCAACAGCTCTACAGATCAGCTGGAGAAATTTGTTCCGAATGGTCTAGATTTTGAAGAATAATATACATTAATCCTGTTTGGGGACATCCCTCTTCTTTTTCTTGAAGAGTCAGACTAAGAAAAAGATTCATTTTTGTAGCTCAGTGTCCCCTTCTCACAGGTCCTTTCTGTGCATAACATGTCAGTAAATAAAATATCAGTGCTTGAATACATATGAATCTCAAATTATGAATATAACTCGCATTGGCAGAGCATTACTTCACATTACTAATTCTAGCCAGCTTTTATGTGTGAATTCTTGTCCCTTGTTATGAACATATAGGAAGAGGAGCAATCAGTTAACATTAATGACTTATCACAGACCATATTAAATAACTGGTCTGGGCAGATTATTAGGGATTTTAAGAAATGACAGATGTCTCAAGGACCTCACAGCAAATGACACTAAAAAGCAGCAATTTATTAATTGTTAATAAAATGATAATCCAGGCAGCAAGGAAACTCTTTGCATGAAAACTAAAATAACCGCTGGGGTAGATTAAGTAATCGGAATTACAGGGTAGGCAAGAACTGGCCAAATTAGGACTACAATGATAATAAATCTGCAAGAAGCAGCTAGCACATGTGCTGAGGCTGTTTTTACCTGAAACAGCTTCACACCTAAAATCCTCAGGCTAAATTATTATGAATGAGAGATCAAAGCTGTATATTAGCAATTATGAAATAGAAATTACGAAAAGCTGGCTGATGGGGATGCTAACTACAAGGCCATCTCATTGCACACATTACTTTCATCTTGATCCCTGCTGCCTCCTTGTCATCTGCCAGCTAACCCCTCCATTCTGCCACTCTGTTTTTTCTCTTACTGAAGCTTCTGAGTATATGCTGCCTTTTTGGCTCCTGTGCTTTAACACCGTAACTACAGCTTTTTGACAAATCCTGTATTTTGCTTTATTTGTGTTAGTATAAAGCACCTGGTAATGTTTGGATAGCTGGGGCAGTAATGCAGCAAAGAATGGACTCAGCGTGTCAAGCCTGTTGAATTTCCACTAAAATAAAAAGGTTTTATTTGCTAAAATAAAATCTGCCATCCTCAAAATGTCACTCAGCAGCAAGCTATCAGATGGTGCAGGCAGCTCAAGTTCTGCATCTGGGTATGCTCAGAAAAGCTTCCAGTCCTGACTACGCTGAGCAAGTCAACACTTAGTTCATTCCTAAACCTCACCAGGGTTTACAAACCCAAAATGTCTTTCAGTTTCACACCTCAAATGACATGTCACGTTCTGCACAAATACCGATGAGTGGTGAAGCTACCCCACCATCCATTCATCACTGATCAGACCATTTACTTTGGATCTGAAAGATCTGAGGGTTCAACATGGCTCTCCACCTGAAAGGATATGAACTCTTGCACCCAACTGCCAAGCTGCCATAATTTCAGCATAGCTATGGATAATTTCTCACAGCTCTCTCTCCATTCTGCAGGTGATAATCACTTGGTCAAAAGAACAAACGTGATAATGAACAGTTAAGGCCTGATTTCAGGTTTTCCCCATCTAAGCAACTAACCCACAAACCCTACAAACTCATTACTACTCATGGCTTAATTAGTACTTAATTACACATCCAGAGCAGAACAGCTTTCAGAGGAGGTACTGAACACACTGCTGGGGCACCTGCTAAATATCAGGCTCGTGTTTGTATTCCCTGAGGCAGGGAAAGAAGCTAGTCCCACACGTTCACAACAGCTCCACAGTGAAGATAAAGATATTTGGACCAGACATCTCCCGTCAGCCTAACCGTCCACTTGTTTCCTTTTTTCGATTCAGAGATAAATACTTCCAAATGCTGTTCAAGACCTCAAAGTCCAAAGCTGGACCTCCTAAGGAACTGGAGAGGGCTTTGGTCTTCAGAGAAAACTGCAACAGAACTCCTGAGGGCCATACTGTGTCCAGGTCTGGGGTCCCCAATACAGGAAAGATCTTGGACAGGGTACAGAGGAGGGCCATGAAGATTATCAGAGGGATGAGCACACAAAGAACAGCCTGAGGGAGCTGGGCTTGTTCAGCCTGCAAAAGAGAAGGCTGCAAGGAGATCTCACTGCAGCATTCCAGTGTTTAAAAGGAGATACAAACAGGAGGGGGAGTCAACTTTTTACGAGGGTAGATAGTGATAGGACAAGGGGGACGTGGTTTAAGCTCTAGGAGGGAAGGTTTAGATTGGATATCAGCGGGAAGTTCTTTACAGAGCGGTGAGGTGCTGGCACAGGCTGCCCAGAGGCTGTGTGCTCCATCCCTGGAGGATGGGAGGGATGGGACTCAGAACAACGTGGTCCGGTTGCAGCTGGAACTTGATGATCGTTCCAACCCAAGCCATTCTATGATTCCCAATGTCCAGACAGATGCACAGAGGCACAGCAGCACACTGAAGGCTGCACCCCGAACCCCTCTGCGCTTCACTGCTCAGCAAAAGAACCTCAGAATGTCCTGAGCCGATGGCACCACACGGGCTGAGCCCAACTCCCTGTTCCGCTCCCTCAGGTCCAGCTGCCGCCAGCCAGAACCCCCAGATCCCTTTGTGTAGGGCTGCACTCCCAGCCTGAGCTACGCCTGCCCTGTGCCAGGAGCACAATCCGGCACACGATTACGTTCCACGCCCTCAGGAAACCCAGACGGGAACCCCAGCAGGACCGCATCACCCACCCCGCGACCGCACGCCATCTTCTCGCCCCCTAAGCCCCGCCCGTCATGGCGGCCGCGCCCCACATTGTCACATGGCGGGGGAGGGAGAGCGAGGAGGAGAAAAAGGAGGAGCGGGAGGAGGGGTTACGTGGAGCCGGCGCCGGGTGGGCTGAGGGGCCATGCCGCCGTCTCCGCGGTGAGTGCGTGGGGTGGCGGTCCTGAGCCGCGGGGGCCGGGGAGAGGCGGGGAGCTTAACCCGACCGGCGGGGCCGGGGCCGGCTGGAAGGCGGTGCAGTTTTGTTGTTGTTGTTCCTGCGCTTTTCGGTGCGTGTGTTGTACCATCGAGGCTCCTTTCCCCCCCCGCCCCCACTCGTGTAAATGCGCGCTGCGTTACGTGGCTGGGCTGCAGCCCTTCTAGTGAGTCCCCGTGGCGTTTTCTTTCCCTTTTTTTTTTTTTTTTTGCCTGTTAAGCTTAGAAAGGAGACTGCGGCTGGAGGGAGTGACAGCGAGCGAGCCGCTTTGAGGGGCAGAAGGAGAGCTCCCGTCCCTCGGTTGCGTGAGGGGCTCCCGGCCCTGGGCGCGCTGCCCTCGGTAGCCGAGCGCGGGGCAGGTGTGCGGAGCCCGGCCTGGAGCTGCCCCGCTGGAACCCGCTGTAAAGCAGCCCCTGCTCCTCGGGAGGGGGAAGGATCGCGTGACCTGGCTTTGCTGCCCGTGAGCTGTGTTTGGAGAGTTGCTTTCTGCTTGAAGGCTTGGTGAAATCTCCTCGTTCCAGTACAGCAGTTACGTAGGCTCGCCGGCAGTGCACTAATATGCTTGTTTTCTCTGTGCGTGTTTCAGCTAAGGTCAAACCCCTCTTCTCTTGCTTAGGAAGAGCAGTAAGGTGAGATATTCTGACTACATTCTGACCCAGCATCTGCATGTTCTTCTACGGATCTTACTGTAATAGGAACTTGCTTCTGGGCATCTCTGTTTGGGTTCCCCTAGTCTGCATGCTGGGGGAAGGATGGTAGCAGTCCTGCAGCAGTTGTCTGCGTTACCTGCAGCTGTGAGACGGTCCAGCTGGGATCCTAGAGCTCATTTTAGAACGGCACAAAGGACCAGGTGTTTCCAGATAAGAGGCTTTTGATTAGCACGCGATTGGCCTCCCCTGGTAAAACTGTCTCTGCAGCGCTGCACGCCTTCTGCATAAGCTTTGACTCATCTCTGGGTAAGATAAGCTCCTGTGGAGTTCTAGGAGCTCTTCTGCAGCAGGGAAGGAAAGTAATAGTGCTGCAGCTCCGGCGAGCCCTCATCTGTCTTCCTCGTGGGGGAAGCCAGAAGCTGCCTGACCTGTTGTGACTTAAGAGATCCTCAAGGCAGGTCCCAGGGCTTCTGCTTTCTGGTCACTTTGTTTCTGAGGACTCAAATCGATACTCTGTTATGCAAGGAGTTCCTGTAGGTTACTGTGTCAGGAGGAGGAATGAGTGGATCTCGTCCTTTTCCTGGTGATGTAAAATAATAGAAGGTATGATGTGTGATTCAAGGTTTTTGGAAGGAAGGAAGCCCCAAAATGGTATGGCAAGGGAGATAAAAGTGAATGATGAGCATGTAGAAAGCAACTACTAGAGAAATAACAGTTTTAATGGTAGGGAGTGTGTGTAGAACAGCACAAGTTGTGAATCAAATGGATGGAAAGATTAGAAGTATATGAGCAGACGTTAAAAATGAGGAACTTGGATCTTCAGGCAAGAGAACAGCATACAGCAAGGGCAAAAAGAACAGAGGGAGGATCGTTCTTGCTTAAGTTACCTTAAGATTCTGTGAAGTGTTGCAGCCTGAGCAGCTGCTGGGCTGTTTGTCAGCTGTGTGTTGATTACAACAGCAGGAAAGCACGGGGAGCCTTCCAAATGAAGGGACAAGGTCATCTTTGGGGGTTGGCCTAGTGACCTCCTGAGGTCTTTCCAACCTCAACTGTTTCATGAATGTGAAATTTTGAAGGAGAGCGAAACAAGGTTGTCATTCCTTTCTGTGACAGTGAAGCTGATGGACTTCCTAGGCTGCTTATCTCTCTGGCTAGGCAGCACTGACACCACTAAACTTAATAATTATTTATTTTTGGAGAGGTGCTGCTCTATGTTTCTGTCAAAGTGCAAAACATGCTTATATGCTTCAAGTGCAAAAATTAATGTGTTTTCTTTTTTTTTTCCTCAAAAAAGTATTACAAATGTAAAGTCTGCATCAATCCTTCTTAAAATGAGGGATGCAGATACTCTCCTGATTCATATATAAGGCTCCAAAACGTATGGTGGCTTATGGAGATAACACAGTAGCTCCAACAGCAGATGCATTTAATGTAAGCTATCAGTACCAGGTCTTTAAATGTTAAACTGATGCTTAGCAGCATGAGAAAATGCATTTGTTTGGCATGTTCCATGTAAAATTTAATAGTGTCTTTCAGCTGTGCTCCAGCACGTTTCTGGTGCAGTTAGTATTGTCTGATAATCAGTGTATATACTTGGAACACTCTGAAAACTGCAACAAAGCGGGGAAATTGGGAAGCTGTGATACTCAGCCCTTTCTTGTGCAGTCTAGGGATTTTCTGCAGCCAGATAGTCTGCGTGTTTGAAGCTGGAATACAATGCTCAGGAGCAAATTAACTTTTCCACTGTCTATACAAGCTAGAAATCTCTAATCCAGACAACTCTGAAGTTCATACTGAAAGCTGCATGCGTGAGCAAGGAATGGGTGTGCAGGTTCTAGGTGTAGCCTGCAGGTAGGTGCTTGGATGCCTCTACTCAGCGTAGGGTGGGTGAGCTGCTGTGGTTTTATTTCTTCTGGTGATAATAGCTGTGCAAGATTCTGCATTTCTGAGAGTGAGCATTTGCCATGACTGGTGAGCGATGCTTTCTTGGCTCCACTGCAGTGGCACACGTGCTCTGATCCCTCTTGCCATAGAGCAAGCCATTGAACAGGAACCACTGCTCTTACCGTGCAAAAGGCAAGGAGTATGTGCATAAAGAAATGCTGCAGAGCTGCTAGTGTGAGGTAGCTGCTTACCTGCAGTGCCTTTCTGATGTCATTCCTGTGACTTTCGCTGTGAGACGCAGCACCGTTTAAGAAGTCTAATTTTAGAAGGACAGGCTTGGCTAATAGACCTGCAGGGGCATGCAGGAGTCAAAGAACCTCAGTAAATGATGGCTATGTGCCATGCTGATTTAAAAGGATGCTGAGAGTGTTATTTGGAGGTATTGTTTTTAGTTTATATAATGTTGTTAAATAATCATCTGACTAAATGGCTTAGATTTTCTTGTGCAGACAAGGATTAAGTTAGATGCTGTAAACCTCAGAGGTGGCCTGAATTAAGAGATCCTTTTCCAGGAAGAACAGAGCTCTATCTTGTATCCTGTTTTGATATACAACCCCTAGTGAATCATTCTCTATAGGTATTTTGACTATTTTGCTAATTGCTTTAGTGAAGCATCAAGAACAGATGGGGCTCTGCTGATTCTTTTCATGTATGTGTTAGGCAGTTTGCTTTCTGGAATTGCATTCTTTACTTTCCTATTTCTTGGAATACCTAAATTTTGCCATCTTATCTCTTTTGGCATCTTATCTCTTGCATCAGCAGACACTGAGACTCATCCCTTGTGAAACCAGAGGAGACTGAATTCTGAGTTGTGCACTCAATGTTTGTGCTATCAGTGTTCTGGAAACTGGCTCCCAGTGAAGTAGGAAAATGTGCTGTTGATCCTGTTGCAACATCCACGATTTCAACATCAAAATTGTGAGAATGTTTTCGCATTAGAAACATTGGCAATAGATAAGTAGAATAAAAGAGGCTAACAAGGGATGGAGAAGTTCTCCAGTTCTCCACATCCCTTTCCTCAAAGGAGGCTCTTTGGAAGAGTAGCGAGTGTGTCTGTAAGATCATGTAGAAGGAAATGAAAGGGCAATCTAGTTTTTGGCTTAACTTGTGGAAGTTTCCTTTCCATACAGTGTGAAATCTATTTGCTTTGGAATAGAGCAATAAGTAATTAGCTTAAGTTCACCAGGAACATGCCAATACAAGGTCTGTTTGCTGATGTATTTGAAAACACCCTACTCTTCTGTCAAATTCAATATTTATCAGTGTAAGTCTTAGTTTCAATGCAATGTGTGCGTTTTCATTGATGCTGTCTGTGGATATGGTTGTAGCAGCAATGGTAGGTATCTCTTCTGATACTCTAAACTGTATTTTGTTATGAGTTACGTTGAACTCTTGCACAGGAGATGCTCTGTTTTATTTTAAATCAGGTTGCTGAGGATGAGGGGGCAGAAAGAATGAGCTCTTGCTCTTCCACTCAGATATTCAGGTGTAAAAAGTCAGTATTGAGACAGTGAATTTCTGAGGATCTCATCAAAATCCATAGCAGTGCGAATAGTTCAGCCAGAACATCTCACGGCTTTATCACATACTTTGACTGTATGGTTGTCCTGGCTCAGTCCACGAGCTGAAGAGAGAACGTGGAGTTGGTTTGTATCCTTGGGCTTCTTCTCCTATGTTTATGGCTGGAGACATCAGTGAGAAAATGGGCAAAGCAGAGAGAAGTGGTATGTGGAACTTACTGTAAACTTCTGTTGTGAAAACAGATCCAAAACAAAAATGATGTGATTTTTTTGGTCTTCCTGGGAAAGAGTTCCCTACTGGAAAACATGAAAGTCCCTTGTTATGCTGTTCCAGATGGCCTGAATACTGTGGCTTGATGTCAAAACTCCAAGTGACCTTTGTTTTTGGACGCAAGAAATGCAAATAGATATTGAGTTCAGTTAAACCCGTGTTTTTAGGACTTCTTTCAGTTCTCTGTGATTTATCAATGACCAACCATGCAGGATTCCCACTGTAATGCACTGAGGATCTCTTAGTGGCATGGAGAGCCCTAACAGGAATTAGGAATTCATATTGGTTGAGAGTTAAATATTTTCCTGTCTGCCTGCTTTTGAGAGTTTAAACCACAGCTTGTTTCAGCCTTTCTCGCATGTCTGCTGGATTTAGTCACTTTATTATAAACAAATAATGGGTATGGAGACTGAGCACCTGATATTAGGATACATAAAGGCATTTGGTGCAAGGCTCGGCAAGCTACTCTGCATAGGCAGAATCACAGAGTAACGAAGGCTGGAAAAGACCTCACCTAGTCCTACTGTCAGCCCACCCCGCACCATTACCCACTGACTGTGTCCCTCAGTGTCGTGTCTCCATGGTTCTGGAACATCTCCAGGGACAGTGATCCCACCTGGGCAGACCCCAAAGCTGCAGCAGTACGCACAGCCTTGAGTTGCTGCCTGGTGGCAGCTCCTGGCATATAATTGTAAGGGAATGTAGTGTGTGGGGTGCAAACATAGCACTTCTGTCATGTTTTTATGTAAGATTCTGCATACTGAAAAGGAAAGTCATCTAGGAAAAGAGAACTGAATCAGCCTTGTGTGATTTGTGGGAAATAGACTTGGAGGTCTATGAATGAGTTCTTGTAATCTAATGCTAGAGGGCAAGATGAAACCTAACCATTCTCATTAAGTCAGCTTCACAGAGTTTCCAGTTCTGTAATATTAGGAAATAACTTAATTGCATTAGGTTTGCATTTTGTACAAGTTCAGGTATAGCCTGTTGTGAGAATTGTACTCTGAGTTTGTAGATGTTTAGTGTATTTTTTTGTGTGCAGCTGTTGATTTTGCTACTGAGTTTGCTACAAGGGGATGTCTGCTTGGGGTGTCAGCTGGGATTTACTGAAAGTCTTGTGCAGAATGCAGCTTCAGTGGTCAGTGGTTACAGGCTTAAGCTGAGCCCATCAGCCCCAGTTTTTGCTGTCCCACTCCAAAGTACTTTTGTGAGGTCTGTTTCATTGCCAAGTTCCCTGCCAGCTTTTCTGGTGGGAGGACTGTATGATTGAAGTTTGGGTTTATTTATTTTTAGGATTGGAGGATGTTGTAAAAGGTTGGGGGGAAAAAAGGTGAAAGCACTTGATTATTAAAAATAAATAAATCAAGACATATTTGAGCAGAAGTCATACCTGCTAAACTTTATTAAAAATATGGAAATCTTACAAAGTTACTGGTGGTTTGGAGAATGAGGAGTGGAGTTCTTAGAGTTAAAATCTGCATGTGAACTTAATGATGGCTTTCTCTAGCATAACTGAGATCCAGTCCATTGGTATTGTAATGGAAGATAGTACGATCAAGGTCTTTCTTCTCTAGCTAGCAGCAGTAAAATGATTGCTGCTAAACATATGTAGTGTGCATCACCTTTTCTGTAAAAAAAGAAATTATAACAGTTCTTTGGAGGCTGTATGTGAGGTCAGGTGAGGTATGTAGCCTCATTGAGTTCATGTCCTGAAGTCCATCCACGTTAGCCTGTTGTCATAGAGAAGCCTGTGTTTGTTGCCCCGCTCGCAGTACCAACTTGGAAGCAGTTCTCAGCAGCCAGGTGTTAAGTTTCAGCCTCAGTATTTTATTGTGTACTGGGATGAAGACACCAACTGGCTTTACTGCTACTGCTGTTGGTGTGTTTTCACTGTATAACCTTGCACTGCTTCTTTAGTGCTGACTCTTCTGGAAAAGGTGAGTGCTTTTCTATTCAGCTGTTTATGTAGAAGTATTTCTTCTCTAATTGTTTTGCATGTGTTTGTATTTTAACTCCTGCTCTTGTGAGCTTTGCAGTCATAATGTGCAAGGAGCAGGTAGGTAGATCTGAGATGCTGAGAAAAGGCACTAAGCAGCTTACCTAGGCATAGCTAACCTGGTAAGCTCTATTACCTTTTGTGTTTGTATATAGCACTGGAGGATCATTCAGCTAATATTTAGTTCTTTATTAGAAGAGAGGAACATTAGAGAAATTCTCAGTGTGGTTTTTAAACCTGTCTTCTTTTTTGAAGTTGTATATGAGAAGGAAGTGCATTGCAAAATGCATTCATCTTTCCTTGTAGATAGTTCGTGAACATCAGGGATTCCTTGGAAGCTGACTTTGCCAGTGAAAAGCAAATCTCATTGTTTCAGTTGTAAGAAAGCATCTATTAGCAAATAAAAGGAGGGAGGTATTTATGGCATGTATTTATGTGCCAGGTGGTTGAGAGTAACATCCAGCAGAGCAGCCCTGTAGTGCAACACATTTGCTAGTGGTCTTTCTAATTAATTGCACGGGTGCAATTGTCCTTTGGGAAGCAAGGAGCTTTGCTGGGGGGAAAGGACATTGTAGCAGCACAAAGCTGTTGTACAGCGCTTAGTTACTTGGTACTGGGCACTGGGATTTTCATAAGCTTATGCTTCTAAATCCAAATGTACTTGCTGACTGTAATCACTAACTGGGCTGCTGTGTTAATTTTCTTGATGTACTATTGTGCCACTGGTTGTAACCAAACCTGGTAGATTGTTAATGAGAGAGTCAGAGTCTTATGGAACTTCTGTTCCAAACTTTGAACTGCTTTTTGCAGTTATAATGATAATTGTGTCCTTAATGGCTTTTTTTTCCTTTCCACGGAGAGGAGAAATATGTAGGGTGAAAAGGTATTTGTTGTCAATAGGGGGGGAAAGAAAAAAATGTAGTTGACAAAGTGAAAAATCTTAAATTTTAAGTATCTTCTTCAGGGAAGAAACATCTGAAATGGAGGTGGGTAAAGACAGAACTTGCAGTTGAAAAATTCCAAGGAGCCTGATAACCAAAGTTACATCCCTGGAGGAGGTATTCAGTATTAGAGACAGCTTTTGAGACAGTAGCATGCAATATTTAGGCATCTGTGGTTAACATTCAAAAGCTGAACTACAGGTCAGTGTTTGTACATCGCAAGCAAACCACTTGGCAGTGTTGGAATAGGGAAGATTGGGAACCTACAGCTGAAAAGATTAAAAAAAGTATTTTATAAGTGTTCTTCCAACTTGTGATCTTGTACTTTTTTTTTTTTTTTTAGGTTTTCAGCAATTCATGCAACTATTCTCTCTATGCATCTTTCTTTCATTATGAAGTATAATGGATGTTATTGGTATTTTAAGATCTTTTTCTGTGAAGCGCTGATCAAAACTTGTATTCATTCCAGCAGCATTTATTTTAGATGGTGTGACATGGATTTCTATAGCTGTGCTGAAATGACTAAACTTGGAACCTAAAGCTTTTAAAGTTGCATTTAGAAGTGATTTACAGTGGCTCATTAAAAATAGATCTCTGTATGTCATCTCATTAAAATGAATGGGAGTGATGATGTTATACAGGAGGACAGCTTGTGGCCCATAGCGTATTTCCTTGAGAGCTGCTGGAGCTAGATTAGTCTGGTTTTAGCTCTTCTGTTCTCCCACTCACCACAGCAAAGAGCCCAGCTCTGTTTGGGAGGTTCCTGACTCTGCAGGTAGGAGCAGGCTGCTGTCAGGACCATCCTGGGTCCTTCCCAGCTGCCCCCAGCCCATACCAGCAGCTGGGGAGCTTCTGTCCTGAGTGTGCTGTTGCGCTGACTACCACGGGCCTGTTTCTCCAAAAGGGATTTATATGAGCAGTTTCATGCCTCTCTTGTGCCAAAAAATAGCCATTTAGTTTGGAAAGGACAGTGACCCATCGTTCTGTAAGGTCAAAAACCAATGGCTGTTTCTAGTTAAAAGCAAACTGGTAGGTAGATTTTCAACTTTGTCCTAAAACAATGCAGTAAGAATTTTCTTACAAGCAGCTAGGTTCGTTTGTGTCTTAGATTCTGGAGCAGATGGAACACAAAGCTTCTACTTGGAAAAGTCTCTAGTTTTTGTTCTGCAAATGCTTTCAATATATGTTGCTTCTAGTGATGTGTGGTTTTTGTCCAGTCTTTTAGTACAAGCTACATAAAATGTCCTTTTGCTGTGAACAGTGGCTCTGTATGGGATGCCTGAGGAAAAAATCCACAAAGCCAATAAATTCCAACAAAATCAGTAGCAGCTACAGTGAATGGGATCAGCTCATGTGATGAGTGTATTGCTGCAGTACTGCTTCTTCCAAGTCTGGCCTCTGTTTATCATGCTGTTAGTGCTGCTGTTTGCTGATGATTCAACAAGATAGGGGAGCCTTTTTACGCTAATGCTTTTTTGGAAGTAGCCACTG
This sequence comes from Callipepla californica brunnescens, assembly GCA_023055505.1. Lineage (NCBI taxonomy): Eukaryota > Metazoa > Chordata > Aves > Galliformes > Odontophoridae > Callipepla > Callipepla californica. The sequence continues at coordinate 5,177,999 of JALIRH010000006.1, forward strand.
CACTGGGGCCACAAAATATAGGGAGAGTTAAGGCTGTTAAAACTGCATTTGTGAGTAGTGTTACTTCATCTTCTTAGCTTTTCCATTCCAAAATTAAGTAAAAAAAATTAAAAGGAACTGCTGAAGTCCACACAGGTATTTATCCAAGTACTCTGTAGAAGGATAAAGGATTTTAATCATATTTTACTAGGATGCTCCTTTAGAAAATGAAGATCATCATAGAATTGCAGGGGTTGGAAGGGACCTCAAGAGATTGAGCCCATCCTCCTGCCTGTGAGACATAATTCTTCAGGGGATCCAGATGGGTACTGAATAACTCCATGGAAGACTCCTCAACCTCTCGAAGCATCCTGTTTCATTCTCTGTAACTCTTACTGTAAAGAAGTTCTTCTGCATGTTAGTATGGAACTTCCTATGTTCAAGTTCTAGGCCATTACTCTTTGTCCTATTGCTACACACCACTGGGAAGAACTTGGCCTCATCCATTTGCTCCTCTGCAGCAAGTAATCCCCTAACCTGTACTGATGCGTGCAGTTATTCTTCCCCAGGTGCAAGGTTCTACACTTGCTCTTGTTAAACCTTATCAGCTTCCCACCTCCCATCTACACAGCCAGGCTTGCAGAAGGAAATCTGGGTAGTATGAGTGTCTTTTTTTCTTTAAGTAAAGCTGTGCTTGGAAAAACTTCAAGCAGAGCTGAAGGTTTTCTCAAATAATTCCAACTTCTGTTTCAAAAATCTTGAGGTTAATCTGATCCTCTGTTTGACCTCTGACAAACAAGAGTTTTGGCACAGGCATGAAATATCTAGTCATACGGTGTGTTTACTAAATTGCTGAGGTTAATCTAAGCAGATGTGGTGTTTAAGCAGTGGCTGCTCAGAGATCCTGTAGCTACTTCTTCTCTATGAGCCAGAATATTGTGAAATGTGGTTGGCATTCTTTTTCATTTAAGAAAATATTGAAGGCTCAAACATTGGGTCAGTGTTAGAGCTGCACAGGGGTTCCTAATGGTGAACTCTTCCAGGCTGTCTGGGGGAACAGTGCATCAGTGTTGGGGAAATTGTTAAACAAATGTAAGTGCTTGGGAGTTGTATGTGTGAACTGATTTTTGTGATGGTGCTGTTAGGATCCTACACAAAGTCTGAGCATCATGGAAAACATGTTATCACTGCAGCTGGAGACTGGCAGGTAGGCTCTGGGTGCTTTTCATCTCTGCTATTGATTGACTTTTAGAGAGTTTACTAAGTTACTTGTAACTTTTATACTTGGAGAATAAAATTAATAATTCACTACATGTGCAAGGAAATGAGATCTCTTCAGTGGAATTTGTCGGGATTAGAGAGGAATATTTTGCTCTTGGCTTTTCTCGCATTATGTTGTGCAAACTCAGTTCTTTCTGAGGCTTTGTCAAAGTGAGAAAACTGTCAGGCAATAAATATGGCAGTCAGAATATTTGGCTAGAAATACATAGAATGTTATGCATTGCAATATAAGTATCTTTTGAGTTGGTACTGGGGGCAGCTTCTGAAAGCATGCTTTTTTTTTTTTTTCCCCTTCTCAGTCACTCCAGTTGCCTCCAAAATAAACTCTCTTCCTGATACAAGAGATACTGCCACCTCAAATGATTTGTGTTTGAGAAGCTTTAGACCCTTCAAGCGTAGCCTGAATTATCTGTGAGGATCTGTATTACCGTAGAATCAATACAGTAGGGAAAGTCCTCCAAGATAATTCACTCCAACTATCTACCTACCACTAATGTTTCCCCACTAGCCCATGTTCCTTAGTACAACATCTAAATGTTTCTTGAACGCCTCCAGGGATGGTGACAGCCAATTCCATCAGCTGACCACTCTTCTGGAGAAGAATTTTTTTCCTAATATCCAATCTGAATGTCCCCTGCAGCAACTTGGGACCATTCCTCTAGTCTGATTATCACTAGTTATGCAATATATGTATTCATAATACATATTGTGAAGTGTTTCTTGATAAGTTTAAATCATAGTTTGGGGTTTTTTGGTAACAATATTTTTTTTTTTTTGCTTGCTTTGTGCTTGCTATTACATCAAGAATCTTAGGGATTGGAAAGGACCTCTGGAGATCAGCTGGTATCAAACTCCTGCTTGGAGAAACCAGCTGGGAGAGGATGGGTGTTTTTAGGCCATCACCAGAGTACTGCAACCATGTCTGGGCAGTGGGTAAAAGCTGCTGGGTAAAGGGGAGGGGTTTTCCTGGCTAACTTCACAGCAGTGGGGAGCAATGAGCCTGGACAGGTGGATTTATTTGCTATGCCCTCAGGAGCATTAGACAAGGAGCAGGGAAATAAGCAGATTTGTGTGGCTGCTTTGTGTTCTCTCCACTCTGGGGCACCTCAAAGCAGTTATTTTGACCATGGTGTTTTGAAAGGAGTGAAGCTTGGTGTGCTGGGGGAAGCAGGGATGTGTTGGTGTGATTGCATAAGAGCGTAGGGCTGAAGAGGGTCTCCTGGCTCCTCGGGGCAGGTCCCCTGCAGGACTTTGTGCTTAGTGCTTGGAAACTTGGTAGAAATGGTTAAAATCCATAGGAAGCCAGTTGTGTGAATGCTCAAGTGTTGTTAAATGAGGTAAACTACTCAACCCTGATGTTCTTTTGTAGACAGCGTTTGTTTTTTTTTCCACTCTGCCTTCAAAGCTAAGTCTCTAACAGAACATTTGGAACTTAGAGGAAATAAATAATGGGTCTGTATTTTCCTGCCAAATGTATTACCAAATGTCCTGGTTGAATAGCAAGCTACTGAAAGGGCCTCGTTTCTGCGTTGTGGAGGTTCTGTCACTTACTTTTAAATGCAATTTTTTTTCAACCTTTGTATCCTTTCACAAAGCTGCAAAAACAGCAGAGCTGGGGAGGGGAAAGCGAAGCAGTTCTGCACTGGGAATGAACACATGGAAGCAGTATCACGCTCAGGTTTGTAAGAGTAATCTGGCAGGTCTACAAGTGTGATCTTCGGCTTGGTCAGAGGGCTTTCTGGAGATGGAAGGGATAGTCAGCAGTCACTTCATTCTGGTGGTCACTCGTTTATCCCTTCCTTCTTAATATCAGTGTCTGATCTTGGGCACAGCAGACTTTGAGCCTGCGTTTGCCTCAGCAACAACGTGGACTCTGAGCTGTAAAACAGATCTGAGAAGGTGAGGAGAAACTTGCTCTGTGATGAATTCTGCTTTCTGTGCTGTGTTCCTACTGTTAACTGGGACAGCAAGGGTAAGATCTGGATTTCCTGCACAAATATCAGTGTGGATATACCCTTATGTAGCTCTGAAATGAAAAGGTTGCTTCTGCTGCAGGAATTGCTGTATTATTAAAGCAGCTCTGTTCCACAGCATATGTACATGTGCCACGAAGTGGAATTGTGCATCTGCGTTACCATAGCAAAAGGAGAAACAATTCCTGCAGGTTCTGTGGAGCAGTATGTTCAGCTTGGACAAGTCTTGCAGGAAGTGTCCTTCTTGTGGCTGTGCAGGAGAAAAGTGGCAAGTACCCAGATCTTTGAGGATAAGTATTAATTGTCTGCAGACTGTCTGGCAAGGAGAGTTACTATGATAAAAGAATATAGCTGTGTATCTAATCTTGCTTCTTTGCAACTCCTGTGCTTTTTCAGAGCCTAGATTTGCTTTATTGTATGATAATTGACACTGGTAGCACAAGCAGTAAGGTGATCTGCATCTCTCCAGCTTCTAACCCTATTCTGTTAACTAGAAGGAGGGTTTTTTGGAATCACTTAGAATCACTTATACCCCAGAGCATTTGTTGCCTGACTGATTTTGTGGCCCTCTGGTTAAGCAGCAAGATTTGTGTGTGGCAGTGTTAAAGCCTGTTTTCACAGAACGTGCAATTTGTCTGCATGCACAGGATCAGTTTGAGATTTAAACCCTGTTTAAGACCTTTTTAAGCTCCTTGGGCTTAACTGCTGCAGAGGTTTTTTTTTTTTTTTTTTTTTTTTTTCCTGCGCTACAGAAGTGAGGGAGTTTGACGTGGTAAGAATAACAGGTAAATTGTTCCTGAAGAGGCTTTTTCTTTTATTCTGCGTTGTGGAAATGTTCTTTTTAGAGTAGAGAGGATGACTTGCAATCTGTAAAAGTGGAGTTTGAGTTTTTGAATGCGAATCACTTTAGGTCTGTGTACTGCACTGCCAAAATGAGTGGGATTTTTATAGATTTCTTTGGGATCATAACACCTTCTGCCTCTGCTTGGTGGTTTTCCATATTGAGAAGGGAATAATCTGTTTGTGTTTATAACTGTTGTTGCGGTCTGTTCTTTGCCAGGCTGACCTGAGGACTTCCATTAGTTTGAGAAGCCTGAGGAATATGTTAGCATAAACCCTTGACTCCCATCCCCAATACTTTGTTTTCTTAACACAGATGTTTTGTCTAATTTAAATAGGCAGCTGAATGTTTTCTTGACTTGTTGCTACTATGCAAATAATTCACTGTCTAGATAATGATGAGAAGCGTAATACTTTGAGGACTTTTTCTGCATTTTGGGAGCCAAGCCTTGTTTAGAGAGGAGAGACTCCAAACAGTTTACCTGATTCTCCATAAAATTTTATCACCAGTTTCACATGCTTCATTCCAGGGGTTTGCCTACTTGAGTAGTTGCCAATATATTTTGGGCAAGTGGTGTTACTGGCAGGATGCCTGCAGGAAAACTCTGGGCTGGTTTGCTTCCTTTCAGCTTCAGGTGAGCATCTCCTCCAGGGAGGACGGAATCTGTTCTGGAATCTGCAGATGCCTACAGGGAGCCAGTGAATTTCTTTAGAGCTTTTTATTTTTTTGCTATTCTGAATCTGCTTCTTTTCTTTCTGAAGACAGTCTGTGAATGTCACTGTCTTGGTACTATGTCTTTGTTGGTTTGTACCCTGTGATTTCTGGGGTGCTTGTGATGGATGGTGTCCTTAAATTTGGAATAAAGAAGTTAATTAGATAACTTTGAGTCTGTGTTCTTGCATTCCATGATTCAGGCTAGGAACTGAAAGCAAGAGCTAGTTCCTTGTATATGGTATGTCTGCTTAAATACTGATGTCTTTAAATGAATGCAGGCAGATGAAGAACATACTGTGGTGGAAGAAAGATAATTACTAACTGCTCTGAGAGAATCAATTGCTTACCTTTAAGTGTAATGTGTCACTTGGCTCTTAGGGATTGTTTGCTTTGTGCTTTAAAAGTAGTAGTGGCCACAGTTGACCGACTGTGGTCCTACTTTTTAAATGGGAAAGTGAAGAGGCATTTCATTCTTAAGGTCTACAGCTAATGTTACAAACATATTTAATGGAAGAGTAATGGGTAGAATGTACTTCATTAATGTACAAGCCTAAGGAGTTAATAGGCAGAACTCTCAGTTTGTTTTTATTCTCTTTCAGGTAATTGAGAATGGGTCCCCAACGATGCTAAGTGTACAATGGGAAGTGTCACGCTTCGCTATTTCTGTTATGGGTGCCTTTTCACATCGGTGACCTGGACGCTTCTGCTCTTTGTTTATTTCAACTTCAGTGAAGAGAACCAATCTTTCAAGAATGTGCCCGTCAAGGGGCTGGAGCCTCAGAGGCCATTTCCAAAAAGATTCTACCCCCGTTTCACTCGGGGGCCAGCTCATATACCTGAATTGCAACAGAAAGAGAGTAAGTTTAGAAATCCTCTTGGAAATCATGTCCAGGACCCAGTAAAGAGGGACGGAGACTTCTCTCCAGAAATGGGTAAGTGCTTTTTAGTGTGGGTGACAAAGTTATTGAGAGTAGAAGTAGAAAATGAAAGTAGTCTGTTGGTTAAAAGGATTTTAGGGTAAAACTGTGTAATGAAGTAGTCTTGGTGTTAAGTGTAGGTGGTACTAGTGGCTCTCTTAGTTAGGAGTTACTTGAAATTTATTCTACTGTAATCCAAAGTGTACTATTTCTAATAGTTATAGCTTTGCTGTGTGTTAATGAGGGCTGGATTACAGCAAGGTGTCTACCCTTGATGGAGTCTTGTTTGTTTGTTTTTTCATAGAAGGTTCACATCTCTCACATCTTGCTCCTATATTGGTTAGTCTTGAATGCGTGTACTTTCTCTACCGCAGAGGAGCTCTGATCTTATTCAGCAACTAAAAGGAGCCTGATAGTGGTATGTAATGAATAACTGTTTAAGTGGAGAATACTTCTGGAGTATGAAATAGCCTAAAAATAATGTGCATGGAGCAAAATTACAGTGTAAGATTAAGATGACAGTGATTATGCTCACAACTTGCTTGTTTTGTACCAACAAAAATGTGCATGTTTCACTGGAATGTATTTCACCAGTGCGGTTTATGTTCATATTCTGATCTGAAATGCTTTAAGCTGTAAACAGTCCAGTACACCGTGTTTTCTGCTGTATTTTAATATGCATTGGATATTAGCCTGTGAGCTTGTCTCGAGTCTGAAGGTACATACTGAGTATTATAATATTGGTATCTACTGCTTTTAGGGGAATTATGTCCATAGTCAGGAGTTTAATAGTTCTATCCAACTGAACTCTTCTGCCATTGCTGCATCATTAGTTTTAAAAATGTGTGGACCTTCAGCAGACTTGCACGTCAGACTTGTGTGCGTATGTGGAAAAACACCCCCACAACAGAAATGCCAACTTGCATTGCCCTGTGACATTACAAATGTTTATCAATTCACTGCAAAAACTGTGAGAGCCAAGTGAGGTGAAAGCCAGTCCAGAGGTGGCCATTTCTTTCCAACTATTCAGTGCTAGCCAGGAAAGAAATTGGAGCTTTTCAACTCTGAAGTCCCTTGATCTTCAGAGCGACTGGTTTGGCTGGTGAAAGCCAAGGGGATTTATGGTGCCAGGATAAGCTCTACATGAGTCATGAGGAGACAGCTGGCTCTCTGTTTGAATTAGATCAGGTGCTGCAGGAAGGGGCTTCGTGCCTCTCTCGGGTAGGGCAATGATAAACATGCAAGGCCAAAAAAAACAACCCAGCAAAAACAAAACAACAAAAGGACTGGCGTGTGATAGCCACAGATCTGATGGAGTAATCTGTTTATTCCTTACACACTTGTGAGATCCACGTAACACTGCTGAAGTCAATCTTGGGCTGATGTTTCCATTGCAAACTTTTTTTTTCCAAGGACTTGCATCTGCTGTTTGCACTGAAACCTTTCAGGTCTTTCACACACATTTTGGATATTCTTTATGAGGATATGTTTAAGAAAAAAATTGCATTTTTTTTTTCTGTATTCAGAAGATCAGAATAAAATAGCTAGGGGTTGAGTGTTGATGGACTGCAGAACAAAACATTTGGTGTATGTTTCTCAAAATATTTCCTTTATTCAAAGCATGAGCTTAAGTTGACCCAGTGGCATTGTGTTACTTTGATGTATGCAAGAATGGCTAAGCTGGAAACCTTTCTCTGAAACTTCATGTAATTAGAAGGAAGGCCAGCTCACCCTTTTACACAACTGGTGCTGGAAGAGAGGCACTGCTGCTGTAACCAGACATCATTCCTGCTCTCAAATGTCAGGGCATCTATACCTCATAGAATTGAGTTGGAAGGGATCCCTGAAGGTCATCTAGTCTGTCCCCCTTCCTTCCCCTCCTACCTTGCAATGAATATGGAGGCCTACAGGTAGATCAGGTTGTTCAGAGCCCAGTTCAGCCTGACTTTGTGTCTTCAGGAGTGAGCCACCCACCACCTCTCTGGGCAAACTAATCCAGTGCTTCAGTACTCTTACTGTAAATAAATAAATAAATAAAAACCCCACTTTTTTTTCCTCATATCCAGTCTAAATCTCATCTCTTTTAGTGGTGTTTGAAAGTGTCACTGCGTTGCCATTGCTGCACTCAACTAAGGGCACTAGAGCAGGAACTGTAAGAGGTGGGAGTCTGGAGATCTGGATGCAGATTTTACTCTAGAAAGTCATCTTGCTGTAGCTTTAGGTAGACTTTGTGTTGAAACACAACTGGTAGTGCTCTGAAAGACAACCAGGGCCTTGTCCTTAAACTTGAAACTTTTTTGTTAACATTTTCTTATGCTCTTTATTCTGTTTTCTAATCCACCACATTTTCCCTGCATTTGAGCTCAGCTGGCTTTTGCATAGCTGTCAAAAACTCAATCTCATGAGGAATGAGAAGAGGATGAGAGGTTTGTGTTCTGCTTTAGTGTCAAGGCAAAGGAGTGAGATGTTATTGCTGTCAAAAACAACTTACTGGAAGGCTGTGAGGAAGACAGAGAGACTTGCTGGTTGTGTGCTCTTACCACTTCCTTCCACTTATAATTTTTTTTTTTGTAGAAGAATTCATTTGAAACACTATAATATTTTGCTTTTCTTCACCCTGGTGAGCATTTGGCTCAGTGAGAGAGGAACCCTGGCACTGAATCAAGGCAGGCACGATGGCATTTGGGATTTCACCTTGGCCTCTGGCATTGTGCTTATTTATACTAACAATTGCTGCCCCTACCATGCTCAGCAACAGCTGATGCTTCTGCTAAAATAATCAACAGAAGACCAGCTTGCTTTATTGCTATTTTATTTGTTGTCAAGGTCTCAAGTGAGAAATAAGAAGTTGCTGATTCTATCATAGCTATTTTTGTTACCGCAGGCACAAGAGAACCGCATAGAATTGTAGCTGTTACTGTGAGGTCTCTTCTTCCACTGTAACTATTTTTCTTTCAAAAATCCTACTTCCATACCTGGACAGGTGCTGATGCATTGTGTGAGCCAAGTCTTTCCTGTCTTTGGTGTTGTTTGCTGTTGCTAGGAGGAAGAGGCCATTTAAGAGAGGAGAATGCATCTGTTAAGGTAACAAATAGAACAGATCAGTGGAGGAAGACTTTGAGTAGTCCGTGTAGCTGTGATAACACAAAAGCACTCCGTATCTGAATGGTGACTAAAACAACTGAGAAAATACATTCCACAAAACCAGGGATCAAGAGAATTTCTGAAGAGATTCTTGTTTCTTGGGGAGGTTAAAGCATACGTTTCAATCCTCCATAATTTCCAATGGATGCTTTTAATCTTTCTAACTGATCTTGGCCCGTTCCTTCTGCAGGAATGATTTTTAATGAAGAAGATCAGGAGGTACGAGACTTGGGCTATCAGAAGCATGCTTTCAACATGCTCATCAGTAACCGGCTGGGATACCACAGGGAGGTACCTGATACAAGAGATGCGAAGTATGTATGTTTATTCAAATGTTTATCATATTTATTTGTGAGCTGTTTTCCTAGCTGTGCTCTCTGTTACTTCAAGTATGCTACAGTACTTTGTTGTTTTTCCCCTAAGTTTTATTTTTGATGTTGTAAGTACTGTAATTGGCAGAGGAGATGGCTATGATTCTCTTTGGCACCATTGAAAACTAGATGTTAAATATTCCAGTGCCCAAGTTGAGGAGTGTTCTGTGGAGAAGATGCATTCACCTTACTTGGTGCATGGTGTTTGTTGCAAGCACACAGAGGGTAAGCTGGATAAGTTAGATGAATAACCGAGGAGAGGAGCTTTCTATTTCTGAATTTGTCTGGTATCTGGATTGCACTGCTGGATACTGTGTTCTATTATAAATCAGTTTTTCATTAATCCATGCGATGCATATGGAAAAAATCATCGCAGTAACAACATAAGAAAAAACCCACTGAACCGAAGGAATAAATAAGCCTACTTCTATTTTTCTAGTGGTTGCTCTAGTGTGGGTCAAGGTAATGAATCGTACTTGTTGAAATCTCTCCCAAGAGCTGAATTCATTCCAAGTCAATGAAGGCTTCTTTTGTGTACCACTGTTTCCATTTATGGTTTTTCTTATTTGTACTGGATTCCCTCATGCCTGGCATCTTCAAATGGCATTAATCTGTGATATTGTAGCCTATTAGAGGTTGTGGATAAAATTTGAGAATAAACTTTCTGCTTTGAGTGAGATTCAGTGAGATTAAGATGCCTAAATTCAGTTATCTGCATGTTAGTCAGTTGTCTTTACTATTACTACATTTAGCAGAGAGCCACTCAATGTAGTTAATGGAGCGTACACAGCTCTTCAGCTAACAAAATGCACTTCCTTGCCTCAGGGTGAGCTGAGTGCTGTCTAGACTTCACTGACAGTATTGACCAGATTTGAGTGTCTTAATCTTCAGGCTGAATCCCAGTGTTTGGTTGTCTAAACAAGTATTTAGCACTCTTGGAGATGCTCTAGAATATCCAACCTACTTTCTAGTGGCCGAGCAATGGTTGTGTTTGTCATAATTGCCATTCATGCATGAATCTGAGCCACCTTCGGGAGTGTTTTGATAGCTGAAATAAGCCTTTAGTATTTACTCTTATGTGTGAAGGATCTGTTATTCTCCTTCCCACTACAATCTATCATATTCTGTTTTCTAGCAAGTAGCAGTGCTAGTTGTAAGTTTGTATTGGTATGGAGAGATGGAGAGTAACTTAATGCTGAACCCTACTATAGATGTTGTCCTACTTATATCCAAGTTATTTATGACATTGCAGAGGGCCATGTCACTGTTTGAGATCCCACACATAATGAAGCTCTAAGTACTATTTCTGTCTGTAGGTGCAGAGAGAAAACCTATCCTTCTGAACTGCCATTTGCCAGTGTTATCATCTGTTTCTACAACGAAGCACTTTCTGCCCTGCTTCGCACAGTGCATAGTGTCCTGGATCGCACTCCTGCACACCTTCTTCATGAGATTATTTTGGTGGATGACAACAGTGAACTGGGTGAGAGCCTTTTGGAAATGCTTTGGATGGAGTTTACACTTCTCAGCTTTCCTGTATCTTCCTGTGCTTTACTGACTGATCAGACTGAATAATGTTGAACTGTATGCAAAACCAGTCTTTCCTGCTCACTATATCTGAAAAGTGACAGCCACTACAGATGTAGGATGTTCCATTAGGCCCAAGCTGCTATCCACTTTGACAGTGGTGCCATTTTCCTGATGAGCTTTGTATTATATGGATTTAAACGTTTGAAAAGCTGTTTTTGAAGCTAATAACAAGGAGCGTCCAGGCTACTCTAGTGCTCAGAGCAGATTACACTCAAATTCCTTGGGCCAATCCTGCCTGTGAACGCTTCTGAAAGACACTGAGTGCACATAATCTCTCCCGAGGTTTCACAAAGAAGTTGATGTTTCCATAGTGCAACAATGCTTCGTTTTTTATACTTGCTTGGCATTTCAGGATCATAGAGTGCTGGGATCAGAGCTCAGCCTTTGCAGGCAGGGCTCTGCATGGCTCTTGCACAGCCTCTTGTGGCCGCCCTAGGGGTAGCTGTTGCTGGCTCTTTGTGGAGCAACCGTCTCCACCAAGTCCATGCCATCCCTCAGAGGGGAAGATCTTTCAAGAGTAATGCAATTCTGCAAGTTTGGTACTCCAGCATTCTTTTCTTACACAAAGGACGAGGTGAAGACAGACATGCAATCCAGGTGTTTTGGTATCTCAGAAGTTGTATGCTAGTTGTAGAGTGTGTTAGTCAAGCAGCACTTGCAAGTAGGATTGTGCAAGTTCTCTCCTTTCTCTCCTGTCTCTATATAAGTCTAAAATTTCATGAATTTTTGAAGTGATTTTTAGGTTCTTCTTCAGTACATACTATCGTCCTTTATCTCATATTTTGGTTTCTAAGTTTAGATCTCACTTGCTCTGTGAGACTGAGATGCAGCTCTTGTAGAATTGAATTCTCCAGTTGAGCAGCTATGCTGTCTGTGATGTCAGGTCTAATGATAAGATATAGGAGAAAAGAGATCAATCATTGTCTCTTGCTAGTAAGTATGCATAATATTTAGAAACTTCTGTCCTTTAGTTCTTCAGAAGTAGCAAGTGCTTTTTGCTGCACTTGTGCAATTTGTTATTTTCAAGTTTCATAACCTTTGGATCTAAGCTTGCATCAAAAACTCCCTTTTTTGAATATGGTAATGCATTTGGTTAATGCTTGTGTTTAGGCAGTGATGTCATCACCTTTTTGGCATGTTACTGATTCAAAGACCAAATTAGATTCATAGCAATGGAGTTCTTGCCTTTCTGGCTGTAATTGATTCTTTTTGAAGCTAAAGATGGTGGAAGATGCTATTTTTACAGAGAACGACCTGTCTCATTTGTGAAACAATCAGTTTAACACCAATGCTTCCTCCTCATTGCATACATATCCCAGAGCTACAACAACTAGGGGATGTGTGAGTCATGGAATACAGTCCTGTTACTGGTGTGTCATGGAGTGTTCCAGGCCCTTCAGAAGGGACAGGCAAGGCAGGGACTGGTGTTTATATGCTGCAGTGAACTTTGTTCTTCTAAAACTTGTACTCATCAACAGTGCTCTTGATCATAAAATTGTCTGAGTTGGAAGGGACCCCCAAATGTCATCTATCCCAACTCTTCCCCCCACAATGAACAGGGACACCCACAGCTCCATCAGGTACTCAGAGCCTGGTCCAGCCTGACACTGAATGTTTCCAGAGTTGAGGCATCTACTACCTCTCTGGGCAACATATTTCAGTGCTTTACAACCCTTACTGTAAAACACACACACACACACACACACACAAAAAACACCAAAAAAACAAACCTATTTCATTATCCAGTCTAAATCTCACTTCTTTTAATATGAAACCGTTTTTCCTTCTTCTATCACAAAGTGAAATGGTCATTTTGAAAAGCATCTACCTGTGAGGGGTGGTTGTAATTCCCTTTATCCACTGTTGAATCAATTGAGAAGGTACAGATGATGAAAGGTGTTATTGTGCTTTCCAGGTGTCAGATTTGTTTTAGTATACGGAACATAATAATTTAAATCACTTGTGTGAGTGAAAGGGCTTTCATTACTCTTGCTGCAAATGACAGTCACCATTAAGAATATAGGAGGAGAAGTGTTATTTCTTCATACAACGCTCTTAAATTTATTTTTTTAGCAGTGGCAATTCCATTTAGCTCTAAATCTGTTCCCATTAATGTGAGTGATATTGTACTAAAGCCTTTGCAATTCAGTCTTTAAAGAAACTGCAGCTTAATGTTTACTCCTGATTTGAACATCTTAGGGCTTGAAACAAAACTCTTCCAAAGCATCTGTCCTATCGTGGATGTTATGCTCTTCTTCTAGCTGACTTGAAGAAAGACTTGGTTGATTATGTTAAAACTCAGCTTCCAAAAACAACGAAACTAGTAAGAAATGAGAAGCGGGAAGGCTTGATTCGAGGAAGGATGATTGGAGCCTCTCATGCTACAGGTATGCTTTCTTCTTTCTTGTTTCTCTTTTCATTGCACTTTATTTGGGTCACTTCTTGTGTGGTGCAGCTTTCTCATATGTTGAATGGTTGACATGAGATGGCTTTAGTCCATCACAGGGGTGTCTGTGTGTTGTGTCCATTTCTAAGCTGCACAAATTGAAGTGGGGGAGGAAAGATTTGGCTAATGCTATTTTTAGGTGAAAAGCATTATAAAAATGCTTTCAGTGTGTCAGTGACTTTAGAACAAGTTAGTTGTGTTACACTCTGGCTGCAGTGTTAAGCTACGTTGCAACATCTACATAAAGTCTATTGTATGATACCTACATAATGGTGATTGGAGGCCCTTAACTAATAAATGTTTACATCATGATATTGACAGTGTTCTACATAAAGTCTTCTGCATGTCCTCACAGTTCTGCTGAATATCTCCTCACCTGAGGATTTTGTTACTCTCTTAATCACTAAAGGAGGAAGAAGCAAGAAGGGTTTTTCTTGCTTCTGTGAAAATGTAAAGAGTAGATGTAATGAATCCACTGTTTTCATGTTTTGAAATTAACTTCAGCAAATTTCTGCTGTGTAAGAGGGAATGTATTTTTTCCACCCAAACAATGTGTTGTACTAAAATCTGGTTCCAAACTCACCCTTTTTTTGCTCTCAACTAAGTATCGACTCATGTTTTCTTCCTTCCTTCATGTATAAACTCATTTTTTATAAGTGAGTAATAAAAATGAGGTGATTAATTAGAATGGGTCAGTGAAGCAGTAAAATAAAAGCAGTACTTGACTACATTTAGTGAGGCATTGAAGAATTTACCTTATTCTTGCTTGAAAGATCGGTGTTTGAGAAATTCCTCCCTCTGCCCTGGGTGTTGTATTCTCAGTGTTTCATGTGGGAACTATTGCTCCAGAATGAATCTGCTTACTTGCTATGATAAACTCAAAGGTGGCTTCTAATTTACCATCTAATTGTAATGACTTTCACATAAGCTTTTATTTTGTTGATGTGATTGTTAATTGGGATAAACTGGTCCTTTACATATACTGAGGTAAAGGACAAAGTGTACTTGTGTTAAAACCTTTTCTCTCTGAGAAAGTATAGGCTACTTTCTGATAATTTTGACTGGAGGGTAAAATCTTTCATTGATGATTATTCATTAGCATTGTAATGGCATAATCCAGAGGCAAAATTGTGCTTACGCTTTGTAAACTGTGGTTGGACCCGCTTGTGTTAGTGCAATGCTGAGTCACTTTTCTGTTCTTCAAAATTCTCAGTCAAAAAATTTCTGTTAATAGAAGCAGGCAAACATAACTCAGATCTAAGTTTGTCTAAGTAGTTTTTATGAAGCTCTTTACTATTACTGTGGAAGAAAATTTATGTAATGTTATTTTAATGTTATGCAGTTGAAATTCAGATGAAAGAAATCAGACTAGGTGAACCTGAAGGCCTTCCAGGGACTAAATTGTCCTCTCATGGCAGATAATCCTATAGGCCTAGTAGGACCAGTGTTGGTTGGTCTGATACTGGTGGGTCTGGCTGTGCCACTTCAGGACGTTTGTTCTCACTGTCAAACAGTATGGATCCACAGTAACTAAAGCTAATGAAATGTGGAGGTTTTCTGCTTTTCTGCATTACTTTATATTCAGGAATTGAAGTGCTGTGATCTGTGTCATGGATGAATGCAGATTAATTTGTCAGAATGGCTCAGCTTAAAACTCACAGATCTTAGCTGCAATGGTAAGAGCTGAGGTCTGATATGAAGGAAGCCTAAGGGGATTACAGTCAGTGGACAAAAGCAGCTTTGTCACAAAGATAGTTCATCCAACTCAGTAGCTGTCATCTTTGTCTCTGTAGTCTCACTCAGGCATTGGAGGTGCTCCCACTTTAGGACTAGTCTGTCTACAGACTCTGAGACTTCTGATGTTTCTTTAAAAGTACAGTAGTTCTGCTTGGCCTGAGTGTCTGATGGCTATAAAACCCTGTCAAGGAGATGTATGTGACTGCCCATTTAAGCAATTCATAATATGTGTGAGTAGCCAGGATCCACCTTCTGCCTTTGTGACTGAGCTAATCCCAATGCTGTCTGGCTTGTCAGCCCTTCTGAGTGCAGATGGAATTTCCCTTCTGCTACACAGAGCTGTAAGGATACTGCTGATACTCTGCAGACATATTTGCATGCATGTCTGTGTATTTCATGTTAACTCCAAGTCTACATGTTTTGTGTGTTCTGGCCTCTGTAGGACAAGTGCTGGTGTTCCTGGACAGTCACTGTGAGGTGAATGAGATGTGGCTGCAACCTCTGCTGACTCCAATCAAAGAAGACCGCAGGACCGTGGTGTGCCCTGTGATTGACATAATCAGTGCTGACACACTTACCTACAGCTCTTCCCCTGTTGTGCGTGGAGGATTTAATTGGGGCCTGCACTTTAAGTGGGATCTTGTTCCTTTGTCAGAGCTTGAAGGACCTGAGGGAGCAACTGCTCCAATCAAGTAAGGCTTCTCCTATGTGTGTGCAGCAGGCAGCTCTGTGTGATGTACGGGTGATGGGGAGCACTCCTTCGGCACTGTGGAATGTATTTGGGCACACAGCTCTGAAAGCAGATGCCTGTCCTATCAAGTATTTCCCTTACTTACGTTGCCCAGAAGTACCCTTTCAGAGAGAAAGGCAGCAGCATATTAGACGGCAGCTTTTCTTAATGACACGAGTCTTAAAGAGCTTACGCTCTATTAACGGTGAAATTATCGGACAGATTGAAACTATGCATCCATATTTAATTCCAGTCTTGATTGTGATTCTAATAGCAATCTTTTCTCTAGTAGTTGCCTGACTATCCCACTAGAGCCCATAGGCTCTAGGCTTCCTGTAGTGAAGTGCCAAAGAATTGCTAAATTGGAAAAATGAATTTTTGTGGTTATATGATAATTCATAACTGATGGGAGAAGATGCAGTATTTGGTGATCTATTTCAGTGTTTTTTCTATTTAGATTTCATTTGTTTTCATCTTGTTTGAGGAAAAAGTTTAATGCTTAAAACATTAATTTTGCCCTAAATGTGAATAGGGAGCCAACATAGTCTTAAAATCTTTATTCTATTTGAAACCTTCCTCAGCTTACTTGGGGTAGACCTGAGGATTAGTTATCACTGTTTGATGTTGCTACCATCCTTCAACTTACTTTTAGGAAAAACTCCTCTGGAATTTTATACTTAATGGTACTCTCATTGTTGAGGGAGATCATTTTCTGAGTATGGAAAGGACTTCTCATACTTAGAGGCCTCTGCCTACTTTGAAAGAAAAGCCAGAATCCTATTTAACCTTTGAAAATGTCTTTCTATTGAATGCGAAGTTGTGTGTTTTATGACCTGAAGAGCTCTATAAGGAAATATTTTGATGTCAGGGCTGGAAAAAATGAGGTTTTTATGGAAGACTACCATTCTAGTAATGTACAGAAAACTGAGAAACTCCAGTGAGAACATCTATGCAAGTACAGAAACTCCAGTACTTATCAGTGACTTTACCAACTGCCCATGGTGTTGAAGATGAAACAGTGCTGCTCCTAGTACTTGAGTTGTCTGTGATAGAGTATCGTGTCTTTTAGCAGCTTTCTTAGCTTGTATGACTTATGCAAAAGAAAGCCAAAATTTAACTGGGATATTTCTTGATCTGATTTTAATATGTCCTCTGGATTCTGCTCTTTTTCTGCTGTACAGATCCCTCCTGTAAGAGGGAGATGAGCACATTGTTTTAAGTATACACATAGAGCGTAGGAATAAGATTTATCTTTACCTGTAAGGTGGCTCTTAATTTTCAATTTAGAAAACTAAATGGACTTCAAATGTGCCTGGGTTTTTGCTACTTTGAGTGAAGAGGCAGGCACTTTGTTTCTCTGTCCTTCTTCCTTGAGTTTGTTACGTGCAGAAATATGGTTTATAAGTACGTCAGTAGTGAAAGATCACATGGAGAGACTGTGGAACTGAAGTCCTGTGGAAGTTAGAAATCATCAGATAAAAATTGTTTCCTGTAGGTCTAAATGCAAGCTTTTTAACTGACTCAGCTGAAATCACACATCTTGTTTAAAATATTGACCAGCTTTCCCTGCTGTATTTCAGGTCACCTACCATGGCTGGAGGCCTGTTTGCCATGGATCGTGAGTACTTCAATGAGCTTGGACAGTATGACAGTGGCATGGACATCTGGGGAGGAGAAAATCTGGAAATATCTTTTCGGGTACTTTCTCTTTTATGTGTGTTGGAGTGTGAGCCTCAGTGTCTGGCTTCTTCTCTTCCCTCCCTATGGTATCTTTAGCACTGAAATAGCTGTTTGCCACACAAACCAGTGCTTTTATTCCTAGGAGGGATGCCTCTAGCACACTAACTTTTATAATAAATTTCAGGCCAAGTTTTAATGGGAAAATTAAGAAGAATTTTGAGCTCATACTTTATCTTTTGGTTATATTTTTCTTGTCTAAACTTTTAATAACACTGGAAATAAATCACTGGAACTAATATTAGAAATGCACAGAAAAGAGTAATTTACAGTTTATAAAGCACTTAAAGAATTCTGCAAATAGGTTAAAAAGAATATATGTGGCTAACAGCAGCATAGGTAATATGTAAACTTATTTCCTTAGCTTGTGCTGCTTTTTAAACTCCATTTTGAGGGCACGGGGATTTAAAATTTCTTTTACAAGTGAGTTAAGTAGAAGCGTTGCTTTGGTTGGAAGAATATTAAGAAAGTTGTTAGTAAGAGACTCGAAAGTAATGCTTCATTGGGTTTTGCTGTCTTTTCTCCTCTTCACTGTCACTCCCCTGAAAGAAAACAGCTTTTTGTACTCAATGCCATGTTTTCATTCTTTGCCTCTGTGATGTGGATTCATCAGCAAATGTGATGAAGATCTGATCAAAAATGAGACGCTACCGTGGGGAGTACTAAAGGGGGATAAAAAAGGAAAGCTAAAACAATAATACTAACTCCAAACCAAGAACAAACAAAGAACCACTAAGCACATACTCACAAACTTTGCAGAATTCTGACAAATTGAGTTATTAGAGAAATTGAGATTGGAATTAAAAAATAAATAAATAAATTTGTAAGTTTGAGTTAATTTACAGTGTTGCGTGTGGAATATCTTCCATGTTTTCAGTACAGAGTATAGTAGGGTATGGAGTAAGAGGAAAACTAATTGTTAATGAGTAATATATGCTGTTCCACTTATAAAGGGCTTTGAAACAGTGTATATTTAAAGAGGTTTAAAAGGTCTGGAAGCTTTGTCTCCCTTGGGAAGAGCTGAGAAGGGAATAATAAAAATTAATCTTTATCCAGACAGATTTTTAGAAGTGACGTGATCATAAACAATCCTCTTGATGATATTGAGTGATCTACTTGTACGTCGTTTGTTGTGGAGGTGTGGAGATGTAATTCTCAAATCAGTTTTCTTAATCTATAAAATAAATCCCAGACCAAACATTTCAGAATTTTTTTAATCATGAGAAGGTAGGATTTTGGATCAGCATACTACTTGTTTAGTGAAAGCCATGATGTTGTGAGTGGAAGAAGTGATGATAGGACCCAGACGTTTCTTTCTCTAACCTGAAGGTGTAATAATTTCTCATCAGAAAGCCTGGCGTGTAGAACAACACTGACACCTAATTCTGTCACCTTGCACATAAACCTACTGAAGTATCTCTTGAAGCTGAAGAAATAATGATCCTTGTCAATATTTGTATGGTGAGCTGTGCTCTGCTTTTCTACGGACAGATTTGGATGTGTGGGGGTCGACTTCTGATCATTCCCTGCTCCAGAGTGGGGCACATTTTCCGTAAGAGACGTCCCTATGGCTCACCAGGGGGACAGGACACTATGGCTCATAATTCATTGAGGCTGGCACATGTGTGGATGGATGATTATAAGGTAAGAGACATTTCCAGGGCATGGAATAGTTATTACTGGCTTGTGTGTCTAAAGGCTGTGTCACAATGAGCTCTCTTGGTGTCTCTAGTAGGGTCTTGCTTCTGTATTCTGATTTCCTAATGTTTATTTTGGTATGAATTCCTAAACCGTAAGCTTGTGGTTTTGCTGCTGAGTGTTGAAATTTCACTCCTGTTGCTGCTACTGCTTGCAGGGGGTTCCATGTTATGGCTTTTTAATGAAGTAAAAGATGTAAGCTCAGCATTGTTTTGTGTCCCAGTCACTAGCATGTGGGAGCTGGATGCCTTCAGGTAGTTTCCATGTTGGTGAGACGGAGGTTCTGTTGGTTGTTTGCTTTTTGTTACAATTAACAGTCTGACTCTTTGTCTAGCCCTGGAAGGCCTGTCAGGATTCACTTCTGGATTCACGGGCAAGAGTATTTATTCCTTGTCTTCAGGCCTGGCACAGATGCTTTTAAAAATAGATTGGGTCTATTGCGTGAAGCCTTCATCTCTGCTGTACTTAAGGGCACTTTACCTTGTGGAGGTGTAGGATTTGTTTTATTGCCAGCTCCAGTGGTCCCTATAATCTCTGAAGAAGACATTTTCTTAACTTATATTCCTTAAAGTTTTATGTTTCATAGCCCATCCTTTATCTTGATACTCTGTCACTTTGAGCAATCTATTAGGAGTCATTAATTTTTATCTCCAGTCTCCATCTTTATAATGCATTGGTAGACTTGATCCATCACTTCCCCTTTCATTGGTGTCTGGGCACAGTAGTTTGTGATTAATGATGTTGTTTTTCTGCAGCTTGGAGTTGATTCTTTGTTATTTCTGTCTAATACTGCTTTGTCCAAAGAGAACTCATACTGCTGATTGTAGCAGTCTCTTATCACAGTTATGTTCTAGCCTTTTCCAGCTGTTTGTAATCGAATTCCATAATAGTGGCCAGAGACTGTCATTATGACAGATTTATGGATGGAATGCAAGCTTGCAGATATTTTTATCTGTTGAAGTAATTGCAGGAGAATAGAGCAAAGAGAAGACTGAGAGGACTGTTTTGCAGATGTGGGCAACATTCAATAAGTAAAACTACATAATGGAAAGCAAACAACAAAGTGTGAATTTTGGTTTTGGTGGTGGTTAAAAAGATCTGAGTTCATGTATACAATGGAAATAAAAATCCAGAAGAGGTAGGATATTAAAACTTGAACTTTAACCAGAAAAGAGGCAATTAAAATAGCAGAGCTACTTTTTCTAAGCAGGCCTATTTCTGATGACAAGGTCTGACCTATCTTCACACTTCCTTTGAGATGTCCAACATTCCCCTGCTTTTTAATGTTTCCTTTTCCTCTGCTTTTAAAAGAGCAGTGATGCATCAGTTTCATCCACATGCTCAAGGTCTTGATAAGGACAGATGTGCAATCTGTTTTGAGCTGAGTTTGCTGTCTCTGTACCAGAGATGGCACTAAGTAATTCAAAACTTGTTAGCAAAGTCCAGCTGTCTGGTGGAGATTAATACAACAGAATATCACAGCTCAGTGCCCTGAAAACTGATTTTTAAATAATATCTGCTAAACTGGTTGATGTGCAGATGAGCTCTTCTGTGAGCTCTGTAAATCTAGGTGGAAGTAAGGACTCTGTGAGTGAACTTCTCTCACTTTGGTAATGATATCGATGAACGTAATAGTCTGGAATGAAACTTGGAGAGCTCTGTAAGCAGGAGGAAGTTAAAAATCACTAATCTGTAGTTATTCTCCTCTCCTCCCCTTCCCTCAACCTTTTTCCCCTAACTACAGGAGCAGTATTTTGCTTTGAGACCTGAGCTAAGGACGAGGAGCTATGGAAATATAACTGATCGCGTAGAACTGAGAAGAAGATTGAACTGCAAGTCATTCAAGTGGTATTTAGATAATATCTATCCTGAGATGCAAGTATCTGGGCCCAATGCCAAAGCTCCACAGCCAGTTTTTATTAATAGAGCACAAAAACGACCAAAAATAATCCAGCGTGGAAGGGTAAGAAGCTTTCTTAAAAAGAAAAAAAAAAAAGAGGCCTGTCTTCAGAGATTTTTTTTTTTTCTGAAAGATATCTACATGAACAGATTTGAGAATCATAGTTCTTGTTCTGCAATGAACTCCCTTGGAAATAACCTTTTACTGTGCTATTTTGTCTGCACGTGGATTATGACTAGCCCATGCCTGCCTATCTCAGTAACTGGAAGCATCAGGTAGAGATGTAGTGTGTTCCACGAGGCAGTGCAGCCTGCAGTGAATAGGTACTGACAGTTACTGGTGCTGCAAGAGGATTCTGGAGGCCCAGAGCTCATGGGAAACCTACTGACATTATTACTTTTTGTTTAGAAGAGGCTGCCTAGGATGCCACAACTTATGCAGTGCTTTTATAATTGAATCTGTCAAGTTGTAGAGTTATTTATTAGGGCACACAGGCATATTCTCCCCAGCTGCAACCGATACAATGAGCTCATGATGTTATTCTGTTTTTCATGCTAATCAGACTTGATTTCCCCTTATGAAATTAATGGCTTTCTAGTGCATTCAGAGGTTTAAGGATTTGGGGGACACTAGAGGCAGCTGGGAGAAGAAGTCTTCCTAACAATGATTTTTTTAATTTTCATAGTTTAAACTGAAGAAAAAACTTTGCATCTTTTGAGATGGGGGGAGTCAAGAGACAGAAAAAATGCAATTCCTCAGCTTGATTCTTCAGGGCTCCAGGATTATACCCAGCATTGTGTCAGCTCTGAGCTCTGGCTCTGGCTCTACTTATACAAAGTAGTTCCACATGCCTACGAGGAACAGAACGATCAGCCAATGTCACCACTGTGTACCATGCTCCTCAGGATTTGGGATAAATCACTCCAAGTCCCAGTTTATTCTCAAAACGGGTAGAGCCAGAGATAAATGCTGGCTTGACAGCTGGGAAGAGATGTAATGATCACAGATCGTGATGGTTCCTAACAGTGTTATCAAATGCTGATCATCATAGCCAATAAAACAAGGGAGGAAAAAAAAAACCTCTTAGAGCTGTATGGTTTGAAAGCCTACTGGTGAGTGAGGAGCAATAGAAATTAAACCACTCCTAGAAGTCTCTGGAGTGTGAGGAAATGTTACTTAGAAGCTTTTGTGTAATTTGTTTCAGATGTGTACAGGGAACAGGAGAGGCACGGTGCTCTTGGGGAGGCTGCTGATGTCTTGGGACAGCTATTCCAGAAACTGTATTTAGAGAAGAACATTACTTGGTCTTTGTGCTCTCTAATTTTTGATATTGTGTGATGGAGGGGTTTGTTCTTCTTATTACTGGAAGTGTCTTGGTTTGTGAAAGTCTGTGGAATCAATACAAATGCCAAGGCGTCTGCGTTCATAATGAAACACAACTAGCTCGTTAGCTAGTTCAGGACAGCAAATTTTTGTTCTACATCCAGCTCCAGATTGGCTGTAATTATCTTTAGTGCTTGTGGCAGATCTGTTGCCCTGCCACCTCCCACACATGCGCTGTGGGACAAAATCAGGTTGAACTGGAATGGGCATTTAAGGAGTACTTCAACTTTATCCTTCTTACCTCATCTGTCCTTAAAATAGCAGCTGACTTTTCAGTTGAGTGAGTGCTTTTGAGGATCAATTTGCAAACAAATGATTTCAGAGATTGTTTAAGAACTTCCTTTTATCAAAAGCTTTGACCTATTTTGTGGAGAAATGCTGTGGGAGGGGACTTCTTTGAAGTGAAACTGCTGTAGAATGCCACAGATCTGTTTAGCTGATGGGACTGTAGGCTTTTATGGGGAGTGAGGAAGGAGAAGAAACTTGTGCTGAGCCAAGTTGTGTGTATTACACTTGTACCACTCAGAGGAAAGAATTAATATAAGTGGGAAGCAAAATGGAACTAGAAAATGCTGTCTTTTTCTCCAAATTAATCTGAAAAACAAAATGGTATTTTAAAAGGGAGGGAGAGTTTTCTGTTGCTTTTGTTTCTGAGCACACAGAGTGATTCCAAAGTATTACCATATGTCCCCTTTGGTAGGAAATGTTTGTTGTTTACCCTGTTCATCAAACTGTTTTCCTTTTGTAGTTGTATCACCTTCAAACCAACAAATGCCTGGTTGCCCAGGGCCACCCAAGTCAGAAAGGCGGCCTGGTAGTGATTCGGGAGTGTGACTACAATGATCAAAACCAGGTATGATATTTTGAATGGTGAACCACATTGCTAATGTGCTTTCCTGCTGGCAAAACGCCCTGGTATAACATCTCATCAGCAAGCAGACTGATTCCAGAGTATTGTTCAAAATACAAGGCTGGCAGAGGAGGCTGCGGAGCTTAATGCTCTACCTACTGAGTGCTGGATGTTATAATCTCCTGTTTTTGTGGCCTGAGTCTCTGCATGTGGCTGGAGACTGTCCTCAAGTAGCTCCTGAGGGGTTCATAATTTGCTGATTAACACTTCAGGATCTGTAGAAGCTCTTCTAGTCAGTTCCTCATACTGAGATTCACAGCAGCCTTTTCCTGGCCCACTGTTCTTTATGTACTGGAATGAATTAATGATTTGTTGCTGATATTAAATAGAAGGAACTCTAGGTAACTTAGAAAGTTCTTTGGCTGCAAGTGAACTGCAGATCTGGGACTTAATTGGGAATGAATGTGAGCATCTAATGATAGTTTTTTGTATTGTTACATGAAGCCTCTGCTCTTCCACTTCTTTCTGATAACAGGAATTCAAGACTTGAGGTGAGGGCAAAACCTCCAGGGTTGGGACAGCCTTCCCTAATGCTTTAGAGACTTTTATCCAGTTAAGATCTGTATTGAGTGCATTACAGTTTAGAAGCACACAGGTCTAAAAACTAAATCTCATCTGAGGAGAGAAGCAGTCAAAGACATGAAATAAATGGAATGGTAGAATCACCAAGGTTGGAAAAAACCTCCAAGGTATCTGGTCTAACTGTCCACTTACCACCAATATTTCCCCACAGAACCATGTCCCTTAGTACAACAGATGATGTGGATGTTATCCACAGTAAGAACAGATGGGTTTCCATTCTGTTCCTCTTCATTGCTGTGGTGTTTCCAATGGTATGTTGCCAAATGGTTGGAGGAGAAAGCCTAGTGTTTTTCCTTTTTATCAAAGCAGTCTTCTGATTTTTCTCCTAGAGACAGAAAACTGAAGTTAGCCTCTTGTTGTTTTTCTTTTGAGAGAAATGAACAATCTAAGCATTCATTTCTGTTTCTTGTATTTCTGTTTCTTGTTAATCTTGTTTACTAGTGGTAAATAAGCAACTAGTCCTCACAGGGGAAAAAAAACAACCTGGCTGTACTGTCATCTTTCACAATGATTTTGTTCTCCAGTCAAGTATGCTAACCAACACTATGATTTCTGCTGTTATATTTGTTTCATTCTACTAACAATTCCCAAGAGTACACATCAGCTTTTTCTTTTGTCTTCTGAATGCTCTTGCTCTAGGTACATGAGAACAATGTGAAGAAAGAGGGCATGGAACAACTTAAGCTTATAAAACATGGCAAGAAACTTGCTGAGTATTAGAAGGTTTTGACCTTTTCTGCTGGTATTAGCAGAAAATGACCAGATCTGTATTTTGTTCTAGTGGTGTCTGTTCCATCTATACCCTTATTCTTGATAAGGGAGCCTGTGTTGGGTCTGGTGAAAGTGGTCTGGAATAAGTTAACTCTGTCTCTCTTTCCAGGCTACTTTTACCACATGAATACATAGCAGTCTCAGTAAGTTGAAGGAACAAAGTGAACTTTACCCAGGAAAACGTGTAAAGATTTGGGAAACAACACTGTCCTTCTTGAGACTCAGAGTGCAGTACTTCTAGCTGGAAAATGGTCTTCTGCATAATTTGTAGTTAAAATGGTACAAGTAGAACAAAGATCAGGGATAGAAAGCATGAAGTAACAGAAGCTGAGAAGCAGAAACACAGTGTGAATTGTGTGAATTTGTCAAGCAGAAGGGTAACATGGAATGAGCATTCTGTAGTTGAGGAGTGGTTGTGTGGAGGAGATGCCAAGGCAAATGAAGTGAGCTCTTCAGCTCAAAGTCAGCACTACATGACCTCTTTCCGTAAACAAAACTGGGAATGCACAAAGTAGTGCACAGCATGCAACTTGGGTGGTGAAGGAGGCCTGGAGACATTAAAGGCTTCAAAATGTCAGACATCCATCTCCATCTTTCATGATGAAATGCAGAAGTAGAAAACAAACAAAAGCCAACGAACAAAAACAAGCAAAAAATATCCAGTCCTCAGTGTTGTGGATTCTACCCAAAGCCATTGAGTCGAGGTTAATCAGATGGCAATTACACAACAAGGATGCTGAAGGTCTTTGTGATAGATGCCCCAAAAGGAAGAGTAGAAGCTGCTGTCAAACTTGTAAGAGGGGCATCAAAGGCCACTAATGAAGATTTGGGAACAAAGCATAGAAGCCAACAGGAGTCTAACTAGTGGGAATGTTTGTGACCTGGATTTGGTTTGTTGTGTATATAATCCCTGTTTGACTTGAAGCATTCAAGTCAGGAAGAAGACAAATTCCTCTTGCAAAAAATCAATTCTACTGAGTTACGCATCTTCTCTTGGTATCACCTCTTTGTGCATTTGCTTCATTTCAGTAGTTTAAGCTTTCTTCAGTTTAGCAATGTGTTAAGCTTTAAACTTGTTTGCTGTCGAGGTGGGATCAGCTGGTGGGTGTCTGTGCTCAACCACATGGGATGTGGGAGGTCACGAAGAGCTCTGCTAACCTCTTGTAGCACTCCAGCAATGTAAACACATGCACCTCTGACTCTTGAACAGTTTGTAGAGGGGTGTGTTTCCTAAAGTGCTACTGTTCTGTAAGATTCCCTAAATCTCTGCATTGTGGGTGTTTGCTTTTCTGATATGCCTGTCTGGAGTGAGCATGGAGGACTGTGAGCTCCTTCCTATACGAAGTGTTTTCCTCAACCCATTGAAGAACATGTTCCCACAGTCCCTCTTCAAAACATCAGCCACGCACTGAAATGTGAAAGGGACCACACATAGGCATTAGGGCCACCTTCAGCAGGGCCTCTCCTGGATAGCTGCAGCTTCAAGTCATGATTACAACCCCTGTGCTTTGCTGTTTCTGCTGAGTCTCACAAATTATTTGGTGCTGTGATGTCATCATCAGCCACAAGAGGCATTACCTGCAGGGTCTGCATGCAGCTGTGATTATTGCAGTCACTTGGCACAGCTCGTCCTCACGCTGAGGTGGCTTCTTGGTGCTCTTCAGCTCAGTTTTTGTCATTTAAAAGTTTTCTGATGGGATAATGCACTGCTGCCAATGTAAGCAACAGATGGCAGCTGCTCAGAGTGCTGGAATGCCTCTCCTGGCAGCAGAGCTCACAGCAGTGATGGTGCCACGGGGAGGGCTTTCTGTAGTAGCTGCTGGCTTGCATTTTTTTGGAGTGAAGTTGTTCAGTGCATTCCTAATGCAGCTTACAGATGCAGTGATTACACATCCACGGAGCTTTGCCAGTTGCCCCCTGTGCCTTCTGCTATGCATTGCTGCACTCCAAAAGCTGAAGTATAGACTGATGCCTCTGTACAGCAGGTTCCTGGGTTTCTTCTTCCCAGGTGTGGTGCTGGGTTTTGTTGTAGTTCACCCAAAGTCTGATGTGTTCGAGTCCTCTTGGCCGGAGGAAGTGGCAGTGTGGGGCCATCCGCTTTCTCTTGGGTGCCATTCCATCCCTGTCCTCACTCAGATTTCCCCAGAAGCACTTCAGCTGCCTGTGATTCATTTGCATTGATTGTGCTGTAAGCATCATTTAATCTTTTAATGGAATAAAGTCAGTAACACAGCCCCTGTGCATCTTCATTATGACTGAAATAAATAAATGCTCGAGAAGAATCTGTGGGTTCTGCATGGTCAGTGAGGGCTGTGTGTCATCCATCCATGTGTCAGCAGAGAGGTGCTGAATGCCACTCAGAGTGCATGAAGGTCTTCAGTTATATAATGGAGTGGCTTTGCCTTCCCTGTGCTGGTGTCTGATACCACTCAGCATGTTTACAGTGATACTTAAAGCACTGCTTCTCCTAACTGCATCCCTTGTTTTTTCTCCTTCCTTTGTTCTCTGCCCCAAGCACATAATCGGTTTGAGATGAGTTTGGGCTGTGTTGTGTCAGCCTCTCTGGAAGAAGAATTGCTGCTCTCTCAGCTGTTGTGTTCTTTGCTGTTCCTCCCCACTTGCAGCTATTCTGTGCCCCATGGGGGTGCAGGGCCCTGCTGTGTGCTTGGAGGAGCAGAGCTGGATGTGCTCCCCGTATCTGCCCTTCCCCGCAGAGCTCTGCTTTTCACATGCTTTCTCCTCCTTCCCCTGCATCTCTTTCAGGCTGCCAAATATCTTCTGTGCCACAGCAGTGAGGACGAATGGACAGCTTGTGCTGCTTGGAGTCAGGGGTGGCAGCAGAGGAGGTCCCCACGCAGCATTGGGATGTCTGCTCAGCACCACAGCCTGCTCAGTTCACTCTGCAACTCACATCTTTTCTATCTCATCCTTCAGGTGTGGGTTTACAACGAAGACCACGAGCTGATTTTAAACAACCTCCTGTGTTTGGATGTGTCAGAAACTCGCTCGTCCGACCCTCCTCGCCTCATGAAGTGCCACGGCTCGGGCGGCTCGCAGCAGTGGAGCTTTGGGGTGAGTGCACGTGGCTTGTGACTTACAGGGCTTTTAAGTGACAGTGGCACACGTGGGATGTAGGGCTGAGTGTCATTATGGCCAAACTTCCCAAGCCCACAGCCTGTGCAAAGTGTTGTCAGGGGACAATAAATTACAGTCCAGTAGTACCTGGACTTCAACAGGCTTCAGAAATTGTGCAGCTAAATGCAGCTGTAAGGGCACTGAGTGGCCTGGAGAAGCACTGGATGTTCTTGCTGTGTTCTCCTGCTTCCCTGCAGCGTGCTGGAGGGGGTGGTAAAAGCCATTCCCCATCTGATGAAGAGGCTCTGGTAGCTGCAGAAGCCAAACTGGGTCCCTGTAAAGATACGTGAGCCTTTGTTCCAAGGTCTGATCGTAGTTGCAGGGTGTGCTGGCTGCTTGTTGTGGCTGTGGGTGCGGTGTGCCAGGGCCTTCCTCAGGAGGGAGCATCCCCTTCCCCATCTTCCCCCCGCGCATCAGTTCCAGCTCCAGTTTGCCAGCGAAGCAGAAATTGAAGTAAAGAAACCATTTGTCTCTCTTCTCTAGAAAAACAACCGCCTCTACCAGGTCTCGGTGGGGCAGTGCATGAAGGTGGCGGACCCTCTCAGCCACAAAGGCTACGTGGCCATGGCCATCTGCGACGGGTCCCTCCCTCAGCAGTGGCACTTCGAGAGCTGAGGCGGCGAACCAAGAGGTGCAGAGCCGGGCCCGGCTTCCCCTGCAGCCGCCGTGAGCGCGGTGAGGAGCGCGGGGAGCCCGGGGCTGCAGCGGCGGTTCCCTGGGTTGGCCGGGATTCTGGGACTGGTTTCCAGGAAGAGAAATTAATTACTAGAGCAACGTGATTGGAAAGGTGAGGTTTTGAGCTTCGTGGCTCTCCGGCACGGCACGGCAGCGCTCATGGCTGAGTATTCCGCGTGCGGCCCTGCGGTAATTCGCGTGGTGGGTTTTGGTGTTGTTTTTTTTTTTTTTTAGTATGGTTTTACTGGTGAAATTATTTTACTTTACCCGGAAAGTATTTTTTATTCCCTTTTATCTTCTGGAAACGGTCATTTGTAATATTTAAGAAAGTTCTCTTCATTTACAATGTCAGGACGTCTCACGTCGCTGGACTCCTTAGCTGTCGTTGTCACCTCCTATTTAAAACAAAGTCGCTATTACAAAGTCTATTTTGATGAGTCACGAGGTAGCTGCGTATAAAATAAAGTATCTGTTTTTTATGACCCCCTCTGGCTGTACTCCTTGTAGCCACCAGCAGCACAAGCAGCGATGCGGCTCTTCCCTCGGTGCCATCCTTTCGTCACAGCCCTTCCACCTCCTGCGAGGGTCGAGGGGAAGTTGTGTGCTGGGGTTTTGTTTCCCTGTGTCTGCTTCCCCTCCTGGGGAGGGTTTGTTTCAGCACGGGGTGCTGTGCTTTCAACCCCAGCTTCAGCCCCTCTTCAGTGCGTGGGTACGGCTGTGGAAGGCAAGAGCTGTTCAGCACGCGTCGTGGTGCAGCAGGGCTCAGTCACAATCAATGGGCTGCAGTGGGTTTCCCTCCAGGTAAAGCGTCGCTCTGTAAGCTGGGTGCCACAGCCACCCCTCACCCTCTGCATCGCGGTTATTTATCTGTGAAGGCCCCGGGGGTGCAGAGGAGCGGAGCGTGGCGGTGGAAGGGCACAGAGAGCCCCATGAAAACAGGAGGGGACCACCGATAGATGTAAAATATTTTTATTTGTAAATGCTGATCTTCTAAATCTCCACAAATTCCAAAACCCATAACACTCTGTATACTTCAAAAAAAGTCTTTTTTTTTCTTTTTTTTTTTTCTGTGACGTTTTTCTTTTTTTTTTCCCTTTTTTTTTTTTTTTTTTGCCAACATTAGATACTATCATACAGAACAGAAAAAAACCTGTAGGACAAATACTGGTAGGATGGCGGAATATTGTACAAGAGAAGAAAAATATTCAAGAACCAATTTCATACAGCTATTTATCAAGAGAAAAATATATACAATTGATTTATTCTGTAAGATAAAAATACATCATGCCATATACATTACAAGTTCAGAACTGTAGCACTGAATATACCAACAGGGTACAGTCCACTTTCATTGTGCACACGAAAAAAAAAAAAAAAGAAAAAAAAAAAAAGGAACTTCATTTTTCTCTTTATATTTAGTCTGTGAAGTGTCAGTACCAGGATTTTAAGTACAAAATAAAAGCTAACCTGCTTCCGAACGCTGATTCCATTTCTACGAGCAAACACAAAACAGTGTTTTATTTTATCCTTTTTTTTTTATATATTTTTTTTTCGATTTTTTTTTTCTTCTGATTTTTATTTTATCTTAAAAGAAATGTAAACAGAAACAATCCGTACAAACACATCTTTAAATTACACCGCCCCCACCGTCCTGCAGCCTCGTCTCCGCGCTCCTCGTCCGCGTGCTCCGCTCCCCCTCCTCGGGACTGCTTTTTGCTGAAGGAGAACCCCAACGTTCAGCTCTCTGTTTCTCGTGGGTGGCTGCGAGCAGTTCTTCACAGTTATCACAAATTTGAAGCACAAAAAAAAAAAAACAAAACAAAAAAACCAAAAAACCCAAACCTGACTGAATGAATAGGGATGCCACAATATAATACAAAGGGCTCGGCGTTACCCCCGCTGTCTCCACAAGGTGGAGACAAATCTGCTGAGACCGCGTGGAAATAAAAACAAACCAACAGAACCCTCCCAAAGCAACAGAAACCGCTCCGACCGTGGAGATTTTGGTTATGCCGTCATCGCAATCGTGTGTGTGTGTGTGTGTGAGTACACAGATCATATTGGAACATCCCTATGACACTGTAAGAAGCACCCGAACTGCTGCGGCGTCTGCTAGCATTTGGTCAATAACTATTTTTTTATACGGCTTTTCTTTTTTTTTTCCTTTTCTCTTTTTTTTTTTCTCAAAATATTTACACGTCTGTACAAAGTAACAGAGTCCGTTAGTTCTGCAGTAACAGCAGCAGCGTGGCTTTCTTCTAACTTTCTTTTTAAAAATAGCTTCATTCACTTCTTCAATAATAAATACAAAAAGGTTCTCTTATTTTACAGAAATCAAAAACTACAATAAACTGACTCATGGAATCAAGTATTTAAATGTATTTTAGTGCAAGTTATTTTTCCCTTAGCTCTATCCCTAAGGAAGTCGTTTCAGTACATTCCTTGTTCAGTGGTGTCTACTTTTTTATTTAAAATTTTTCTTTAATTAGAGGGCCTGCCCCTTTATCAAATAAGGCTGTGGCCAGCACTTTGGACTTCTCCCTTTCGCTGGTGATTTCAGTCTTACATTCATAAATGCCCACCTGCGCGCCGCAGGTCAGCCCCCGGTTCTTTGCCCAAGTTCAACAGTTTCTCCTTAGTGAGCTCAAAAACAAAAGTGCTGGACCGTTCTGTTAACTCAGTTTAAGCTCCGTGTGGCTGGAAGCTCAGCTTCGGGTGACGCCGGCTTGCTTCTGCTGCTCGTTTTGTGGGGTTTCTTTTGTTTTCCTTTTGAGATACTCGAGTAGAAATCCGTACTTCCAGAAGTGATTTTCAATTATTTTTTTTTCCCTTCAAAAAGGCAACGATTTTCTGTCGACAGAATCAAAAGGTGAATCACTTCCTCCTTGGGACAAGCAACCCTCAAAAGACAGCAAGGAATGCATTCTAGTTCATCCATTTTCGGCAGTTTACAGCTCCACAGTGACATGGAATCTTGTGCTGGTCGTCTTCAAAATCAAACTTATAGTCATAGCAAAGCTGGAAGAAGATTCGGGAGAATGGTTATAAGAGAATGGGATTTCACCACACCTTTCCTTGTCCCTACAGTAAAGTACACCAGCGTTCCTGGTAGGAACAGGCAAGAGTTAAAGTGAAAAAGGGGAAGGGCAATGTCACCCCCACCTCCACACCATGAGCAGTGCTGGAGGTGGTGGGAATCGGGGCAGTATATAGAACTGAACAGAGGTGGCAGCAGTGGGGTAAAGCAGGATGAGACAGCCGTACCTCCTCCCCTTTCTGGATCCTCCTGCTGGAGCTAATGATAATTTTGTGTCCTCTCTCAAAAGTGACCACCTCCGCCACGCAGTTGGGGGCACACGAGTGGTTGATGTACCTGCGAACACAGAGCATTTCAAAGAGGTGACCCCGATGGAAAACGCAGCGCTGGGGGCAAACGTGAGCCAAGGAGGGGTAGAGCTAACGAAAACAACGCGGCCGCTCCAGCGGGACGGGCTGCGGGTGCAGCGTTCCGACCCACACAACTCTGTGCCAAAAGGCACCGAGAAAGCAGAAATGCAGCCCCAGCACGGGGATGGGGAGAGCTTTGGAGGATGGGGGCAGGGCTGTCCCCAGAGCCACTCACCTTGCGGGACCTCCCGTCAGGGTAGCATCGATGACGTGGTCGTTGTCGATGCGGAACATGTACACCCCGCGGTTCTGAAACACAGAATGGGAAGAAAGAGCCGTGTAGGTTTTAAGAAGTCATCCGTGGCTGAAACAGCAGCACTGTGGGTTATCAACTCCACGAGTTTCTCTGTGGCCGTACCCACTGCCTCGCTACGGAAAGGGACTCACGCACTTCGTCTCATGGCGGAGCACTGCCACTGCCCTCACTCTTAACAAGGGAACAAGTGGGCTGTTGGACTCTATCTGTCCAAGTGATGTTTCTTTCCAACACAGCACATCTCTGTGGAAGTTCTCTCTTTGTCCTCCAGGAAACAGAATGCAGATTACCTGGCCGTGGTGCTGTGAGACGAACTGAACATCTAAGTACCCCGGTAACAAACCCTGCGGACACCTCTGGCTGTCCTTGTTAGCCTGCAACAAGTGTTCTTACAGCACTTAAAGCACCGCAGAACTCAGGGCACCTGACTCCTACACCTGCTGCAGTCATCAAAGAGCATCGTCTGCCTCTGCCCTGACAGGCAGCATTTGTATTGTTTGGAAGGGGAGAGAAACAATGGTGAACAAACACCCCCAGTACCTGAGATTCATAAAGCTTCTCCTTCCTGTTTGCTACCTCATTCCGGATAATGGTTCCGATGTACTCAATGACCATAGTGTGCTTTTCAATGTCTCTAGCAGCATATAAGCCCAGGCCCTACAAAAAAAATCAATACACCGTGAGTTAGAAATTCCTAACAAATGTACACCGACACCGCATTCCTCACAGTGCCCCAAAAACATTCCTGCAGAAAACCATGAGAGAAGAGAACCACCCAGAAAGAAAGCAGCATAGGAAAGCAGCTCGTGTGGTAACAGCGCAGAGAAGGATCCAGGTTTGCAGCAAATATTGAAGATGCAGTAAAACATACTTGGCTGCTGTCTAGGTAAGGAAGCAGGCTTCTCTTACACCTCTTACACCTTATAACTGACTGTGTGAAGATTACAGACACTGAGAGTTAAAGTAGGCCTTCCTAGAATGGAGACACGTAGTAGGAACACAACAGTACAATTAAATCCAATCTAAGATAAATAATAGCAACGTCTGTTTGCAAAAAGACACATTCCAAGGTTTCTGCAAAACAGCCCGAGGAACAAACCCACAATTGCAGAACAATCCCAGGAGCGTATTGCTTTCTGAATGCCAGCAGGTGCTGACTGCCTCCTGCAATTCCACGCTGCCCAGCTTGCTCCGAGCGTGTCACACCTCCACTGTACGTTCATGTAACCATGAGGTTCTATTCACCTTTGCAGAAATACGGTAAAAAAAACCCTGAAATAATGTAACTCATTTTTTTCTGGATGACTGCAATGAATTATTCTTCCGGATATCTACAATACTTAATAGGATATCTTGCTTGGGAGCCTGTGCCGTGATCTGTCGCATTCAAATTACCAAATTTTGAGAAGAGATCTCAAGAATTTCAATTTGAGGATTCGAATTCTGCAATTCCTTCCTTTCATTTCTCGATGTAACGCAAAGATATCCAATAGAAGCACACATTAAAACTGGTACGGGAAGTTCCTAGAACGAAGGCTGACCTGAATGCGAGAGCGAGCCAGATACACGTTGGACTTCCACTCTGTTTTCATTTTCCGGTACTGGGAGGACTTGGAATGGACGAACTGCTTACTGTAAGGCGCGTTCAGCTCCCCCGTGACTGTGCTCTGAAATGACTTCGACGTGCTGGTGCTATTCAAGGTGTGAGGCCTGGAGGAGTTGGGCATGTAACAAGAAAAAATACAAGGAAAACTGAAGATTTCTCTGAAGACAGCCACAACAGCAATGCAAAATTCTTTGAGACGCACACACACTTAAAGCCAGCTAGCAGAGACAACACAGCAACTCCTTCGATTTGGGCATGCACATTCACAGCCAAGGACGACAGGGTTTGTAAGCAGCAGACGAAAGCACAAATAACCCTAAGCAGCCTATAAACCCTGGGCTGTACTATGTGAAATTAAAACAAAATACCTTAACACAAACCTCTTGACATGGGTACTCATTTTAGGCTCGGCACGGGCGCAGCCCGTGGGGTTGATGGCAAGAGGAAGTTCCATTAAGGGGTTTCGGCCATAGCGGAAAGTATAATTCTCACAGGCCTCAACCCCTGGGAGCTGCAAGAAAACACACACAGAGAAAGAAAATCCGAGTAATTATGTGTTAATGGCACGTAACCACATCTTCACTTCTCCTCCTGCTCCACTTCTTGTGTGTGTGTGTGTGTGTGTGTGTGACAGCCAAGACATCGGGGTGCCCAGCGGGGCCGTGCTGGGGAGGACTCACCGACTCCGCGATCCTTGCCACCGCAGACACCGTCAAACCAAAGAGGTCCTCGCCCTTCAGGTAGCCAGGGAACAGCTGCAGCATTTCTGACTCTTTCCTGACCGAAGCAACGGGCTCCAGGATTTTATCCCACACACCTACACAACCACACGGGAGAGGAACGAGGATCAAAACCAGAATCTGTCGTACTGGTTTAGAACTAATGCTTGTAGATTGCTGGAACCAGGATATTGAAAACGTGTTTTGCCATTGGTTTACAAAAGAGAAGTGTTTCAAAAGAGAAATGGAGAAGGGTTTGAGATGTGCTGGGAAACCTTCAGTTCCCCACCAGTGTTACTATATGTTTGTCTTGAGGGAACAGTGGGCTTTCTGAAGTGACAGAAGAGATTCTCCTTAGAAAACCTGCACGAGGTAGGATTTTCTTGAAGCCAGTTATTACAGTCAGCACTTCATTTTATGCAGGCCATTCTGTAGGCTGTGGTTTAACTGGTTAAAACCCAAAGCAACACAGACCACATCCACATGCCATGTCCCTGAGATCTGCCCCATATGCTTATCCTCTCATGTACTGTACTCCTCCTCACCCCATGCTCCCAGCTCTCACAGCGACTTGATCAACTCACTTTATCACCTTTAAACTTCAGCACAACTGATTTGAAGACAACTGTGAAGCAATATCATGTCTTTAACAGTTGCTTTCCATGAAAGGGAACTTGCACTCACACTCGTTACAACTTACCATCAACCCTGAGAGTCCTGTGAACCTGTAACAAATCTCTTCTGTGTAGCTTACAGGGTGTTCTCTGTTAAATGTTTTAACTAAACTAGAAAAGCACCCTGGAGGCTCAGTGCAACCACTACACTGCAATTTCTGAAGCAGAGCAGTGTCTGCAACACTGAAACCTTTATCAGACGCGTGGAAAGTACCAGCAGTAACAAACAGCAAACCCAAGAAGTCAGCACTTGAGACAGATTTTACCTTTTGGCGTTGTGTCAGTAAGAACCAGATCTTCGTGGCCTTGCTCCACAACCTTGATGACAAACAACGGGAGCCCGTCCTTCTCCTCGATGGAACAGAGGTAGCGGCAGCGCCTGTTGGCGTACCTCATGCTCCAGTAGAGCCGGCTGGCCTCGTAGCCCACGGGGAAGAGCGCTTTGGAGGA
Organism: Callipepla californica brunnescens; assembly: GCA_023055505.1. Taxonomy (NCBI): domain Eukaryota; kingdom Metazoa; phylum Chordata; class Aves; order Galliformes; family Odontophoridae; genus Callipepla; species Callipepla californica. Next base: position 5,213,665 of record JALIRH010000006.1, read on the forward strand.
GTGGAAGGCCTGCATCTGCTGTGGGAGCAGCTGACCCACGGCGTGGAAGATCAGGCTCCCCACCCGGAACGTGTGGTCGCGCTCTCCCCGCTGCACGATGCTAGCGATCTGCCGCACCTCGTCGCGCTGCACGTAGACCCTCCTGAAGACCGCGAAGTAACTGAGTTCCTGCTCGTGAGTTCCCTTTGGTTTGTGCATGGGGCAAAGCATGGTCTTGTCTTTAAAAAACATGCATTGTGCTTTAATGGCACAGGTAAAGTGATAAATATTGGTGCACCTTAACCTGTGACAACCGCTGGTGGCGCCCATTTTGTGACAGAACATGCATTTCATTTGCAAGCCTCTCCGCAGGGCTAGTTCCACGTTTATTAAGGCACCAGCTTGTGTCTCGTAGACTTCTGTAGACCAAAGAGCACAGTTCAAATGGACCCAAAGGTCTAAATCCAGGTTAAGAAGCCTCGCTGGTCCATCGGTTAACCCATCACCCTCCTCGTGACAGAAGCAACATTTTCTGTAGTCTTTAGGCACTGGGTCTGGTTTAAGGGTCGTGCCCAATTTCTTCAGAAATTCATCGATTTCTTCTTCACAAGGAGGTTTGAACGATCCTTTAGGAATCACAATCTGAATGCTCCACTTCTTCCACTTCATTCCTTTCCATTTCTTACTCGGAGGCCGGCAGTCATCAAGACTGCTGTGTATTGCTTTTAATTTAGGTTTTAGTTTCACCGTTACCTTAAGCTCATCCGGTTTCGCCTCTACCTTGGCTGCTTCAAAGGCGGGGGGAAAAATGATCGGGGGTGAAGATGACGGGGACACTTTGTCCTGCAACTGAGGCAGACAGTGGACGTCCAAAGTGGAGATGTTGTTGCTGTACTGATGGAATGCTTTAGGCGGCCTCTCTTTCATCGGTGACTGCGGCAAAGATGGGACTGACTCCTGGAAAAGCAACAGAAAGCTCTCAAGAGAAAGTCCCAAAGCATTAAATCGCTCCTTTGGGTCAGAAGTGAAGTGAAAAAACGACTCAGAATCCCTGAAATGATGCAGCAACAGAGAAAGAAATGATCTTTACCTGCTTCATCACAACTTGTGCTGTGATACAGAGCACTAAAGTCCTTCCAGTCAACACAGAACATGGCACCCTTCAATTCTTAACACGAAACACAAATAATCCTGCGCACAGGTTTTGAGTGAAAAACTAAGCAAATGCCCTAGGCAACGGAACTGAAAGATTTAAGGCTTTTAGCTATTTTTTGGAAGCACAGTTAGGACATAAACAACTAAAAATATGGGTCACAGAATTCATTTAAAGAATAAGGAACTTGTTATTTGTTAGAAGGGGAAGCTGAGATTTAATTCCATGTATTTTCCTGAAAGCGAGAGACAAGGAAATTCCTGCAGGGCTCTGGATTATTCGTATACCTCAAGGTCTTAACTACTGAGTTATAGCAAACAGGAACGAAACCTGCAGAGATTTGTTTAAAAAAAAAAAAGAGAAAATAAAGAACAAGGAAAACAACTGAAGTTTAGATTAGAAATGCTTAATGTGGTTTGTGTAATTAATCTTGAAAGAATAAATGAAAGGATTAAGAGGCTGAACATGACATTTAATTAACTTAATTATGTACGTGGTGATGCACTTGTGCAAGCATATGAATATCGACACATTCACTTTCTCATCCAGTGCTTTTCCTTGTTTCTTCTGGAAAAGGAGGAAAGATGCATCTGAAGGAAGGCTGCATATTCTACAGCCAACACGTGGCTGTGTGGGAGGTCATTAACTTGGTAATGCCAACTCTGTCCACCACTTCAGGGAAAAATGTAGATGTGAACGACAGAAAATCAAGCTAGTTCAAAAAAGCACTCTCAGTACGTCAGTGTGAGAACCTACTTGCAGGTCTAACTAAGCTTATAGTGGCACCTCAGCCAGAGATGTTCTGTCACACATCTCTATCAGGCAGAAGGTTCTGTAAATACGAATCCCACTTCGCTCTGCTGGCTCAAAGTTGCAATGTCTGAATAGAGAGCAATTAATTTACAAAACCCCCAGAACAAAGTGCAGCATCCCCCACCCCATCTCTGCTCACTAGGGCCTACCAGCGTTCGGTACTTACTTTGTTCTCAGAGCTTTTTGCTTGCACAGCTGCTGAATAGAGAACAAAGCAGTTGTTGCTACAGAATACGATGTCCTTCATTTTATCAGGCCCTTCTGGGGAATCCTGGGGATCAAACACAGAAGATTATCAGAAGTGCATTTTAATACCACTCTTCACACACTGTCATGAAATAAGTCTTCCAATCTGGCTGGAAACTGACCACCTTCTTATCTGTAGAACATTCGTGAAATAGTGAGTGCTACTGTGATATAAATACTTATCTGACAGATCAAACATTAACACCACCTACAGCCATTGTCTTCAGTGATTCATCACAGAAATTTACTTTTCTGCCTTTAACAGAAGTTCAACAATCCAAAGAAAGCCTTCTAATACTGTGCACCCATCTGCTCTATAGGCACTGTCGTAAAATAAAAACCCATTTTCTTTTATCTTTAAGATGAGAAAAGAACGTCTCACCTTTTTCTAGTCAAAGGTTTTACCTATTGACCCATCTGCAAAGCATTACTGGGAACTCTGTATTCTTCTGACTACACGAGCACATTCATGTTAAATATGAATTCTGACTGCACACCTTTGTTACGTAACCATCTCAATCTGATTCAAAAACGGAGCATTGGTACTGATAAATGAATGGCAGCTCTGTGCACAAATCCTCTGTATTTGACTGTGACCCAAAGGAGCAGCTCGGGATTCCGTTCACTCAGTGAACAATGTAAAATACAAGGCATGGAGGCTGAAATCTGCTTCTTGTTCTGAGAGTGACAGTACTGTAGCTCCTCTAGAAATTTCTATGTGCTGCCTTCCACATCAGCTCCTTCTCAATTCTTCAGGTCCCTGAAGTGGTCACAGAAGGAGTGCAAAGAGTAACTTCAGAGGTCACTATTTATGGACCTCTTCTCTGGATTTTAATGGAATACATTTAATGTAGGTAATTACTTTGACATTTCCTATGTGCACTACCAATTCCTTTGGATGTCTCAACCTCAATCAGGACTCACAGAAAAGGGAGAACACAAAGAAACTGGGAACTGGTAACAGTTGGCACAGTAAGCAGTAGTCCCTGTTGCCTTAGTTTGGCTCCCAACCATGACACGCAAGAAACTCTACTTCCATTTCCAGCACTTCCACTGCAGTACCTGTTTCAAGAAAGGCAGGTCTTTGAGGGACTTCCGCACACCACTACCGAGAACTACTACTTTGCAGTGAGAGCACCATCGAGGCCGCAGTGCTGAGCTCTCTGCAATGTTCTGACTGTGATCCTTGTAGCCAGCTATACCTGCAGAACAGGGAAGAGTGTTAGATATCAGAACTGATCAAAGCAAACCTATGAGAAAGCACAGGGTTTGTCTCAGGGGCTCAGAGGAGAAGCATCCACCTCAGTGAGGAGAAAAGCAAACTTCAGATTCGATCCTGATGGGAAAATGGTTTAAATCAGATCAAATCACCTGGGTGTACAACAAGGCAATAATTAATTCTTGTGTACGAAATGATTAACTAAAACAACGTAGGCACACGTGCTTAAAAGCTTCGGTCAATCAGCACAGTAATAACTTTCCAGAACAATGCATTTAAAAACAGACTGGACAAAAATTAATAACATCGCGTGATACTGGAAGAAATATCTCACTGACATGGGAAACGAAGTGTAAACCAGAGATGGACCTGTTTTACACTGCTGCTAACATCGGGAGCAGGTCTGCAGGTACTGATCACACAAGAGAACTGTTGTTCAGAATGGGAATCAGCCACTTAACTCATGAACGCACAAGGCTGACACAATTACAGTTTGTAAGAATGAATGCCTACTCACCATTGCTGTTTGCAGCAAATGGCAGACTGGGCTGCTTCAGCCCGTAAGACCCCGCAATCCTGGCAGGAGCCATGGGTCCTGCCTGAGGCCCCTGGAGCAGTAAGTGCTGCCGGTACTCCGCTGAAGGGTTCACCCTGTGGCTGCCGACTGCTGCCATGGAGGATGGGACATCTGGAGCATTACTGACCTCGTAACTGTTGGGAATTCGGACGTGCAGCAAATTGGAGAATGCTGCTACAACGTTGCTAATATTCTAAAAATAAAGAACACACCTTTGTTTTTATCCCACAGGCAGGAAGGCAGAAGCAACACGAATCATTACAAGGCTACAATAACTGTTTCTACTTTACTATGCTATAACTCACTTCACATCCACTATTTAAACAGCATATTAACTTCTGCTGTATTTTATGTGCATAACAGAGGGTTATTTCTCTTACCTCAGCAGCTGTGGGATGTAACGTGATTGCTACAGAAATAAGGCCAGATTTAGGACCATTCTGGGGTGGTCCAAGCTGAGAGGCAAAGAAGGCAGAACCAGGTAATGCTCCTGAACCAGGTTCTGCCTTTATGTAATTCCTTTTGGCTTCTGAACCTGAAATTAAAATGAAATACACCAGGTTAATCCAACATGCAGGTTGGATGAAAAAAATAAAAAAGAAAGTCTGTTTCTAATTGTTCATTCTGCTGCAGTCTCACCTTTTCCAGTACTGCTAGGAAGGATGGGAATGATGGGAGATGGTACAGGTTCTGGGTTCTCCTCCTTTACAACTGACAAGTCTGGATACCTACTTATTTCCATCCCCACCACACTTTCAGGAGAGGAAGATGGAACAAAGCTGTCAGGAGTGTCCCTGTCCTCACAGTGATCTTGAACCCTGGAACAAAACCAAAAAAAGCTGTTATGGAAATAGCCCAAAAAACCCCTCTGTGTGCCAGTACTATAAATCATGACAGGGAGTGATCATGTTTCTCATTTCTAGTTGAGGAATGTAGGTTGTGGGCCACCAAGTATGGCTAATACTCCACCGCACAAGATGGGTTAATGGGAAAGACATGTAAAGGAGAAGAGAGGCAGCAGCAATGCCCTGGCTCTCTTACAGAACTCTGTTCCCCTTGGCTCCACGTACCTGAGTAAAACTGTGTATTTAATACTTAAAATTATTTGATTTAACCAGATTCGCTTGCCCATTCCTCCCTCATACACTCAAATTTAGCTAGGTAGGTGAATGGGAAGAAAAAGGCAAGATCTTTGGAGGGAGACTTTCATGTTCTAGCAAGAATTCCTCATGGTAACCATACTGCTGTCATCACTATGCTCCTTCAGGAAAAGTATAGTTCTCTTTCACTTTTAGTAGAGGAAGACAAAGGACTGTTGGAAACGTAACAGCTCTAATGATGGCAGAAGTCCCTTTCTTACAATGCTGCTCTCTCACGTGTGGAATGCTAAGAGTTAACTGGAACAAATGATTCTTCTGTGCTCTCTGCTCTGTGTGGCCATCCACAATGGATTTTGTTTCTTCACACCTTCACAGTTCCATCTCCTACTGAAAGACTGCAGAACCTGTTCCACATATGTTACTTAAAGATGTCAGGGAAAACCTACCTTAACTCCTCCTGATTGTTGTGAGGCGGTGTTGGAAGGGAAGCAGGAACATCCACAGTTTTAGGGCCCTGAGCCATTGCTCTTGCTAATAAATCATCCTGTGGTCTGAAAGGCAACTGGAACTGCTTTGGTCCCAGAGCTTTGGTAACTAAAATCAGAGAAACACAGCACAGTGAAACATCTGTACAGCTCTTCTCATTGATTTTCATTCTGGGAGCCTTACAGGTGGCTCCAGATACAACCAAGGCATTAACAGCAGATGGTAACAGTGCTTACATCCCCTTCTGGACCAGAAATTTTTGCCTTTTCATGATTTATCTCCACAATTTAGAAAGGCTACAAATCTGTAGCGGACACAGCGAAGTTGGTTTTGAACTTTTTCATTTCTTAAGAGTGCTTCTAGCTCCTGACGTTTTCAAAAGGGAAAGGCAAAAGCTTATCATTTGATATTATACTGGTGTAAAACAAAACTGAGTAATAGTGATTACAAGCATAAAAAGAATCTGGGCGTACTACTTGTATAAAATCAAACTACAGCATCTGAGAATCATCCCAGTTATCTGTTTCGTAGTTTGCTACAAAGCTGACTCAGCTGTAAGGTAAACAATATGCATTAGCCTTACCATCATGGCCTCCCAACATACCAGCCTTGCCTGCAAGTTCTTCAGTGGTCGCAAAGCCGTTTACCAACTTCTGGCATGCCACAGGAGGTGGTGTGGGTGGAAGAGAGGCCGGGGGCGTTGGAGGATTGCTCAGATTGTTCTGCTGCAGGAGAGTAAAGGACTGCACATTAGCCATGAAGCACGGCAGGAAAACTTGCTGCGTTCTACTACCAGATGCTGTAACCCCCTTCTTATTACATCCAGAGGTACCACTGATGAATAGTGACAGTTAATTCTCAAATACACGACTAAATATATGGAATTCATCTGCTATAAAGACAACTTTTTCTTTCTATCAACGGTATCATCGGAGAAATAAAGTTTACATGAGAAGTGTATTTTCCTGATAGCAGGTACAACTAAATTATTTACACAAAAGCATAAAAAGAATTTTTGATGAACTCTGTGGGAGCCTCAGCAAGTTCCTACAGTTTAAGCAAAGATCTGATCTAAAGATTGAGAGAGCAATTCCACAGTGACTCTCCATCACAATAAATGAGTTATCCTTTTTTCACTAAAAAGGAAGTTGCCTCACAGCAGCTCAGGACGAGCTTTCACTGAAGCAGTTACCATGGAGAACCTCACTTCACAAGTTCACACTCCAAGCTGTTTCTCACTAGCTTACTTAATTGTCCATACTTCAAATGGAAATTAAGTACAAATTTCAGTATCTACTCCTGTTGCAGTCATGCATACTAAGTTGGAAAGCATTATCACAGCTACCATATCTGCCAGGTCCCATTCTCAGCTCAGAGTAACCATTCTCAGGCTGGAGGAAACACCAAGGATCAGATCTGATGCTCTGTTTGCTCTCTTGCTGCTATCCCAATATTGAACTCAGAGGCTGAGTCTTAAATTCTGTGGATTATTTGCTCGTCAACAAACATCTTTTTTTTTTTTTCTTCACAGTTTTTAGTTAGAGCTCAGTGGATGAATGAGAAAAGTCTATTTCCCATTTAATTCACATTAAGAAATGCTTTAGTGCTTTCAATGACTTTGCAAAGTGCTGGGAATTCAGCCTTTTCTGCTCCATAAATCTGTAATTATAATTGTCACTATTTAGCATCCATTTCTAAGTCGAATACTTGTATGTTTTAACCTGTTTACAACAGTTTCTAGAACTGATTTCAACTCTGAGAAAAGCAAAACAACGTCTGTTTCAGCACTGGTCAGTCTATCTAGCCCAACAACAGAAGATGATTTTCTTCTGGTTGCACGAAGGGCACAAAATCTAACCAACTCGCAGCAATAACGTAAGGAACTTTTCTCTCAGGGAGCCCACAACGGAAATCCAGATTGAAGCTGTACCTTGTATATGAGCTGGGAGTAGTAATCTGAAGCCCCATCAAGGGTAGCGCTACCAAAACTTCCTACAAGTCGATTTCCAGCATTTAGCTGGCCACTGCCATAGGGAAGAAAGTGTGCAAAGCTCACTCCAATTATTGGTTCCATCAAAGGTAGGAGAGAAAGCTGCTACATTGAAAGTAAAGAAAAAAGGCAGAAATTAGTCTAACTACAAAACAGAATCATCACAGACATCCAGTCGTTAGTAGTTTCTATTATGTTTTTTAAGGGGAATTTACCCACTATCAGACAATTGCCACAAACTCAGGCCCCTCTCCTTTTTTAAGAATCAAAGAATCATAGATTGATTTAGGTTGGAAGCGATCTTAAAGACCACCTAGTTCTATAGCTCCCCTGTCAGACGGCCCCCAGCCCAGCACAGCCACAGCTCCCAGCTCTCTGGCAGCTCAGCAAGGACAGCTGCCAAAGCAGGCAGGAATTCCATGGCTCTGAGACTGCTGAACGCATGCCACGTCAGTACATCTTCCAAACTGAAATCAAACCAAGCCTTTACATTTTCTACTTCTGTAGAAGTTATAATTTTCTCCACCCTGTACTCAAAATTCAACTCCATTATCCATTTGGTTTTCACGGTAAGAAACCCACTCTTTTCAAGTGTCCCACTGAAGAGCCATCCAGTGTCTGTATACCTACTTGTTTGAGATGGATGAACGTATCAGCATTAGGGTATATACCCTGTTTTTCTTCCTCCTCTTTTTTCCTTTTCTTGGACCGAGGAGCTGCCTTTTCTCCTGTCCTCTGAGTTCGCTTATTTCTCTGTTTCTTGGTTTCATGTCCCACATCTGCTCTCTGAAGCTGGCTGTTACTACACCCGAATGCACCTTGCATCTGGTTTCCTGCAGTTTGCTGGCCATAAAAAAGGAAGCGAGGCAGAATTTTTGACATTGGAACAGACAGTCCATTCAAATCCACTGCACAACAGTCTGAGAGAACATGCACAGTGTAACATACACCTCACTGTTAACAAAGAGCACTCCTGTGTCACTGGCAACTGAAAGTGCTGCACTGCCCCTGCACACAGAATTATGACTTCCCATTAACACCAGCGACATCTGAAATCATCATTAAAGCTCACAGAGCTGAGAGATTTTCTTTTGAACGCCCACTGAAATAGAGTTACACGGGCACGCAGCCATGGAGATTTTTGTAAGGGCAATAATGAAAGAAAACTTGGTTAGAGAAGAAAGGCAGAAGTTAATATTATTAGTACAAATGTATTTGGAGTTCAGAAAAAGAAACAGTGCTGTGGAACAGTTCTGGTCTGTACCCCGGTCTGTACTAAAACACTGCTAGCATAGATTTGCAAAGCCCTTCTTCATATGAAAGGACAGTTGTGTAAAAACAATCAGAATGGGACTTGGCAATGCAGCAGGTGGTATCATGCCAAAAAAGGTCTCATTTCTTTCTCCCAATTACTATTCTGAACGGCTCTGCACAAGCCCTGACACAAGGACCCTCACAACTGATCCTGTTTACCTAAGTTACCTGCTGCCCACAATTACGTTCATCAGTTTTTGCTCACTTTGAATGTATTGACATCTTATTTCAAGGATGCGTTTACAGATGGGAGGCGAATAAAACAAAAGTGTAGAGTCTGAAGACTACAATAAATTAAAGTATACCGAGTCTCAAGTGAATCCTACCCCCACAGAAAACAATTTTTCTAGTTGTTCTTAAAAGCCTTATAAATTATTAAATCATATCATGCCATTAATGCCTCCTGCAATTAAAAATAAGCAGAGACAAAAACCAGCCTTTGAGTGCTGGTAACCGCTGCACAACAAAAGCAGTGAGGCTCACCATTCCTTCAGCAGGATTCTGCTTCTCTGTTAACTTCTTGTCTCCAGCAGCCTCTTCTTCTGTTCGACAGCTACTCTCTGATTTCTGGTTCAGAAGAGATGAGGATTTTTTGTTTTTAAGCAGGTGCTTGAGCAACTCGTTCCCGGACTCTCCTTTGGCTGCTGGAACACTAGCTGGCTGTGCAGGACTCTGAGCTGAGGAGGGAGGCTGCGACGAGACCTTATCTTCTTCCACCTTAACAGTGCTTTGATTTTCTGTTTTAGGCTCAGCTTGATCTGAGCACTGATCGGTTTCTGCCTTTTCTAGTTTAACTTCTTGAATGCCAGTAGGTGTGTCTGGTTTGGCCTTGTCAGACTCTGTACTCACACTTGGCTGTTTTGGAGGCAAGCTGCTGCTAGGGAGCTGACACTCCAGCTCTGGAGAGGTCTGGCTCTCTGCTGCACTAGATGTTGATGGACCTGTTACCTCCACTGACTCTTGTTCATCTTGATGACGTGGCAGTTCACTGGGGGTGTTAACTGTGGGGGTGGAGGTAGAATCAGAAATGGTCGGAGTTGATGGTGCAGTTATATCCGAATGTGGGGTCGATGGGGCTTTTAGTGACTCAGTATCATCATCCTTCTTCTTTTTTCGTGTCCTTTTCTTTTTCCCTTTCTCTTCTGGAATTATGTCAGAATAGAGCTGTATGAGGGACTGGCTCGACCCAGGGAAGTTTGCTCCCTGGGGCACGCTAGTGTCCGAACCACACGGGGCACCACTGCTCAGTGCTGCAGATGAAGGAACTGTGGATGAAGGTACAGCAGGAGCAAACGGAGGCCTGACCTGGTTCTGAGTAAAGGTGGCCCCGGGAAGATTCCCATGAGTTTGTTTTACGTTGTGGAAATTAGAGGATCCACCTGGAACAGCAGATGCATCAGGTCCAAAAGTTGCAGGCCCCACTGGTCTCCTCTCACTGCCTTGCATGAAATTTGTGCCAGGAGGTGAGTTCACAGGACCCTGCTGCAGGATCTGTCCCATTTGTTGCTGCTGATGCTGTGGAGACTGCTGCAGAGGACGCGGAGTTTGTATGAAATCACAAGGCAGATCGGAATTGAAGAAAGGTATCTGAGACAAGGATGCTCTGTTATTTAACTCAGAGCCCATCATACCATGCTGCTCCAGCTCCATCCTCTGCTGTAAAGCCCTCTGTCGGTCCACCTCCTGCATGAGCTGAATGCGCTGCCGCTCCTGCTGCTCCCGCAGCCGCTCCTTTCTTTCTCGCTCTTGGAAGCTCTCACTGAAGGGGTTATTGTCATCAAATTCCACCCTTGGTGGCGGCCCTGACTGTGCAGTTGCATTTGGACCAGGCACAGGAGCTGGTGTACCAGGAGCCATCGGCAGCGGTGTCATTGGAGGCTGCATCCTTGCTGGAGTCATGGACATATGGCCTGCAGGGGGATTTGCAGCCTGCCATCCAGAAATATTGGGCATTCTGGTCGGGTTGGACTGCCCCGGGATCACCACGGGGTGCTGCTGATGCTGGAGCTGTGGTGCCACCATGGGGAAGTTCTGCTGATTCATTGCTGGTGACGTTCCTGCTGGAACCATCGGTGGCTGAGCCTGGACTGCTGGCATTATAGCATGGGGTGCCATTCCACACTGCTGCTGCTGCTGCTGCTGCTTGATCCGATACTCCTCAATTAGTTCTGCGTGTTCCTTCTGCTGCTTTCGAATCTGTAAATTAAAGAAGCCATCACTCATCTTTGACATGCTCTGACTGTAAAGTATCGTAAAACAAGCTTCGTTTTCTGCTGGTGAGATGCCTATGTGAGAGCAGCACTTCTGTACTGTCTTATTTTCTCTCTCTTTCTAAGGTTAAATGCCTCTTTTTTTAATTAGGAATAATATCCATTCCGTAATATTAGAAAAAAGTATCAGTGCCTAATATTTCTAACTATATACCAAGACTGCTCTGTGCTGAGCAACACACAAACCTAAAATCAAAGTGATCCCTGTACAGCTCTTAGCACCTGGAACAGACAGGAAAAAGGAAGCTGTGAGACAGATGATATTCACACGACAATATACATTTTTTTGAAAGATAATGCTGATAACAGCTGAAAAGAAAAAGTCTGCAGGGAAACAGAGGTGAATTCCCATCTACTCATAGGCAGAACCCCAAACATCACACAGCAGAGGGAAAAAAAACAACTGCTGCTTGAAAAAGTTTTATTTTAGGATGAAAATAAGCTGGACTTGGATGCAGGAAGTTAAGTCCAGTGATTTATTTTTAAGGCAAATGAGAGAAGCCAATGAAAGGATATAACAGAGTCAGCAGGACAACAGAGAATATTTTGGAAGCACAACAGATCCCTAACTGTGCTGCTCTCTAAGAAACTGAAAGGGCTTGTAATCTGCTGGTTGATAGTGGTGGAATACCTCCCTCTCTCTCTTACTTGTCTTAGATTATGTCTTCTGCAGTTCCATTTGCTGTCTGTACTGATGCGAAAAGTTCATCACTTAATTAAAAGTGTTTGAAAGCACTCTCCTTTACCTGGGGCAAGAGAGAAGCCACAAAGCTCAGGACAAAGGAGATATGACAGGACACAATACAGAGTGCAGGACAGATGAAGTCCAAAAGTCTATTGAATAATCTCAGGTCCAAGATGACCTTTGAGCTCTAGTTTGGCACTGATACTGCCAGATAGACTGTGCCAGCTCTGTTGGCTTAAAAAAGGAGGCATCCAAACTGCTAGGATTGGATACGCAGTGGTGATGAGCCCTGTGGCTGTACTTGGAGGTAGATGAGACCTCACAGGACCAGTGTGCAGATCACCCTAGTGATTCTCCCTGAGCAGTGGAGAATGATGCAGAGCTTATTAGCACAGCCACACCAGAACAGTTAAGCTGCCCCTGCCATAGAAACAACATGGTTGTGTCTGCATGGCTCCATGCCTGAGCTAATAACCCTGTCAGACATAAGCTCACATTGCACTGAGTCAGCTTCAGTTCCTCTGTGCCTGTGACCAGCCCCAAATTTCACAGGGATTTGAGTTTTCTCTAGGCATGCATACAGCCTACCCTTCTCAAAAACAAAACAACAACAACAACAAAAACAGAAGCCTGACTCCACAAAAAAGGTTTTGATCTGATTTTAAGGAGTGGTAAATCAGTTTAAATAGAAAATATTACATAAATTTTCTATCTAGGTGTATAAGAAAGTACTACTTATGATCTAGGTGACTAGCTCTAAATCAGTGCTTTAGGCTGATCTAGAAATAGCCTTAATTACAAGGCACTAAAGGAATGTGCTAGCAGTACCATTACCAGCCATCACTCTGATGTAAGTCCCCGTAAGAGAAGACTGAAGTAAATATGATGGAGATGGCTAAGGTTAATATTTTTGCATTTATTCTACTTGTTATTCATTGCAGAAGGAAAAGAAAGGAAAAAGAAATGACAGACACAATTATCTGCATCATCCTTCCCCTGCATAGTGAAAAGTCAAGCCAGCACACACTCTATCCAATGCAGGCTCTGCCTTGAGGCAACACAGGAGCAAGAACTTGGGAGTCAGGTTTCACTGAGGCCTTCACTCCAAGCAGCCTGCTGCCAACTTTTTACCTCATGTTAATAAAAGGTAAATCTAAAGGGTTGTAGTATTTGGCAGGACTACTTGTTCCTGACTGACAATGAAAGATTCCCCACCTGTATGGTAAGGAAACACCATGCCAGATAATTTCTAAACACTGACTTGAAGAACTTTCAGTACTGTTGGCCAAACCACTGATATATCAAAGTGACTGCAGGCTTAACTTTAGCCTGATTTGCTATAATTACAATTACAAGACGCAGCAAGTGAAATTCCAACTGAATGTAAAGAAAGAAGAAAGAAAAAAAAAACACACAGTGAAAGTGGTTACACATTGGAACTGGGTCCCAGAGAGCCTAGGGAACCTCTGCCTTTGAAGAATTACCACAGCTTGACTGATGTGGCCCTGAGCCATCTGCTCTAACCATGAAGCTGGCTCTCTGTCCATCAGGAGACATAACTGGATTATTTCAGGTATCCCTTTCACCTTTGCTATTCTAGGATACGATAGCAGACAACACACTAATGGTCAGTAGCTGAACATGAGACAGATGATAAAACCACACTAACATTAAAAACGCGATGGAGATTTTCAAAGAGTAACGTTTAACTGGCATATCTCCAAGAGGTGCTAATTACATAAAGACACCTGAAAAAGTCAGAGTTCAGAAATTCATTCCATTTACACGCTTAGACTTTCCTCCTTTGCAGCCTGAATCTTTCTTTTGTGTTTTTCACAGCTCTAGGAACACTGCTGTAAATCATTTTGCTAAACAAATTCTCCTCGAACAACTACAACAGCTTTCTGTCATAGTTTTTGCCGTAGTGCATTCTCCTACAACTCCACTGCCATTGGTGATCCGGCCACACAAATGCCTTACGATACAGAGCAGCTCCTTTCACATAACCTCCGCGGTATTTAAGCATTTCAAATCATGTTTTAGAAGCCCAAAAGAGGAGCCAGACCAGTACAGTATTAAGGCAGTCAGTTTGGTTTCCTGGTGATTACCTGTTCGAGCTGTTTTTGGACCATACTCTGCTGCTCTGTGACGTGCTTCAGCTGTTCTGCATCCTCCTCTGGGAACTCACGGCCAGCTTTTTTGGCTGTACGCTGTTTTGCTGAGAGTGCTTTTTTTGATTTCCTGTGTGCTCCGATTTGCTCCTCAAGGTACTTCTGTTGCATTTGAAGAAGCTGTTGGGTTTCTTGCAGCCATTCCTCATACTGCTTTCTTTGTGAATCATCTAGGAGGCAAGGGAAATAACACACCATATGATCTCACTGTACTTTTTAGAGATGAAGTTTAAAAGTCACGTCCCCCTCTTATTTTATGAAACTGCTGGTCACGTTCAGCCAGATTTCACAGAAGAGTTGAGATCTCAAGAGATATTAAGCTCTTGGAGCGATGTGTGTAAAGGAGAGAGAGAATCAAATGACTGCCTTTGTTGAGTTTGCAGGTTGAACTTAGACCCTCCATTTTAGGAGACACCACCCACTATCTGGGTCAGTACGTGCACACATGCTGAGCCAACGCAGCTCTGATAGCAGCTGTAGAGCCTGGTGGAACACAACAGCAAAGGGCATTTGGAAGGCCTGTTGGAAGGACCTGGGTAGAGGGAAAGAGATTAGGGAATAAGGACATACATAAAAATGAGACGTGGTCTAATTATTTCTGATGCCTGCAGTGGAGTTCAGTGCACTTAGAAATGATAACAAAAATAGATTTAAGAAAAAAAAATTAATATCAAAAACATTCATCATCAATTCAAGAAATGTAAGAAAGATGGTATATGGGACTGGAAATGTGCCCAGACCTGATTTATACTTCAACATTAAATCCTAATCAACCACTGATTGAAGAGGGCAAGCCAATTTAAACTAAACTGGAACAGCTAAGCAGTAAGGGGGAGTTACAAGTTATCTAACCTACACTGAGAAGTGCAATAAAATCCTCCACAACAACATCCTCATCATAACGCAACAACTGGATGAGCAAGAGGAGAAAGGCATCCTCCACCAGCACAGGAAGACACACTCCACTACAGACATCATATACAAAGAAGATAAAACATTACTTTCCTCCATCTGAAACCAACTCCCAACCACTACTGATCATAGAATCTGGAGTATGATTCCAAGGGAAACTCACAGATGTATATTATGAGGGTGAAACAGATCACTCATGTCTAATCACGGGTGGCATCAGCTTCATTTCTTTTTGCAGAAATTTCTGAAGGTCATTAGGAATGGAAAAAGTATTGGGGTGGGCTGATTTGTTTTTAGAAATGTCTGAAAGCCTGGACTACATGGCATATATCTGACTAATCATTTATAATAAATTGTGAGAGAAG